>JAECXX010000218.1:0-600000 GCA_018153305.1 Drosophila kurseongensis
CAAAACCACTAATCATCTTCCATCTTCTAATTTAGCTAACTCTTAACCTGCCTCGACAACATATAACCCAGAATTAGACAAAACCCAACTGTGAGTTGAATAAAAACACTCCAGAGCCCTCACGAAACTTTTAAATTATCCCCTACCATAAACGAGTACGTAACTATTATCGACGTAGAGCGGAAATATTTACACTACGAATTGATTCCGCCAACAAATCTCGATCGGCTAATCGCATGTGTTCATTTGAATTCAAGCGCAAAATAAAAAAATAAGGTTAAAATCAAACTATACGGATAAAAAAAACGGCACAGCAAAGTGCAAACTCAGAGCGGCTGGCGTCCGCCATCAAATATATTTTTGTGCGACTCAAGAAGCAGGATGAGTGACGCACACATAACGCAAAGGGTGTTCTTAAAATCCCGGAACACAGCGTACTGGTCATAAATTATATATAATAAAAATACTATTATTTTTAAAAATAAACTTATTGTCTTTTTATTGTGAGTGGGCAATTTTTTCATTTAACACAAAAATATAAAATAATTTATATCAAATATATCGACATTTTTATGTGATATTTTAAATATTACCATTTTTATACCCTTGCAGAGGGTATTATAATTTTGGTCAAACAGGCAGTATATATGTCGGAACGGACGGGATCGGCCGACTATATCCTATAACTGATTGATCGGAAATGCCATAACTTTGATGTTTGTAAAGTTAGGAAGCTGGGATTTTCTATGGGTTTTATATTTGGTTAGTCAATCCGATCTACTAAATTTCATAAGGATCGGCCGAATATATCCTATAGCTGCCATATAACTGATTTATCGGAAATGCCATAACTTTGGTGTTTGTTAAGTTAGGAAGTTGGGATTTTCTATGGGTTTTATTTTTGGCCAATCAATCCGACCTATTAAATTTCATAAGGATCGGCCGACTATATCCTATAGCTGCCATATAACTGATTGATCGGAAATGCCATAACTTTGGTGTTTGTTAAGTTAGGAAGTTGGGATTTTCTATGGGTTTTTTTTTTTGGCCAATCAATCCGACCTACCAAATTTCATAAGGATCGGCCGACTATATCCTATAGATGTCATATAATTGATTGATCGGAAATGCCATAACTTTGGTGTTTGTAAAGTTAGGAAGTTGGGATTTTCTATGGGTTTTATTTTTGGCCAATCAATCTGACCTATTACATTTCATAAGGATCGGCCGACTATATCCAATAGATGTCATTTAACTGAATGATCGCAAATTCCATAACTTTAGTGTTAGTAAAGTTAGGAAATTGGGATTTTCTGTGGGTTTTATTTTCGGCCAACCGATGCGACTATATCCTATAGCTGGCATATAACTGATTGATCGGATATGCCATAGCTTTAGTGTTTCTTAAGTTAGAAAGATGGGACTGTGTATATCGTATAGCTGCTATATACCTGAACGATCAGAAACGAGATAACTTTGGTGTGTTCTTCAGTCTTAACTTTTAGAATTGTTATTGAGCACTGGTACATATAATAAAATTTTTACTTACTCATAGAATGTGGCTATCATAGATATCATCATCAATAAATCAATAAAATCAATCAATAAAATTCCCTCGAATTTTTCTTTTGAGAAATAGATTTATTAAATATTATTTTCCATTTTGAATCTGTCGTCGATTTATTTTTATACCCTTGCAGAGGGTATTATAATTTTGGTCAAAAGTGTGCAACGCAGTGAAGGAGACATCTCCGACCCTATAAAGTATATATATTCTTGATCAGGATCATCTCCTGAGTTGACATAAGCATGTCCGTCTGTCCGTCTGTCTGTCCGTCTGTCTGTCCGTCTGTCTGTCCGTCTGTCTGTTTCTACGCGAACTAGTCTCTCAGTTTTAAAGATATCAAATTGAAACTTTACACACACCCTTCTTTCCTTTGCACGCAGTATATAAGTCGGAACGGCCGGGATCGGCGCACTACGTCCTATAGCTGCCATATAACTGATTGATCGGAAATGCCATAACTTTGGTGTTTGTAAAGTTAGGAAGTTGGTATTTTCTATGGGTTTTATATTTGGCCAATACATTCGACCTACCAAATTTCATAAGGATCGGCCGACTATATCCAATAGCTGCCATATAACTGAACGATTGGAATTGCCATAACTTTGGTGTTTTTAAAGTTAGGAAGTTGGGATTTTTTATGAGTGTTAAGAATGCATCATATGAATAATTTTGGAGAATATAATTTCAGAATATTCTGCAAGGGTATTTCAACTTCGGCTCCGCCCGAAGTTAGCTTTCCTTTCTTGTTTTTTTATACGATACGATATTTTTTAAAATTTTCGACAACCATACTTTACATGCTCGGAAATCTGTACTTCACTGCGTTGCAAACTTTTGACTGAAGTTACGCTCTAGGATACCTCCTGGAAACTTCATTACCCAAAACAGCAATATGTATAGGGTCTTGAACAAAAGTCATTTATCCGAGTTTCAATCAAGAGATTGAAGCTAAAATACAGTGTCTGCAAATGGGTACAAAAGTTACAGAATCTTCTGCCTAAGTGTCGCTACAAAAATTTTAAAATCATAATGCACAGTGAATAATTAAAATGCATTTTGATAATTAAATGAAATTAATTTCCAGTTATATCTAGACAAACTGCATACAAGCAGAAGATTTAAATGTTGTCCAATCTGTGGAGTCACTCCAACAAAAGTCTGGAAAATACCGGTTTCTAGTATTTGTCCTGAATATATAATACATTATGAAAGTACATTAAAAAATAAATAACTAAATAAAAATAAATAAATAAATAAAAGGTGATGACACTTAATCTTACAATGCCTAAACGCAAACTGGAATTTGCTATACCAATTTGCCAACGTACTATTTTCCGGACCAGCTATACAATTTTACTGGCGTTTTCAGAGAACTTTAAGTGAACCGAATTGGTTTCACCTGTGTACAAGTCTCAGTGAACGGTATAGAGAACAGCGCACTGACGAAGAGATTAAAGACTCTCTTCGACATAGGAAGCAGAAAAGCAGAGAAAAAGTTGAGGATTTTTTAAAAGTTATTTTAAAAATTGCAGAGGCCTCCGTTTGGAGTCATAAAACCGATTTAATAAAATTAAAAAAAAAAAACAAAAAAAAAAAAAAAAAATTAAAACAATTAATTACCCTCAACCAAACCTCATTACCAAAAAACAAGAAGACCACCAAAAAAATTAATAAAAAAAAAGGAAAGGCAGGCCCCCCCCCCCCCCCCCAAACAACCAAATTTGTAAATGAGCCAGTGCAGGTTGAAGAGTCTAGGGAAGAAGAGAATTATCAAAACCTGAAAGACATAGAAATAAAAGCGATGCGCAATGCTGAGCGTTATAAATGTTGGAATTGTGAGGTAACCGGACACAGATATGATTGCCTCAAAGCCAGACGCATATTTTGCTATGGTTGTGGTCGTCCTGACATTTATAAGCCTAGTTGCTTGAAATGTAATCCCCGGCGGAAAACTCGTAAGAGGATGTCCATCGATTCTGACTGGTGGATATCCTGTTTCAAACTCAGCATCAGTAGTAGGTACTAATCATCTTCCATCTTCTAATTTAGCTAACTCTTAACCTGCCTCGACAACATATAACCCAGAATTAGACAAGACCCAACTGTGAGTTGAATAAAAACACTCCAGAGCCCTCACGAAACTTTTAAATTATCCCCTACCATGAACGAGTACGTAACTATTATCGACGTAGAGCGGAAATATTTACACTACGAATTGATTCCGCCAACAAATCTCGATCGGCTAATCGCATGTGTTCATTTGAATTCAAGCGCAAAATAAAAAAATAAGGTTAAAATCAAACTATACGGATAAAAAAAACGGCACAGCAAAGTGCAAACTCAGAGCGGCTGGCGTCCGCCATCAAATATATTTTGTGCGACTCAAGAAGCAGGATGAGTGACGCACACATAACGCAAAGGGTGTTCTTAAAATCCCTAAACACTGCATACTGGTCATAAAATATATATAATAAAAATACTATTATTTTTAAAAATAAACTTATTGTCTTTTTATTGTGAGTGGGCAATTTTTTCATTTAACACAAAAAATATAAAATAATTTATATCAAATATATCGACATTTTTATGTGATATTTTAAATATTACCATTTTTATACCCTTGCAGAGGGTATTATAATTTTGGTCAAAACGCAGTGAAGGAGACATCTGCGACCCTATAAAGTATATATATTCTTGATCAGGATCACCTCCTGAGTTGATATAGCCATGTCCGTCTGTCCGTCTGTCCGTCTGTCTGTCCGTCTGTCTGTTTCTACGCAAACTAGTCACTCAGTTTTAAAGATATCGAACCGAAACTTTGCACACACCCTTCTTTCCTTTGCACGCAGTATATATGTCGGAACGGACGGGATCGGCCGACTATATCCTATAACTGATTGATCGGAAATGCCATAACTTTGATGTTTGTAAAGTTAGGAAGCTGGGATTTTCTATGGGTTTTATATTTGGTTAGTCAATCCGATCTACTAAATTTCATAAGGATCGGCCGAATATATCCTATAGCTGCCATATAACTGATTTATCGGAAATGCCATAACTTTGGTGTTTGTTAAGTTAGGAAGTTGGGATTTTCTATGGGTTTTATTTTTGGCCAATCAATCCGACCTATTAAATTTCATAAGGATCGGCCGACTATATCCTATAGATGTCATATAATTGATTGATCGGAAATGCCATAACTTTGGTGTTTGTAAAGTTAGGAAGTTGGGATTTTCTATGGGTTTTATTTTTGGCCAATCAATCTGACCTATTACATTTCATAAGGATCGGCCGACTATATCCAATAGATGTCATTTAACTGAATGATCGCAAATTCCATAACTTTAGTGTTAGTAAAGTTAGGAAATTGGGATTTTCTGTGGGTTTTATTTTCGGCCAACCGATGCGACTATATCCTATAGCTGGCATATAACTGATTGATCGGATATGCCATAGCTTTAGTGTTTCTTAAGTTAGAAAGATGGGACTGTGTATATCGTATAGCTGCTATATACCTGAACGATCAGAAACGAGATAACTTTGGTGTGTTCTTCAGTCTTAACTTTTAGAATTGTTATTGAGCACTGGTACATATAATAAAATTTTTACTTACTCATAGAATGTGGCTATCATAGATATCATCATCAATAAATCAATAAAATCAATCAATAAAATTCCCTCGAATTTTTCTTTTGAGAAATAGATTTATTAAATATTATTTTCCATTTTGAATCTGTCGTCGATTTATTTTTATACCCTTGCAGAGGGTATTATAATTTTGGTCAAAAGTGTGCAACGCAGTGAAGGAGACATCTCCGACCCTATAAAGTATATATATTCTTGATCAGGATCATCTCCTGAGTTGACATAAGCATGTCCGTCTGTCCGTCTGTCTGTCCGTCTGTCTGTTTCTACGCGAACTAGTCTCTCAGTTTTAAAGATATCGAATTGAAACTTTACACACACCCTTCTTTCCTTTGCACGCAGTATATAAGTCGGAACGGCCGGGATCGGCCCACTACGTCCTATAGCTGCCATATAACTGATTGATCGGAAATGCCATAACTTTGGTGTTTGTAAAGTTAGGAAGTTGGTATTTTCTATGGGTTTTATATTTGGCCAATCAATTCGACCTACCAAATTTCATAAGGATCGGCCGACTATATCCAATAGCTGCCATATAACTGAACGATTGGAAATGCCATAACTTTGGTGTTTTTAAAGTTAGGAAGTTGGGATTTTTTATGAGTGTTAAGAATGCATCATATGAATAATTTTGGAGAATATAATTTCAGAATATTCTGCAAGGGTATTTCAACTTCGGCTCCGCCCGAAGTTAGCTTTCCTTTCTTGTTTTTTTATACGATACGATATTTTTTAAAATTTTCGACAACCATACTTTACATGCTCGGAAATCTGTACTTCACTGCGTTGCAAACTTTTGACTGAAGTTACGCTCTAGGATACCTCCTGGAAACTTCATTACCCAAAACAGCAATATGTATAGGGTCTTGAACAAAAGTCATTTATCCGAGTTTCAATCAAGAGATTGAAGCTAAAATACAGTGTCTGCAAATGGGTATAAAAGTTACAGAAACTTCTGCCTAAGTGTCGCTACAAAAATTTTAAAATCATAATGCACAGTGAATAATTAAAATGCATTTTGATAATTAAATGAAATTAATTTCCAGTTATATCTAGACAAACTGCATACAAGCAGAAGATTTAAATGTTGTCCAATCTGTGGAGTCACTCCAACAAAAGTCTGGAAAATACCGGTTTCTAGTATTTGTCCTGAATATATAATACATTATGAAAGTACATTAAAAAATAAATAACTAAATAAAAATAAATAAATAAATAAAAGGTGATGACACTTAATTTTGATATACTCAGGAAAAGATTTGGAATGATATGGTTCATTTAATTGGCTTACCAAAGCAGAATGGCAACAGGAATTATGTTAATAAAGCAAAATAATCCTTGCGTTATATTCTGTATCAGTTATATAAGCTCCAACAAATTTATTACTTTTTGTGAGAAATTTATCTGTGGTACCCAGTTTCACCAACGATTTACAAAGTATTAGTCCACGGTGTTTAAATAAATAATTCGACGTTGGTTCCACAAGGATGCCTAGGCGAAAATGCTTCAAAAGTAAGAACAAATTCTAGTGTAACAGCATTTTTTAGAGCTCATCAGAACTGAGTGTGCTACGGTCTTACTGTCAATCCGCTGGTTTTAAAAAAACTTATTTGAAGGAAAGGTTCTATAAGTACTTTGGCAAGACGATAAATTAGAAAAACAATGCAATTTTAATTAAAAGTTGTTTTTTTTAATTTACTGATAAATATTTGATCAACAAGCTCATCCAGAGATGAAGCATCTCATCTCTTGCAATGTGAGCTCATTCTGCTTGAAGCCTGGTTTCTCCGCTGGAAAAATAAAATCAACTCCCTGAAGTCCGTCCAAATAACTTTCGCACTAAGACCAGGAAACTGCCCAAATGTCACACTTAATGGCTCAGCAATTCGACAAGATACTTGTGTGAAGTATCTTGGCATGCACCTCGACCGCAGATTAACATGGAAGCCCCACATAAAAGCGAAATGTCAACAACTCAGATTGAAATCACTAAAAATGTCTTGGTTGCTAAGTCGAAAATCAGCAGCCACTTTGGAAAACAAAGTTCTTCTCTACAAAGCCATTTTGAAGCCTGTTTGGACCTACGCTATCCAGCTCTGGGGAACAGCTAGCAATTCAAATATTGAAATACTCCAGCGGTACCAATCAAAAACATTGCGACAAATTGTTAACGCTCCATTCTATGTAACCAATGCAAATATTCATAAAGATCTAAACATTTCAACAGTAAAAGAAGAGATAAACAAATTTAGTAAGAAATATACAGAGAGACTTCACATTCATGAAAATAATTTAGCCCTAGGTCTTTTAGACGATAGCATAACAGTAAGAAGACTTAAAAGATTTCGCATTCTTGATCTCCCTGATAGGTAAACTTAAGTAAACGAGAAGTTATATTTAATAGCAGGTTTCATTGGATATCTGCTATTCCTGTTATGTAAATATTAATCATAAAATTTACCTATTGTCACAAGACAGATTGTAAATAAATAAATGAATTTAAAAAAAAAAAAAAAAAAAAAATATTTGATAATTTAAAGTTATTGGCTGCCCTAAAATCTTACATGCCATTTTTCTGTGCCTTTTTGGGGTTGTTTGTCCATTTTTGATATATGTTAAGAAACCCTCCGCTCTGACATCAGGCACCTCAAAAGATTAATTTAATTAATTTAATTTCTATACCTTTGCAGAGGGTATTATAATTTTTGTGAAAAGTGTGCAACGCAGTGAAGGAGACATCTCAGACCCTATAAAATATTTAATTTCTTGATCAGGATCGCGTCCTGAGTCTGTCTGTCTGGCTGTCCGTCTGTCTGTTTCTACGCTCAGTCTCTCAGTTTTAAAGATATCGAATTGAGACTTCGCACACACCGAACGGTCGGGATCGGACGACTATAACCTATAGCCGCCATATAACTGACTGATCGGAAATGCCATAACTTTGGTGTTTGTAAAGTTAGGAAGTTTTGATTTTCTATGAGTATTAAGAATGCATCATATGAATAATTTTGGAGAATATAACTTACAGAATATTCAGCAAGGGTATATCAACTTCGGCTCCGCCCGAAGTTAGCTTTCCTTTTTTGTGTTTATCAGCTCTCCCCTGAGGCTACAACGCTGAGATCCAACGGATCAAGCTAACCGCACCAAACCCCGAGTGGCGAGGTTTTGAAAGCGAGCATGGATGTTTTAAGCATCGCAAGCAATGACCGGTAGCGGGAGAGTAGCCGTGATAGGAAGGAGACCACGAGGACGCACACCCAGGACTGCACAAAGGTAGCCCAGCAGGTCAGTGAATGGAACGGTGTTGGTATAAACCAGATCCCGCGAGCAATGACGGAGATCCTTAAAGTGGCTTATAGTGGTTCAACAATCGGCAATGGGAGTCCTGAGGAGACTGAGGCGGACATTGAATATGTCTGCCAAGGAGGTCTTGGAGAGAATAAAGGAGAACAGCACGCCCGGCCTCCGAATGTTCATTCGTCCTTACGAATGTCGACACTGGGACACCTTGATGGCGCTGGCGGACGAATTTGAGTAACTCGACCAGCGACGGGAGAAAATTCGAGCATGACAATCTCCACAAGCAGCATGTGTAGAGACACCGCGGTGTCAAGACCAAGGACGGACCAGGTCGCAAAAGCATCACCGAGGTATACGCCGCGTGGCCACGGATCAGCAGATAATCGCATCAGATACATGATGAATCCTGCCCAGGCCTGCAGACCACTGGGCTAAGGAGCGATGCGAAAAAGTAGGAGTCCGGACGGACCAATGCTGTTCGGGATCGGCAAACGCCCAGCGACCCCAGCCTTCGGGGGGCGGCCAGGGAATGCAAGTGCTGCAAAAATTAAGGCTACGGTGGATACCGGCGCCACGGCGAGCTTCACCAGAGAAGAGCTGGCGGGCAGGCGGCAGGAAGGGTCGGGCCCACGAGAAGGCAAGTACGAATGGCAGACGATCGGTGCTAAATCGTATAGATCTTCCGCAAATAAACCCGAGCTTTGTGAAGAACGCATACCTAATGCCGATCATAAACTACATTTTGGACCAACTGCGGGTGGCAGCCTCGACCTTTGGAGGCAGGCAGTACACGCTGTTTACTTTACCAGGTACAGACCTTTTCCAGTGGAAGGTGATGCCGTTTGGTCTGAACTCCGCGTCCCGGACCCGAAATTATGCCGCATGCCTTCACGAATCTGGTCGATATTGTCGCTGACCCAGTTTTAGCAAGCCCCGATTTTACGAAGACGTTTGTGCTGTTGACCGACGCCAGCGATTACGGGCTCGGTACTATTCGTACACAAAATTCGGATCAAGGTGAAAGAGCGATCTCGTATTCCAGACGGTCCCTGAATGGATCAGAAAGGAATTTCTCGGCTACTGAGCTTGGCCATTGTGTGGACCACATGGATTTAATGCCGTACTTGAAGGGCTACCACTTCAAAGTGATAACAGAGCACATGGCCCTGAAGTGGTTGAATAGCATCGAGAGCCCAAGCGGAAGAATCACACGATGGGTGCTGGAACTGCAACAATACGACTTTGAAACCGAGCGGGCGACTAGGATGTGACATCGTGGAAGCTGTGCGTGCGTGCCGACGCCGGACACATGGGCAGCCGGAAGACGATCGCGGGGGTTGCAGCAAGACACCCAGGGAATGCCCCGCGACACCAAGTATGTGCAGAATTGTGGGAGTTGCCTGCGGTAAAAGCCTAGTCACTTACAGGCGGCTGGCATAGTGCTGACATAAATACCGATGAGCCATGGGATACGGTATGCGCAGATTTCATCGGACCGCTGCCTCGTTTGAAACACGGGAATGCTACAGGTGCTGGTAGATCGGTTCTCAAAGTGGACGGAAATGGTCCCGATGCGTAGGGCGACCACGGAATCGCTGAAAAAAAGCGATCCGGGAGCGGATACTCTCGAGTTAGGCAAGTAGAGAATCGCACATATTAGACATCGGTCGCCGTGGTCGACGTCGCCTCCGCCACAATCGCCACCGCTACCGCCGCCACGGGCACCAACACAACCGCCTCCACCGCCGCCGTGGTCGCCAACGCCATCGCCTATGCCACAGTCGCCGATGCCACCACCGACACCAGCTCACAGACGCCACCGCCTTCGCCACCAGAGGAGCCGCAGGGCCGTCAAGCTAGGGCCGGACAAAAGGCTGGAGAGAGATCCGGAGGGGATAGAGAGAGGGACATGGGAGTGGATGGCGTCGTGGGAGTCGCAGCGGGAGTCGATGCGAAGTTGGGGCAGGAGGCTGGCAACAAAACCCACAATCAACGGACGCGATCGTGGTGAGATTCAAGAGAGTTGCTTGACCAAGGGAAACGAAATGGTGATTTTTAATTGGAGCGAAAGGTCTAGGCTGGAAAGTTCGAATTTCACGTAAGGAGCGTGTAAAGAGTGTTTCAAGAAGCTCCATGGGAAAAGTCTTTTGGGGAAACAGTCGGAGGAGAGGTTAAGTCTTTCGGGGAACTGTCTGCGGAACATCTGGAACACAAGTTAGGCGCGGAATAGTCTTAGCATTGATGGCTGGAAAAATCACTTCTCTCATCACGTTTCCGAAGAAAGGAGGAAATGTGAGGAGTCTTAAGACTCCCCGCAAATCCGATGCAGGAGAGCGCATGTTTAAGTAAGCGAGCGAGATACAAAATAATCAGGTCGTTAGAATATGCCACAAATACTAAAAAAGGAAAAAGATTAAAAAACATAACGACAATAGAAAAGAGAAAAATTTAACGAAGAGACGGTGCTTATACATATGTATAAAGAAATATGACGAAATAAATAAATAAAGTCATGATCTAAAAATTGTGGCCTGATAGATACATATACGGCCCACTGTACCATATACACTTAGATAATTACGCATTAATCCCTCTGTATAACAATAAGATCGATTCCCCGTTAGATTTAACCATTATACTGTCATCCCTTTCAAGCACGTACACTTAGCATTAAAGGATAAAATGTATACCCAGCAGACACACACATGTAAAGAAATTGAAGCATAAAGAAACATGGAGACGCGGCATTCGGTAGCTTGCGTCTGAGAGTAACAGTTGACAAAAGATTAATAAAAAGATTTACATTAATGTTTATTTAAACCAGTGAAGTGATTTATTTTTGTACAACATCAGAAGTGGTCACGACTCACTATGCCTGACCAACAACAAAAAATCATCATCATGTTCGCCAAATCCATGACAACATCAGCAACAACCTCAAAATTTCACCAATGGTAACAGTGACACTCACAGCAACATTGTTAATGTTAACAGCAGCAAAGTTACCATCGCCAACGATAACATTCGTAATGGCAAACCCAGTGTTGAAAAGAAGACCGCTGACTGTAATGATCGTAACTGGATCACACAGCTTGAAAACATGGCGCAGCTCTACAATGTGGATGTCGAGTGCATGCGTATGCTACAAATTGCCAAACTTAAGGGAAATACTCAACGTTGGCTTCACGCAAACGCCTCACGCGTTCTGGAGCCAGCCGGTCTGCTTTGCGGGCAATTAATCAAGGCATTCGCAGAAAAAATGTCCAAAGGGGAATTAAAAAACGTATTCCAAATCGCCAATGGCGTCCAGGGGTACGACATAAATATTGATGTAGAGGAGCTTCTCGAAAACATCATCGAGGAAATTACAGCAGCAGGATTGTGTTATCAGGCTCGTATACAATGCTGCTCCGAGCCGATGCAGATGTTAAAGGCTTTCTCAGGAATCCGTTCAAAAAAACATATTTAAGTGGTCACCGACGGTTTCACAAAGTTCGCACCTTTATATGCCACTAAGACCACAAACACAAGGGATGACATTACAGCATTAAAGTACTATTTTAGAGCATATAGTAAGACAATATGCATAATTTCAGATAGGGGAAGCTGTTTCACGTTCAAAGAGTCCGATGATTTTTTTGTTAGAGTTTAACGTTAATCATGTGAAGATATCAACGGGATCGCCGCAGGCAAACAGGCAAATTGAAAGAGTCAATGATAGCTAAACTGATAAAGCCAGAGAAAGGTATACATTGGGACACAGAAGATAGGGACTTGGAGAAAATTAGAAACGAAGCTGAAAAATATCAAAAAAAAGCACAAGCGTACAAGAAGGTACAAAAGACAAGACAGTTGGAAAGCCTTCTGAATACAAAAAAGAGACTACGTAATGGTAAAAAATTTCGATAGCATAGAGGGAGTTTCTAGAAAATTAATTCCGAAAAATAAACGCCCTTACGTAATTTCAAGAGTATTAAGAATTGACAGATTCTTGTTAAAAGACGTAGAAGGTGCTGGAGCATTAAAAATATTAAGCAATGGTTAAAAAAAGGGGGAAAAAATAAATAAATACAATAGACTATTCACATATTGCAACAAAATTCCAGATTTCATATCAATGTGATCCCTGACTGGATATGAAGACGAGTTGTGGCAGTATATATACATACGTATAAGGCCCACTGTACCATATACATTTAGACAATTACGTATTAAGGGCCCTGTATAACAACAAGATCGATTCCCCGTTAGACTTAAGCATTATACTGTCATCCCTTTCTAGCACTTACACTTATCTTTAAGTAATAAAAAGTATAGCTATCAGACACACACATGTCAAGGAGTTAAAGCATAGAGAAACATGGATAAGCGGCCTTCGGTGGCTTGTGTCTGAGAAGAACAGTTGACAAAAGATTAATAAAGAGACTTCCATTAATATAGTTGATTATTGAGTTTCAGTCAAATTAAGATCAACGCTGAACTTTGAAAAAAAACACAATTAAATGCGGTGGTGTGTCTTTATTAATTGGAGATTGGCTTAAGACTAAATTCTTGTGACAAAAATCTTATTTGTGTTGCCCTTTGTTTACATAAATTTGGGAGCGAGATTGCCCGCTTGGGATATTGATTGTATATGTATAATAATTTGAAAGTGAGAGTGCCACTTAGGGCGCAGCACTTAGTGATTGCAAGAATTGTTTATGTTATGGAAGAGCGGCATCGCCTGCTCCGGATGTAGATTGTTTACATTGAATATGAATATGTGAATATGTCACTTCCCTTCCCTTAAAAAGGTTGCCTATGCTTAGGCTGGCATTTCAGGGTACAATGCAAGCAACTGGTTTTGTGCCGGTTCTATTTCTTGCTGTGGTTCTTGATTATTTTTAGGTTGTTTTCCAAATTTTGTATATAACAAGAAAGGAAGCAAACTTCGGCAAGCCGAAGTTTATATACCCTTCAAGTTATTACAAATCGACTATATTTCGATTTGTATGCCAATATTACTAAAAACAAGAAAGGAAATCTAACTTCAGGCGGAGCCAAGTTGCAGAATATTCTGTAAGTTATGGCATTCTAAATCGTTCAGATATATGGCAGCTATATGTTATAGTCGGTCGATCCTTATGAAATTTGGTAGGTCGGATTGATTGCCAAATATAAAACTCATAAGAAATCCGAACTTTCTAACACCAAAGTTATGGCACTTCCGATCGTTCAGTTATATGGCAGATATGGGATATAGTCGGTCGATCCGGGGCGTTCCAACATATGTACTGCGTGCAAAGGAACAAAGGGTGTGTGCAAAGTTTTAGTTCGATATCTTTAAAACTGAGAGACTAGTTCGCGTAGAAACAGACAGACGGACAGACAGACGGACAGTCAGAGGGACAGAAGAACAGACGGACATGCTTATATCAACTCAGAACGCGATCCTGATCAAGAATATATATACTTTATAGCGTCGGAGATGTCTCCTTCACTGCGTTGCACACTTTTGACCAAAATTATAATACCCTCTGCAAGGGTATAAAAATAAATCGACGACAGATTCAAAATGGAAAATAATATTTAATAAATCTATTTCTCAAAAGTTTGCATTACCATTAAGGAAAAGTTCGAGGGGGTTGATTATATTGATTGATTTTATTGATTTATTAATGATGATAGCTATGATAGCCATATTCTATGACATATTCTATGACTAAGTAAAAATTTTCTTATATGTACCAGTGCTCAATAACAATTCTAAATTAGGTTTAAAGTAAAGTCTGAAAACACACCTAAGTTATCGCGCTTCTGATCGTTCAGGTATATAGAGCCAGTCCCATCTTTCTAACTTAAGAAACAACAAAGCTATGGCATATCCGATCAATTAGTTATATGCCAGCTATAGGATATAGTCAGCTGATCCTTCTGAAATTTGGTAAGTCGGATCGGTTGGCCAAAAATAAAACCCAAAGAAAATCCCAACTTCCTAACTTAACTAACACCAAAGTTATGTCATTTCCGATCAATCAGTTATATGGCGGTCATAAGATAGATTCGGCCCATCCATATGAAATTTGGTAGGTCGGATTGATTGGACAAATTTAGAACCCAACTTCCTAGCTTTAAAAGGACCAAATTTATGGCATTTCCGATCGTTAGCTATATGGCATCTCTAGGATATAGTCAGCCGATCCTTATAAAATTTTGTAGGTCGGATTGATTGTTCAAAAGCAAAACCTGTAGAAAACTCCAAAAGTGTGCAACGCAGTAAAGGAGACATCTCCGACCCTATAAAATATTTATATTCTTTATCAGGATCGCGTCATGAGTTGATATAATCATGTTCGTCTGTCTGTTTCTACGCGAACCAGTCTTTCAGTTTTAAAGATATCGAATTGAATCTTTGCACACACCCTTCGTTCCTTTGCACGCAGTAGATAAGTCGGAACGGCCGGGATCGTCGGACTATATCCTATAGCTGCCATATAACTGAACGATCAGAAATGCCATAACTTTGGTGTTTGTAAAGTTAGGAAGTTTGGATTTTCTATGAGTCTTATTTATAGCCAATCAATCCGACCTACCAAATGTCATAAGGAGCGGCCGACTATATCCTATAGCTGCCATATAACTTAACGATCAGAAATGCCATAACTTTGGTGTTTTTACCCTATCATATCCATCAAGTATGCCAAAAAGAAATTTTAAAGATAAACCTATTATGACACATAGTCCACGTTTCTGCCGTTTTTGCTGATGAGAAGTTACCATTTAATTATTTCACCAGTTTATTGTACGAATATTTTGTTCTGGGCGAGTCTGTAATTTTGCTACTAAAAGATTTAGTGATGATGTTGATTTCCGTTAAAATAATTCTTAGACAGTGAGGTTCATACACTACCGGTATTTGAATTGGAATGCTTGAGCAGAGTAAATAGCCAAGGTCGGAATCTAGGTTGGTTATTTGAATTTGTTGAGTGTGGCCAGTGGTGAATAATAGAAACAACATCATTGTACACAATGTTCCTGTGTTTTGTGTTTTTTTTTTTTTTTTTTTTAAATTTGGTTTTGGGTTTCCCCATTCCGATTAGTAATTTTGTAATGGTATTCGTCTATTTTTTCTACATTTTTATGGATTTTCTAATTTTCCCTTTTGAATTGGACCTTTTCTGTATCTAGTGTCAATGTTAAATTCCTGTCGTTCTTCATTTATTTTATCTATTTTCTTTTCATTAATATTTTGAGTATCCAATATTGGATGCCCAGCATATAAGAATATTTAAGCAGGTCCCTAGTGGTGTCATGTTTAATTTTATGGTTGTATGTGTAAAGGATTGTGTTTAGGTCAGTGGCCCACTGCTCTCCGAGATTTCGCTCTCCCCCTCTTGCTCTCCCTCCCTCGCTTCTCGCAACGTCCGCGCTCCGGAGCGCGACACGGATCCGAACTCCTCGATCGGCCGCTGCCGTTCTCCCGCTTCAGCGGAGTAAAGCCCCCGACTTATTTCATTTATATATTCAAGGAATCTTTTTTTGTGGCAGGATTGCCCCCCCAACAAAATTTGGACCTTCGAGTCGGATAAGGAGATCCTTCTGCCATTCGACCAGCAGCTCCGGTGATTTTTTCAGCAAAAAAGATAAGTACGAGACTTCTCCGTCTCCCTCTCGCTGCCGGTCTTCTGCAGTGTTTCGAACATTGAATTTCTCTCGTTCACACTGCTGCAAGATAAATTTTTTCGTTTCAATTCCACGTTCGAGTTTTCCCGACACAACGGCAGTCGAGAAATTTATATTCCTTCAATTCCAACAAATTTTCTATCCGTCTCCGCTTAATGTGCGTCGCCATATTCCTTGCCTTTTTTTTTCGTTCCCCGTTGTACACCAACTTGCCAACGGTTAAGGCATATGTGCATCCAGACATACACATACACGCTCGTGAGATCTTGTGTACATAGTGCAGTTCAATTCTGCCTCCGAGACAAAATAAATACGACAAAAAGTGAAATTGTGTGGTTTTTTTTTAAAATTTGCATTTTATTTATTGGATCTTCTCTGAATTGAGACTAACAATAAGTATATAGAATCTTAAATTAAACAAGAGAGAACGCTATAGTCGGGTGCCCCGACTATCAGATACCCCTTACTCAGGTAAAGGGAGTGCGAGGGAGATGGAGATAGAAACTTTGATCACGCATAACTTTTTAACGAATGGTCCGATTTGGAAAATTTCTTCTACATTTCGATAGGTATTGATAAACACAATAAAACTGCATTTTTACTTTTCCGAAATATTTAAATTTTTAAAATCTTATATAAGCGATTGTGGGCGTTAAAGGGGGCGTGGCACCATTTTGAAGCAAACTTGCGCTGCGTAGGAACTTCTAAAATCTACATGCAAAATGCCAATCTTCTAGCTTTTATAGTTTCCGAGATCTCAGCGTTCATACGGACAGACAGTCGGACAGACGGACATGGCTAGATCGACTCGGCTAGTGATCCTGAACAAGAATATATATACTTTATAGGGTCGGAAACGCTTCCTTCTACCTGTTACATACTTTTGCACGAATACAATATACCCTTTTACTCTACGAGTAACGGGTATAAAAACTATCTGACAGTCAAGGTGACTGGAGCGATATTTAGGGGCTCTAATAAATATTGCTGAGCTGGAAGGTAATTGCGTTGCAATCGGGTCCGGTTGGAAACCCTGGCTAGGCCCCTGACGAGCTGGTTTGGATGAGAAGTTAGCTTGGTGTGGGTGGACGCTTTTTGTTTTGATATTTCATCTTTAACGGGTAGAATGCCAAGATCTCTGTGGATGTTGTCGTTCCGAACATACCAAGGTGCCCCAGTGATAGTTCTCAGGATTTTTGATTGTGCTCGCTGAATAATGTCGATGTTGCTGCTGCTCGCGTTTCCCCACAATTGGGAGCCGTAGGTCCAGACTGGCTTAAGCGTTGAATTGTAGAGCAGGACCTTAAAGTCCAGGCAGAGGGGGGAGCGCGCGCTTATCAGCCAATGGAGACTGTTTGTTTTTAGTTTTAGTTGAATTTTCTTAGCTTCGATATGTCTCCTGTCTAGGTGGATGCCAAGGTACGTTACATCGTCAGCTTGTGGAAGTGGCGTGTTATTCAGGGTTAGCGGGGGACACGTTTGTCTATTAAGAGTAAACGATAGCTTTTGCGCATTTATTTTTATACGCCAGTCTGATAACCACCTCTCCACCACCACGAGATGATCAGCTAGTAGTGCTGTTGCCTGAGTTGGGCATTTGGACGACTTATGATCGCGGTATCGTCGGCGAATGTAGAAGTAGTTAGCCGCTCGTTCGTGGGAATATCTGCGGTGTAGAGGAGAAATAGAGTTGGACCAAGGGCGCTACCTCCAGCCTCTATAGCGTAGTCATCGGATGTTGTGGTGTTGCATCTCACGGCGAAGGCTCTGTTGTAAAGGTACGATTCAAGTATCCTGTGAGTGTTTCCCGGCAGGATCGTTCTGATTTTATGCATAAGGCCATCAAGCCAGACTCGGTCGAAAACCTGTGCAACGTCAAGGAATACCGCACTGCAGTATTCCCGAAGCTCGAATGCAGTCCTTATTTCTGTTGTTAATCTGTTGCATTGCTCTATTGTTCCATGGCTTTCTCGAAAGCCAAATTGATGTGCTGGAATAACGTTGTGCTCTTTCAGATATGGGATGATGCGCGTCAAAAGGCTTTTTTCGAGCAGTTTTGACAGACACGAGAGTAAACTTATCGGTCTGTACGAAGCTGGTATTGTGTGATCTTTCCCTGGTTTTGGGATCATTATGATTACCGATTTTTTCCATTTTTTTGGGAAATAGCCAAGTCGTGTAATACCGTTAAAGAGTTTACCAATAACCTCAACTGCACAGCTTGGAAGTTTGATTAACATTTTGGGAGTTATTTGATCACCGCCTGGGGCCTTTTTTGGTTTCAATTGCTCGCTGATTACTTTAGCAATTTCATTTGGTTGAAACAGAATTGACGGCGACGGTAGTGCGAATGAATTAGTTGCAGGGTTTGGCTGAAAAACATTTCGAAGGTGTAAAGCAAATGTACAAGCTCTGTCTTTGTCGCTTCTGGCCCAGCTGCCTGAAGAGTCTCTTATGGGGATTACTGTTTCGGCCGGCGCACTTAGATTTGGGTGGGCCCTCCACAAGGGATGCTTAGTGCTGGTGGGCGAAAGTTTCACAATGTACTGGCGTTGTGCTTTTCTTTCTTCTTGCCTTAGAGCCCTGGTAAGTCTGCGACCAGCTTCTTTAAGACTTTGTTTGGAGGATGGCGATCTGCTGGTTTGCCAAGTACGTCTCAAACGTCTTTTCTCCAGAACAAGCTGTTCGATTTCAAGGTTAGTTTTGTGTTGGTGTGTGTGCCCATCCCTCCCTTGCGGTGTTGAGACTTTGGCTGCTGCGACGAGTTTAGACTCCAGTGCATCGGCGTAGCAGTCGATGTCCTCCTTGATGTTTAGCTGTGGAGTTAGTTCAATGTGGGAACTTACGTACTTTTTGAACTTCAGCCAGTTGGTTCGATGCGACATCAGCCTGCGAGGGTGCTCGATTAATTCCGGGCTTTGAAGAAGAGTTATTAGCACTGGTGAGTGGTCCGATGATAGATCCAAAAGCGATTTTGCAGATATTAGATTGCGAGAAATGTTTTTTGTCACAGCAAAATCAATTAAATCAGGTAGTTTTCTAGGATCTTTAGGCCAGTATGTAGGGCTGCCTGGTGAAACGTAGTCCAGTTTGTTGCATGTTTTAATGAGTGCATTATATAGTTGCCTTCCTTTGGGGGTCACAAGGCGGGATCCCCAGTGCGTGTGCTTGGCGTTGTAATCTCCTGCTGCTATGAATCGCTCTCCAAGTGAATTGTAGAAGTCCATGAATTGGTCTTCGGAGACTGTAAAGCGGGGTGGGCAGTAGACAGCGGCAATGGCAAGGTTGCAGTTACCCAACTGTAATTTTATCGATGTAGCTTGCAGATGATTTTTTGCAAACCGTTGGTGAAAGTGGTGTTTGACGCGGTCTCTTTTTAAGATTCCAGTTCCGCCATGCGCTTTACCATCTGAATGATCGGTGCCGTAGAACGTGTATCCCCGTATGTGAAAGTTATATTTGCTGGTGAGATGCGTTTCAGCCAGCAACATAACGTCGATGTGGTTTTCGTTCAGAAATTGAGTTATTTCAAGTTTATGCCGTGAAACACCGTTGGCGTTCCACAGAGTTATTCCAAGGCTAGGCATGGTTTATTTGGACACCTGAGCTGCAAGCATATGTAACAAGATATTTTGGTTTTGCATAAGGGTTTGCATGGTGCTTTTCATGAAGGACATTTTGTTGCAAAGTAATCATCATACATCCATGTTACTCTGTGGCTGTCCAATGGCCTGCTGGATGTTATTCATTTTCGGCTCTATGTGAGTTGTGCCCGATCTTAGAGCACTGGCTAAGAAATTCCAAATGATGATCTGGCTGCTTTTGCGAAGAAAACTTCCAGTGTCGTTTGTGATCTCATGTAAGTGTTTTGTGTGTTCAGGGAGCGTGCCGTTGTCGCTCGTTGCATCCGACTTTTCATCACCTTGTAGACTGGACAGCTTCTGTAGTTTGCTGTGTGGTTTCCTTGGCAGTTTGCACACCTTTTTAATGAGAGAGTCTTCCTTGTTGTCAGAGCAGGGTTCGGAGCCGTGGCAGTTTCCACAAGCTACACATACTGACCTGAGGGTGCAGTAAGCCCTGGTATGACCGTATTTCTGGCAATTTGTGAATTGTACTGGCCGGGTCCGTTTGTGCGGCTCTTCGACTGTGATCCTACGGTGCAGAAGGTACTGAAACTTGTAGATTGGGTGCACTGCGTTTTTTTTTATAAGTTTTGCTGTCTGGCTCCAGCTTGACCTTGAAGAGTGGTTTCGGCTTCTTGTTTTTGTTCATAATGCTTATAACATTTTTTGCGCAAAACCCGTTTTCTTTTAAGGCCTCTGTAATTTCGGAGGGGGTCACATCGGGTTCTATTCCCTTGATCACAACTTGCAAACCTTTGCAACTTTTCAGCTGGTACGTGCAGTAATTCTTTTTGGCATCGTTTAAGTACTTCGACACTGCTGGTGGAAAATAAAAAGGCATAACTAATATCAGCCACTCGGTGTGAACTAATTTCGGGAGTTTCCCTGTTCGCCGAACAGTCCGCCGCTGCCGAGATATTTTTTTGTCTTGTGTTTTTTTTTTCTCCCCACATAATTTTATCTGCTCCGTCACTTCAAGTACAGTCCACTCCTCGACGCTCTACTGTACCGATACACTTACATAAACAAAATAGCAACATTAAAAAAAATAAAATAAAATAAAATATATTCAAGGTTTTAATTCAACCGTTCCGGCTCCGTTCGAAAATAATTTTTTATAATTATAATTATTATACATTTTCACCGATTTCCAAATATTTGTTGCGATTCTTCTTGTTTTTACGGCACTGTGCTTTCTACTCCGCAAAATTAACAGTGTGACCGTTCTCGGTGGTTGTTTTTTTCCGTTCTCTGGTTGGGTTTTAGGCTCTGTTTTTTATCCAAACAAAAAAAAAATTCAACCGGCGTCAAATACGCCGAATACGCTCATCCTGTGGTAGCATTCGACTTGGGTTTATTATCCTCACGTTCCGAACGAAAGGCCCCTTGCTCACGTCAGTCGACAAGAGCTGATCCGCAGAGTTCGAGTCCGAGAATGCCCACGGGAGACGACAAGAAACCGCGGTCGATCACATCTATCCGTTTGGATAGGACCCAATCCGCGTCTCCGCAGCCGTCTCAATTAAAGCCAAATGCTGCCATTTCCATTCCAAGGGCAAAAATCGACGAGTCCGTCGAGACTATCCCCGGTCCCCCTCAAGGCTTCCTCGGTCGGTGTCCAAGATGGCTCAAACTGCGATAGACATCGCCCTTTTTTTTCCACAACAGAACGGATTAGCCAATTTAAAGCGGATATTCCTACTCCGAGCGCCGCTGAACCATGGCATGTGCCAAGCTCATCGGGACCAAATCCGTGCCTGTGGGAAAAGGTGGAGAAGAGCTATGAAAGTTGATCCGATCATCTTTCCGCGTTCACCGACAGAACGGCCACCTCGACAGTGCTTGAATCCGAGAACAGTAACTGCTACTCCGTCTATTCGAGATTTTTGGTCCAGCTTTAGGACATAATAGACAAGGCCGCCTCCCAGCCCACTCAGGCTTCTGTCAGTGTTCCAACATCCCCGTCTACGGGCTGTCGTTTGCCGCCAGTGGGCACCGAAGTTTTCGCTGGTGATTACCTGCGTTGGCACACCTTCAGAGATCTTTTCACCGCGATATACATCCACATTTTATTTCACGGGCCCTTTTTCGATTCTTATTGGATTGGCTGATAACGATAAAAATAGCATTGGGAGAATGTTACTAATAAAATCTTCTGGGTGTTATTGTTCCAATATTTATAGTACGTTTATTCACATATCAAAGCGTATTTGGTACACTTTGGTTAAACTTCGGGTGAAGATCTATGACTAGATCGGATGACTAGACTTGTAGAAGCCTTACGGGCTTTCTGGTCGGCAAACATCGAAATAATTGCTTTAAAATCGAGATTACGGGCAGGTCCTGATTCCAGTGCTAGTGTGCCAAGGCTTGTCAAACGTTTTTGACTCATGGTAGACCGCAAACAAATTTTTATCCGAGCTAAGAGACTGAATGAACGTTCACCTTCAGCTACGCTAACAGGAATAGTACAGAATATTCTGAGTGAAATACAGATGTTAGGGAACAGAACTTCCATCTTCACTTTATGAAGTTCATTCAGAAGCTGTAAGGGTGGAAGAATATCGGGTCCTTAATTTGCTTCATGGATAGCATTCAAATGGATCATTTCATCGATTACATCGATAGAGACATATATATGGTAGGTATCACAAAATGATCTTGCCTGTCTTCTAAGATCTTCTTGATCAAGCTCTCGATATTTCAGAAAAACCCATATTTGACTTTAAGTGCGTTCAAAGCATCGAAACGTCTGGTCATGTTGCCTATCAAGCAATCCAAAGGAACATAAAATACTCCTTGCTTGAATTGCGTCTCTGGACTTTTTATAGGTTCATCTGGAGTCGATTCTTGAAATTGGCGCTTTCTTATTTTACGTCTCTTCTCTTGAAATGTGTCTGACATACATCCATTCCCAGCAACAGTTTGTCATTCCCGGAGAATGACTGGCCACTGATCCCTCAATTCTTTAGGTTCACCAAGGAGACTTTGAATGTTCGCAGTCTCTACATCCAATTTTGCATTCCTTGCCTGGAGAACAAGATTTCAATGGTTTATAGCTGTCAGGACTTTGAACCAAATGGAAGCTAAAACAGTACACTCAAAAGATTTCATGTATGTTAGGAGACCTTGCAGGTCAGTCCATGTTTCAGGAGTTAGATTCAAAGAGCCGATTTCGTTAATGGCCTTCATCAATCTAGGCATGTGAGCAGCAATATTGTTTTTTAAAATCGACCACCTTTGAGGACTACAGCTGAATATGTTGTACAGTTTTTGATTACTTCCAAAGAAAGTTACAACTTCTGGACAGCATTCAGCGGCTTCAACGCCACTTAGATTTAGACTGCGCAAACCACAAGGTGAGAAAGTTGCAAGTGCATTATCTCTGAGGAGTTGACTCTGAACTCCCTTGTAACGACCACTCATGTTGCTAGCGTTGTCATATCCTTGTCCACGACAATCGGTCGGTGGAATGTTGTGCTTTTTGAGTGTTGCACGGATAAGGTCATCAATGACTTCTCCTGTTTTATTGTTACAGTCAACAAATTCCAAAAATCTTTGCATTTAATAAAACGTAACGCAAAATAAAAACCGTCTGCTGGACATGTGCTGAATCTGGGGTTGCATCAACAATTATCGAATAATATTTAACTCTCTCTCTCTCGTTCTATATCGCACGGACTACGTGATTTGCGCAGCAGTCGATAAATTTATTTTGCGTCTCTGGGGATAAATAATGAACTTGGAGTCTTGTCTTATTTTTTTGTGATTCCTTCACTCTTTCGATGTGTGCATACATAATAGGATCATAATGGCTTAATTATTCTAGAATGCCCAGAAAGTTACCATTCTTTGGATCACCAAATAAACTGCTCTTCCTCTAAAGGCTAGTCCTCTCTCTCCAAGAAATATAATGATGTGCAGAATTCTTCAAAGTATCTCTCTCCAACGAGCTGGTTCGCTTTTGATATTCTCTTGAAGTAGAGAATCCGCCGAAGATCCCAGTCGATATCTCGTCTCGCATTGACGCCATTCAATATAAACAAGCCCTATGGGGATGATTGCTTTCGTGTTCAGGGATCCGACCGTACAATTTCTTCCAATTCTTCTCACCAGAAAATCCTAAAGATTTCGTCAGAGCTGATCTTGAATTTTCTGCGATTTTACTGAACAGACGACATGGAAAGTAGAATAGTGCCTGCCTGGATTGACTCCAAACAAGCCAGACTCGTTTTATTGTTTCTCCATTGGTCAGCGAAGTATGAAGAAATGCTTCAGGGAACATGTGGCCACAAGCATCATTAGGAAAATGTAAGGGATGTGATTGCGGCCCCTGACGAACTGCATTTTCCACTTGGTCAGATGTCATATGCAGTGTATCTACATAACCAATGTCAAATGGGGGCTTCCCATTCGATGCATTCTCCTCTGATTCATTACTCCGTCGATGTTCATCATGTTCTTCAACTTCGATGTCCGTTACAATCGGTGTATCTCCGAATTCCACATGTGCTCTTGTTGTTGCCTCACCAGATTCCATAGTGTCTTCAACATCTTCAAGACATATTGGCAAGTCACTATCTTCAGCAGTCTCTTCGACCCTCAATCGAAATTGATCCTGCCCTTTTTTTCATTTGACTCTTTGCTTTTTTTTTCTTTTCGCTTTTGTGCTCCAGACTTATGCTCGTATCTTAGTCAATTCATATCGGATTCTTATAATAATAATTGAATAGACCGAAAATGTTAAATCACGCCCCGGATCTATGAATAAATATTATATATATTTGAGCGATTCCACCATCTATATGAAATTGAGCCTCAAACTTTGTTGCTATTTTGAACTGTCCATAAGCAAAACTTTAATTTTGTGAATATTCATAATTATTTTTACCTTCAGATGTCATGGAGCAAGTACAAAATTTAATTGACCTTTTATAATAATTAATGAATAACTTTTGGTCGGAGAAAGGCTAATCTGCACAAAACGGAGCACGGAAAGGTCTTTTTTTGTATTCGATAATCAACCATAGAGTAAGAATAGAGGCGTCATTTGCTCAGCCTGCGCTCTCGAGTGACATTTCCAGTAATGCCACGTAGGGGAAAAACTGAAAAAAAGAGAGTTTATTCGTTCGATCGAACTTCATTCGAGTCCCATGGTGAATTCTTATTGCTGCACTGGTCGCTCTTATTCCTAAGGATTGGTGCAAGAACTACCCATACTATTGCTAGTGCTTCGCACATGTTAGTGAGAAACTGAAGTTAGCTTCGTACATGGCTCTCAGCAGAGCTTTGGCAGAGGTTCGGGCATAGAAAATGAACCCTCTATTTAGATTCTTACTCTACGATCTAAGAATATAAAATAATTTTTATACACTTGCAGAGGGTATTATAATTTTGGTCAAAAGTGTGCAACGCAGTGTTGGAGACATCTCCGACACTATAAAGTATATATATTCTTGATCAGGATCGTGTAATGAGTATATATCCGTCTGTCCGTCCGTCTGTCCGTCTGTCTGTCCGTCTGTCTGTCCGTCTGTCTGTCCGTCTGTCTGTCCGTCTGTCTGTCCGTCTGTCTGTCCGTCTGTCTGTCCGTCTGTCTGTCCGTCTGTCTGTCCGTCTGTCTGTCTGTCTGTCTGTCCGTCTGTCTGCCCGTCTGTCTGTCCGTCTGTCTGTCCGTCTGTCTGTTTCTACGCGAACTAGTCTCTCAATTTTAAAGACATTGAAACTTTGCACACACCCTTCTTTCCTTTGCACGCAGTATATAAGTCGGAACGGCCGGGATCGGCCGACTATATCCTATAGCCGCCATATAACTGATTGATCGGAAATGCCATAACTTGTTGGTGTTTGTAAAGTTAGGAAGTTGGGATTTGCAATGGGTTTTAAATTTTGGCCAATCAATCCGACCTACCAAATTTCATAAGGATAGGCCGACTTTATCCTAAAGCCGCCATATAACTGATTGATCGGAAATGGCATAACTTTGGTGTTTGTAAAGTTAGGAAGATGAGATTTTTATGAGTATTAAGAATGCATCATATAAATAATTTTGGAGAATATAATTTACAGAATATTCTGCAAGGGTATTTCAACTTCGGCTCCGCCCGAAATTAGCTTTCCTTTTCTTGTTTTTAAATGAGACCATTCTCAATTTTTCTTAAAATCTAAATTTTCGAAAGAAATTTCTGGCTGCCGGGTCCCTGACCATTGCGGGCCCCGGGAAAATGACCCGCCAGTCCCCCCTCTCATCGGACCTGTACACCGGTGGATAAGTTGTTCCACCTATTGTCCAAAACAAGTGGCGATGCGCACGCCATTGTTCCAAAGCCCCCCAAAGCCTCACCAACCGCTTCGAAAATCGGCGGTTATTAGTCAATAGCCAGTTGAAAATCCTCTTCAATATTCAGGCAGTCCCAAGAGTCCGGAGCCGCTCTAAAATAGCTGCATGGCACAATCCAAAGTTGCCTAACAGCCTTAGAGATGTCCCCTATTTAAGTTCCGACTCGGGATTGTCTCCTGGTTTTTATGGTTTCTTTAAAGCTTCCCGAAATCACGCTTTCGATGTGGGAGCAATCCATTCACAACAAGGCTGAAATTCCAACATGTAATGAGTTAGACTCGCTCTTGACAGAGAGTCATCGTACTCTGGAGGCTATCGATGACATCAGGCCTAGCACTTCGGGTCCATTTTCGCCAAGGTCGATTCCTGAGAGCGCCCCACCGCGCCGGCTCAATTCCTTCGAGGCCAGAGTGGCTTCAGACCCGAGGTGGTGCGATCTCTGCTCCAGGGAGAATCATTCTGTTCGCCTATGTCCGCGCTTCCTTGAGATGGATGTAAATAGTCGCTCCGACTACATTAAGAAAAAGCAGCTTTGCCTGATTTGCACGAGGGCACCTGCAACGGGATTGCACTAGCGCCCATAACTGCTTCACATGCCACCACCGTCGTCACCCCCTCCTGCACCGTGGTAATTCATTCGCGGCCGCTCCAAGTCCGTCTGCGCCAGCCAGGTCTCGACCCGCGCCTACTACAAGAGGCACGAGCGCCACAGAGGATCAATCTGATGTGCAAGTGTGCTTCGCTTCCGTCTCAAGAGCCGTCCTTCTGGGCACAGCCCTCATTAACATCTGCCATCTAGTGTGCAACTCTGTGCAACTCAACTCTGGTTCCGAGGCAACCTTTATTACGGAGAGACTTTTTAACTTCGTCAAACTTTAATTCATAACTATCCAGGCCCAAGTCTCTGGTCTTAATCAAACCGTTGCCGCTCAGTCCACGAAACTCTGTCATTTTTCTATTCGATCGCCTTCCAGACCCCATTTAGAAACTTTAGCTTACGTTCTTCCGCAGCTGGCCGGGAATCTGCCTTCGTATCCAGTTCCTCGAAATCTTCTTGAGGGAATTCCTGACATCCCCGACATTCTTCCGTCCATCCTCCTCGGCAACTCCAGGGCTAACATTTGGGGTTCACTTCTCGGCCAGGAAACCATTTTTGGATGGCTGTTGACAGGCCCCATAGCTCCAGCGGCCCCCAGCAATGTGTCCGCCTTCTCCACGCGAGTTACCTGCGACCTCGACAACTCGTTGGATCAGCTCCTCACCTAATTCTGGGAGGTGAGGGAGTGCCCACACAGATTGTCCTCGAGTCTGATTCTGTCTGTGAACACAATTTTGTCCAAACTACAAGAAGGGACAATCGTGGCAAATACGTTGTGAAGCTCCCCTTGCGCGATCCCAATCATAGTGGTTCCGAGCTCGCATCTTCACGATCCTTTGCTCTGGATCAATTCCTGCGTAACGAACAGCGCCTGAGAAGGGACGCTGTGATCCAAGAATACCTCGAATTAGGTCGCATGGCCGAGGTCTCTTTGACGAGCAGTTCCCCCACGTACTACCTTCCACATCATGGTGTTTTAAAGCCCGAGAGCACAACCACTAAGGTCCGGGTGGTTTTCAACGCCTCTAGCCCTTCCGCAAACGGGACCAGTCTGAATGACATACTTTACGCGGGCCCGGTCTTACAATCCGACCTCACGATTCAAACAAATCGCTCTTCACTGTGTGAGGAGTTAAATAACTCCTCACAAATAAATGAGAGTTTGGATATTACAGCTGGAGAGAGTTTGGAGAATACAGCTGGAGAGAGTTTGGAGAATACAGCCGGAGAGAGTTTGGAGAGAAACGAGAAGAGAGTTTGGAGAATACGACTGGAGAGAGTTTGGAGAGAACGAGGAGAGAGAGAGAGAGTTTGGAGAGAAGAAGTAATGGTAGAACACGGCGGACCTTGGACCCTAGTACGTGCGCAAAACCGAAAGAGGAGAAGCAGAGAACTAACGGGATACGCCGGCCTATATAAGCAGGCCGAGCGCAGGAAGCGGGATCAGTCGATCACAAGGAGTCAATCCAGCAAGATCAGTAGACAAGCAGCACATCAGTTATCAACACAAGTCAAGTCAACATCAGGAGGAAGCAGAGCCGCGCCGAGTCAACAGGAGCAAGATCGCTACATCAAGACGTTCGGGACTTAGAGTTGAAGTCTCCGAGCTGAGAAACAGGTAGCTGAGGTCCTTGAGGCATCACGCGGCTAAGTCCAGGCGCTTTGTTCTAATTCTTGTCGCGACGTGAGCTTGGCGTATTGCTCGGCGAGTCCGACAGAAGTGAATAGAAAGAGTCCTTCGACAAAGAACCGTGGGCTCGAAAGAGAAGTTGTCCAGAACTAGCGGCCGTGCGAAAGCAATTGCCTTGTCGAATTCCGACGTACGCCTGAACCGACAGGCGAGAATTGTGCAGTCTACGGCTAAGAGGCGAGGGCGGAAGCGTTCGTCTTGAACCTAGCGTCCTGCCACAGGGACTGCATTGGCGGCCTTCCGGCGTATGCTTGAACCGTCAGGTAGAAACTGTGTAGGCGTCTGGTGTGAACCGCCGGGACAGATCCAGGGACAAGAGGCTGTTGCTGCGAAAGGCGTACGCTTTGAGAGCCCGGTGCCTGTTCACCCTAGCCTGGGAACGGTGACGCATCCCTAGACCCTCATAGCCCCGAAGCAAGCGACAGCGGAGGCGTTCCGGAGCATCGAGCACCGAGGAAGCGGAGAACGACGGTGGAACGACTGCAAGTCTTCAAGGAAGGAGTTGAGACAACCATCTGTCACCATTAGTCCAAGGCCGAGGGACAAGTCGGCGAATAATGATCCTAATACAAACACCCTAACTTTCTGTGCGTTCTCATTAGACAATCGGGCGGTCACGTTTATATAAATTTGGTGGGACGAACAACACACATCTTCTGAGCTAGCCGCACGATACTCGTAGCGAGCAGACAATAAAAATCAGTTCGTTACAACTGTGAACGGTCAGGTTTTTGTTTTGCTCTCCGAATTTTCATTTTTCTTGTTAAAACCACCGGTGTTTACTTAAATCTTTTTTAAAGTTTCTACACCTTTAAGTGTCTTTTAACAACTTTACGTTCGCTTCGCGAGTGCATCGTGATTAACTTGTGTTTAGAAAATAAAATGTTTTTATCATTTAATTCGGAGCTGGTTTGTTGTTATTGTTTTCTATTGCCCCTCTATTCAGTCTTCCTCTTCGTCGTTGGGCGCTGTTGGAACGGCACGCACTTCAACAGTAATACTTCTCAGAGGTGTCTTATACCGGAGTTAATCAGTTAATAATCCCGCTCTCTCTTTCTTTTCGTTTCTATCTGGTGTCTTGGCTATTCTGGCCTGGTTCGCGATGCCATCGATAAGAGGAGTGGCCTACGCTACTACTACGATGAATGCATCGTATGTGAGAACCGGGCAATATCTATTAGGCGGCTCACAAAAAGCAACGTTACGCAATTAATCCGGAACTGCCGTAAAAATACGGACCTGCTCGTGGCGCTTGAATCGCAGCTCACTAGTCGCACGCTAGCTGAGCCCGATTCCCCAAAGCGCAAAAAAGTCGCGGTCGGTGGGCATTCTATGGCAGGTGCCGTGCAACCTGCCGCCCGCGATTCGATTCCAGCTCAGCTGCCAATCTTAGGCGCCACTCAAATGGTACTAAGATCGGGGGCAAAATGTGATTCGGTACCCGAAGTTGCTGGAACCGATGTGGCGCCGCCAGGTACTTCCGCTCTGTCCGATCAAAATAAAGTAGTGGCCCCAACACCTTATGTGGACTTAACGTCCGGATTACCGGCCGATACTGGTAGTACAGTTACAAATTCTGTAATACCAAAAAGGGTTGCATGTGTTCTACCAAAAACGGTTACTTGTGTTCGGGTGCCCCAGCTAAAACATCATCATTTAAGATTGGTATTCCTTGTGCTCTTTTTGCATCAGTGTGCTCCGCTAGTTTCTGGCCCGCGGGCATATTTGTAAAAGAGTACGAAGCTAAGAGAAAAAAGAATAGTTCAGGAGAAATGGAAAATACCATTAAAGAACCATCCCCAGCGCCCTCCTCATCCTCTTCTGTCCTAAAAACTAGCCTCCTCTTTTCTTCTTTCCTATCAGAATACAAGAGGCTTACTTAGTAAGCTGACCAAATTGTACTCGAAAAGTTTTTTATTCCGATATAATATTATGGTATGTACAGAGACCTGGTTAATGCCGGATATTCTTAGCTCCGAAATTCTCCCGGGTAAGTACATACTTTGCAGGCTTGATCGTCAGTCCAGACGGGGAGGTGGAGTCCTGATTGCTGTCGACTCAACCTTATCGTCTGAATTACTAATTTTCGAAGAACTTAATGACATCGAATTCCTAGGTATAAAATTATTGTTTCCCGGTAGTTTTATGTATATTATTTGTTTATATATCCCACCATCATCTGAGTTTCCTATTTACGCAAATCACCTTTCCGTTATTCAGACCATTTCCAAAAAACTGTCAGATCGAGGTCAGTTAATAGTATTAGGTGATTTTAATATACCTAGTGCGACATGCTCCCCAGACGAAAGCTCTAATATTTTACCTCCTTTAGCGGAGCTTGACTTTATTGACGGCTTGCTAGACATTGCGCTATCCCAAGAGAACCATGTTTAAAACTTCTTAGGACGTTTACTGGACTTGAGTTTTGTTTCAAATTCAGAAGGCGTTTGTCAGTTAAGAACATAACCACATACTGAACCGGAAGATCCTTATCATCCAACTCCAGAGCTGACTGTAGATGCAAGAACAGAGCTGAATAAAAAATCCGAAAAGTCGGTTAAACGAATCCGCTGCTTTCGTAAGGCAAACATTCTTTTTTTAAATACTTTTATATCCGGGTATTCATGCACTAACATGGTTGAGGCCGTTAATATCTTTTGTAATGCATTGAACTCCTTGTTTTATCTGTGTGTTCCGTTATGCTAGCCGTCAAATTTAAATAAACCTCTGTGGTTTAATAAGGAGTTGTCACACCTAAAAAATGTTAAGTCCAGACTTTTCAATAAATTTAAAATGTGGGGTTCGTAACCTGCCTTCTCTCGATACCTAAGGGCTCGGTCACATTTTACCGTGCTTAACGCCCGGTGTTATAAAAGCTATCTTACTCTTTGTAGGGTCCAATTTTCACATGATCCAAAACAGTTTTATAATTTTGTTAACACTAAGCGTAAATCAGCCTGTTACCCTGCATCGCTATCATTTGAAAGTTCTACGGCAAATACTGATCAGGCAAGTGCCGATCTGTTTGCCCAGTTTTTCCAAGTCAAACTTAATTTTTTGTCCGAGGTTAAGCGAAAGCCCCCTTATATTGGATCTCCCTAAAGTTAAACCAGTCTATTCACCTGGTCCGAACGGAATTCCAGGCTGCGTGCTTAAATACTGTTCTGAAACTCTGTGTAGACCTATGCACAAATTGTTTACCTTGTCTTTGGAAACTTCTCATTTCCAACTTATTTGGAAGGAGTCATTTATTATTCCCCTTCATAAAAGAGGAAAAAAATCGAATACAAGTAATTACAGATAATTTGGATATGCAAATTATCGGCCATCCCAAAGCTTTTTGAAAACTTTATTACACCCCACTTGCAACATCTTTGTACATCAATTAGATCTTCATGCCAACATGGATTTATAAGGCAAAGATCTACGACGACAAACCTCTTGGAGCTAACGTCTTTTGTAATAAATAGCTTCAGAAAGAAAATGCAGACTGACGTAGTTTACACTGATTTTAGTAAAGCGTTTGATTCAGTAAATCACTCGCTTCTTGTATTAAAGCTAGACTTATTAGGGTTTCCATGTGATCTTCTAACATCGATCTCAAGTTATCTGAGTGGTAGGACTCAAAGAGTCCTCTTTAAAAACTCGATCTCTGATTTGATCCGAGTTACTTCAGGCGTCCCACAAGGAAGCCACCTTGGCCCACTTCTTTTTACTTTATTTATAAACGATCTCCCTCTAGTCTTGACAAAGTCGCGTGTCCTTATGTACGCAGATGACGTTAAGTTATGCCTGCAATATAACGAAATTTCTAGCAATTCAGACTTACAATATGACCTAAATGCTTTTCAAACATGGTGTTGTGAAAATCTTTTGGATTTAAATAGCGCTAAGTGCAAAGTAATGACATTTTTTCGGGTGAACCCACAATATGCAACGTATACGCTGGGTGGTTGCACGTTGTCTAGAATTACGCATGTTGATGACCTTGGCGTCCTCCTTGACCCAAAACTTAAGTTTTGTGACCATATTACTTCTATGGTGAATAAAGCCAGGGGAGTACTTGGATTTATTAAAAAGGAGTTACAAAGATTCTGTTCATCAGTTTGGAGTCCTCAGTATGGTGTACATATAGACCGGATAGAGTCTGTGCAAAAGATCTTTTTATTATTTGCTCTACGGGGCCTTAACTGGAATGCAAGACTTATTTTACCATCCTATTCTAGTAGACTTCTCCTAATTAATTTACCATCCTTATTAAACCGTAGAACGATATTTCTACTAGTGACTCTTTGCCAAGCCTAAAAGCATTAATTTTATCTTACTTAGCACAAAATTAGTATTAGTATTAGTCTCGTAAGTATTTCTAACTTATCCTGTCCGCTTCTATATTAGGATCCGCGCGTAACAAGCACTACTTGGTGTTGTAAGGGCCACTTGTTTGCGCTGATCATAGTGCATCAACGTCCGTAGATGTGCCGCAATCCTGGCTGCAATCCTTGCTCCTGACGTGTAGATATTAATTGAAAACTCAAACACGTCGTTTCCAAGTCGGCATTTAATTTTAAGTTATTCTTTCTTCATGTCTATCTTCTTGAGATGATACAATGAGCTTAATGACTATCGATAAGAACATACGGATACATCGATACCAAATAACTCAATTAGTACTAAATGTCGTGATAAAATCCTAAAGTAGGTTTACAGCGCCAACATGCTCCCGACCTTAGAACTCTCTTCCAACCTTCTGCCGCAATCGTTCTCCAACGGCAAAGGACAAATTTTGAGAACATTGCGCTTGACGACTCCTTTTCTTGTCTTGAGAGTTACCACTAGTTACACCATCCGAACCAGGGTGTGTTTCCTCGACTCTGCCCAAAATCCAATTTCCTGGGGGAAGATTATCTTCTGCGATTAGGGCAAGTGTCCCAACCTTGATGTTCTTGAAGCGAACAATCCACTTTGTACGCTGTTGTTATAGAGTGAGGTATTCCTTTGACCAGCGATACCAAAATGAGTTTTGAACAGCTAGGATGCGTTTCCATTGATTGGTAATGGGAAGTTTCAACGTTTCTTCATGGCTCCAGCAATGAGTTTAGAGGACGACCGACCAAAAAGTGTCCAGGTGTCAATGCCTCAAAATCGTTAGCATCACAGGATAGTGCGTACGATGGCCTTGAATTCATTATTGCCTCCACTTGAGTAACCGCCGTCGTTAGACCTTCGTAGTTCAGGGCAGTACTTCATTGGTACTGAAGAGTTGGGGCGTCGCGGGTGTTCGTCGATGGAAGGCAGCTTCGTCGGGCGTTGCGGCTGTTGAACGTAGCCGGGTGGCAAGCTGTGGAATAGACTGGTAAAACACTCGACGATGGCGAGAAAGGAACAAAAAAGACTCGGTGAACTTTTTTCGTAGGATAGCGCGGACCGGCCGGGCGATGTATTTCAGTATCGTGACAATGAAAGACTAACTTAAGCCTAATTGAGCGCTGCGTTTCAAAGCGCAGTGGAGAGATTCCGGGAGCGGGAAGGCGGGAGAGCCTGGGATCGCAAGCGTCCAGTGCGGAGTGCGGGAGAGCCTGGAGTCGCGAGCATCCAGTGCGGGCGAGTAGGCATTCGCTACGAGGGAAGCGCGGGCAGTTTAAAAGAGGGGAGAGCGGCGTAAACATTCCGCCCCCCTTGCAATCGCTAGCGTTGCAAAAGGAAAAAAAAAACCACTCCTGTCGTCTAGGCTTGACTGCAGGCGCCGGACAGGATCCACCCGAATGCCGTCCTCTGGGCCACTGGGAGTCCCTCGTCGACCAAATGGAAGCCCGGTCGTATGACCTTGGCGTAGACATCCGCACCCAGGACTACAGAGATGGTTGCCGGCAAGTAGAAGCGTAAGTCGGCCAAAGGGAGGTCCCCGTATCTGCCGACCACGGTGTCCGAGAGCTCTCGGATGGGGGTGCGGATGCGGACCTTCGGCTCCACTTTCAAGACCACCTCTAGCTTGAAGCCGTTGTCGCACTTCGACCGAATTGTCGCCGTGCAGATGCTCTCGTCGCCGATGGTCGTAGTCGGCAAGCGGAACGCGGACGCCAATGATGCGTCGATGCAGCTCGTCGGCGTACACGGGTCGATGAGGGCGGCCGTGTCTCAGCGCTGCTGAGAAGCGGCGGATGCCGAGCGTCTTGCCGGGGCTAGCGCTTGGCGAGTTGGCGGATTCTGCCGGCGCGACCGCTGTTGAGTAGCCGACGGCAGGGGACGCTCGTGCATATGTAGGAGCGTGTGGTGCTTCCCGTTGCACGTTTTACATTTGTCGCCACTGCGACAACTCCCGTCGGAGTGCTCGTGGGCGAGACAATTTGAGCAGTACTTATTAATAAGCACTGCCCGAAGCCGCTTCTCTGCGCTCAGCTTTAGGAACCTCTGGCACTTCCGAAGCGGATGGATTCCACGGCAGACTCGGCATCGGTAGGAATGTGTACCTCGAGTACGTCTGCTTTCCAATGCCTGAGCGCTGCGTGAACGAGGAACCATGATGTGATCTGGTAGTGAGTAATTGATAAAAAAAAGATGATTTGAAACTGCTTAGATGGCGAGGATTGTTGGGGAATTATGTGGAGGATGTTGGTTGAGGAAGACGGTTGGAGTGTTCTTCTGGCAGAAGAACCACCTTGGTCACGGGACGCTTGATAATCCTGCGTGCCGTGAGAATGCTGACGACACAGACATTGCCGTCAGCCCCCGGAAAGACAGAGTCGATTCTGCCAAGGCGCCACTCATTCGAGGGCAGATTGTCCTCCTTGACGACTACCATGTCGCCAACGCGGAGATTTGCGGTCGGGGACTGCCACTTGTTACGCTTGTGGAGCTCTTTGAGATACTCCTCTTTCCATCGAGCTTGGAATTGTTGATGGAGCGCCCTTAAGTGTTGCCACCGATTCACAATGGACTTGGATTCCCCTTTTAATTCGGGTTCCACTATGGACAGAAAAGGTCCGCCGACTAGAAAATGCCCTGGTGTCAACGCTAAGAGATCAGTGGGATCTTCAGACATAGGAGATAGCGGTCTGGAATTTAGACAAGCTTCAATTTTCGCTAGGAGGGTTGAAAGTTCTTCAAAAGTGTACTTTCGAGTAGCGGTGGACTTGTAAAACAAGGTTTTGAAGATTTTGACACCCGCTTCCCACAGGCCTCCCATATGGGGTGCCCCCGGAGGAATGAATTGAAAGTTGAGCTGCTGATGACTATACGCATCAGTCACAGACTCTTTTACGGCTTGTAGAAAATCTCGGGAGAGCAGGGTGGCAGCGCCGACAAAGGTTTTCCCATTGTCGGACTGCACTTGACGGGGACAACCTCTTCTGGATACGAACCGAGCGAAAGCGGCGAGAAATTTCTCGGTCGTCAGGTCGGATGTAGGCTCTAGATGGATGGCCTTTGAAGAGAAACACACGAAAACCAACACATACCCTTTTGTAATTAGGCAAGCTCTGCCTGTGTAATTTTTTATGTCGAAAGGGCCAGCGTAGTCCATCCCTGTGTACGTGAATGGCCGGGAAAAAGAGACTCGCTCTTTCGGAAAACTTCCCATCATCTGAACTTGCAATCGCTTCTTATGAATAACGCAGACCTTGCAGGAGTTAATAACGGCCTTTACCAAGTTCTTTATTTTCGGAACCCAGTATCTTGACCGGGTGAGACGTACGACTAACTGGTTACCTCCGTGCAACGTTATGAGATGCGTAAAGTTTACCAGTAGTCGAGAGAGTGCACACTCGTTCGGGAGTGGATGTCGTTCATCATATCGCAAATTTTCGGAGGCCGTTATTCGGCCGCACGCCCTTATAAGCCCTTTCTCATCTAGAAAGGGGTTCAAGGAGAGGATGGAACTGGTCGCGGACACAGGACGCTTTTGACTCAAGCAGCGATATTCATTAGCAAAATATCTGCGCTGAGTGCTAATGACCATGAGCCGTTCAGCGGCGACAAGTTCTTGGGCTTCTAGATGGACTTCCGGAATCCGCGACTGTTTCCTACATCGCTGGACAAAACGGTGGACATACGCAAGGACCCGTAAAGCTCTATTTAACTTGGAAAAGCGATCAAGGATGTCTTCTGTCGGAATGGACGCAACATGGGCCTTGACAGGACGCCTTTCCTTTTCGGTCACCTGTAAGTCGGTGCTTTGGGCAGGCCACTGATCTCGTGGCTTTTGCAACCAAGTGGGCCCATGCCACCAAAGGGAGTTGTCGACCAGTTCTTGTAATGGCACGCCCCGACTGGCCAAGTCAGCTGGATTGTGTTCGGATTGAACATGCGACCAATTGGCTGCCTCTGTGGACTGGGTGATCTTTGTTACCCGATTGGCAACGAACGTTGTCCACTGGCATGCTGGTTTGGCTAGCCATGCTAGCCCAATCGTGGAATCGGTCCAACAATGGAGTTTCGAGGACAGCATCGGCATATGGGGGAGGATGGATTCGGCCATCTCGGATAGCAATAGAGCTCCACACAGCTCTAGTCTGGGAAGCGACACAGTTTTTACTGGCGCCACGCGCGTCTTGGCCGTGAGAAGATGCACTAGCGTCGTGTGTCCCATCTCGACGCGCACATAGATCGCAGCACCGTACGCCTTTTGAGAGGCATCACAGAATCCGTGATGTTCCACTCGGAATTCTGGGCGGAAGGAAACCCATCTGGGAATTCGGACTTGATCTAGGACTGAGTAGCTTTGAAGGAAATCACGCCACTTTTGGCACAGTTCAATTGGGAGTTCATCATCCCACCCTAGATCATGCAGCCAGATCTCCTGCATGAAAATCTTGGCACAGACCCTTGAAAGGAGCGAGCCAGCCTGCTGGATCAAACTGCTTCGCAATTTGGGAAAGAACATGTCGTTTTGTGAGTGTAGCTTCGGTGGATAGGTCGGGGGGGGGCGAAGAAAAACTCATCGGATGTTGCTTTCCAACGGACTCCGAGAGTTTTTGCCGTGCTTTTCGTATCTATTTCGAGGAAATCGGCATTTAAAAGATGATCGGTTTCGATATGAGCCAGAACTTCTTTGTGGCTTGAGGTCCATTTCCTCAATGGATAACCAGCCGAATCGAGGGCACTCTGCAACTCGCGAATGGTGAGGTGAGCCTCTTCTGCAGAGTCAGCTCCCGAAAGGACATCATCGACATACATGCAACCACGAATAACTTTACTCGCCCTCGGATGGGTTAGTTGCACGTCGGTCGCCAGCTGTTGCAGTACCCGAATTGCCAGGAACGGTGCACAATTGACCCCAAACGTAACCGTTTTTAGCTCAAAATCTCGAATGTATCCTTCCCTATCGCGGAATAAGATACGTTGGAACGCTGTCTGCTTCGGATCTACCCAGATCTGCCGGTACATTTTCTCGATGTCAGCACTATACACAAATCGGAAATATCGCCACTTCAGGATATGGATGGTTCGATCGGACTGTAGGACCGGGCCAGCATGAAGGATATCATTTAAGCTGACCCCATTGTCTGAAGGGCTGGAGGCGTTGAATACCACTCGAAGTTTGGTGGTCGTACTCTCCGGTTTTAACACTGCGTGGTGTGGCAGGTAGTAACATGCTGAATCGTGGGTAGGAAGGACTTCTCTCATGTGATTGAGGTCGAGATATTCTTGAATAACTGAGTCGTACTTGGATTTTAACGTACTGTCCCTTTTTAGCCGCTGCTCGTTTCTTAAGAATTGAGCCAGCGCCTGGGATCTGGAATGTCCTAGGGAGCAATTAATGTTCTCAGGATCTCGAAAAGGAAGACTTACGACATACCTTCCGGTCTCGTCTTTTGTGGTGGTCCGAAGGAAATTGTCCTCACAAATCACGTCGGATTCTTTTGCCACTTTTACTGGCAGATCCTCCACCTCCCAGAATTTGGTTAGGAATTTATCGAGAGACGCTTCATACGTGTGTGCAACTTGCGTGGAAAATGATGATATTTGATCATGCCTCGGAGCGGGTACTGGTCCTGTTAGAATCCAGCCGAAAATGGTATCTTGACCGAGAAGCGAGACACAGATGTTCGCTCGGGTACCGCTTAGTAGAATGGATGGAAGTATATCGGTCCCGATTAGAATATCTATTTGTGCGCTCTCATAAAACTTTGGATCCGCTAGCGGAAGTTCGGGAAGGTCTCGCAGGAAATGTTGCGGAAGCGGACATGAAGGAAGATTTCCGGCTATTTGTGGAAGCACGTAGGCAGTGGTGTTTAACTGCAAACTAGGCCGGGTCGGAGAACGGATCGTGAATTGACAGATCTTTTTGGTCTCAGCGGAGACTGTTTGATTAAGTCCTGAGACCTGTGCTCGGATAACCTGGAACGGCAGTTTAATCAGTTATGTGCGCTTTCGCAGTCGCGCAACTGATGTGTCCGCGCAAAGCAGTTTAAACACAGCCGTTTTCTTTTTATATATGCGATGCGTTGGTCGACCGTCATCTGGAGAAATTTGGCGCATGTGCGTACAGGATGGTTCTCTCTATTACAGAGATCGCACCCTCTAGGTTGCCTAGGTGCTACCTATGTTCATCAAATTTTTGTCTGCACGAGCCCTTTCGCGTTCTATGTAATACTTATAACAACCTTTATCAACTAATTTGCATTTCCACTTCTATCCCGTTATTAAAAACTAATATTTTAACTCATTTGCTTTTCTCTTAATTGTGCCTTTTATTTTCACTTGTGTCTTGTCTCTACTTAATTTATGTATTTTCCTCGCGAACTCGCATTTTTTGCCCAAATTGATAACAGGGCCCGCGCGTAACAAGCACGTGCTTGGTGTCGTTGGGCCACTTGTTTGTACTGCTCGTAGTGCATCAACGTCCATCAGATACCCTTGTCTCATATGAATTTATTCTTCGAGACGCCGAGTTGGAAGTGGATGCCCTGGGCTGAGTCTGACTAGAACCTGATGGTCGAACATCATCTATGGCTTCTAGTGTCCTGTGACGCTCCGTTAGGAAAACGTTCAGCTCGTGCCACGTAGGGATCTCGGCTTTGTTATAAAGGGACTGCTCCCATAGGGAAAGCGTAAGCTTTAGGAGTTTGGACGAGCACATATACACCAAGAGGCAATCCCAAGTTTCGACCTGAATACCGGACATTTCTAGTGCAGTAAGGCAACCCTGGATGGTACTTTGAAGTTCTTTCAAAGCTGACCCAGACTCCTGTGTGACGGACGGTACATTGAAAAGTATCTTTAATTGACTGTTTACTAACAATCGCTTGTTTTCGAAACGCTCAGTGAGGTTATCCCACGCTGATCGAAAGCCATCATTAGTAAGGGGTGAATTTGAAACTATATTGTGAGCGTCGCCACTCGTTTTAGCATTAAGGTGAAATAATTTTTCGACAGGAGTGAGTCTGGGATTGTTGATATAAATTGCCGTGAATAGATCCCTAAAGGTTGGCCAACGAAGATAGTCGCCGGTAAAAACTTCGGTATCGCACGGCGGAAGCCGGCAGCCTGACGGAATGTATGTCTGAGAAGGATCAGCTGGCGTTGGGGAAGGTTGCGGAAGTTGCGGAGTTTGCGCTATCATATCTGCTATCTGGGCGCCTCACCTTTCGTACGCGCTGTAGCAATAACCGTACTTAGCCTTGAGGACTGGCAAGCTGTCAGCTGCACCTTCTCCGGCTGCTACAAGGCATGCGGTACAGGCATCGTATTCTTTTTTGATGCGGACCCATACCTCTCGGATTTCGTCTCGGCGAATATTGAGGACGGATAACGTAGGAGGGACCGCCGAGGGAATATTTATTCGCGATTCCAATTCGGACAGTCGATCCGAGACTTCAATAAACTGGCTCATAGCGAGGTCGGCAGCCGTTGCAGCCATTTTTGTGCTGGCTCGCGTGGTTCTTTCGATGGAAGAAGGAGCCTTTTTGGGAGCTGGCGTCTTGACCTTTTTAGGTGTGGGGGTCCTTACCGTGATTTTTGGTATTTTCGGTGATGGAACAGATGATAGTTTGTTGGAACTTTCCCTGGACATACCAAACTAGGATGCTGTTAGGATGGAATGTGCGTGCTGATATTTCGGACAAAAATCAAAGAAACAATTATGGACCCACTTATGGACCGGTGGAAATAGGGTATCGACTAGCTCAAAAAATAGTCGATATGCGTGGCTGAATTATTGTTAAAATATTCCCCAGGCTTTTGGTGGAACGATGGAGCAAGAATGGAAAAAAATACCAAAAAATACCACAAAATAAAAATACTGAAAAAATACTGTATTTGATGAGGTTTTTGTCGTTTAGTATTTTATAGGGGGTGGTTGGCCGAATTAGGATGGGATTGGATGTCCCCGGCAGTGTTTGGAGTTTATTGGTTTTGTTTTTCTTTATTTTAAAAAAATATTCGGAGACAAAAAAAAAAAAAATACCCTGCAGAGGTATGCGGGTGGTATTTTTTCCAATTTTTTTTTTTTATCGCCAAAATAAAAAGATTTACCAAGCTCAATAAAAAGAAAAACAAGAGAGAACGCTATAGTCGGGTGCCCCGACTATCAGATACCCGTTACACAGGTAAAGGGAGTGCGAGGGAGATGGAGATAGAAACTTTGATCACGCATAACTTTTTAACGAATGGTCCGATTTGAAAAATTTCTTCTACACTTCGATAGGTATTGATAAACACAATAAAACTGCATTTTTACTTTTCCGAAATATTTTCCGAAATCGTATATAAGCGATTGTGGGCGTTAAAGGGGGCGTGGCACCTTTTTGAAACAAACTTGCGCTGCGTAGGAACACCTAGAATCTGCATGCAAAATGCCAATCTTCTAGCTTTTATAGTTTCCGAGATCTCAGCGTTCATACGGACGGACAGACGGACAGACGGTCAGACGGACAGACGGACATGGCTAGATCGACTCGGCTAGTGATCCTGAACAAGAATATATATACTTTATAGGGTCGGAAACGCTTCCTTCTACCTGTTACATACTTTTGCACGAATACTATATACCCTTTTACTCTACAAGTAACGGGGTATAAATACTGGAATGGGCGTTTTTTTTTTGGAAAAAATGTGAAACCGAAGAAACAAATTAATAAATCAATAAATTAATAAATTGATTCCACTAGTTCCGCGATGGCGACAGTATTTTATATTTCTCCTCCTTTTTTTTTTTTGGAACTGGCAGTAATTCTCAGTATTTGTTTAATTTTATTGGAGTTGAACTTGGTGTTTATTAATTTTGTTGGAATTTATTTATGGGATGATTGAAAAACAACTGCCCGAACTTTTGCGGGCTGTGTATTGGTGACGCTGGAATTCGCGGGATTATCGAGCTTTTTGCGGTACTGCAATTCGCGTGTATGTGTAGATGTATGGATGGATAGTGCCCAAAATATGTAAATAAGAAAAACACATTGAGACACAAAAGTTATTTCACGTCGGCTTTAGGAATTTATTTAATATATATTTATTGGATGGCCGACGGAAATACTTGAACCTTTGGAATTGGGGTGTAGTTATGTAGAAAAATATGTATAAATGTATGTATGGAATATATGTAATATGGATATAATATATGTAATCAATATGGCGGAAAATTTTATTGTAAATTTTGCCGGCGGGTATGTGTTGTAAATTTTCGATTTTTTGTGGACTTTTTTTGGATTTTTAATAATGTAAGCAAATATTGTCACAGCGGATGTACAATAAAAAAATTAATATCAAAAATATTTGTGGGCCGAAATTGGCGGAACACTTAATTTTTGTTTCACTTTTTTGTGGAAAATTAATTTGAACTCAATTTTGAAATTAATTTATTTTTCACTGTACGCTTGACTTTTTATTTGCACACTTTAATTTGGATTTATATTTTTTATTTTCTTCGATTTGATGTTGGATGTATATTTAGTGGATGTACGGCCAAATGCGAATATGAAACTTGTACATCAATATGCACACGAAAAGGAATTAGAAAATAGGCAATATGGCCGCACGTTAAAAGAGAACGAAGAAATAAAAGACGGATTTGGAATTGTAATTTACTAACTGCCGTCGTCGGATTAAATCGGACTTGGATTTTAGACAAATCGTACAGAAAGTCAAACGAATTATGTTCTTCGAATGGCTGACTGTCGACCGGCAGTTAATAAAAAAATTAATAAATTGGCACTTATCTGGCTCGAATGGACCAAAAAATGAAGAGTTGGGGCGTCGCGGGTGTTCGTCGATGGAAGGCAGCTTCGTCGGGCGTTGCGGCTGTTGAACGTAGCCGGGTGGCAAGCTGTGGAATAGTGGTATAGATGGTAAACACACTCGATCGCGAAAAAGACAAAAAGATGTGAACTTTTTTGTTTTTGTAGGATAGCGCGGACCGGCCGGGCGATGTATTTCAATATCGTGACAAAAAAAAAAAAAATTAAAAAAAAAAAGGGAAGAATTCCGGGGGGGAAGGGGGGGGGTATGGAATCGACAATGAAAGACTGCGGGATTAAGCCTGGAGTACGGTTCCGGGGGGGGGGGGGGGGGAGGGCCTGGAAAGGCACAAGGGGGGGGGGGGGGGGGGCGGGACCAGGGACCCGAGAAGGCGGGGGGGGGCATGGAAGAGGGGGCAGGGAGAAAAAAAAAGGGGAGAGAAAGAGGGAAAAGTAAAATAAAAATTATACTATATTTATAGAACTCTCCCAAAATCCACCGAAATGGGGAGAGCCTGGTGGAATAAAGTGAAAGCTTACGGTCCGCTGACTGCAAGCATCCTGAATGTGCTGTTGAAAGGTCCGTTCGAACTGCCGAAAAAGCTCCCGCGACGCTCCTACTAAATTTATCCCATTGACGCAATACAGATCCGTGCTTAGGCCGCGTCTTGCAAAAATCTCTTCACACAATCTCCAAGTGACATGCCTTCGTCACGAAGCAAATGATGAGGCAAAGATAAACCTTTACTGGGCGCTTTCCGAGCACATTGAAGTGCATGCACAAGGGTCCAGCGAAGTCCTTGTACGGTCCGTACAGGTCGCAGGCGGAAACAGATAGTACAGCTCCTCACCGTTTTGCGCGCTAAGTACCTGCAATTAAGGATCCAATATTCTTGACGCGCGAAGGCACAAAGAGATTGAGCCCCGACATGAAAATTCTTTCGGTGAATGTAATCGAGGAGCGCGGTTACCAACCGATGGTCCCTTGGCAACAATAAAGGATGTTTTACCGAAAATGGCACGTCAGCCTTCGACAACTGCCCACCAACACGAATTAAATCAATTCTTTCTTCGGTAGAAATAAATGGACTCAAGCATTGCACTTTGGCGGATTTAGGCTCTTTGAGGCTCCGGAATTCATTGATAAATGCTACTTGTTGCAAATTGTAGGTAATGTAGCAAAGTCCTCCCATCAATTCTGAAGCCATTAATTCCCGTTTGTTAGTATTGCCTAAGCTGACTTGTCTCCAGCGGTATATATAACCAAAAACTCTTTGCAATTTTAGGAAATCATTCAAAAACTTACACTCGGATACCTCAACTTGCGGCAAACATTTGGTAAGGCATGAAATTAATGTAAACGTATAACGTTTTCGCTCAGTCATCTCCTTGGCTTCTCCCGACCATGAAAACTGTGACCAATTCTCTACTGCTTTACATAAAAACTCTGGTCCGTGCCACCATATTGATGACATTTTCAGACCCTTTGGGAGCATTCCCCTTGAAACTATATCAGCTGGATTCATCTTAGTAGGGATCTTAAGCCATTGCTCGATTTGGGTGATTTCCTGATTTTGTCCCACTCTATTTGCCACAAACGTATTCCACCGGCTTGCATGGGAGGCTAACCAGTTCAATACTATGGTCGAATCAGTGAAATAGCGGACTTTTGAAACCTTTAGATGAATGCAGGAGAGGACCTTGCTCATTAGCCTTGTCAAGAGTAAGGCTCCCTGCAGTTCCAGTCTCGACAATGAAGTGACCTTGACTGGCGCTACCTTTGATTTGGCCGTCACTAAGTGCACTGCGATCGTTCCCGCCTTACTGATCACCCGAGCAAAGACTGCTGCTCCGTAGGCGCGACATGAAGCGACTGAAAATCCGTACAATTCTAAAACCTCTACGTCCTCTACTCCTGTCAATACAGATCTTGGCAACACACAACTTTTAATAAGTAGCAGCTCATCTCGATACCTGTTCCATTGCATCGCGAAGGTGGGTGGTAATTTTTCGTCCCACTCCAGTTTAAGGAGCCACAACTCTTATATAAAAATGTTGCCTAAGATAATGATCGGACTCAACACCCCTAAGGGGTCAAACAATTGCGCTAGCTCTGATAACACGGCTGCCTTTGTAACTGTGGCATTTGATTCCTTCTTAAAAGAACACTGAAAAGTGTCTTCCGTACACATCCAACTTATTCTCAACGCCTTGGAGGAGTCGTCACATCGAAGACTCAATGCTGCCATGGTTTCTTCTGTTTGAATTAATTTTTGACAGTTGCTACGACACTTATGTAACTCAAACTGTCCTAGGCTAAGAAGTTCCTTTACCTCCGTTAGCAGCCTTAGAACCTCACGTGGGGAGTCTGCTCCGGCAAGCATATCGTCCATATAAAACGATTTCTTAATGGCTAGTGAAGCCGCCGGATACTTTTCCGCGTAGGTCTCTGCGAGGTGAACGAGACATCGTACTGCCAAGAATGGCGCAGCACTTGTACCATATGTAAACGTTCTTAGTTTTAATACCTGTATAGGAAGCTGTTGATTACTTCTCCATAGGACACATAGATAATTGCAATGGTTGGTCTCTACTAATACCTGCCTATACATCTTAGCAATATCAGCTGTAAGAGCATATTTGTAAAATCTAAAGCCTACAAGGATATCGAACAACTCTGGTTGAAGTTTGGCTCCAGTAAGCATCAGGTCGTTCAATGAATTTCCATTGCCTGACTTACATGAAGCATCAAATACGACGCGAAGCTTCGTCGTTTCGCTTTCTGGCCTAAGAACCGGGTGATGAGGCAAAAAATATTTTACCTCACGTAATTCAGTAGGTTCGAGGACCTCCAAATGCCCCAATTCCTGATATTCATTGATGAATTGTTCATATTGCTGCTTTAAAAATTTGTTTCGTATTAACCTTCTTTCTAAATTCAAAAAACGTGAAAGTGCCGTGTGGTAGGAGTCTCCTAGTTCAGGGTGCGAATCAATAAATGGAATTTTTACCATATAGCGCCCGGTCCTATCCTGTTTAACGCTAGATAGAAATATGTTTTCACATTTCTGTTCTTCATCGGTAAGGTGGTACTCAGGATTCTGAACTTCTTCACATTCCCAAAACTGCTGTACTAGCTTCTTCAATTTATCACCGGTTTCGCACTCACACACCTGTCTGACCAAAAGTGAACTCTTGTTCGCAGAACTGCAGTTACCGACAACTACCCAGTCTAATAGGGACTTCTGTAGCAGTGGCCAATTGGTTCCCAACTTGATTTGACCGGCCACCATTAGATTAAAGAATATAGATACCCCAATAAGCATATCAATGTCCCGTGACGAATAGAATTCGGGGTCCGCTAGCTGTACTCCTCTTGGTGGCTTCCAATGGGAGTCCAGACTAGAGCAACTAGGGTTATATTGAGTTATCTCCCGGATCACAACAAAGTCAGCAGAAGTTTCAAAGTTTGTTACTCTTGACTTAAATGATGCTTTAACTTCTCCCAGAATCTCTGAAGCGACGTTTCCTATTCCACTAACCTGAATCTCTGATGGTCTTGCTTGAAGCCTTAACCTTGTATTCAATTCAACAAGTCAAGTTGACTGCCCGAGTCTAGAACGCACCTACAATTTTGGATGTTGCCCTTGGCATCTCGTATGAGTACTACTGCCGTAGCCAAAAGACTTGGGGAAGCTCTAGTTAGCAAAGTGCTATGAAAAGATCCCAGTTCAGGTTCTCTGGTTATATTAGAGCCCGATTTTACTGGAAGTCCTTGTATGTTTCCTTCAATATTCCAGTGCCGCAATTCTTTGTGAGGCTTCTGACCCTTGCAACTTTTTGTTGAGTGTCGCTTACTGAAGCATACCAAGCATAACGAATTTCGTTTGCACTCTTGGTATCTTTGCACAGGCGACATATCCTTGAATTTGGGACAACCCTTTAGTGCATGATCCTCCGCACAGCAATAGCATTTAGACCTATAGTTCCCTACCGCCGCTAAACTAGTTCTTTTCGGATCCTTTTTATGGGTATTTGGCACCACCTTTTGATGCCTCAGATCCCGATTTGCCATATTTATTCCTCTTTGCACCAAGAACTGAGACAACGATTGCCATGAGGGTATTTTGTCACACTGCCATTCCTTTTCCCATCTATCTATGGTTTCTTCATCTAATTTTCCTCGAATTAATTGGAAAATAAACACATTAAGCAATTCAGACTCCTCACTCAATGATCATAGAGCTACCAATTGGGAATTGACACTGTCGACTAGTGCTCTTAGCGAATCGAAATCTGCATGTTTAATTCTTTTAACATTAAACAACTCTGTCATGTGCGCCTGCAAAAGAATAGCCTTGTTATCATATCGTTCTTGTAAAAGCAGTAGAGCCTTCTTGTAGTTTACCTCCGATGGCTCTAGACAATCAATTGTGCTTAAAGGTGCAGGCCCTAGGGAGGCTCTCCAATGTATCATTTTAGTCAAATCGTCTAATTCCGGGTCACTCCCTACCAATGTTTTAAAGGTATTGAACAAACTGGTCCATTCGGTAAACCTTCCCGAGAATTCTGGTAACCTTATTATCGGAAGTTTAGATGAGCCATCGTGCTGTTTAAGGTATCGCTAATTGAATGCTTGCGACCTCTGTTCCCGACCGAACTCAATAACTTGGATTTTATTTCACAATACAGCTCCTCTATCTCAAACCGAGTCTCCAACACCAAATCCCCATCACTTTCCTGCTCTAATTTAGTTTGAATTATGCAAAATTGGCTAAAGTTAGATTCTATCAGACTCATCCGGGCTTCTATCTCGGCTGCAGACATCGACGCATGGTTCTTCCATACATATGACTTTTTTCTATGAAAGGAACTTATTAGCGCTGATCGTGCTGTGATTAACTCACAATCCTTTCCTTTTTTTGGTGCCATTTAGCAGTAAATTCTTTATTCACCAAAGGCAGTTCTTGAATAATTACAATTATCGTTTTCTTGGACTACGCGCGGCTAATTGTCGAAGCACGCTGGTGACCTATTTACCTTTAGGTTAATCAATTCTAACCTCAACCACCGCGTGGCCGAATGGCGAGATAAAAGTGTACGTAATTTCACTTGATTATATTCACCAAAATTCTAAACATGTCTGTGCGACGAATATGGGAGCCCTCTTGCATTCACAAACCTGGCAATTCGGTTGCGGTGCCGCCGATGACCTTTCTGTTTCCAGCGGTACCCGATGTGCAGCCGCGTACCGCAGTATGAACCGGTACTTTTCGCAGAACTCCAAGTTGAGCAGCCACGCTGCTGACCTCCAGTCCTTAATGTCGTCTCGCAACGATAAAACTCTAAATGAGTGTATTGAGCTCCAATAACTGAACTCCAGACGTATTCCGCTCCAGCAATTTCGGACGCAATGAGTCGCCGATTCTAACCTCAATTCCAACTATATTATGTTATGTTATTATGTTAGCTCCCTCTGGTTATTGGACCTTTTCCAAGAGGTCCCTGTTCGGGCGCCAATAGATTGTGCCGCAATCCTGGCTGCAATCCTTGTTCCTGACGTGTAGTTATAAATTGAAAACTCAAACACGTCGTTTCCAAGTCGGCATTTAATTTCAAGTTATTCTTTCTTCATGTCTTTCTTCTTGAGTTGATACAATGAGCTTAATGACTATCGATAAGAACATACGGATACATCGATACCAAATTAAATCCGAAAGTAGGTTTACAGCGCCAACAAACTTTCTTATATATTCCGTCGTTGTCTGAACATCCTGATTATTTAAATCACCTTTCCTTAAGTATGTAGTAAGTATTTTTAAGTACGATGCAAATAAACTTTCCGATAGGGATCAGTTGGTAGTTCTAGGAGATTTTAAAATACCTGGAGCTACTTACTCCACTGAGGATGAATTTATTGACGGCATGCTCGACATATCGTTTGTGTGTTTCTGTCGAGGGTAGCACAACTCATGCAATCTGAAGATCCATATCATCCTACAATCATACTTACAATTGACATGGGTACTGTTATAGAAGAAAAATACAAAAAAATTAACCAAACGAATACATTGTTTTCGCAAGGCAGACTTTCTGAGGCTAAATAATTTTATTTCTGGCTTTAATTGCTCTGATCTTTACTAATGCAATAATATGTCCGATGCAGCTAATGTTTTTTACACTGCAATAAACTCATTTTTTAATTCCTGTGTTCCGTGGTACTATCCGTCAATCTCCAATAAATCATCTTGGTTTAGCAAAGAGTTGACACACTTAAGAAGTGTTAAGTCCAGACTTTTTAGGGAATATAAAAATACCGGTTCTCAATCTGTTTTTGCTAGATTTGTAAGTGCTTGGTCAAGATTTACCGTGCTTAATGCTCAGTATTGTAATAGTTACTTAAAACGTTATAAGGTCCAGTTCTCTCACGACCCGAAACAGTTTTATAACTTCGTAAATCTAATTCTCCTCCTTCCTCGCTGTCGATCGAAAACATGACGGCAACCACAGATCAGGCAATAGCCGATTTATTTCCCCAATTTTTTCAAACGACTTACTCTGCTTTAGATATTCATCACAGCCTTATTCTTACACCATATCAAAGTCGATCCTCATATTCTGTCCTTTTTGTCTTTAACAGAAAGCTCTCTTCTATTGGATCTTTTTTGTATTAAGCCTGTTTAATCGCCAGGGCCCGATGATATTCCTGGGTGCGTGCTTAGTTATTGCACAGAAGCCCTGTTCAAAACCTATTCACAAATTATTAACATTCTCTTTAGAAACTTCCCAGCTTCAACAAATTTGGAAGGACTCATTTGTAATTCCTCTTCACAAGGAAGCTAAGAAGTTAGATGTCAGTAACTATAGAGGTATATCTAAGTTGTCAGCTATCCCTAAGCTTTTTGAAAAAACCAATACTCCTCATTTCCAGCACCTTTGTAGATCAATCATTTCTCCGTGTCAACACGGATTTATTAAACGCGATGTAGGGCTTTAATAGAAGTTTTTAAAGAGACGTAATTTACTTTACGTAAACTTTACGTAACTTTAGTAAAGCCCTTGACTCTGTAAATCACTTACTGCTTGTTCGGAAACTTTACCTGTGAAGTTTTTAAATTGATCTCCTTATATGGATCTCAATTTACCTGATTGGCAGGTCACAAAGTTAAGTTAAGTTATGTCTGCAGTATAAGGACATTTCCCGCATTTAGACTTACAATCCGGTCTAGATAACTTTTAAAACTGGTGCCGAGATAATTTACTAAATTTAAACGGTTCAAAACGCAAGCTGATGACATTTTATCGGGTCAATCCGATATACTTACACGTCAAGTGGCAGCTCTTTGGGTAGAATAACTCTTGTAAACGATCTTGGCGTTTTTTTGGACCCCAAACGAACTTTTCTAATCACATTTCGTACAGGGTTAATGAGGCCAGAGGAGTGCTTGGTTTTATTAAAGGGTGGTCAAAAGAATTCGATGATTCTTACGTCACTAAAACATTATTTATCTCGCTAGTCCGTCCGATTCTGGAGTATTTGTCTCCCGTCTGGAGTCCACAATACGGAATACATATTGGTCGTATTGAATCAGAACGAAAAAACTGTCTTGTTTTTGCTTTACGTTAGGACCCGCTGGGATGCAAATCTTAATTTACCTTCTTATTCTAGTAGACTACTGTTGATTAATTTACCCTCCCTAGCCAACCTTTTACATGGTGAGACTGACAGCCACGACTTGGTAAGTCGGCTAAACTTTTCTGTGCCATGTAGATAAACTAAAAATTATATTCCCATAATATTAAGCCTTGTAGATTTAACTATGACACTCATGAGCCTTATAGGTTATTATGATTACTATAATAGACTTTTTCCTATAATCTCAAATCTTGACTCTCTGCCGCTCCTAAATAAAAAAAGTGCAAGTGTGAGTACATATTTGTAACTGTTGACTGTTGACATGCACACAAAAGTTATTAGCAAAGCAAATTATATTTGTATTTTTGTTGTTTTGTTAGTTCGTCAATTATTTATTAACAAATTCATATTCAAAACATTACAAAATCATTGAATTCTTCTCTGACCATTTCAAAAATTTTCTTTGCGATCCATTTCTTAACGATTTTGGCAGTACGTATTTGAAATCCATCTTGTTGGAATGTGATCTTATTCTCTTTATACACATATTTTTCAACAAAAACGCAAAGATGGGCTTGCAAAATATCTAACTAGGTTTTCTTTTTCGTAATTCCATCGATTTTTGTTTATTGGACTAATGCTCCACCAATTTTCTTGCAACAATATTGTTTTCCGTCCGACTGGTATCGATTTTATTTATATTCAACAGACCAATTAACTTTTTCCAGACGTCCACTTCCCAGTATTTATGAGCCTTGACAAATTTTAATCGTGATTTGATATTATTCTGGGCTGTTTACTTTGTATTTTTGGCAGACCCATCTTTGCGATTTTGCGCCATTATTTTAAAAATATTTACCCCAGAAAATATGGTGTGATGCCTTTAAAGACAAAAATAGGTCAATTTCTTGTTTTTAAGGAATAATTTTATTATGAGTATATCTTACTAATAACTTACAAATGGGTAGTTACAAAGGGGATCGCATGTAGTGGTCCATGTCTTTGGATGTAACCATGTTAAAATAAAACTTATCCATAGACAATTTTTATAATCCTGCACTCAAAATAATATTCGATTTAAAATTTTGTTTTGTTTTTTCATACAAGAAATGTTTTATTTTCAAGATATTTAAAGAAATATTCTCAAATATATAAACTTAAATACACCTAAAAACAAGAAAGGAAAGCTAACTTCGGGCGGAGCCGAAGTTGATATACCCTTGCAGAATAGTCTGTAAATTATATTCTCCAAAATTATTCATATGATACATTCTTAATACTCATAAAAAATCCCAACTTCCTAACTTTAAAACAAGAGAGAACGCTATAGTCGGGTGCCCCGACTATCAGTTACCCGTTACTCAGGTAAAGGGAGTGCGAGGGAGATGGAGATAGAAACTTTGATCACGCATAACTTTTTAACGAATGGTCCGATTTGGAAAATTTCTTCTACATTTCGATAGGTATTGATAAACACAATAAAACTGCATTTTTATTTATTTAAATTTTTAATAAATATTTAAATTTTTAAAATCGTATATAAGCGATTGTGGGCGTTAAAGGGGGCGTGGCACCCTTTTGAAATAAACTTGCGCTGCGTAGGAACTCCTAGAATCTGCATGCAAAATGCCAATCTTCTAGCTTTTATAGTTTCCGAGATCTCAGCGTTCATACGGACGGACAGACGGACAGACGGACATGGCTAGATCGACTCGGCTAGTGATCCTGAACAAGAATATATATACTTTATAGGGTCGGAAACGCTTCCTTCTACCTGTTACATACTTTTGCACGAATACAATATACCCTTTTACTCTACGAGTAACGGGTATAATGAAGAAATACACTGATTTTACTAAAGCATTTGATCCTTTTATTTTATTAAAATTGAAGATAAGCTCCGGCTTTCGAATTATCTATTAATTTTGGATTTTAAATCGAAGAACTCAGAAAGTTATTTTTGATAACACCTGTAGAGCCTTAGGCTTTGCAAAGTCTCCTTTGCAATTAACTCTATTAATCTTAGTTCTTCCGCCTATCAAAACACATTATCGGTTACTAATGTATGATTTAAATTTGTTTATCCTGTTAACCCTATAAAAATTTGGAATAAAAAGGATATGTTGTTTGCATTTTTCATAGCTTAACGGTGTTGCTCTCTGGGCTTCGGCCATCTGGCCATCCCCTACGACAAAATTAACTTTTTTTGCAACGTTACTTTCGTACGTTTCAGACTCATTCCTGAAATTGTTCACACTTTATTGCATTTGGGTCCTTCGCCGATTTGCCAAAATTATTGCAATCTATAACTATGAAGTGCTTTTTTTTCACTGACAATAGAAACTTGAGCCAACTTTGCACTTTAGATTCCAAATTATGGATGGCGCCCTCTGACGCCTCTTTAATGGCGGCAACCTGTCCTCCGGTATAACTGAAGAATTGCTCTCTCTTAAGAAAAAAAAACTCGCCCTGTTAACCTGACATCTCTGACGCTGCCAAGCTACCGATCCCTTCAAGCTTAACAAAGATGACGCTACCAAGACTCGCAACATAGTAAGAAAAAGAGTTTTTTTTTAATAAGATATAAATAATCCGTGCAATAATTACACAATGCAACTGAAAGTACTCTTTGAAGCTTGTCGAACTCCACTTAAGGGTTTTGGCCAACGGTTCGCGTTGGCCTCCAAATGGTTGACCCTCTAGTGGTTGACGATACGGGACTAATTACAGAATAATGTTTTGTGCAACGTACCTACATGAACTGTCTGCAACTGTCTGGTCGTCACAACAAGCACATACGAGGGCAGTCCGATAAGTACTTAGCCTCACCGCCCGATGGCGATATCTTTAAAACTGAGAGACTAGTTCGCGTAGAAACAGACAGACGGACAGACGGACAGACAGACGGACAGACGGACATGGCTATATCAACTCAGGAGGTGATCCTGATCAAGAATATATATACTTTATAGGGTCGGAGATGTCTCCTTCACTGCGTTGCACACTTTTGACCAAAATTATAATACCCTCTGCAAGGGTATAACAAGGAAGTTGCACTCTGAAACTATTTTCTTAAAAACAAATAGAGTTGCCCTAAAACAACATTTTTAGAAAAATCTTTTTTAAAAATTCTTAAAAGTAAAAATTTTCTTAAAGTTTTCAGCCTTAAGTGGGAAACCAGTTTAGATTATTAAAAAAATCGTTTTTTTTATTGCATAAGTTGTTATCCAAAAATTTAAATACAACTTTTGGAAAAGTTTCAAGCAGATAGCTTTAAAACTGTGGTACTAGTTTGCGTAGAAACGGACGGACGGACAGACGGACAGACCGACAGACGGAAGGACGGACAGACGGGCATGGCTAGATCGACTCTCCTGGTGATGCTGATCAAGAATATATATACTTTACAGGGTCGAAAATGTTTCCTTCACTGCGTTGCAAACTTTTGACGGAAATTATAATACCCTCTGCAAGGGTATAAAAATAATGGGAGATACATTAATAGAAAGAAAAGTGTTTGTAGGTCGGGGTTTTGTTACGTTTTTAAAAGTACGCTTAAAGTAAGGTCGGCAAAATGGAAAATTTTTAAAATGGCATTACTGGGACAAATAAAAATGTTTTCTTTTGACGTTTTATTTTTCACTTACCAAGTTTACTACTGCGTCCTTTAAATAAAGCGCTTTCGGCGACGGTAAACTGTTATGCTTAAAAGTTAAGATATTTGCAAATGAGCATATTTTTAATTTTGCCGAAACTTGGCTGAGTTATCCGACTCAGGAGTGTTTCTAAACAACTTTAGTCTCACATCGGAGATAATTCACCCACATTAACACAATAAAATTGAATTTGTTAGTGTAGAAGTTTCCTTGCAAGCTAAAATATTTATGTAACGTGTTCTTATAACTCTCCTGGCTCTGGATTATTAATCCTATTTGTCTTCTATCAATTCTGTTCTAATGCGTATCTGACAGTCATTCTCCAAGACAAATCAGACCTGCGTGACTTACGCAGGAGCTTTAAGTACTTTGAAACAAAATGACGGGAAATACATTTGATTTTTCAAAATATTTTAATGGTCTTACCTGTCATTGATATTCTACGTTTAAATTGGTGTAAAGTGATTTCTGATTTTAAAATTGCAGAAATATTTGCCGAGTTTCTCAAAACTACTTAAAGTTCGAGTTCAGGCTTACATTAAAATTATTGTTACCATTTAAATGTGTAAAACTGGGTTTTTTCCCCGGTAACTACAGAAAGCAATTAAGAGACAACATGCTAACATATTCTTAAGGACCGGGTGGGTACAAAGGTGTAAGCCAAAGTTTTGTGCAATGCTACTATTTGTAACCCGATTCCTAAAGTGATTAATTTGTTATTTTTTTCATCTACATATATGGATGAAAAGGGGGAAGTCAGATGGTCAAAATGATAAAGGTATTTATAAATTGTCTGCGATCACATTATCACTTCTTTTTTGCATCATTTTCATTTCTCGCTGAGATCATCTTGTCAACATGGTTTTAATAGGCGAAGTGGCACCACAACAAACCTACTTGAATAGTAAAAGATTTTAATAATAAAACAAGAGAGAACGCTATAGTCGGGTGCCCCGACTATCAGATACCCGTTACTCAGGTAAAGGGAGTGCGAGGGAGATGGAGATAGAAACTTTGATCACGCATGACTTTTTTAACGAATGGTCCGATTTGGAAAATTTCTTCTACATTTCGATAGGTATTGATAAACACAATAAAACTGCATTTTTACTTTTCCGAAATATTTAAATTTTTAAAATCGTATATAAGCGATTGTGGGCGTTAAAGGGGGCGTGGCACCCTTTTGAAATAAACTTGCGCTGCGTAGGAACTCCTAGAATCTGCATGCAAAATGCCAATCTTCTAGCTTTTATAGTTTCCGAGATCTCAGCGTTCATACGGACGGACAGACGGACAGACGGACATGGCTAGATCGACTCGGCTAGTGATCCTGAACAAGAATATATATACTTTATAGGGTCGGAAACGCTTCCTTCTACCTGTTACATACTTTTGCACGAATACAATATACCCTTTTACTCTACGAGTAACGGGTATAATGAAGAAATACACTGATTTTACTAAAGCCTTTGATCCTTTTATTTTATTAAAATTGAAGATAAGCTCCGGCTTTCGAATTATCTATTAATTTTGGATTTTAAATCGAAGAACTCAGAAAGTTATTTTTGATAACACCTGTAGAGCCTTAGGCTTTGCAAAGTCTCCTTTGCAATTAACTCTATTAATCTTAGTTCTTCCGCCTATCAAAACACATTATCGGTTACTAATGTATGATTTAAATTTGTTTATCCTGTTAACCCTATAAAAATTTGGAATAAAAAGGATATGTTGTTTGCATTTTTCATAGCTTAACGGTGTTGCTCTCTGGGCTTCGGCCATCTGGCCATCCCCTACGACAAAATTAACTTTTTTTTGCAACGTTACTTTCGTACGTTTCAGACTCATTCCTGAAATTGTTCACACTTTATTGCATTTGGGTCCTTCGCCGATTTGCCAAAATTATTGCAATCTATAACTATGAAGTGCTTTTTTTTCACTGACAATAGAAACTTGAGCCAACTTTGCACTTTAGATTCCAAATTATGGATGGCGCCCACTGACGCCTCTTTAATGGCGGCAACCTGTCCTCCGGTATAACTGAAGAAATGCTCTCTCTTAAGAAAAAAAACTCGCCCTGTTAACCTGACATCTCTGACGCTGCCAAGCTACCGATCCCTTCAAGCTTAACAAAGATGACGCTACCAAGACTCGCAACATAGTAAGAAGAAGAGTTTTTTTTTAATAAGATATAAAGAATCCGTGCAATAATTACACAATGCAACTGAAAGTACTCTTTGAAGCTTGTCGAACTCCACTTAAGGGTTTTGGCCAACGGTTCGCGTTGGCCTCCAAATGGTTGACCCTCTAGTGGTTGACGATACGGGACGAATTACAGAATAATGTTTTGTGCAACGTACCTACATGAACTGTCTGCAACTGTCTGGTCGTCACAACAAGCACATACGAGGGCAGTCCAATAAGTACTTAGCCTCACCGCCCGATGGCGTCACTATCGCAAGAGAAATGTACTATCGTGTAGTAAAAATTCAAATCGTGTCAAAAATTGGTTTAACGAGTGGTCGCATGTCGGTTTTTGATGAGCCACGCCCAGGTGCCCCGAAAACGGCTACCTCGGAGGATAACGTGACAAAAATCCACGATATCGTATTGGCAGACCGCCGATTGAAAATACGCGAGATAGCTGAGACAATAGGCATGTCAAAAGACCGCGTGGGTCATATCTTGCATGAAATTTTGGGCATGAAAAAGCTGTCGGCGCGATGGGTGCCGCGTTTGCTCACTCCGGATAACAAACGCAACCGTGAGACCACTTCAGAGCAGTGTTTGACGCTGTTTAAGCGCAATCCGAAGCAGTTTCTGCGTCGTTTCGTGACCGTCGACGAAACATGGATCCACTGGTACACACCAGAGACCAAGGAACAGTCGAAACAGTGGACTTCACCCGGCGAACCTGCTCCGAAGAAGGCGAAGACTGTCCCATCGGCCGGAAAGGTGATGGCCACCGCTTTTTGGGAAACACAAGGTGTGATCTACATCGACTACCTGGAGAAGGGCAAAACGGTCACAGGGCTGTACTACGCCGCCGAATTGCAGAAAATACGGCCCCATTTGGAGAAGAAAAAAGTGCTCTTCCATCATGACAACGCACTGGCTCACACTTTCGCCCTCGCCAAGGACAATTTGGTCGAATGGGGCTACGAACTGCTACCCCATCCACCAGATTTGGCCCCGTGTGACTTCTTTTTGTTTCCAAACTTGAAAAAGTCACTCGCTGGACAGAAATTTGCGTCGGATGAGGAGGTCGTCGCCTCCACAGAGGCCTATTTTGCAAACCTCGAGAAAACGTATTTTTCAGACGGGTTAAAGAAGTTGGAGCATCGATGGGTGAAGTGTATCGAGCTAAAAGGAGATTATGTTGTGAAATAAATCTCCACTTTTCAAACATTTTTGTTTTTCTTTTGGAGGCCAAGTACTTATCGGACCACCCGCTTATATCTAGGTGGTCTGCGAAGATTGTTTGAGTGTTGCGCAAATGAGGATCTGAAGACAACAGCCTCTAGTGATTGCGCTGGTAGATGACAAAAAGTTCCTGTCGGTACTGAGACTGATTTTATTAAACAAACTTTACATTTAATGTTGCGGTACGGTATTAAGTTGACGATGCAATATTTGATGATCAATTGCCTTTAGCCTTTTTTTAAATCGTCCAGTTTCTCGTAGCCTGAATCGGTTGTTTGTCCTCTGGACGTTAGGCTGGCGTTAATGGCGGTTTAGGTTTCGGAGCGACTGACTGTGGAGTATAGCTACCTTGTTAATAAACTATGGCGCTAATGCTACTGGGAGGACGAGCAACAACACAATTAGTGTTCAAACAGTCCCAGGCGTCACTAGCTTAATACGGCTTTTGGGTGGCAAAGAGAGATCCGCAGCTTCTTAGATTTCTAGGCGAATCTTCAGAAAACAAAGGAGCTTTTGAACGATATGGCGCTTGTATATTCTAAAGGCTGTTTTGATATAGTTTTAGAACACAGTTGTCCTCGCCAGGTGATGCGTCCCATTGGCCAACTCATAACCATGAGGGTATTTTCCTTCTTGGGAATTCCTTCCATGATTTGCAATATTTTGTTTAATTCTTGACGAATTTGAATGACTTCCAGAAAGTTATTTGCTACAGAGGTAACACATAATGACCCGATTGCCTTTTTTTGTTCTTCGTTGCTAGATGGTCCAGAATGTTTTTAGTCTGTAATTATTGTTAGACAACGGACACGAAGGTTTTTTTTTCAATCGATCAGTTGATGGAACGGCCGATAATCTTTACACCCTTGCAGAGGGTATAATAAGTTCAGTTAAGAGTTTGCAACGCAGTGAAGGAGACATCTCCGACCCTATAACGTATATATATTCTTGATCAGTATCACCAGGAGAGTCGATCTAGCCATGTCCGTCTGTCCGTCCGTCGGTCTGTCTGTCCGTCCGTCCGTTTCTACGCAAACTAGTCCCTCAGTTTCAAAGCTATCAGCTTGAAATTTTCCTAAAAGTTGTCTTTGTATTGCAGGTAGTATATAAGTCGGAACAAGCCATTGGAACAATCGGAAAAAAAATTCAAAAAAATTGTAACTCCTGGTGATGCTGATCAAGAATATATACACTTTATAGGGTCGGAACGTCTTCTTCACTGAGTTGAAATATTTTGACTGAAATTATAATCCCCTCTGCAAGGGTATAAAAATACCGTTTAGTGTTTTTCCGAAATGTAAATCCTTCTTCACGACAAGTTCAATTTTCAAAATGTTTTGTGTTTTAAATAGCTTTGTTCAAGCCTACAATAATATTAAAGGACATCAAAATTAAATTTCAATCGATCCTTAAGATACAATTTTAATTTTTAATGTAAAATTTTATCCGAAGTTTTAATACCCTTGCAGACATATGTTTAAAAATAGAAAAAAAAGTGATATTTTCACAGCTTTTAACAATTATTCCTATGGAAGCTATAAGACATAGACTTCCGATCGGCAAGATCGGCCCTGATCAAGGTTTGCACAAATAAATAAGACTTGGAAAAATGTATGTAAATAGCTTATACACTGCGCGAAATGTCCTGAAAAACATCAAATTTGGACCGATTTGAACCTTTTATTCCAATGGAAGCTATAGGATATAGACGTCCGATCGGCACGCGCTTTTATCTGATCAAGGTATGCATACAAAAATACGATTTGGAAAGATTCATGACAATAGCTTATATACTGCGCGAAATATCATGAAAAGCATCAAATTTTAACCGATTTCATCCTATTGTTCCTATGGGAGCTATTAGATATAGACGTCCGATCGGCACGCGCTTTTACCCTGATCCAGGTATGCATACAAAAATAAGATTTGGAAAGATACATGTCAATACCTTTTACACTGCGCGAAATATCTTTAATTCTTGCAAGGTATATCCGATTGTTCCTATGGGACCTATAGGATATAGACGTCCGGTCGCTTTTCAAACTTGATCTGCGTACACATGTTTAAGGACGATGGATCCACGTCAGCTCGAAGCAACATATTTGGAGGCTTTGGTCAACAAAAAATCTCCACAAGCTGCCCGAAAGAAGGCTTATATGTATGGCTGGCTGGTTGCATTAAATCGCCAATACCCGGCAAGGATAATCTCGTTCGAGGCGCCTTGTGGAGACTGCGATAGAAACCAAGTAAAAATTTGCCCGTTTACCAATTTATTGAACGTAACTCAGTACATTTAGTGAGGCCAGAATGTTGGGCCGATTTCAAACCGTGAATTCATATAAATTTTTTAATATTTTATGACAAATATCATTATTGTTATATTTAAACCACCCGTTGATGGTAAAGCTCTTGCAATAACGTATATGTAGTTTCATTAAGAAGATTGTTCAATACATAAGTTATTTTATTAGTTTAGCTTTTCTCCCGACTCCCTTAAATCTCATGTGGGTGAGGAAAACGTTCTGGTTTATTTATCATGGATATAAAACGCAAAACAACCTTATTAAAAAAGGGCACCGGTCGAGAAATAGGCTCTTTATTTACGAAAAAGTACTTAATGTTATTTATCAGATAATAATAACCATTAATTTTTTTAATTTTCTCCCAATTTTTCTCAAAAAATATGCCTATACACACATATACCAATTTCTTTGTGGATTCAGGTACAATAATGTTTGAAATCCAGCTTTACTCAAAATCGTAATGCAGCTGCATTATCAATAACAAAAAAGGAAGCAAACTTCGGCAATCCGAAGTTATATAGCCTTGCAGCTATTACAAAACGAATACATTTCGATTTCTATGCCTATATTACTAAAAACAATGAAGCTATGTCGATTTAGCGCTGAATTTGGCCATATTTATACCCGTTACTCGTAGAGTAAAAGGGTATATTGTATTCGTGCAAAAGTATGTAACAGGTAGAAGGAAGCGTTTCCGACCCTATAAAGTATATATATTCTTGTTCAGGATCACTAGCCGAGTCGATCTAGCCATGTCCGTCTGTCCGTCTGTTTGTCCGTCCGTATGAACGTTGAGATCTCGGAAACTATAAATGCTAGAAGATTGGCATTTTGCATGTAGATTTTAGGAGTTCCTACGCAGCGCAAGTTTATTTCAAAATGGTGCCACGCCCCCTCTGACGCCCACAAGCCACAAGCTGTGGCCACAGTTTTGATGCTATTATGAAAATTTTAATTGATATGTATTTGTTTCGTCAATACCTATCGATTGGCCTAATCAAAGTTTGCCACGCCCACTCTAACGCCCAAAAACCCATTAAACGCTTAAGCCTGGCTAGCGCCTACATTTCGGCCTTTCATGGCCCGTAGCGCCATCTAACGGATGACTTTGGAACAGCTGGCCAAGGTGCTAATTCGAGCGGCGAAAAACATACAAGAAGGCATATTTATATTAAGTTGTTTAGCTGAGTAACGGGTAACTAATAGTCGAGGCAAAAACAAAACTAAAAGCGTGATTCTGATACAGTAAATAATTACCATATCTTAAAGGAAAATTTTTTTATAAACAGAAGAACGTCAAAATATTTTTTTTTTTTAATTTGAATTTGTTTGATGTTCTTATATAATATAGTTTATAATATATGATATAGTGGCCCGATACGTCTCGTTCCTACTTATATAAAGACAGACGGACGGACGGATCGACTCTTCTGATGCTGCTGATCAAGAATATATTTACTTCATATATAATACCCTCTGCAAAGGTATAAAAATTAAGTTGGACCAGCTTCGAAAAGTACTTTCAGAATCTGAAATCTAAATTTGAGTTACATATCCGTGTTATTAAATAAGGATTTTTTTGTATTACTTTAAAATAAAACGTTTTAGCCTTCTATTTAATTGTTGTAGCGCTTGTTGCAACCTGTCCCTGACAGTGAGCATGAGGGCGAGAGCCGAACAGCTGACGAACACTTTTCGTCAGAATCTTTTCTCCCCAGAAAATTGCACAGCGTTGTCAGCCTCCTGATATGAACTGTGGGTGAACGTTCGTCTGGCCTGTGTGTTTGAATGATAAAGCCTAGTACTCAGATCTACTGTACGCCAGTCATGAGAGAGAGCGAGAGGAAAACAGCTGGCGTTCACTTTACGTCAGGCTTTTTTTCACCTCTGTACTCAGATCGACGAAAAAAATACCAGAAAATTTCTTAGCGTTGCCAGTCTGCTGAAATAAACTTTGGGTGAACCCTAGCGAAAAGAATACAAAATTTAATCTTTTGGCGTGCGCTTCTCACTGAATATTTTAAGAAAATGCAGGGAAAAAATCAAAATCCTGCAAAAGTCGATTCCAGGAGTTTACATGTGAGGACAAAATAACATTAATACAATCTGGGGTGCCTCTTGTCAGAGCAAAATGTTTCTTAGGTCAAAAATGTATGAAAAACCACAATAAAAGTGCAGCTATGAACTTTAAATTAGCAAATAATTATCAGTAAATTAAAAAAAAACAAATTGTTCGATGACATCATAAGTCAACATTAATTTCGATTTAATTATTATTATTGTTATGAATAACTTCGTTCAAGCTGATTAATAATTTGAATTCTTTGCCAACTTGTATATTTAATTACCCCACACTGTAATCATATGCTTATGTTTTGAATTCGCCTTACGCTCTTTTATACATGCAGCTCACACATGTACATACATACATATCTCTCTTTATAATCTCGAAATCGAACATTAAAAATCAGTGCATATTAGAGATCGAAACAAGTCGAACGTTTTATTCCATTCTAATAACTCTGCATTCGGCAGAGTCCGCACATTTTGGCGACCGTGACAGGACACTGCATTCGGCAAGTCCCACCATAAACCACTTTGAATCATTCCCTCTGCATTCGGCGGAGAAATAGATTCCATCAACGCCAGAATAATTGGTGTATTTCGGCACGCAGTGCAGCTCATCGGAGTATTGGCAGTGCGTTTGGCATCAGCGTTGGATCTCCGGAAGCATCGTTGGATCACCGGAATCTTCCCCACTGGATCGTCGTGGATACCTGCATACAGGGTATGCGCATCATAACCGTCGCAAGAACAGATTTGGAGACCAAAGCACAGCGGCACAAAGAGGACGAAAAACTGTAAGCTAGACTCGCAAATGCAATCGCGGTTTTGTCATTCTACTCTGAACCAAAGGGCATTGCCCAGATACACACATACATACTTGTGCAGCTGGTCTGCAAATAAATAAGCCAAAAATTGAGTTATTTTCCCAAGCATCGGAGTGTTTTGTTTTCTCCCTCTGAACCAAAGGGCATTGCCAACATATTTGGAATTGCTTCACTCAATAATTACTCCACAATTAGTTTTCGCTAAATAAATCGTTGCAAAAATGACTGATACTCAACTCGTGTCTTTAAGACAACAAAGGAATACAATTCAGCGAAATATAGTCAATCTCAAAGTTCGCATCGAACTGCAGAACGACCTTGCTGCCCTTGAATGCCAGTCACAAATTTTGGAATCGTATTTTAAACAAATTCTTCAAATTCAATCACAGATCGAACGGCTGGATGCGGCTGACGACGGCCGGCAAGAATTAGAGGACGTATTCATAGAAACCAAGGCAATTATCATCACTCGTATTGGGGCGTCAAAGAAGGACCGGCCAGAAGGTGCCAGTTTCTTTAATTCATCGGCAAATTGCGCAACTGGGCACCATAATCGTTTGCCTTCGTAAAAGCTGCCTAAGTTCGACGGGAAGTATGGTGACTACATGAAGTTTATTACTGCCTTTACTAGCATGGTACATGATGACGCTTCTATATCAGCTGTTGACAAATTTAACTACTTGCTTAGCTGTTTGTCTTGCCCCGCGCTGAGTGTTGTGGCCCCCTTTCAAGTGTCCGAAATCAATTATCCAAAAGCGTTAAAGCAGTTAAAGGAGCGTTACGATAAAAAGGTTTTGATTTTCATAGAGCACATATCTAGCTTATTTGATATTCAAATTATGAAAAGATCTGATCCCGCAGCTCTTCGTTGTATCTTGGATACCGTCTCCGCGCTGCGTGAATCGTTGTTGTCGTTAGGAACAGAAGCAGATGTTATGAACGCAATACTAATTCATCTTGTTTTATCTAAAATTGATGCAGATTCGAAATTATCGTACGATCGGGTTCAAGAATACGAGGTGTTGCCTACTTGGGAGGATTGTTATCGCAGTTTGAGCCGTCATTGTCAATTTTTGGAGAGCAACGTTAAACGAACATCTGATGAGAAGCCAAAGGAAAGGCCCACGCAGAATAGAAGAGCCTTTGTTACGGCACAGGGTGGTTGTAAAAAATGTTCTGTTACTGATCACTCTCTCAATCAGTGCCCTTCATTTGGTTTACTAGACTGGCAGGATAAATTGAATTTCGTCAAGCAATCCGCTCTGTGCATAAATTGTTTGCGCACCGGCCATTTGGCGAGCAGATGTCCAAGTAGATCTCGTTGCCGCGTTTGTCAAGGCTTACATCATACTATTCTGCATAGAACTGCTCATCCAGAGCAACCAACACAAATTGTCTCCCACACATCTCAGCAGCAGAGGGAACCCACACATGCTGTTTCCATGCTTTCGCGTCATTCGAGGCGCGCTTTAATTCCTACGGCAATAGTATTGATTAAGGATAAGTTCGGAATATTTCAGCCAGCCAGAGCTTTGCTTGACTCAGGCTCTGAAATAAATTTCATCTCTGAAGAGTTGGCCAAGCTCCTTCAGCTCAGATTCGAGAGACAGAAGTATGACATTTCTGGCATAGGCGATGTCAGAACGCAGATGAGATTCTCGGTCTCAACAACTATTCGATCACGATTATCTGTAAATGAATGGCATTTACAATTCGCTGTAGCCAAGACAATATCGCTTAATCAGCCAGAGCGATTCGTTGACACTTCACAATGGAACATACCCTCAGAGATTGACCTTGCAGATCCAGGCTTCTACATGCCTCACCGGATTGACCTACTCATCAGCACACAAGAGTTTTTTGATTTACTTTCACATGGCAAAATTTCTTTAGGTCCAGGCCTTCCTTGCCTCGTCAATACTGCACTTGGTTGGATCGTTGGCGGAAAGGTTTCTGATATTCCTCAATCCCAAGTCGTAACATGCAACATGGCACGTTCTACGGAGCTGCAAGGTGCATTAGAAAGGTTTTGGCTAATCGAGGAGTTTGATTCGCACGATCAAGGTTTCACCGCAGAAGAGCAGGAATGCGAACGACATTTTGTGGCAAACACAAGGTTTCTCACATCTGGACGAGTCCAAGTTTGCTTGCCATTTAAGGAGAATCCTCACATGTTAGGTAAATCTTTTGAAATTGCCAAATCCCGGTTTTTGCAAAATGAACGGAGGTTGAGCCGCAACCCGTTGTTAAAGGAGATGTACGTTCAATTCATGAGGGAATACCTAGATTTGAATCACATGCAATTGGCATCTGATTTCGACTCTCAAAAGACCCATTATGTAATCCCACATCATGGAGTCCTGAGATCAGAAAGCACGACTACCAAGCTGCGTGTTGTGTTTGATGCATCGTGCAAAACAACGTCGAACCTTTCTCTGAATGAGTTGTTGATGATTGGCCCAAGCATCCAGCAGAATCTGATCCTAACACTTCTTGCCTTTCGCTTACATCGTCATGCACTTGTAGCTGATATCTGCAAGATGTATCGCCAGTTTGAAGTATCACCAGACGATCGTATGTATCAACTTGTTCTCTGGAGAGAATCCTCAGCTGCGCCTTTAGAATTGTTTCAGCTCAACACTGTCACGTACGGCATGTCCTGCGCACCATTTCTAGCAATCAGGAGCTTGAAATATATTGCAGATAAGTTCTCAAATCAGTTTCCCATCGGAGCAGCCGTACTTAAAGAAGATATGTACGTCGATGACCTCCTTACTGGAGCAGACAGTGTCGAAGAGCTTCATCTCAAAGCTACAGAGGTCACCAGCATACTTTCTAAGGCTGGATTAGAGCTTGCAAAGTGGAACACAAGCAAAATAGAAGGCAACGGAGCAGAGTTTCAATTTAAGGTTGATACCAAAGATGTTACGAAGACTTTGGGCATGTCGTGGCAACCAAAACTAGATGTGTTTTGTTTCAGGTATACCCTACCTACAATCTCTGTCGTCACCAAGCGGAGCATCGTTTCACTTGTAGCTCACCTGTACGATTTGCTAGGGCTCGTATCACCAGTCGTTATTCGATGCAAAATATTGGTCCAAGAGTTGTGGATGCATCGTCTAAACTGGGACGATCCACTTCCCCCTGAGCTTCAATCTCAGTGGAAGCGAATAGAAGAAGATTTGCACAATCTTCAAACCATCGAAGTTCCAAGATTCATTAACTCGTCACCTAAAAATCTATCGGAAATACACGGATTTTCAGATGCATCGCAGCGAGCTTATGGCTGTTGCCTATATCTACGAACATACATAAACGGAGAGTTCAAATCAATGCTAATCATCGCCAAGTCTAAGGTGGCCCCAATAAAAGCAATTTCATTGCCGCGGCTAGAATTGTGCGCCGCATATTTATTGTGTCAAACATGGGCCAAGATTAAGCATAAATTCCAAAAATACATTGATAGTATTTTCTTTTGGACAGATTCAAGAATCGTTCTACAGTGGCTTACCATGCACTCGTCCAGGCTAAACTGTTTCGTCGCTAACCGGATTTCTGAGATGCAATCAACCACGTCAAACATCACTTGGAGGCACGTTCCGGGCAAGGACAATCCCGCGGACATAGTTTCAAGAGGCTGCGCAGCGTCCGAGCTTATGGAAACTATATGGTTTCGTGGACCAAGCTTCTTACGTCAAGACTCATCTGGATGGCCTCAACCAGTACCAAATTCTCAGGACACCAATGTAGAGTTGGAGCTGCGAAAAGCAACAGTCCTCACATGTACCGATAATGGAAGCAAGGAAGATGTATTCGATGAAGTTATCAACAAATTCTCATCCTATCGGCGCATTTTGCGAGTCATAGCTTTTGTGTTGCGCGTCTTTAATAGAATCAAGGTCAACAAAAAGGTGAACTTAGTCGATGTAATTCATACACCAGCAACTGAATTGCAATACGCGTTCAAGCACATCGTATCCCATATTCAGCAGAAGACCCTTTTCAACGAAATCCAGCAGCTAAAGGAAAACAGGATTTTAAAACCCGAATTTCAGAAACTAAATCTGTTCCTAGCAGCGACTAACGGGCCAAACGGTTCGATAACACTATTACGTGTAGGAGGCCGCTTAGCCAAGGCGCCCATTTCACTCGATGCCAAATTTCCTGTTCTTCTACCAAAGAATCATTGCTTCACGTTGAAATTTGTTGAGTATCTCCACCGGCATCACATGCACGCTGGACCAAAGGCTCTCATTGGAATCCTGCGACTTCAGGCTTGGATTGTAAACGCCAGAGAAGTTGTGCGAAAGATTGTACGGCGCTGCACACACTGTTACCATTATAAGCCTCGTTTAATGGAACAAATGATGGGATCACTTCCAGTTGATCGCTTTCATTCACAACGACCTTTTTTGTAACTGGAGTCGACCTATGTGGACCATTTTCCACATCATACCGCATTCGAAGCAAGGTGCCATATAAAACATACATGGCCGTGTTTATATGCTTTTCGTCAAAAGCAATCCACATAGAACTCATTTCCGATCTATCTACTAATAATTTTATTCTCAGTTTAAAGCGCTTCGTCAGTCGCAGAGGCATCCCACTACGCATTTATTGTGACAATGCAACTAATTTCGTCGGTGCACGATCGCAGCTCGAGGACTTTAAGCAGCAGCTATTCGACGAAGCCAACACATTGAATTTGCAGAAGTTCAGCAGCATCGTGGGATTCGAGTTCAAGTTCATCCCTCCGCGTGCTCCCCACTTTGGCGGCTTGTGGGAGGCCGCAGTGAAGTCCATGAAGAGCCTAATGATGAAAAACTTGGGCAACACTGGGCTAACGTACGAGGAGCTTCAAACGATTGCAATCGAGTCGGAGGCAATCTTGAACTCAAGACCAATGGCACCCCTTTCCGAAGACCCAAACGATGGAGAGGCGCTTAGCCCAGCGCACTTGCTGATTGGGTCCTCTTTGATGTCCGTACCGGAGCCTTCAATTGACGAGAGCAGACCATCTTATCTTACGCGGTGGCAGCGCGTAACGTATTTGAAGCAGCAGTTCTGGGAGCTATGGAGGCGTGACTATTTACACACGCTTCAGGAGCGCTCCAAATGGCTCAAACCCCACGCCAACATTCAAATTGGCCAAATGGTGATTGTTCACGAGGATAATACACCTCCCCAGGAATGGATCCTTGGTCGCATCACCAACACGCATGTCGGAGCTGATGGACGAGTACGAGTGGCCGAGATCAAGGTGAAAAATGGAACCATTCGAAGACCCATCTGTAAGATAGCGCCCCTGCCTGAGCAAACTGGTGCTTGAATACTCCTTGGATCATTCAACGGGCGGAGAATGTTCGATGACATCATAAGTCAACATTAATTTCGATTTAATTATTATTATTGTTATGAATAACTTCGTTCAAGCTGATTAATAATTTGAATTCTTTGCCAACTTGTATATTTAATTACCCCACACTGTAATCATATGCTTATGTTTTGAATTCGCCTTACGCTCTTTTATACATGCAGCTCACACATGTACATACATACATATCTCTCTTTATAATCTCGAAATCGAACATTAAAAATCAGTGCATATTAGAGATCGAAACAAGTCGAACGTTTTATTCCATTCTAATAACTCTGCATTCGGCAGAGTCCGCACACAAATGTTAAATTTAAATTGTATTGTTTTTTAATTTCTTTGTACAGAGGCAGACTTGTCTTGCCAAGGTAGTTGATAATATCTTTTAAAGGCTCTTTCCCGCAAGTACAATATTTGAATTTTAACTGCTTGTCAACAAACCCAGCTGATTGACAGTACGACCGTAGCACGCTTAATTCTGATGAACTCTCGAAATTTTGGTCACACTGGAAAGATTATAGCTTTTACGCTAGCGTACTCGTTTGTCGATCTGAGTACTAGGCTTTACTCGTTAGTCGATCTGAGTATTATTCTATTGTCACAAACCACTGGGTCGACGACGTCTCCGCAAACGATACACGATAACCACTTTTAAATTCCCCAAAACACACTACCCAAATTTGTTGGGATTTTTAAAATTCACCTTAAGCCTAGTATTCAGATCGACGAAAACCGTACGCACTTTTCGTCGGGCCTTTTTTTCACGTCGGTCCACAGATCGACGAAAAAAATACCAGAAAATTCCATAGCGTTGCCAGTCTGCGGAAATTAACTTTGGGTGAACCCTAGCGAAAAGATTAAAACATTTAAGCCTAGTATCCAGATCGACAAACGATTACGCTAGCGTAAAAACTTTAATCTTTCGAGTGTGACCAACATTTTGAGAGTTCATCAGATTTAAGCGTGCTACGGTCGTACTGTCAATCAGCTGGGTTTGTTGACAAGCAGTTAAAATTCAAATATCGTATTTGCGGGAAAGAGCCTTTAAAAGATATTATCAAATACCTTGGCAAGACAAGTCTGCCGCTGTACAAAGAAATTAAAAAACAATACAATTTAAATTTAACAGTTGTTTTTTTAATTTACTGATAATTATTTGCTAATTTAAAGTTCATAGCTGCACTTTTATTGTGTTTTTCGTACATTCTGGACCTAAAAACATTTTGCTCTGACAAGAGGCACCCCAGATAGTATTAATGTTATTTTGTCCTCACATGTAAACACCTGCAATCGACTTTTGTGAGTTTTTGAGTTTTTCCCTCCATTTCTTATAATGTTCAGTGAGAAGCGCACGCCAAAAGATTAAATTTTTTAATCTTTTCGCTAGGGTTCACCCAAAGTTAATTTCCGCAGACTGGCAACGCTATGGAATTTTCTGGTATTTTTTTCGTCGATCAGGGGACCGACGTGAAAAAAAGGCCCGACGAAAAGTGAACGCCAGCTGTTTGCCTCTCGCTCTCTCTCATGACTGGCGTTCGGTTTTCGTCGATCTGGATACTAGGCTTTAATCTTTTGGCGTGCGCTTCTCACTGAACATTATAAGAAATGGAGGGAAAAACTCAAAAAACCCACAAAAGTCGATTGCAGGTGTTTACATGTGAGGACAAAATAACATTAATACTATCTGGGGTGCCTCTTGTCAGAGCAAAATGTTTTTTAGGTCCAGAATGTACGAAAAAACACAATAAAAGTGCAGCTATGAACTTTTAATTAGCAAATAATTATCAGTAAATTAAAAAAAACAACTGTTAAATTTCAATTGTAATGTTTTTTAATTTCTTTGTACAGCGGCAGACTTGTCTTGCCAAGGTATTTGATAATATCTTTTAAGGGCTCTTTCCCGCAAATACAATATTTGAATTTTAACTGCTTGTCAACAAACCCAGCTGATTGACAGTACGACCGTAGCACGCTTAAATCTGATGAACTCTCAAAATTTTGGTCACACTGGAAAGATTAAAGTTTTTACGCTAGCGTAATCGTTTGTCGATCTGGATACTAGGCTTTACAATACACATAAACAAGGACATTCTTCGTGTGGTGTGTTAGATAAAATATTAAAAAAAAAAATTAATTTTGTTCACAAATTTTGTCTTTGATAATTTTAGGTATGTTTTATATGTTGAGCGATTATTTATCATATGCCACTTTAATTATTTAATTATCTCAAAGGTTAGACATGTTGCCATACACCATTGGGTCGACCACCGTCGAACTGACCAAGAATGGTGCACCCAATACCACACTTTTTCGGGATCTTTAGACTATATCTTATATGAAAAAGGTTTAAAAAAATAAGTCTAAATTAAAAGGATTTTTCACAAATGACTTCTATATAGGCGTGGTTCCAAAAGGCATATTTTCGGTTTCAAACACTTATTTAATATAATTTATTTATTTTAATTTAAATTACTTGATTTAATTGCCCCAGCCACGGAAAAAAATGCCTCAAAAGTCATGTTAAGTACAACTCTTTGTTTCGAATTTTAATTTTAAAAGAAAGAACATAAACTATTTTTATACCCTTGCAAAGGGTATTATAGTTTTGGTCAAAAGTGTGCAAGGCAGTCAAGGAGACATCTCCGACCCTATAAAGTATATATATTCTTGATCAGGAACGCGTCCTGAGTTGATATAAGCATGTCCGTCTGTCTGTTTCTACGCGAACTAATCTCTCAGTTTTAAAGATATCGAATTGGAACTTTGCGCACACCCTTCTTTCCGTTGCACGCAGTATATAAGTCGGAACGGCCGGGATCGGCCGACTATATTCTATAGCTGCCATATAACTGATTGATCGGAAATGCCATAACTTTGTTGTTTGTTAAGTGAGAAAGTTGTAATTTCCTATGGGTTTTATATTAGGCCAGTCAATCCGACCTATTAAATTTCACAAGGACCGGCCGACTATATCTTATAGCCACCATATAACTGATTGATCGGAAATGCCATAACTTTGGTGTTTTATGAGTATTAAGAGTGCATGATATGAAGAATTTCGGAGAATATAATTTACAGAATATTCTGCAAGGGTATATCAACTTCGGCTCTGTCCGAAGCTAGCTTTCCTTTCTTGTTTCTAATGCAGCAGCTTGCCGTCGACGAAAAGGATTTCTTCAACGGACGCTTTATGGAAAATGGTGAGTGACAAAACAAAAGTCACATTTTAAATTTTCAAACTAAATCTACCTATTTATCCCTGTAATACTCCTGTAAGAATGATCCCACATTACTTATAGCTTTTCAAAACACAATTCAAAGTAAATAAAAATGTTGGTAAAACTAAAGAAAAAATGTAAATACATTTGTTTTTTATTTTATTCTAATAACAGTAAACTGATACGCTAAGATAAGTCTGGTGGCACCAAGCCCCCAATCGGTTCCAATTGGAAAAAGACGACCAATTTCTTAAGTTAATTTTGGGCGGTAAACTGTGAGATTGGTCAATTGATTTAATATTAAACATTTTAAAATGTTTTTTAACGATCTTTAACTTTTTACAACATATGTTACTTCTAAGCTGACAACACTTGTTTTGGAATTCTTTCAAATGGATCGAAGGATGTTTTCCTCAAAGCCCTAGCTATCCTCCAAACAAATATATTAGGATTGAGGATAAGGACAAAGGATTATATAATTTGATCTACTCGACAAGCCATTAATTTCGAGAATTTGGCTTTCAAATTTTTTTTTGTTTTTACTTTTTTTATTTTTATTAAAGTGTAAATTAGGGTTTTTTCTTGATTTCAGGTTTGAGTTTTCCAGCTTACTAAAAATAGAACCTTCTTCGACTTTCCCATACACGCTATACACTGTCCCATAATTTACACGCTAAGAAACAGAAACCTTTTTTATTACTCATGCTCAAAAATAGAACTTTAACAAAGCTAACAAGCTACCAAACTCAACAATCCGCCATTATATCAATTTTCTAAAGCATTTTCAAGATAAGAAAACGGTTCAACCGTTGGTTATATTTCTAGTAATATGACAAAGTCACACGAGAGCACGGCCAGAGCAAAGACGCCTTCATACAGATTCTTTCTTTATGGTTTGATCGCGAAGCTTTCATATACTGAATTTTTATAATCATCTTAAAAATATTTTGAAAATAAACAATAGATAAAACTAAAAATGGGAAGAAAAAGCAAATACTAAAATATTTTATTTAATAATCATCATCAAATTCTGGTGCAGGCGGATTGGAAGGAACACGACAGCATAACATTAAAGCAATTACAAAACTTCTGTCTCTTATTTTCTCGTTAAAAGCTTATATTTAAAAATTTATCAACATTTGTTTAAAACATGAAAGGAAACTTTGGCAAGCCGAAGTTTATTTACCCTTGCAGTTATTACAAAACGACTACATTTCGATTTATATCTATATTACTAAAAACAATGAAGCTATGATCCAGCCCGATCCGGCTCGTTCCGACTTATATACTACCTGCAATAGAAAGACAACTTCTATAACAGCTTTATAAGTTTTTGCCTTGACCTGCGCAAGTAAACTTAGTCAATTTATTTTTGCAATAAATACACATTATATAATACATATGTCCGGTACACTGGTATTTTACTTAGGAATACTCCAATAGGTTTAAATTTTTAAATTTAACGAACTTTATTTGAATTTAAACGGATTTATGAAATGTATTGGCAAAGCCGCGACCGTATATTTAAAAGTTATTTTTAAGTCATTTCTGAAAAAAACAATGTGACAACAACGGCTGAAGACGCCTTGACTTTGTAAGTGCCGAAAAATAAAGACAAAAATATTAAAACTACAAAGGGATTCATTCGGAGTACGTTGTAAGAGTGTGAACAACTGGTACTACAATTTGACACAAGTGTAGTTGGTCTGCATTACCGGACATACAATAAAGGCGATCCTTTGGGTCAATCGAACCGGATTAACACGTAGATTTACAGGAGCAACAACACTTATGGTCAATCAAACCGGATTAACACGTAGATTTACAGGTACAACAACATTAATGGTCCTTCGAAAGCCTACTGAACGACACATTGAAAACACCTTCCTTTTTCATCACGAAGCCTGACACGGCAATATCGCGAATTTCACCACAGGTCGAAAACAGACGCGGCATCACACATACTACATTTAGTGTCCCAATTTGTACAGTACCGAGAACTTGAAGGCGACGCCTGATGCGGCGACACACAGACACATAACTATTTTTACAAATCTGCAGCAAGCAAGGATAGAATTGACAATTTGGATAAAGACCTCAACTGCGAAGATATAGCCAGTGGATTTGAAAATCGAAAGCATTCGGACATAACCGTATGTCCAACCCCACATCCACTTGATAAAAATCTTCTAGCTCTGAAACCATCGTCTGAAATGAAAACTACATCAGTATCTGGATCCCAACGATCAAGCAAATCAACTAAGTTGCAGGTGCTTCAAGCAGAGATGGAGTACTTAAGGGCCCAACAAGAAATACAAAAACAACGAGCTGCTCTGGACTTCATGGAAAAGGAGCTTCAGATTCAGAGACAACTGCAAATAGTCCATCTGGAGGAAGATGACGATGACCAGGAAGAGGACGAAAAGGTTGAAGCACAATCGCGTATACGTGAGTGGATTGGTCGTCATCCAGAAAGGTTCGAATTTGGGAATGACGACGACAATAATAATCATGACCAAAATATTATGAAAACATTTATGGTCCGTCAGACAATAACACAAGATCTGCCTAACAGGAGATCCCCTTGACTGGCCAATATTTTATTCTGAGTTTGTTAACAGCTCGAATATTTTTAACTTTTCCGACTATAAAAACATATGTAGACTAAGAAAAGCTATAACTGGCAGAGCAAAAGAATGTGTCCAATCTCTTTTATTGTTACTACAAAATGTTAATGCCATAATTAACTCCTTGAAAGACCGATTTGGAGACTCGGCCCATATCATTAGACATTTGATAGACAATATCAAAAATCACCCACCTGTCAAATATGATAAAATTTAAAAACTTATTACCCTATACGACATGCATAACAATCTTATATGTACACTTAAAAGTTTTGCAGAAGAAGATCATATTCGTAATCCAGTTTTGTTTGACGTAGTACTCAAAAAATTGCCATTAGGACAACGACTAGCCTTTATGCAATTCTTTCAGGAGAAAAAAACGGAAGAAACTAGATTAGTAGTACTTTATAAATGGCTAAACAAAAAAACAAAAGCTGCTCAAATGTTAGGATTTGGTGAAACTAAGACAAAAACTAAGACAAGCGCTACCGAACGGCAAGAAAAATCTGAATTTTGCAATTACAATTATTGTAATCATTACCTTTCGACATGTCAACAATTTAAGGGACTAGATGTTGATCTACGTTGGCAGCACGTTACAAAAAATCGTTTATTTATTGCTTGTCTTTGCAAAAACCACATTTTGAAAACTTGCTAGAGAAAGAAACCTTGTAATATAAACAATTGCACTTATTTACGTAATACACTTTTGCACAAAGACAAGAACTATAACGTCGTAGAACAAAACATTGAAGGTAGTGAGAAATCTGAGATACAGGTAGAAAGCAACTGCAACATCAACCTTAATCGTCTTTGACTTTCAAAGTGAACGGTCGTGTTTTTTTTTTCTGCGCTTCGAATTTTGTATTTTGTTTTCGTTTATTCCCATCGGTGGGTTTTATCAAAACAATTTTAATTTTCTTCCGTGTTATTTAAACATAAATTTAAACTCCGTTCGCTTCGCGAGTGCACTTTGTATTTAATACTAATAAATTGTTTTAGTTTTCGTAATTCTTATCTGTGTTTTCTTTTCTTTTATCCCCACCGTTTCTCTTTTGTGCATGCACATTAACTTATTTACGCTCCCGCTCTCTTGCTCTCTTTTCTTTGAAAGTTCTAAGCGTTCAGTTTCTGCGCTCTTGCAATTCGCTTTCTTGGTACAGTGGTCCCAATAAATAAAATGAATAATAAAAATTTAGTCTGCTTCTGCAAGAAATGCAGCCTCGTAATCAGGGCTGACCAGTCTAATATGACTTGCTGGCTGTGTGAAAATATGGTGCACACCAAGTGCGCCGGTTTTACTGGCCGGACAAGTGATGACCTTTCAAAGGGGCCCAATTTGCAGTTGTGTCGCTTGTGTCGAGGTTGCGAACGAGATGATATCGTTCATGCGCCAAACTAAAGGCGGCCTGATGGGGCTGATGAGCTGTTTCGGTGTTGCTAGAGATAGTTTTCGCCGAGCTGATGATCTCCTCTCTGCGCTGGACTCGCAGTTTAATAGTCGTAAGCTATTAGAAGAGTCCCCTAAGCGCAAAAAGGCCGCTGGTGGTAAGGAGCAAAAGGGGAACACCCCGCAACCGAAATCAAAAGAAGAACAGAGCATTCCGGCGGATCAGCAGCCGATTTCAGCAAACCCTCAAATGTTGCTAAGATCGGCAGTTAAAAAGATTCGGTATCCGAACAATCCGTTACAGAATGCATGCAACCAGGGACTTCTAAGAATTCCGATTTGTCCGTAGTGGTTTCACAATTAGTGGATCCACCTATCTCTCAGAATGTAGCATCACCACCACAAGGGACTACTGAGTCCGGACAACCGGCTCAAGTTGGTTTGGCAGAGGCAATGTCTGCTCCACCAAAATCCCTTTCAGTGGTTCCACTCAAGACACAAATTTTCGTTTCTCGGCTTTCCCCTGATCAAACATCTTCTGATGTATTGTCTTATATACAAGACAAAACTAAAGCCGATTGTAATAGTGTAAAGGTGGAAAAGTTTAAGTTTTCTTATGCTAGAGACATTTCATCTTTCAAGATAACTGTCCCTAACGAGCTTTTTGAAGCCATATGCTCGGGCGACTTTTGGCCGGATAATATGGTTGTAAAAGAGTTCGAGGCTAAGATAAAGAAGAAGGGGCCCGTGGGAGTAAAACTTCCTAGTCGAGGCCAAGCCAGTGTACCAATTTCAAAAAACTAACTTCTAACCTCCTTCTTTCCTATCAGAATGCAAGAGGTTTGCGTAGCAAACTCACTAAATTGTATTCCGATAGCCTTTCCTTTGCATCTCATATTATTGTGTTCACAGAAACCTGGTTAAAGCCGGAGATCTTTAGCTCCGAAGTTTTTCCAGGTAAGTACACAATATATAGGTTTGACCGTCCCTCTAGACGGGAAGGTGGAGTCTTAATTGGAGTTGATTCAAACCTCCCGTCTGAGGAGTTATTTTTTGATGAATTCAATACCATTGAATTTATTTGTGTAAAGTCATTGCTTCCTGGTAGCTCTATTTACATAACTTGCTCATATATTCCGCCGTTGTCTGAACTTCCTGATTATTTAAATCACCTATCCGTTATTAAGTCCGTTGCAAATAAGCTTTCCGATAGGGATCAGTTGATAGTTCTAGGTGATTTTAATATACCTGGAGTTACTTGGTCCACTGAGGATGGATCGAATGTCTTACTACCTATAGCACAGCATGATTTTATTGATGGCCTGCTTGATATATCTCTATCTCAAGTATACCATGTTCGAAATTCATTAGGTCGCCTACTTGATTTGTGTTTTGTATCAAATCCTGAAGGTGTGTTTCTGTCCAGAGTAGCACCACTCACGCAACCTGAAGATCCATATCACCCAACATTCGAACTTTCATTTGATACGGGTAGAGTTATAGAAGAAAAATCAGAAAAAATCCAAACGAATACATTGTTTTCGCAAGGCAGACTTTCTGAGGCTAAATAATTTTATTTCTGGCTTTAATTGGTCTGATCTTTACCTATGCATTAATATGTCCGATGCAGTTAATGTTTTTTACACTGCAATAAACTCATTTTTTAATTCCTGTGTTCCGTGGTACTATCCGTCAACTTCCAATAAATCACCTTGGTTTAGCAAAGAGTATACACACTTAAGAAATGTAAAGTCCAGACTTTTTAGGAAATATAAAAATACCGGTTCTCAATCTGTTTTTACTAGATATTTAAGTGCTCGGTCAAGATTTACCGTGCTTAATGCTCAGTGTTATAACAGTTACTTAAACCGTTGTAAGGTCCAGATCTCTCAGGACCCGAAACAGTTTTATAATTTTGTTAACACCAAGCGTAAATCTAATTCTTTTCCTTCCTCGCTGTCGTTCGAAAACATGACGGCAACCACAGATCAGGCAATAGCCGATTTATTTGCCCAATTTTTTCAAACGACTTACTCTACTTTAGATTATTCATCACAGCCTTATTCTTACACCATATCCAAGTCAAACCTCATATTCTGTCCCACTTTAACAGAAAGCTCCCTTCTTTTGGATCTTCTTCGTATTAAGCCTGTTTATTCGCCAGGGCCCGATGGTATTCCTGGGTGCGTGCTTAGGTATTGCGCTAAGGCCCTGTGCAAACCTCTTCACAAGTTGTTTACCTTATCTCTAGAATCCTCCAAATTCCCAAATATTTGGAAGGAATCATTTGTTATTCCTCTTTTCAAAAAAGGTAACAAGTTAGAAGCCGGTAACTACAGAGGTATTTCTAAGTTGTCAGCTATTCCTAAGCTTTTTGAAAAAATTATTACTCCTCATTTGCAGCACCTTTGCAGATCAATCATTTCTCCATGTCAACACGGATTCATTAAACGTAGATCCACAATCACAAACCTTCTAGAGCTCACATCATTTGTGATAAAAGGCTTCAATAGTAGTTTTCAAACAGACGTCATTTACACTGACTTTAGTAAAGTATTTGACTCTGTAAATCACTTTCTTCTCATTCAAAAACTTGACCTTTTAGGTTTTCTAGTTGATCTGCTTAAATGGATTTCAAGTTATCTGAATGGCAGGTCACAAAGGGTCCTTTTTAAAAATTCAATTTCTGAAATTCTCCGTCTTACCTCCGGTGTCCCACAAGGGAGCCATCTGGGTCCGTTACTTTTTACATTATTTATTAATGATCTTCCCTCAATTATAAGTCATTCTCGCGTACTTATGTACGCAGATGATGTTAAGTTGTGCGTGCAGTATAAGGACATTTCCTGCCATTTAGAATTGCAATCCGATCTAGATAATTTTCAAAACAGGTGCCGAGATAATTTACTAAATTTTAACGGTTCCAAGTGCAAGCTGATGACTTTTTATCGGGCCAATCCGATATACGCGACTTACACGTTAAGTGGCAGCTCTTTGGATAGAATAACTCTTGTAAACGATCTTGGCGTTCTCTTGGACCCCAAACTAAAATTTTCTAATCACATTTCGTCCATGGTTAATAAAGCCAGAGGAGTGCTTGGATTTATTAAAAGGTGGTCAAAAGAATTCGATGATCCTTACTTGACTAAAACTTTATTTATTTCGCTAGTCCGTCCGATTCTGGAGCATGGGTCTCCCGTCTGGAGTCCACAATACGGAATACATATTGGTCGTATTGAATCTGTACAAAAAAACTTCCTTCTTTTTGCTTTACGGCGCCTAAACTGGGATGCAAATCTTATCTTACCTTCTTATTCTAGTAGACTTCTTTTGATTAATTTACCATCCCTAGCCAACCGTAGAACGATGCTTGGTACTATCTTTATTTATAACCTTATACATGGTGATATTGACTGCCCCGATTTGTTAAGTCGGCTAAACTTTTCTGTGCCAAGTAGATTAACTAGAAATTATATTCCCCTAACTTTAAATCATTGTAGATCTAACTATGCCTTGCATGAGCCTTTCAGAGTATTATGTTCTGACTATAATAGACTTTTTCCTGTAATATCAAATCTTGACTCTCTGCCGCTCCTAAAAAGATTAATACTTGCTTCATTGGCACAAGATTGATCTAACTATTACTTTTTTCCCCGGACCTTTACCTTTATTTTCCTATCTCGCGTCTATCTTATCGCGAATCGTGCCGTACGACACACGTCTGCGCCCCTCGGTCGGTTGGGCGGGTAAGTGGGCCGTGGGACTCCGCGCAAAAAAAAAAAAAAAAAAAAAAAAAAAAAATAATAGTAAAGTACCCATTACTATCATTGGTCCAAACAAGTCTATAGACACATTTGCTTTATTAGACGAAGCGTCAACCGTTTCACTTTTAGATCAAGACTTGGCAGACGAACTTGATTTGGATGGTCCTACTCAACCATTGAGAATGGAATGGACAAACAACTATGAGCAAAATAATTAAAAAATAATAAGTATCTGCATTCAGGGAAAAGGTAGACCGTAAAAATCTTTTACACTAAGAAAAATTAAAAACGTTTCAGATTCAAATTTACCAGTTCAGTCTGTTAATGTTAACGAGCTAGTCAAAACATGAACATTTTTAAAACCATTCACCGACTGTTCGTACAACAACGCACGCCCAAAACTCCTAATTGGACAGGATACACGATTCGGTCGACGGTCCAGTATTAAGTAAGACATCCTTAGGTTGGGTCATTCATGGTGTTATTAATAAAACCGATTACATTTACAGTATCAGGGACTGTGACAGCAATACCAACGACAAAGACGACTTAAACTTGTTACAAGATCTAGTCAAATCGCACTGGAATTTGGAAAACGCTCTTACCAATTCAAAAGACATTCCAACTTCTGTGGACGATAGAAAATGTATGAAAATTATCGAGACCACTTTAAAAAGAAAAGGAAATAATTTTGAATACGGATTGATTTGGAAAGAAGAACAAATTAAGTTATCAGAAAGTTACAGTAACGCATTCAACAGATTGATGAATTTAGAAAGAACAAGAAAGGAAAGCTAACTTCGGGCGGAGCCGAAGTTGAAATACCCTTGCAGAATATTCTGTAAATTATTTTCTCCAAAATTATTCATATGATGCATTCTTAACACTCATAAAAAATCCCAACTTCCTAACTTTACAAACACCAAAGTTATGGCATTTCTGATCAATCAGTTATATGGCAGCTATAGGATATAGTCGGCCGATCCTTATGAAATTTGGTAGGTCGGATTGATTGGGCAAATTTAAAACACATAGGAAATCCCAACGTCCTAACATAACAAAGACCAAAGTTATGGCATTTCCGATCAATCAGTTATATGGCAGCTATAGGATATAGTGGGCCGATCCCGGCCGTTCCGACTTATATACTGCGTGCAAAGGAAAGAAGGGTGTGTGCAAAGTTTCAACTCGATATCTTTAAAACTGAGAGACTAGTTTGCGTAGAAACAGACAGACGGACAGACAGACGGATAGACGGACATGCTTATATCAACTCAGGAGGTGATCCTGATCAAGAATATATACTTTATAGGGTCGGAGATGTCTCCTTCACTGCGTTGCACTCTTTTGACCAAAATTATAATACCCTCTGCAAGGGTATAAAAATAGACAAGGACGCAACTTATGGAGAAAAATACCAATCAATGATCGACTCATACGTTAACAAAGGATACCTACGTAAATTAAATCCAAATGAGATAGCAAAAGAAACACCATTGACTTACTATCTACCCCATTTCGGGGTAATTAATTCCAACAAGCCAGACAAATTAAGGATTGTTTTTAACGCAGCCTCAAAAACACATGGATACTGCCTGAAAGACTTTTTAATTAATCTTTTAATTAACTTTCTTAAGTATAATGTAGTATTTGTTGGGGATATAAGAGAGATGTTTTAACAGATCAAAATACGAGAACAAGACCGACATGCTCAATAAATTCTATGGCGAGGAACTAAGCGAGATAGTAAGCCAGATGTTTATGAAATCCAGGTACCCTTTTTCGGTACTAAGTGCAGCCTTAGTGCAGCATAGCTCAGCAAACCAGAAATCGAAATGCACTTGAGTTAAAGGAGCGATTTCCTAACGCCTACAATGACATCCTAAATAATCATTACTTGGACGATTACTTGGGAGGAGCACCTGATGTAGCCAGTGCACAGTGGTTGATTTCATAGACCAAAAATAAAAAAACAAAAATTTGAAATTGAGTATTTTTTGTCTTAAAAATATTTCTTAACAAAGCAATAAATCGTACGGTAATTTCATTTTTGGTCTCTGTAATTTGTACGCGCTACGAATAGCGAGAGAAGTGAGACAAAACCAGAACGGAAGCTAACTTCGGCAAGCCGAAGTTTTAATACCCTTGCAGACTTTGCCGAAATTGCTAAAATTGAAAAAGTACCGAAAGGAATAAGGTATACATAAATAAACTAGATTTGCATAGTTTCATGTCAATAGCTTTTATACTGCAAAAATGTCATATAAAAATAGAAAAAAAAGGGATATTTTCGCAGCCTTTACAATTTTTCCTACGGAAGCTATAAGATATAGACGTCCGATCGGCAAGCGGTTTTACCCTGAATAAGATATGCGTAAATAAATAAGACTTGGAAAAATTTATGTCAATAGCTTACACACTGCGCGAAATATTCTGAAAAACATCAAATTTGGACCGATTTCACCCTATTGTTCCTATGGAAGCTATAGGATATAGATGTCCGAAAAGCACGCGCTTTTACCTTGATGAAGGAATGCATAAAAAAATACGATTTGAAAAAATGTATGGCAATAGCTTTTACACTGCGCGAAATATTCTGAAAAACATCAAATTTTGACCGATTTTACCCTATTGTTCCTATGGGAGCTATAGGATATAGATGTCCGATAAGCACGCACATTTACCCTGATCAAGGTATGCATAAACAAATACGATTTCATGTCAATAGCTTCTACACTGCGCGAAATATCATTAATTCTTGCAAGGTATATCCGATTGTTCCTATGGGAGCTATAGGATATAGACGTCCGATGGGGCCGATTTTCAAACTTGATCTGCGTACACATGTTTTAGGACAACTGTGAATGTTTCAGATGGCTAGTTTTTAAACTGAGCTCGCAAACGGTATTTAAACAGACGGACAGAAGGACATGGCTATATCGACTCCCCTATTGATCCTGATTAAGAATATATATACTTTATGGGGTCGGAAACGTCTCATTCGCTGCGTTACAAACTTCTGACCAAAATTATAATACCCTCTGCAAGAGTATAAAAAGATTAGCTATACGTAATCAATTTCATTTTTAAATAGCGGTTATAGTATGTAGTTGTCTGATTGGCAACAACTTTTACCCAGAGCAAGGTATACATAAATAAATTAGATAAATTGCATAGTTTCATGTCAATAGCTTTTATACTGCAAATTGTCATATACAAATAGAAAAAAAGGGATATTTTTGCAGCCTTTAACAATTTTTCCTACGGAAGCTATAAGATATAGACGTCCGATCGGCAAGCGCTTTTACCCTGATCAAGGTATGCGTAAATAAATAAGACTTGGAACAATTTATGTCAATAGCTTATACACTGCGCGAAATATTCTAAAAAACATATAAGTTGGACCGATTTCACCCTATTGTTCCTATGGGAGCTGTAGGATATAGACGTCCGATCAGCACGCGCTTTTACCTTGATGAAGGAATGCATAAAAAACACGATTTGAAAACATTTACGGCAATAGCTTTTACACTGCGCGAAATATTCTGAAAAACATCAAATTTGGACCGATTTTACCCTATTGTTCCTATGGGAGCTATAGGATATAGACGTCCGATCGGCACGCGCTTTTACCCTGATCAAGGAATGCATACAAAAAATACGATTTGGAAAGACTCATGTCAATAGCTTTTGCACTGCGCGAAATATCATTAATTCTTGCAAGTTTATCCGATTGTTCCTATGGAAGCTATAGGATATAGACGTCCGATCGGGGAGATTTTCAAACTTTTAGGACAACTGTGAAAGTTTTAGATCGCTAGCTTTTAAACTGAGCTCGCAAACGGTATTGAAACAGACGGACAGACGGACATGGCTATATCAACTCCCTTATTGATCCTGATCAAGAATATATATACTTTATAGGGTCGGAAACGTCTCGTTCACTGCGTTACGTTTGTAACTTCTGACCAAAATTATAATACCCTCTGCAAGGGTATAAAATCACGCGCACGTTACAGCGAACGCAGCTTGAAAACAAGAGAGAACGCTATAGTCGGGTGCCCAGACTATCAGATACCCGTTACTCAGGTAAAGGGAGTGCGAGGGAGATGGAGATAGAAACTTTGATCACGCATAACTTTTTAACGAATGGTCCGATTTGAAAAATTTCTTCTACATTTCGATAGGTATTGATAAACACAATAAAACTGCATTTTTACTTTTCCGAAATATTTAAATTTTTAAAATCGTATATAACCGATTGTGGGCGTTAAAGGGGGCGTGGCACCTTTTTGAAACAAACTTGCGCTGCGTAGGAACTCCTAGAATCTGCATGCAAAATGCCAATCTTCTAGCTTTTATAGTTTCCGAGATCTCAGCGTTCATACGGACAGACAGACAGACAGACAGACGGACAGACAGACGGACAGACGGACATGGCTAGATCGACTCGGCTAGTGATCCTGAACAAGAATATATATACTTTATAGGGTCGGTAACGCTTCCTTCTACCTGTTACATACTTTTGCACGAATACAATATACCCTTTTACTCTACGAGTAACGGGTATAATTAGCTTCCACTAAAAATTAATTTTTACTACTAAATCGCGTCCAATCGTCGGCATATAAAATGAATATTAAAAATAAAGGAATGTACTATAAAACTGAGTAATTTTTATGTCATTATGTGTTGTGTTATTGTTTTAAAATTAGTGTTTTATCAGTGATCTGTCAAGTGGTGTATTTTTCTGCATACATAGATTTCAGATAAAGAAAAAGTTGTGAATCCCGTCTCACCCTTTAATGAAACTAATTAATCAATAGAGATGCAAAAAACATAGCCATCCGAATAGGTAGATTTAATTAAAAATGAAGAACTATATTTTAAAAACCAAAATTAAACAATTGACTCCCATTTAAAACCGCCACCAACCGGATATTCCATATCGATCATATTCTTCAACTCACTATGGTGGATGGCAAAGTTTGCAATGCCTTAAGTGAAACACCATCTTCAAAGTGCTACATATGTCAAGCGAAACCTACGGAAATGAACGACATTAAGAAATGCCTACAAAAAGAAATCAGAACCGATCGATACGAATTTAGCTTGTCTCCATTACATGCATATATTCGTTTCTTTGAATATTTTCTTCACGTTTCCTATAAACTCGAAATTAGACAGTGGCAAGTAAGAGGTTTTTTTTTTTTTTTTTTTTTTTTAAAGCTTGGTTTTATATATTGGATCTTCTCTTTATGAGTCTAACAATAAGTTTGCAAATCTTAAAATAATACCTTATCTAACAGTTTAATTTTAACTGAATAGAGACTACATGGTCCTAATCATTAGCGTTGGATTGGATGGTCGTTGCGGCGAAGACGAGAAGTGCTGGTAACTCGCGTGAGGGCTCTCGCGAGATGATTTGGATGTACTGATAGCCTGTTGTAGTACTTTGTTGTGATTTGTGCTATCTCTTCTCTGACGAGTGATATGTGGAGGTCCCTGTGAATGTTTACATTCCGAACGTACCACGGTGCCCCGGTGATGGTTCTGAGAATTTTCGATTGAGTTCTTTGCATTATATCCACACTGCTGTTACTGGCATTCCCCCACAACTGAGAGCCGTACATCCAGATTGGTTTTAAAACGGTGTTGTATAAAAGTACCTTATAGTCCAGGCTAAGGGGCGAGCGGCTATTGATAAGCCAGTGGAGGCTGTTGGCTTTGAGCTTTAAATGTGTTCTTTTGGCTTCAATGTGGCTGCGCCAAGTAAGACGTCTATCGAGGTGTACGCCAAGATATGTTACTTCATTTGCTGTCGGAACCACTGTGTTGTTTAGAGTAAGTGGAGGGCAGTCTTGCCTGTTAAGTGTGAACGTTACGTGTTTGCATTTTTGTTCGTTAACTTTGATTCGCCAGTCGGATAGCCATTTCTCCACTGCCACTAGGTGTTTAGCGAGTTGCGCCGTTGCTTGCTTGGGACATCTCGAGCGGCTTAGGATCGCTGTGTCATCAGCAAAAGTGGATGTTGTTAGTCTCATGCTCGTTGGGATGTCCGCAGTGTAGATAAGGTAGAGTGTTGGTCCTAACACGCTGCCCTGAGGAACTCCGGCCCTGATGTTGTAATCATCTGACATGGCAGCATTACATCTTACTGAGAATTTCCTGTTGTAAAGGTATGACTTCAGAAGTTTGTGAGTGTTGGTTGGGAGCATTTCTGTTATTTTGTGCATTAAACCTTCTAACCATACTCGGTCAAAAGCTTGTGATACGTCCAGAAATATCGCAGTGCAGTACTCCCTTTGTTCGAATGCATTTCGGATTTCTGAAGTTATGCGGTTGACTTGCTCGATGGTTCCATGTTTTTCTCGAAAACCGAATTGATGAGTCGGGATTTTGTTGTGTGTTCTGAGATATGGGGTAATATGTGCCAAGAAGCATTTTTCGAAAAGTTTTGATAGGCACGTTAGTAAACTAATTGGTCTATATGATGAAGCAATTGTGCGGTCTTTGCCAGGTTTTGGTATCATTATGATTATCGACTTTTTCCATCTCTCTGGGAAGTGTCCGTGTCTCGTTATTGCATTGAAGAGTTGGCAAATAGCTCGAACTGCACAGAGAGGAAGTTCAATAATCATTTTTGGTGATATTAGGTCGCATCCTGGAGATTTTTTTGGGTTGAGTTGTTCATTTATGACTTTGAGTAACTCATGTGGTCTAAATACAATTGGTTCATACGTAGATGTGTCGATATCTGATGTTGCTGGCAGTGAGATCCCGTTTGATGCTGTATTGGGCTGAAATACATTTTGAAGATGTTCTGCAAATCTGTCGGCTCTTTCTCCGTCGCTGCGCGCCCAGTTGCCTGTGGATGTCCTTATTGGCATTGCAGATTCTAATGGTGCACTGAGTGATGAGTGTGCTCTCCAAAGTGGGAACTTTGAGCTCATTGGGGATAACTGCTCAATGTAATGTTTTTGGGACCTTTCTTCTTCATGACGTAATGCAACTGAGAGCCTCCGTGTAGCATCTTTTAACTTTTGTTTTGCAGATGGTGATCTGTTGGATTGCCAGTCTCGCCGTGAGCGTCGCTTTGCTAGAACAAGCTGTTCTATTTCAACGTTCGTGTATCTATGATTGTACGCTGTTTTTTGCGTTTGTGGAGTTGACATACGAGCTGCTGCGACCAAGACGGCTTCAAGAGTGTTTGTGGATAAGTTGATATCAGCTTCGTCATTCAAACGTGGGTTCAACTCAATATGCGAACTTACATATTTTTTGTACTTAAGCCAATTGGTTTTATTCGTTGTTAGTCTAAATGGCTTATCTACCGCAACTGGATGTAGATTTAGTTGAAGGAGTACAGGCGAGTGATCAGACGATAGATCTGATAAGGAGTTGGCGCTTATCAGGTTGCGTGGAATGTTTTTTGTGACTGCAAAATCTATCAAGTCTGGCAGTTTTCTGGGATCTGTTGGCCAATATGTAGGTGTCCCAGATGACACACAGTCTAGCTTGTTGCTTGCTTTTATTATTGCATTGTACAACTGCCTTCCCTTTGGAGTAACAAGTCGAGATCCCCAGTGCGTATGCTTGGCATTAAAGTCTCCTGCTACTATAAATTGTTCGCTCAGAGAGTTGAAATAGTCCGTGAATTGGGATTCGGATATTGTAAACCGAGGAGGACAGTATACGGCGGCAAGATTTAAAGAACGGTGATCCATCTGTACATCTATAGATGTAGCTTGCATGTAGTTAGTGGCGAAGCTATTGTGGAAGCAGTGCTTAATGCGATTTCTAATCAGAATCCCAGTGCCTCCATGTGCTTTCCCGTCTGGGTGATTCGTGTTATAGAAGAAGTAGTCTCGAATTTGAAAATTGTATTTATTTGTAAGATGAGTTTCTGCGAGTAGCATTACATCGATATGGTTATTATTTAGGAATTGAGTTAACTCGAGTTTGCGCTGTGAGACGCCGTTGGCGTTCCACAGTGATATACGGAGTGGAGCCATTGATTACTTAGTCTGTTTTTGAGCAACAAGCAGCTCAATCAGAACGTTCTGGTTACGCATAAGATCTTGCATAGTTGTCTGCATGAATGACATGAAATCCATCATACTTTGTTGAAGATTACATATCATTGTTTCAATTTTGTTCGTAGACTGTTCTCCTGGTTGATGAGGGGAAACTGATGATCGTGGCTTGGTGGGAGCGGTACTTTTCAGACCCATTTTTAGAGCATTTGCAAAGCTTTCGGGTTTGTCGGTGAACTCATTGTTTGTTGAAGATTTCACGGCTGTAGGGGGAAGACATCACGCGTAGATTTCATAGGTGTTATATGTGGGCGAGCAGTGGTCACTCTTTGGTGTGTACGACTTTTTAGTTCCTTGTAGACTGGACAGCCCCTGTAATTAGCCGTATGGTTACCTCCACAGTTTCCACACTTTTTGCTGCGGGGATCCTCTTTATTTTTTGGGCATTTGTGAGAGTCATGAAGGTCTCCACAAGCAACGCATACTGGACGAAGCGTGCAATAAGACCTTGTGTGGCCATATTCCTGACAATTGTTACACTGCACCGGCCCATTTCTTTTATGCGGCTCTTCTACGGTTATTCTGCGGTGTAGTAGGAACTGGAGAGTAAAAATTGGATGCACTTCATTTTTTTCAGAGGCTTGGATTTGGTTTCGGGTTCAAGTTCTACCTTGAAAAGAGGTTGAGGCTTTCTTTCTCTATTCAAAATGTTAATAACATTTTTTACATTAAAACCTTTCTCCTTCAGTGCGCCTGTAACTTCAGCTGGTGTTACTTCAGGTTCAATACCTTTAAGTACTACCTGCTGGCCTTTACTGCTTTTTAATTGGTACGTGTAGAAGTTTTTATTGTTGTCGTTTAGGTACTTCGACAAAATTTTGTAGTTTACTTCCGTATTAGTCTGAACTTTTGTTTCGTGAATATTTCCCTTTGTTAAAGGAATTATGTGGAAATTGTCTGGTCCGATTAGATTCAGTATCGAGTTTACGAGGGCATTAGAACTTTTCTCTCGAATGTAAATCGGCGGCGGCTTAGGCTTTTTTATTGTCCCCTACGATGTATTCAGGAGGTATATCATCGGATTTATCTGCCAAAATAGCAAATCTGTTTGCTTCTATGGGCTTCTCTATTGTAGATTGTTTTGAGGTGCCGCGAGTTATTTTAGCAGAATTACCAAGTCTAGAGTTCTGCGGGCTGAGCTTACGTTTTATTTGTATATACCGATCCATACCTGTCTGTACGGCCGAACTTTGTTTTGAAGAGAGCGCGCTGGTGTAAGGTGCTGCATTATTTGCTTGCACAGCAGATTTCGTTGTTACAGTAGATGGTATTGCGCGAGCAGTCGATACTATTGTAGTTGTTGTAGAAGTTGCCGTTGCAGTTGCTAGTGACGTCACTGTACTGGTGACCGTGGCTAAGCAGGTTGGCATGAGGGAAGGGTATGGGGTTTTGTCCAACAAGAGCGCTGGAGAGCAAGAGCGCGCCCTGCCTAGCGATGTTGGATTGAGTTCATTACTCGGGCTTGGTGTTATTGATCGCGGTTGGTTAGTTTTTGTTGGGTTTGCGGTCGCGTTGTCTTGCATTGACACTATTGAATGGTAGGCGTTGTTACGTTGCAGAGAGAGCCGACGCTCGTCTTGCTGACGTTGGAGCACCGTATGAGTGTCGAATTCACTCATAACTTAATGTTTTAGATTTTCTTCTAGTTTATTTACACAAAAAGTACGAAGTTCATCGCACTAAGCGTCTTTTCGCCCACTGTGTGTTGTTGTTTAGAGTTTGCACTGCTTTTATTTAAATTTTCGTTGACGATAAGAAGACAGGAAAAACACGTCTGCACTCGCCGACGTTCGCAACCACATAGGCGAGGTGAAGAAAATAAAAGACTATTTAAGAAAAGGAAACAAAATATTCAATCCGAATTTCAAGAAAAGTTGGGTCTAATTGTCGATTAACCAAAATCAGGTGGCAGTGGAAATTCAAATGATGGCAACACTGCAAGAAAAATTTTCAATAAATCCCACTTATCTTCAGAAATAACTGGCATTGAACAACATTTGATTGAAAATTGTGCAACATTACTGCAATCCTTGTATTCCGGATATAAAATTAACATAGAAAAATTTCGAAAATTAGCGCTAAATACAGCAAAAGAACTGACATCAAAATATTCCTGGTATTATTTGCCTTCATGCTCCAGATGTTATTCAATATGCTTTAGTTTCAATTGGAGAGCTGTCAGAAGAAGCTGCGGAGTCAAGGAACAAGGACGTTAAGATGTATCGACTCAATCATACACGTAAAACCTCACGTCTTGCCACTAATAAAACCTTATAAATCGGTTGTTATTAACTTCAGATCCTTTCATAACTGGGCAACGTAATTTACCCAACAAGTGTAAAACGATTCTTTCGAAAAGTGTTTTTGATTTGTTAGAATAAAAATATAAATAGAAAAATATATTTTTTTTGCATTGTTTTATTTAATTTAAATAAAAAGAGCTAATATATATTTGAACAACCTGTTTTTATTTTATTTTGTAATGATAAAATAAAATATATTTTGAGATTTCCTTACCCTAAAAGTATGCAGTTGAATTTAAGTCATGAAATGTTGTTTTCTAATTTTTTCGGGCTTTAACGTATGGTTTTAAAAAAATTTTTTTTATTTTATTTATCTAATTGGGTCTATATATTGCAGTTTTTTTGGCCGCCTTTTGCCATAGTAGATCAACCAGTGTGCAGTGCAGTAAAATTAATAGAGGACGTGAAGTACATACACAAGCAAGCAGGTGAAACTGGGTGTCGAACTCCAGTCATGTTTTAAAGCTTTTAAATTTAAACAAAGCACTGACAGACACCAAATACATAAAGGGTGTTGTTCTTGGGATTTTAAGCAGGACATCTTCAAATTCACTTTAAAATTAAAAAAAAAACTCATTCTGACATTCTGAACCTCATAAAAAACCCGACAAAACGAGACGTCCTTAGGATCACAATGTCAATATTTGATCCCCTAGGTTTTCTATCCAATTTGGTAATAGGCAATAAAATTCTATTACAAGCAGTTTTGGATAGTGGAGTTGGTTGGGATGACCCGATTACAGATGACAATTTTGAAATGTGGAAAAGCTTGTGCACCAATATTGCAAATATCAGCGAGTTAAAAATACAACGACAGATGACAAAACTTCCATTTGGTCTATGTGATGTACAACTGCATATATTTTGCGATGCATCGAAATCAGCATACGCTGCGTGTGCATACTTGCGCTTTAGTTATAACAATAAAGTGGAATGCTGATTAGTAATGGCTAAATCCAAAATATCTCCCTTAAAGCCGATGTCAATTCCCAGGTTGGAATTACAAGGAGCATTACTTGGAGCCAGACTAGGCAAAGCAGTTAAAGACTTCTTGAACATAAAAGCCAATAGTACGTTTATGTGGAGTTATTCCGAAATAGTCCTTTATTGGCTTAAGTCTAGTAGTAAACGCTTAACGATGTTTGTAGCGAAAACATTGGGAGAAATTCAAGAATTGACAAATATAGAAGACTGGAGACATGTTCCTACAAAATTAAATGTAGCCGACCAGGCAACAAAGGTTATAAAATAAGATTTGGCAAACACCGACAATTGGCTTAAAGGTCCATGCTTTTTGTATAAATCAACTTCAGAATGGCCTAAAGGTAAATTCAACGAACAGAGTCTACAAATAGATCCAGAGTCGGAAAGTGAATATGTACATGTCACCACGAATTTGGCCAAGTCCACGACCAGATGTGCCTAGATTTTCTAATTATAACCGTTTTACTCGCACTACATCATGGATATTAAGATATAAGTTAACACAAAACGAATTCACAACCGAAGTTGGCCACGCGCATCCGGTATTGCACCAGCAAGTAGAAGTGCAAGGGCAACTTCCCGGCTTCGGTCAGTAGCTCCCAAAAAGTGCTGACTGCAGCGTCTGAACCACTTCCCGCTGCAGCGACGACAACGGCAACGTCTTATTATCGCCGTAGACAACTGGACGGGAGTGTCAGGAAAAGGTACCCCAGTAGCAAGGAGCAAAAAGGACTACTACCAACTGCGGTCATTTTACCGTAATCTAACTTTTAATTACAAACCACAAACCAAATAAGAAATCACAAAAGTAAAACATACCTAAAAGAAATCTTTTTAAACAAAAAAAGCCACAACAAAAGCAAAAACAAAGCAAAGAAACACACAAAACAAATCATATCTAAAATCTAAAAAATTATTAATTTAAGAATTTATATTTTACATACAACCCTACACAACCCTACACAACACTACACAACACTACACAACCCTACACATACAAAAAAAATTTTATTACAATGGCTAATCCTAATAATCTGATCAGGCCCGCGATGCTACCCAATAGTGGGGTACAAGCCCCTGAAATAAACCAAGTCCCAGCAAACTTAGTTAATATGCAAGCCCAAATACAAGAAATAGTAGAGAGAATTCTAAATCAAAAATTAAATCCAGATTCAGTGCCGCTACTCGATCAAACCTATACTGCTAATGCAAATAATATGAATGAATTTGACAGAGTCCCAGACATAGTAAAAAGCCTCAGGGAATTTTCTGGCCAAGCAGGAGAATTCAGCTCTTGGAGAAAGAGCGTAAAGAGAATAATAAAAATATATTCATTAACAGAAGGATCCCCCAGGTACTATTCAATTTTAAATGTTATTAGAAACAAAATAGTAGGTAATGCAGACTCAGTTCTAGAATCATATAACACACCACTAAACTGGACAGCAATCTCCAAATGTTTAACAGCCCACTACGTTGATAAACGAGACGTTACGACATTAGAATATCAGATGACTTCGTTAGTACAGGGTAATCAAACCACAGCAGATTTCTGCCAACTCACTTATCACTCATCTTGAACAAAATTTCATGCATGGAAAACGATCTTTTTGCCAAATCTTACAGAGACAAGGCGCTTGATACTTTTATTAGAGGTCTTAACGGCGACATGCCTAGACTGCTAGGTACCAAAGAGCCGGCAGATCTTCCATCTGCACTTCAAATTTGCGAAAGACTAGAAAATCAAAATTTCAGAACCAATTACGCCAATAATAATCAAAACAATTCAAGAAAGATTTGAAGGCCCTACTAGAGGACCTGCGTTACCAAAAAAAATTCGCACAGCAACCATTCAACGCAGCTAGACAAATAGATAAAAGTTTACAGACAAGACAAATAAATTATATGAACAGACCAAATAATGGAATGCAGGGAAAACGACCACCACCTCAAATGACAAGCGGACTGGTAGATAAAAGACAGAGAAATTTTCACATAAACACTGAACAAGAACAGACATTAGAAAATACCGACCAATTAACGAAAACTGACGAGACAGCAGCCGAATACTACGCGGAAATTCCAGATTTCGAACAAGAAACAGAGGAAACCGAATATACTGGCCTTTATTTTTTAGAGTAAAATCCTCTTCATTACCTTACTTTCAATGTAAAACCGGTGATGGAGAGATGATCAAAATTTTAATAAACACCGGCTCTAATAAAAATTATATCCAACCGCGATTGGTAAAAAAACCAATCGAAAATAATAAATCTTTTTATGTAAACTCCGTAGCCGGAGATATCCATATCACCCACCACACAATTGCCAACCCATTTGACTTAAAAGATACATTTGTTAAATTCTTTTTAATACCCTCATTAAAATCTTTCGATGCTATTATAGGAAATGATACACTTCGCGAAATCAACGCTTAAATAAATATGCAGGAAGGAAGAAAACAAACGTAAAATTAAAATAAAACAAAAAGCTTCTCCCGAAGTCAACAAGTTAGATATTCAAATAGACCATACAACAAAAACGCAAAAAGAAAATTTAAAAATTATTTGCTAAAAATTTCCAAACTTATTTGGCGACCCGGATGAAAAACTGACATACACTACCAAAGTAGAAGCCACTATAAGAAGTACAAACGAAAGTCCAATATACTCGAGGCACTACCCATACCCAGAAGCTCTCAGGCCCGAAGTCGAAAAACAAATACAAGAGCTACTCGAAAACGGCGTAATTAGACCTTCATGGTCTCCGTATAATTCTCCAATATGGATTGTACCCAAAAAAATGGATGCTTTCGGACAGAAAAAACGTAGAATGGTGATTGACTATAGGATGCTTAACTTGGTCACTATTCCAGACAGATACCCTATACCAGACATAAACAATGTACTGGCACAACTAGGACAAAATAAATTTTTTTCTGTTTTAGACCTTAAAATTGGATTACACCAAATCCCGCTCAGACAATCAGACATAGAAAAAACTGCATTTTCAGTAAATCAAGGCAAATATGAGTTTACCAGACTCCCGTTTGGACTTAAAAATGCCCCTTCCATTTTTCAAAGAGCGCTAGATGACATTCTTAGAGAACATATAGGAATTAGGTGTTTCGTCTACATTGACGACATTATTATCTTCAGTAAAAAGAAGAGAATTCAGTTAGATAAATGCGAATTTTTTAAGAAAGAAGTTGAATCTTTAGGATTTTTAGTAGCAGATACCGGTATTAAGAAAAATCCGGAAAAGGTGAGAGCAATCGTCGAATTCCCCGAACCAAAGACACTTAAAGATCTTCGTTCCTTTTTAGGACTGTCAGGGTTCTACCGTCGCTTCATTAAAGATTATGCAAAGCTTGCAAAGCCCCTAACCGCCCTTTTAAGAGGGGAAGAGGGCCGAGGCCGTATCTCAAAAAATGCCTCAAGCAAAACTCTGATTGATCTTGACAAAGAGGCAAGGGAAGCATTTAGAAAATTAAAACAAACTCTCGCCTGAACCGATGTTATTTATCAAGGCCAAAAGGTAATGTTATCTATCACTTATAAGAATTTCAATTAACTACCGATGCTTCAGATTATGCTTTATGCCCCTAACAAAAAGGAAATGCTAGCAATAATTTGGTCTATACAGACTCTTAGAAATTTTCTTGTACGGTCCGAAAGTAAAATTTTAAAAAATATTTACAGACCACGAATCTCTCACACACCCAACTAACCCTAAAAGCCGTAACGATCAGATGAAGAGATGGAAAGCAATTCTAGAGGAGTACAATCACGAACTGCTTCACAAACCTGGCAAAGCAAACGTTGTACACTATCACCCGATGCCAGCAATTCTCCAAACTGAGATGACCATTAAAAAGATAGAAGAAAAGCTATCATTAGAATTGGTAAAAGAACTGAACATCAACAATACCAAGACCTTGGAACTGTTAAAAACAACATCGCATACAGCCGATTTTCTAATAAGTTCCATAATAATCATCGGACTAACTGCACTAGCTAGCCGCTTCTTGATTAAAAGGGTCAAAATACTGCACATCAACAAAATAGCTTCTGATAACGAGATCAATGACCGCATCGAGCGTGGACACTCGATTTTAAAGGTGGAGGAGTTAACACAAAACGAATTCGCAACCGAAGTTGGCCACGCGCATCTGGTATTGCACCAGCAAGTAGAAGTGCAAGGGCAACTTCCCGGCTTCGGTCAGTAGCTCCCAAAAAGTGCTGACTGCAGCGTCTGAACCACTTCCCGCTGCAGCGACGACAACGGCAAAGCTCCGACGTTGGCAGAGGCAGCGACAAAGTTATTGGGTATAAATATGGCAATTTCTGTAAACATAATTTAGTTCCAATTTTTGTGCAAATAAATACGGACCAAGTGTCCTAAAATTTATATTTTTTTAAATACTGAAGTCACTCGTGTTTAACTTATATAAACAAGCTGAAGAATAGAAAAGATAGCAACGCAAAATCAGAGTTGATTGCTGAAGAGGTAAAAAAGAAGGGTATCTCGTCCATACAATCTGACTCGTCTAAAAATTAGATTGAATGTTTTTTAAAATCAAAATACATAGATAATTCGAGTTCTTTGAAATCGCTTCCAATTTTTATGTCAAATGACGGACGCTTACGACTACGCGGACTTATAACAGAAGAGGACTTCGATTTTGATTCCAAGAATCCTATTATATTGAGTAGTGGACATGCACTTACTACTCTTTTAGTAAGATATTATCATGAAGAGAATTGCCATCTTGGGACGGAAACTATTTTGGATAGTTAAATGCCGAAATGTGATCAAGAAAGTTATTCGAGACTGCCAATATTGTTAGAATAAGAGATCCAAACCTATAATACCGATTATAGTTCAATTACCCACATGTAGAGTTCTGCCAACCGAGAGACCTTTTTTGAAAACCAGAGTAGATTACTTTGGCCCGATAGAGAATTTAGTTGGCATCTCGAGCTGTACATTTAGAAATTGCTGAAGATCTGCCTTGTAATTGTATCTAGTTTGGCAGAGGATGAACTCATTCGGTTTATGACCACAAAAAATTGTACGTGAATTTTTAATCCGCCGCTTTCACCCCACATGGGAGGAGTGGGGAACGTTTAATACAGTCCGTGAAAAAGTATTTGTTATACTTACTTAACAATAGGTACCCCAAAGAAAATGTGTTAAGGACAGTTTTTTTTCGAAATCGAATATATGTTAAATAGTAGACCGACAAAAATGGAAGAAAGATTATCGCCAGTAGCCGAAAGTGGCATATATAGAAAATTTTTTTTTTTTTTTTTTTGCGCGGAGTCTCACGGCCCACTTACACGCCCAACCGACCGAGGGGCGCAGCCGTGTGTCGTACGGCACGATTCGCGATAAGATAGACGCGAGATAGGAAAATAAAGGTAAAGGTCCGGGGAAAAAAGTAATAGTTAGATCAATCTTGTGCCAATGAAGCAAGTATTAATCGTTTTAGGAGCGGCAGAGAGTCAAGATTTGATATTACAGGAAAAAGTCTATTATAGTCAGAACATAATACTCTGAAAGGCTCATGCAAGGCATAGTTAGATCTAAAATGATTTAAAATTAGGGGAATATAATTTCTAGTTAATCTACTTGGCACAGAAAAGTTTAGCCGACTTAACAAGTCGGGGCAGTCAATATCACCATGTATAAGGTTATAAATAAAGATAGTGCCAAGCATCGTTCTACGGTTGGCTTGGGATGGTAAATTAATCAAAAGAAGTCTACTAGAATAAGAAGGTAAGATAAGATTTGCATCCCAGTTTAGGCGCCGTAAAGCAAAAAGAAGGAAGTTTTTTTGTACAGATTCAATACGACCAATATGTATTCCGTATTGTGGACTCCAGACGGGAGACCCATACTCCAGAATCGGACGGACTAGCGAAATAAAGTTTTAGTCAAATAAGGATCATCGAATTCTTTTGATCACCTTTTAATAAATCCTAGCACTCCTCTGGCTTTATTAACCATGGACGAAATGTGATTAGAAAATTTTAGTTTAGGGTCCAAGAGAACGCCAAATTCGTTTACAAGAGTTATTCTATCCAAAGAGCTGCCACTTAACGTGTAAGTCGCGTATATCGGATTGGGCCGATAAAAAGTCATCAGCTTGCACTTGGAACCGTTAAAATTTAGTAAATTATCTCGGCACCTGTTTTGAAAATTATCTAGATCGGATTGCAATTCTAAATGGCAGGAAATGTCCTTATACTGCAGGCACAACTTAACATAATCTGCGTACATAAGTACGCGAGAATGTCTTATAATTGAGGGAAGATCATTAATAAATAATGTAAAAAGTAACGGACCCAGATGGCTCCCTTGTGGGACACCGGAGGTAACACGGAGAATTTCAGAAATTGAATTTTTAAAAAGGACCCTTTGTGACCTGCCATTCAGATAACTTGAAATCCATTTAAGCAGATCAACTGGAAAACCTAAAAGGTCAAGTTTTTGAATGAGAAGAAAGTGATTTACAGAGTCAAATACTTTACTAAAGTCAGTGTAAATGATGTCTGTTTGAAAACTACTATTGAAGCCTTTAATCACAAATGAAGTGAGCTCTAGAAGGTTTGTGATTGTGGATCTACGTTTAATAAATCTGTGTTGACACGGAGAAATGATTGATCTGCAAAGGTGCTGCAAATGAGGAGTAATAATTTTTTCAAAAAGCTTAGGAATAGCTGACAACTTAGAAATACCTGTGTAGTTACTGGCTTCTAACTTGTTACCTTTTTGAAAAGAGGAAGAGGATTACTTCCAAATATCTGGGAATTGGGAGGTTTCTAGAGATAAGGTAAACAACTTGTGAAGAGGTTTGCACGGGGCCTTAGCGCAATACCTAAGCACGCACCCAGGAATACCATCGGGCCCTGGCGAATAAACAGGCTTAATACGAAGAAGATCCAAAAGAAGAGAGCTTTCTGTTAAAGTGGGACAGAATATGAGGTTTGACTTGGATATGGTGTAAGAATAAGGCTGTGATGAATAATCTAAAGTAGAGTAAGTCGTTTGAAAAAATTGGGCAAATAAATCGGCTATTGCCTGATCTGTGGTTGCCGTCATGTTTTCGAACGACAGCGAGGAAGGAAAAGAATTAGATTTACGCTTGGTGTTAACAAAATTAAAAAACTGTTTCGGGTCCTGAGAGAACTGGACCTTACAACGGTTTAAGTAACTATTATAACACTGAGCATTAAGCACGAGCACTTAAATATCTAGTAAAAACATATTGAGAACCGGTATTTTTATATTTCCTAAAAAGTCTGGACTTTACATTTCTTAAGTGAGTCAACTCTTTGCTAAACCAAGGTGATTTATTGGAAGTTGACGGATAGTACCACGGAACACAGGAATTAAAAAACAAGAGAGAACGTTAAAGTCGAGTGCCTCGACTATTAGATACCCGTTACTCAGCTAAACAACTTAATATAAATATGCCTTCTTGTATGTTTTTCGCCGCTCGAATTAGCACCTTGGCTAGCTGTTCCAAAGTCATCCGTTAGATGGCGCTACGGGCCATGAAAGGCGGAAATAGGCGCTAGCCAGGCTTAAGCGTTTAATGGGTTCTTGGGCGTTAGAGTGGGCGTGGCAAACTTTTATTAGGCCAATCGATAGGTATTGACGAAACAAATACTTATCAATTACAATTTTCATAATAGCATCAAAACTGTGGCCACAGCTTGTGGGCGTCAGAGGGGGCGTGGCACTATTTCGAAACAAACTTGCGCTGCGTAGGAACTCCTAAAATCTACATGCAAAATGCCAATCTTCTAGCTTTTATAGTTTCCGAGATCTCAGCGTTCATACGGACAGACAGACAGACAGACGGACATGGCTAGATCGACTCGGCTAGTGATCCTGAACAAGAATATATATACTTTATAGGGTCGGAAACGCTTCCTTCTACCTGTTACATACTTTTGCACGAATACAATATACTCTTTTACTCTACGAGTAACGGGTATAATGAGTTTATTGCAGTGTAAAAAACATTAACTGCATCGGACATATTAATGCATAGGTAAAGATCAGACCAATTAAAGCCAGAAATAAAATTATTTAGCCTCAGAAAGTCTGCCTTGCGAAAACAATGTATTCGTTTGGATTTTTCTGATTTTTCTTCTATAACTCTACCCGTATCAAATGAAAGTTCGATTGTTGGGTGATATGGATCTTCAGGTTGCGTGAGTGGTGCTACTCTGGACAGAAACACACCTTCAGGATTTGATACAAAACACAAATCAAGTAGGCGACCTAATGAATTTCGAACATGGTTTACTTGAGATAGAGATATGTCAAGCAGGCCATCAATAAAATCATGCTGTGCTATAGGTAGTAAGACATTCGATCCATCCTCAGTGGACCAAGTAACTCCAGGTATATTAAAATCACCTAGAACTATCAACTGATCCCTATCGGAAAGCTTATTTGCAACGGACTTAATAACGGATAGGTGATTTAAATAATCAGGAAGTTCAGACAACGGCGGAATATATGAGCAAGTTATGTATATAAAGTTACCAGGAAGCGATAACTTTACACAAATAAATTCAATGGTATTGAATTCATCAAAAAATAACTCCTCAGACGGGAGGTTTGAATCAACTCCAATTAAGACTCCACCTTCCCGTCTAGAGGGACGGTCAAACCTATATATTGTGTACTTACCTGGAAAAACTTCGGAGCTAAAGATCTCCGGCTTTAACCAGGTTTCTGTGAACACAATAATATGAGATGCAAAGGAAAGGCTATCGGAATACAATTTAGTGAGTTTGCTACGCAAACCTCTTGCATTCTGATATTAAAGAAGGAGGTTAGAAGTTAGATTTTTGAAATTGGTACACTGGTTTGGCCTCGACTAGGAAGTTTTACTCCCACGGGCCCCTTCTTCTTTATCTTAGCCTCGAACTCTTTTACAACCATATTATCCGGCCAAAAGTCGCCCGAGCATATGGCTTCAAAAAGCTCGTTAGGGACAGTTATCTTGAAAGATGAAATGTCTCTAGCATAAGAAAACTTAAACTTTTCCACCTTTACACTATTACAATCGGCTTTAGTTTTGTCTTGTATATAAGACTATACATCAGAAGATGTTTGATCAGGGGAAAGCCGAGAAACGAAAATTTTTTTCTTTAGTGGAACCACTGAAAGGGATTTTGGTGGAGCAGACATTGTTTTTGCAAAACCAACTTGAGCCGGTTGTCCGGACTCAGTAGTCCCTTGTGGTGGTGATGCTACATTCTGAGAGATAGGTGAATCCACTAATTGTGAAACCACTACGGACAAATCGGAATTCTTGGAAGTCCCTGGTTGCATGCATTCTGTAAGGGATTGTTCGGATACCGAATCTTTTTTAGCTGCTGATCTTAGCAACATTTGAGGGTTTGCTGAAATAAGCTGCTGATACGCCGGAATGCTCTTTTGATTTCGGTTGCGGGGTGTTCCCCTTTTGCTCCTTACCACCAGCGCCCTTTTTGCGCTTAGGGGACTCTTCTAATAACTTACGACTATTAAACTGCGAGTCCAGCGCAGAGAGGAGATCATCAGCTCGGCGAAAACTATCTCTAGCAACACCGAAACAGCTAATCAGCCCCATCAGGCCGCCTTTAGTTTGGCGCATGAACGATTTCATCTCGTTCGCAACCTCGACACAAGCGTCACAACAAAACTGCAAATTGGGCCCCTTTGAAAGGTCATCACTTGTCCGGCCAGTAAAACCGGCGCACTTGGTGTGCACCATATTTTCACACAGCCAGCAAGTCATATTAGACTGGTCAGCCCTGATTACGAGGCTGCATTTTTTGCAGAAGCAGACTAAATTTTTATTATTCATTTTATTTATTGGGACCACTGTACCAAGAAAGCGAATTGAAATTTATAAGCGAGCAGTTATAAGTACCGCAAGAGCGCAGAAACTGCACGCTTAGAACTTTCAAAGCAAAGAGAGCAAGAAAGCGGGAGCGTAAATAAGTTAAAGTGCATGCACAAAAGAGAAACGGCGGGGATATAAGAAAAGAAAACACAGATAAGAATTACGAAAACTAAAACAATTTATTAGTATTAAATACAAAGTGCACTCGCGAAGCGAACGGAGTTTAAATTTATGTTTAAATAACCGGAAGAAAATTAAAATTGTTTTGATAAAACCCACCGATGGGAATAAACGAAAACAAAATACAAAATTCGAAGCGCAGAAAAAAAACACGACCATTCACTTTGAAAGTCAAAGACGATTGTCATAATAACGGATTCGAATCTACCAAGAAATACATGGCCTATAGGCAAAGTTATTAATATATACCCACCACAAGATGGACGAATTAGAATTGTAGATGTTAAGACTGGTATTTACAAAAGATCTGTTGTTAAGCTTATTAAACTTGATGTTATACAGAAATCAATTTAAAAAGTATTATGTTGTTAGTAATAATACTTTTGGGAGGAGAATGTTTCGACTTTAAACAGATTTATGAAATGTATTGGCAAGGCCGCGGAAACCGTATATTTAAAAGTTATTTTTAAGTCATTTCAACATCGGCTGAAGACGCCTTGACTTTTTACCTTTTCAACAAAATCGTGAACATTGTAAGTGCCGAAAAATAAAGACAAAAAATATTAAAACTACAAAGGGATTTATTCGGAGTACGTTGTAAGGGTGTGTACACTTGTGTCAAAGGGTAGTTGGTCTGCATTACCGGACATACAACAAAGACGATCCTTTGGATCAATCGAACCGGATTAACACGTAGATTTACAGTTACAACAACAGGTCACCTAAAATATTTGAAACAAAATGGGTAAAAAGTCAAAAAACGCAAAAGAAAGTAAAAAAAAAATGTATGCACCAATATTAAAAAAGTATTAAATTAAAAAACTCAAACAAAAGATAAAGGCTAAACGTAATAGAAGTACTTGACAACACGTTTTTATACCCTTGCAGAGGGTATTATAACTTCATTCAAAAGTTTGCAACGCAGTGAAGAAGATATTTCTGACCCTATAAAGTATATATATTCTGGATCAGCATCACCAAGAAAGTCAATCTAGCCATGCCCGTCCGTCCGTCCGTCCGTCCGTCTGTCCGTCTGTCCGCCCGTCCGTCTGTCCGTTTCTACGCAAACTAGTCCCTTAGTTTTAAAGCTATCTGCTTGAAACTTGCCAAAAGTTGTCTTTCTATTGCAGGTAGTATATACATACATATGTAAGTCGGAACGAGCCGGAAAGAAAAGAAAAGCTGAAAATAATCAGAAAAAAGCTCAAAAAAAGCGCAAACCATTTTTTTTTGTTTTTAATCTTTTTTAATTTTTTTTTATAAGATATTTATCAAGTCATCTAATTCGACGCGACTATCATTAGTTTCGCTATCGACGACATGTTTGTTCCGATCTTGCAGTAGCTGCAATAGACTCTTTTCTCGTCAGTGTCATCGCTGCGAAGCCATGCCTTGAATTCGTCGCTTTTCAACCAAACATCACGGCACTTTTGCTTATACTCTTTGGGCATTGTGAAATACGTGTAGATCACCACTTACGCGCACTTTTTATATTGTGATGGTAGTTTAACGTAAAATAGCGATGGAAGTATTGGCAAATATCGACAAGAACATATGATAATGTTGCCACTTCTATACACATTTGTACAAAAACTGATAGGTGTTACCGCGTAAGTACACTTTTTATCCACAGCTTCATCAAAAATTGTATTTTTTGTGCCTTTTCATGAAATTTGTGGCACCATTAAAAAAAAAGGCAACTGCTTTTTAAAAAATCCAGAATTCCCGCTACCCGCAGTTCCCAAATTTTTTTTGACTTTGAAAAAGCCAAACACCAGATATAGAATATAGTCTTCCGATCCCGGCCGTTCCGACTTATATAAAGATGAATAAACAAGAACGAAAAGGTAACTTCGAGCGGCGCCGAAGTTGATATACCCTTGCAGAATATTCTGTAAAATATATTTTCCAAAACTATTCATATGATGCATTCTGAATACTCATAAAAAATCCCAACTTCCTAACTTTACAAACACCAAAGTTATGGCATTTCCGATCAATCAGTTATATGGCAGCTATATAAATATAAAACCCATAGGAAATACCAACTTTCTAACTTAACAAACACCAAAGTTATGGCATTTCCGATCAATCAGTTATATGGCAGCCATAGGATATAGTCGGCCGATCCCGGCCGTTCCGACTTATATACTGCGTGCAAAGGATCGAAGGCTGTGTGCAAAGTTTCAATTCGATATCTTTAAAACTGAGAGACTAGTTCGCGTAGAAACAGACAGACGGACAGACAGACGGACATGGCTATATCAACTCAGGAGGTGATCCTGATCAAGAATATATATACTTTATAGGGTCGGAGATGTCTCCTTCACTGCGTTGCACACTTTTGACCAAAATTATATTTTTGACCAAAAAATATCGCGATGATAATATTTTTTTTTAAATATATTTCTAAAATCGCTAAATACAGATTTGTTTTCATTAAATTAAAGAAATTAAATTATACTATACCATATCCTTCATAATTTTGTTATAATTTTGTAAATCAAAGAACGTAAATAAGAGTTGCTTGAGAATGGGTATAATATTTGTTTTTTAAGCTTGATGATTTCTATTCACTTTTTAAATAAAAACAAGAGAGAACGCTATAGTCGAGTGCCTCGACTATTAGATACCCGTTACTCAGCTAAACAACTTAATATAAATATGCCTTCTTGTATGTTTTTCGCCGCTCGAATTAGCACCTTGGCCAGCTGTTCCAAAGTCATCCGTTAGATGGCGCCATACCCCAAGACATTGGTACCACGGGCCATGTAGGCGCTAGCCAGGCGTTTAATGGGTTTTTGGGCGTTAGAGTGGGCGTGGCAAACTTTTATTAGGCCAATCGATCGGTATTGACGAAACAAATACATATCAATTAAAATTTTCATATTAGCAAAACTGTGGCCACAGCTTGTGGCTTGTGGGCTTCAGAGGGGGCGTGGCACCATTTTTAAACAAACTTGCGCTGCGTAGGAACTCCTAAAATCTACATGCAAAATGCCAATCTTCTAGCTTTTATAGTTTCCGAGATCTCAGCGTTCATACGGACGGACAGACGGACAGACGGACAGACGGACATGGCTAGATCGACTCGGCTAGTGATCCTGAACAAGAATATATATACTTTATAGGGTCGGAAACGCTTCCTTCTACCTGTTACATACTTTTGCACGAATACAATATACCCTTTTACTCTACGAGTAACGGGTATAACTAGTCAATTGTGTCTCAAATTGCTTTTATTTGCAGTTCATGGTTGATGCAATCAAATATTATAACTTTTTTTGATTATAACAATTCTTAGGCTTATAAAAGACCCAAATTTACAGCAACAGGAAACCTTTATTAAAATTTAGCTGAACATTAAAAAATATCAAAAATACTCGATATATCGATATTTTTTTACGATATTTTTTTAATATCATCGAATGATATTTTTTAAACAGCAAATATCATCAAAACGATATTTTTCAAAATCCAACAACCCTAGCTTTATGCGACCATATCCTGTTCTCCGCAATCAATCTCTCCTTTAGACGAAGAGTGGCTTAAGAGTGACCAAACATAAAATGTCGGAAATATCATCTCAAAAACAAGAGAGAACGCTATAGTCGGGTGCCCCGACTATCAGATACCCGTTACTCAGGTAAAGGGAGTGCGAGGGAGATGGAGATAGAAACTTTGATCACGCATAACTTTTTAACGAATGGTCCGATTTGGAAATTTTCTTCTACATTTCGATAGGTATTGATAAACACAATAAAACTGCATTTTTACTTTTTCGAAATATTTAAATTTTTAAAATCGTATATAGGCGATTGTGGGCGTCAGAGGGGGCGTGGCACCATTTTGAAAAAAAACTTGCGCTGCGTAGGAACTCCTAAAATCTACATGCAAAATGCCAATCTTCTAGCTTTTATAGTTTCCGAGATCTCAGCGTTCATACGGACGGACAGACGGACAGACGGACAGACGGACATGGCTAGATCGACTCGGCTAGTGATCCTGAACAAGAATATATATACTTTATAGGGTCGGAAACGCTTCCTTCTACCTGTTACATACTTTTGCACGAATACAATATACCCTTTTACTCTACGAGTAACGGGTATAAAAAAAGATCAATATCACCTATTTTTCCACAAAAAATATCGCGATGATAATATTTTTTTAAGAGGAAAAAGATCGATATATTGATATTTTGATATATTTCTGACATCCCTACTAGCCAGTAAAGGCTACTGCTTATGTGAAATATTAATGGAAAGCTTTAACCTAGTACTCAGATGAAAAAACTTTAATCTTTCCAGTGTGACAGCATTTTTAAGAGTTCATCAGTCAATCAGCTAGGCTTGATAACAAGCAGTTAAAATTCAAAAATCTTATTTGCAGGAAAGAGCCTTTAAAGGATATTCTCAACTACTTTGGCAAGACATGTCTGCCGCTATACAAAGAAATTAGAAATCAATATAATTTAAATTTAATAGTTTGTTTTTTAATTACTGATAATTATTTGGCAGTTTAGAGATCATAGCTGCCTTTAGTTCTTGCAGGCAGTTTTTCTTGGTTTTTTGTTGTGTTTTCCGTCAATTTTTGACATAAAAAAAAAAAAAACGGAAAAAATAACATTAATACTATCTGGGGTGCCTCTTGTCAGAGCAAAATGTTTCTTAGGTCAAAAACGAAAAAACACAATAAAAGTGCACCTATGTTCTTTAAATCAGCAAATATTTATCAGTAAATTAAAGAAAACAACTATTATATTTAAATTGTATTGTTTTTTAATTTCTTTGAACAACGGCCGACTTGTCTTGCCAAGGAAGTTGATAATATCTTTTAAATGTTCTTTCCCGCAAATAGGATATTTTAATTTTAACTGCTTGTCAAAAAACCCAAATGATTGACAGTAAGACCGTAGTTCGGATGAACTCTCGAAATTTAGGTCACACTGGAAAGATTAAAGTTTTTACGCTAGCGTAGGAGTTGTAAGGAGTTAAATAACTCCGCACAAATAAACGCGAAGATCTAGAATACCGAAGCCTTTCAGTTGCTGAATACGCTGTGAATGCGCGTAGTAACGGCTCTGTGGGAAAAGAGAGTTTGGAGAGAACGAGGAGAGAGTTTGGAGAGATCGAGGAGAGTTTGGAGAGAACGAGAAGAGAGTTTGGAGAGAACGAGGAGATAGAGTTTGGAAAGAAGGGATAACGGTAAAAGACGGCGGACTTTGGATCCTAGATGAAAGAGGAGAAGCCGAGAATTAACGGGATACGTCGGCCAATATAAGTCTATATAACAAGGAGTCAATCCGTCAAGATCAGAAAACAAGCAGCAGATCGCGAGTTAACAGCACACACCAAGTCAAGTCGGTGAACAACACAAGTCAAATCAACATCAGGAGCAAACAGAGCTGCGCCGAGTCAACAAGGAGCAAGATCGCTACATCGAGACGTTCGGGACTTAGAGTTGAAGTCTCCGAGCTAAGAAACAAGTAGCTGAGGTCCTTAAGGCATCACGCGGCTAAGTCCAGGCGCTTTGTTCCATTTCCAGGCAGCTGACCGAATCCCGAGAACAGGCAGACAGCAGAGCCAGGATATCGACGAGCGGACATCGCAGGCCCAGCAGCAAGCAAGCAATACTCCAAAGTAGTCAGTCTACGGCTAAGAGGCGAGGGCGGAAGCGTTCGTCGTGAACCTAGCGTCCTGCCACAGAGACTGCATTGGCGGCCTTCCGGCGTACGCCTGAACCGTCAGGTAGAAACTGTGTAGGCGTCTGTTGTGACCGGCCGGGACAGATTCAGGGACAGGAGGCTGTGGCTGCGAAAGGCGTATGCCTTAAAAGTCTAGTGCCTGTTCACCCTAGTCTGGGAACGGCAACGCATCCCTTAACCCTCACAGCCCCGAAACCAAAGACAACGGAAGCGTTCCGGAGCAGCGAGGACGAGGCAGCGGAGAGCGACGGTGGAGCAACCACAACTCATCGGAGAAGGCGTTGAGACCCCAATTTGTCACCATTAGTCCCTGGCCGAGGGCCAAGTCGGCGAATAAAGATCATAGAAAATATACCCTAATATTCTATATACGGTCTGAACCTGATTATGAAATGGTTTATTTCAAATAATAAACACTGGGGAAAATGTGGAGAGTTTAGCGAGGGTTTCCAAACATACTTTCTGCCGAGAGGTTTCTTCTCGAAGCTAGCAGACAAGGTAAAACAGCGGAAACAGGCCTTCAGGGAACCGTTCAAAGACTTCATGGTGGACATGCAGACGTTGATGAGGCCACTTGGGTTCTCGCCAAAAGAAACCCTAGAGATAATCAAGGACCACTGCACACCAGTCCTGAGGATGATCCTGGCTGACGAGTACGCAGAACTGGACAAAGAGCGAGAAGAGGTCGTTCACGAGCACAAGTTTTCCCGAAACAAAACGTATGTGTCGCAACAACTACTTTAAGTGGATGATGTGCGAGGACCGCATAACGTTTCTAACGTCAAGGCCGAGTGTAAACGCTAGCATAAAATAGATTTCCAAATTGCATATTTCAACATTAATCATGTTGAAAACAATTAACAACAAATAAACATAAAATATTCGGCTGGCAATTTCTTTGAATAATGCAAGCACAGCGCAGAAAGAGACACATAAAAAATCAACGGTTAAATAAATTCGCGGGGAAAAAACTGAAGTGTGTTTGGATTGCTGCTCCCTTTTATTTTCATTCAGATTTTTGTTTCAAGAAGTGGGTAATTATTAGATATCCGCGTTGTCAACAATGCCTGAGAACCGAACTGAAGTAAATGTTATACAATTAGTTTAATACAACTATTAAAAGGGAAATCGGCACAAGAATTCGCAGAAACCTTCGATATTAAATTAAGGACAGTATACCAAACAATAAATCGTGCAAAAAATCGTGCTGTAGCATTCCGACTCTGGAGGCCTACCAAAAAAGCTTACCAGACTCATTAAAAAACAAGAAAGAAAAGCTAACTTCGGGCGGAGACGAAGTTTATATACCCTTGCAGAATATTCTGTAAATTATATTGGTTGGCCAAAAATAAAACCCACAAAAAATCCCAACTTTAAAAACACCAAAGTTATGGCATTTGCAATCGTTCAGTTATATGGCGGCTATATGATATAGTTGGCCGATTCTTATGAAATTTGGTTGCCCAAAAATAAAACCCATTGAAAATCCCAACTTCCTAACTTTACAAACACCAAAGTTATGGCATTTCCGATCAATCAGTTATATGGCGGCTATAGGATATAATCGGCCGATCCCGGCCGTTCCGATTTATATACTGCGTGCAAGGGAACGAAAGGTGTGTGCAAAGTTTCAATTCGATATCTTTAAAACTGAGAGGCTAGTTCGCGTAGAAACAGACAGACGGACAGACAGACGGACAGACAGACGGACAGGCGGACATGCTTATATCAACTCAGGAGGTGATCCTGATCAAGAATATATATACTTTATAGGGTCGGAGATGTCTCCTTTACTGCGTTGCACACTTTTGACCAAAATTATAATACCCTCTGCAAGGGAATAAAAACGAAACAATTATTTGATAAAAACAAAATGTACAGGCTTTTTTCATGCCGCAGCTTATTTCGTGCACTTCATTCTACTTAACTTATTATTTGTAATATAAGACTAGTACTCAGATCGTCAGACATGAGATAGTGCGAGAGGCAAACTATCTGGCGTGCAGCTATGAACTTTAAATTAGCAAGTAAATTAAAAAAAAACAACTGTTAAATTTAAATTGTATTGATTTTTAAATTCTTTGTACAGCGGCAGACTTTTTTTGCCAAGGCAGTTGATAATATCTTTTAAAGGCTCTTTCCAAAAAAGGTTTTTGAGTACGATACAAAATACGATATTTGAATTTTAACTGCTTGTCAACAAACCCAGCTGATTGACAGTACGACCGTAGCACGCTTAATTCTGATGAACTCTCCAAATTTTGGTCACACTGAAAAAATTAAAGTTTTTCCGCCAGCGAACTCGTTTGTCGATCTGAGTACTAGGCTTTAACAGCTCCTTTGTATATCCTCTTTTCTGGTTCAGGACAGCTTTGAGACGATTTCCCTTAGAAGAATCTAACTTTTTAGTGGTTTCCACTTGAATTTTTTGTCATTCTTCAATAAGAACACTTTTTAGGTCGTTTTTGTTCAAAATCTTCCTCTTCCTTATAGCGATGTCCGATATTTCCAATAATTTTTCAAGTGGAAACCATTAAACAGTTAAGCCTAGTATCCAGATCGACAAACGATTACGCTAGCGTAAAAACTTTAATCTTTCCAGTGTGACCAAAATTTTGAGAGTTCATCAGATTTAAGCGTGCTACGGTCGTACTGTCAATCAGCTGGGTTTGTTGACAAGCAGTTAAAATTCAAATATCGTATTTGCGGGAAAGAGCCTTTAAAAGATATTATCAAATACCTTGGCAAGTCAAGTCTGCCGGTGTACAAAGAAATTCAAAAACAATACAATTTAAATTTAACAGTTGTTTTTTTAATTTACTGATAATTATTTGCTAATTTAAAGTTCATAGCTGCACTTTTATTGTGTTTTTTGGTACATTCTGGACCTACAAAACATTTTGCTCTGACAAGAGGCACCCCAGATAGTATTAATGTTATTTTGTCCTCACATGTAAACACCTGCAATCGACTTTTGTGAGTTTTTCCCTCCATTTCTTATAATGTTCTGTGAGAAGCGCACGCCAAAAGATTAAATTTTTTAATCTTTTCGCTAGGGTTCACCCAAAGTTCATTTCCGCAGACTGGCAACGCTATGAAATTTTCTGGTATTTTTTCGTCGATCAGGGGACCGACGTGAAAAAAGGCCCGACGAAAAGTGAACGCCAGCTGTTTGCCTCTCGCTCTCTCTCATGACTGGCGTACGGTTTTCGTCGATCTGGATACTAGGCTTTAGCACGAAATAAGCTGCGGCATGAAAAAAGCCTTTTCAATTTTTTTTAAATAATTGTTTTGTTTTTATGATTAAGAAAATGGATTTCGGCTTTTAAACATGTTAATATTCCCTATTAAAATACTGAATTTTAATTTTTCTTCTTTCTTTCTTAGTTTAGCAGGAATAACGACTTGAACTTTTATTAGGTAACTGCACGAAATAAGCTGCGAGCCACTGTAGTACCAACAGTAAAGTTTGGCAAGCTTTCTGTAACGGTATGGGGTTATATTTCATCAAAAGGCGTTGGAGAGATTTTATTTGGACATTTAAGCCTAGTATCGAGATCGACAAACGATTATGCTAGCGTAAAAACTTTAATCTTTCCAGTGTGACCAAAGTTTCGAGAGTTCATCAGATTTAAGCGTGCTACGGTCGTACTGTCAATCAGCTGGGTTTGTTGACAAGCAGTTAAAATTCAAATATCGTATTTGCGGGAAAGAGCCTTTAAATGATATTACCAAATACCTTGGCAAGACAAGTCTGCCGCTGTACAAAGATATTAAAAATCAATACAATTTAAATTTAACAGTTGTTTTTTTTAATTTACTGATAATTATTTGCCAATTTAAAGTTCATAGCTGCACTTTTATTGTGTTTTTTCGTACATTCTGGACCTAAAAAACATTTTGCTCTGACAAGAGGCACCCCAGATAGTATTAATGTTATTTTGTCCTCACATGTAAACACCTGCAATCGACTTTTGTGAGTTTTATGAGTTTTTCCCTCCATTTCTTATAATGTTCAGTGAGAAGCGCACGCCAAAAGATTAAATTTTTTAATCTTTTCGCTAGGGTTCACCCAAAGACAGACTGGCAACGCTATGGAATTTTTTGGTATTTTTTTCGTCGATCAGGAGACCGACGTGAAAAAAAGGCCCGACGAAAAGTGAACGCCAGCTGTTTGCCTATCGCTCTCTCTCATGACTGGCGTTCGGTTTTCGTCGATCTGGATACTAGGCTTTAAAAAAAACAACAAGCGCATTTCATTTTGGATTTGTTAACCCTCAAAATCCAAATCAACTGCAGTACAGCTATACATATACATATGTATATCAAGATGATGATCCCAAGCATAAATTGTTGCTTTGCAGGACGTGGCTGTCTTATAACTTATCAAAAGTTTACTTACTTTACTTTTTCCGGATCTGAACCTCATAGAAAATTTGTGGGTTAATTAAAGAAGGTGGAAAAAAAAACAAAAAAAACAACAAAAAAAACCCGGAATATTACAACTTAAATGGCCTTATCCTGTTGATGTCTCGATGCCTAGGTGCTGTACTGGATGCTAAGGGACACCACACTAAATATTAACCCAAAACCTTATATAGTTTTTAAGTTATCAATTGTAACTAACCTTGTGCTTGCGTTTTGCTAACAATTAATTGACAACTCATTTTTAGTTTTTTTTTAATTATGCTGAAATACGGTATTCTTATGAATAATTATAGCTAATGCCTACTATAACAATATTACAAAAGAAAAAATATGATAAATCTTATTTTTGTTTATACATTTTCGATTTAAGCCTGAATTTTTGAATGACATTTTTTATTTGGCAAACAATTGAGAAACTGTACATACATACATACATATGTATATATTTAACACCAACTTTTCCGAACATACTTACAATTTTCTGCTTCTGGCTTGAAGGAAAAAATGTGTCCCCAACTTTTATAGTTTCTAAGCTCCTTCCTTTTACTTAGCCTTATATAGGAATTATAACTGCACCATTTTTTATACTATTTGTATACTAGACATATATACATATGTACATATGTATTTTGAGGAGCTCGGAATACACGAATGTCATTTTTAAAGTTGAATATATATATACATATGTATGTACATATGCGCCGTTGAAAAGGTCAATGAAAAACTGGTAATTAATATATATGGTAACATTAAAAAAAACTAGTTTATAAGTATTTCTTTTCATTTAACTTTTAACTACAATGGTTCTCGTAAGAACGTTTGGTTGGCTTTGTTGATTCGTTAAAAAATAAAATTGATTAATTTTTTTTAAATTTACCTACCGACTTTTTATTTACGGAGAAATTAAATCAGAATATTACTATGTAATTATTGTTCAATAAATGTGGATCGTTCTTCTTCCGTTGATCTGAACACGGAAAAAGCTTCGTGACTTCTTTTGACGAGAGCGTAAAGCAAATGAAACATGTATGTATTTTTAAGTGCCCATGCATACATACGAAAAGACGAGCTCAAAGCTTTCATCCAATGTCACAAAGTTCAAAACGCATTTTAACATGGAGCGTTTAGTGATAAGAACTTGAAAATGGAGTTCATAGCAAATTTTAGCGACATAACTTGAAAATAAATATGAAGAAAGTAGATTGCAAATAACAAATATAGTGTTAGGTATATAACAAGAAAATGTATTTCTTGACAAACTGGTTAATTTGGTATGTACATATGTATGTACATGTGCACATATATGCAAAATACATATGTACATACATACATGTATATACATAAGTATGTTAAAACACTCTGATCTTTGGATTTGTCAAATCAAATTAATTTAATTTTTCATTTTTATCCAAATAGCTATAAAAATAAAATAATGACACTCTATTGTGCCACAAACGTCTTTCTTGGTTTTCGGTATTGTTTTTATTAATACTCTTGCAGAGGGTATTATAATTTCAGTCAAAAGTTTGCAACGCAGTAAAGAAGACATTTCCGAACCAATAAAGTATATACATACCCTGCAGTTCCGAAATTCATCACTACAAAAATTCATCACTGTTTAATCAGCAGCGGACTGCGACGCCGGCAGAGCCAAAGGCAAAGTCGGCAGAGCCGAGTGCGACGCAGGCAGAGCCGAAACTCTCAGTCCCCGATCGTAGGCAACGCAGAAAAATTCCCATCTCCCTCACTTACTCTATCTCTCTCCCCATAAAATGAGCTGAGAGGTGGAGGACAATGTATTAAAATCAGATCGACCTTTATACACCCTTGAAAATAAATTAGCATAATTTTTGTATTGTTGTCGTTGATTCTTATTAATTATATTATTATATGGAAATACTTTTTAAAAATAAAATTATTATGATATTTTTGAAAGGTATGGATTCCTCTTTTTAGTGAATTTAAGTTATGTGATTATTTTGCATAGTCGGACATGCTTTTATATACCCTGCTTTGACGCGAAGCGAAACATGTAAAGACAAATTAGGCAAAGGAAAGAACAATAGGATTAACGGTTCCCTTGTTTTCAACTGAAGTTGTTTTCGCGGCTTTTACGTGCACTTGCATTTAAGAGAACGGAGAGAACAGATTGAAGCTGAGATTTATTGTGAAATGTTATAACTAAATTTATCAGAAATTTAGGTAAGTGTTATTTTATTAATTATTTTGAACTGTACCTACATATACTGTTAATATATTTATTAATTATTTAAGGCGAAGCTTATAATAAAACTGGCCAGCATAAACTAAGCTGGACTTGGCCGGCGGCAAAACAAGAAACGCAGTAAGTTTTTATATATTTTATAATAATTTTTCTATTTTAGATATACTTGGTAAGGAAGAGCCAGTACATAAAGCACGAAGTCAAAAAAAGAGCACCGAAACCGAAACATCCTAAACACCTCCGAGACAACTGAAAACGGACATATGTAGATTGAATTAAGTTAAATTAATTATTTATATGTAATAAATTAAATTAAATAATGTAATAAAATAAAAAAAAAATGTATATGAAAATTTACTGAATGAATTTTACTGATGAAAAAAAAGCGATGAAAATGCGATGAAAAAGCGATGAGAATGCGATGAAAAAGCGATGAAATAGTGATGAATTACTGATTAAAGAGTGAAGAATTACTGATTAATTCATCACTCTTTAATCAGTAATTCATCACTCGTTAATCACTATTTCATCGCATTTTAATCACTCGTTCATCGCATGTTTATCAGTAAACGCTGTTCAAAGAGTGATGAATTACTGATTAAAGAGTGATGAAAAACTGAAAAAAGAGTGATGAATTACTGATTAAAGAGTGATGAATTTTTCACTGATTAACTCCTAGGACATGCCAATGTTAAATTCATACCTAATTTGTATGAAGTTTCATGGCCGATTAATCAGCAGTAATGAATTTTTGGTGATGAAAAGGCGATTAAAAGGTGATGAACGGTACTGCAGGGAATTCTTATACAGGGGTGCGTGTGTGCAATCATTTCATTTCGATGCAGCAAGAATATTTTGTCTTTTAAAAGTAGCAATTGCTACTTTTCAGACTTTGTACCCTAACAATATGGGCGTATTCACTATAGGGTTAAGCCTAGTATCCAGATCGACGAAAACCGAACGCCAGTCATGAGAGAGAGCGAGAGGCAAACAGCTGGCGTTCACTTTTCGTCGGGCCTTTTTTTCACGTCGGTCTCCTGATCGACGAAAAAAATACCAAAAAATTCCATAGCGTTGCCAGTCTGTCTTTGGGTGAACCCTAGCGAAAAGATTAAAAAATTTAATCTTTTGGCGTGCGCTTCTCACTGAACATTATAAGAAATGGAGGGAAAAACTCAAAAAACTCACAAAAGTCGATTGCAGGTGTTTACATGTGAGGACAAAATAACATTAATACTATCTGGGGTGCCTCTTGTCAGAGCAAAATGTTTTTTAGGTCCAGAATGTACGAAAAAACACAATAAAAGTGCAGCTATGAACTTTAAATTGGCAAATAATTATCAGTAAATTAAAAAAAACAACTGTTAAATTTAAATTGTATTGATTTTTAATATCTTTGTACAGCGGCAGACTTGTCTTGCCAAGGTATTTGGTAATATCATTTAAAGGCTCTTTCCCGCAAATACGATATTTGAATTTTAACTGCTTGTCAACAAACCCAGCTGATTGACAGTACGACCGTAGCACGCTTAAATCTGATGAACTCTCGAAACTTTGGTCACACTGGAAAGATTAAAGTTTTTACGCTAGCGTAATCGTTTGTCGATCTGGATACTAGGCTTTAATGATAAAAATAAGAATATTATATGTTTTAGTATATTTTTTAATATTTCAGCATTAATTTCATTTTGGTTCACAAATTCATATCAGTGGTAGCAGTAAAATGTTTTTCATATATGTACGTATTCCAATTAATAGAAATCAATCTACTGAGATACGAACAGGGCATATCGCAGTTGGTGTCACTTAAAACACCGACTGCTTTTAAGTGGTTCAGAAAACTTCAAACCAAATCAGCAGCTTTGGTTGTTGTTCTGCGAGCGGATGGTGCCTGCATACCCTACCGACGATTTAATTTTAGGGGAGCGGGCAGAAACAAAACCGGCTGTTTTGCCGCTCGAAAAGAATAATGAATTGGATAAAAAAAAAAATTAAAAGTTTGATTTTAAATAATATTACAAATTTAAGAAAATCACTTCGAATATTTTTTGTCTGTACTTTATAGTGATTAAACAATTTGTTATTTTCCAAGATTAAAATTATACAATTTTTTTCATTTAAATATTATTTAAATATTATTTCTTTATTATTTCATTTAAATATTATTTAAATACAAAATGCAGATTTGTATATTTGTTCCATTTACCTTTTACAAAAAAAAAAGTATTTTAGAAGTTTAACCTGAATTCATTTTTTTAAGTTGTGAAAAAGTTTAAAAACTACTAATTAACACATGTGTACATACATCGGCAACTAATTCGAGCGGAGATATTTAAGAACAAACATACATACATACATATGTATAAATTCTCCGCTTGAATTAGTTTTAAGTTGTGAAAAAGTTTAAAAACTACTATTTAACACAGGTGTACATACATATATGTATGTATATTTATCGGTAATTAATTCGAGCGGAGACTTTTAAGAACAAACATTCATTTGTTTGTTCTGTTTTTCTGATTATAGATCAGTAGAGCGTCAGGGCAAGTCAGTTTGAACGCGAGAAAAATCTTGTTTTGTAACGTGGGGCAATATTAGTCAAAGATGAGCAGACAGGATTAATTTTGAGATCTCGAAAATAGTGTAGTTTTGTGTATAGTAAGAGGCGATTATCATGTCCTAAAATTTAGTCTTGGTTTGATTAAATTAGTTGTTTCAGGGATTATTCCCCAAGACGATGGTGTCTTCTGAGCTTTTTGCCCAGTGAAAGCAAAGGCAGCAACAATATGATGCAAAAGAATTTTCATAGTTAAAACCGCGCTTTTCTCAATATAGGTAGAGGATGATGTGTACGCATCCAGCGTCGATGTAATGATTGCTTCTGCCAGGCTAGAGGCGATATTCCTGGATTTAATGGGCTTTATTTAACTGAGGAAAAATAAAGTGTAGCAGAGCGGCGGGAGACTGAATTATGAAACCAAATCATTTACAAGGGCATCAATACTTAGGGAACAACTCAGATCTGTAGATCCATTTTTTTTTATTCGGACGTTGATGCACTATGATCAGCGCAAACAAGTGGCCCTACGACACCAAGCAGTGCTTGTTACGCGCGGAGCCCTATTACCCCATTGGCGTAAAAACGAAATCGCGAGAAGTGAAAAAGGACAATATAGAAGCGGACAGACTAAGTTAGAAATACGTACGAGACTAATACTAATACTAATTTTGTACTAAAGAGTCGGTAGTAGAAATAAGATGGTATAGTCTATTATAGTCGTTACACAGTACTCTAAACGGTTCATGCATATCATAGTTAGATCTACAAATATTTAAAGTAAGAGGAACATAGTTCCTGGTAATTCTATTAGGCACGGAGAAGTTTATGCGACCCAGTAACTCGGGACTCTCCACATCCAAGGATGGTATATTAATTAGGAGAAGTCTACTAGAGTAGGATGGTAAAATAAGGCTTGCATTCCAGTTAAGGCCCCGTAGAGCAAATAATAAAAAGTTATTTTGCACAGACTCTATCCGGTGTATATGTACACCATACTAAGGACTCCAAACTGGTGAACAGTACTCCAGGATTGGACGGACTAGTGAAATGAACAGAGTCTTTGTAACATAGGGATCATCGAATTCCTTTGACCCCCTTTTAATAAATCCAAGTACTCCCCTGGCTTTATTCACCATAGAAGTAATATGGTCACAAAACTTAACTTAAGCATTATGTACAATAAGTCTTGTAAGGTGATCCTTAAAACGTCAATAGTAAACCCGGCGAGATAGCAGCCTTGGCTTCGTCAGTTGGAGGCAGGGAGCAGCACACAAAAGTATATCAAGCGGAATGTGATCAGATCTAAGTTCGTTAGACTCGTGAACAGTCGGAAAGTTAAACGAAATAGTCTCGTACATATATGTCAAATCAATTGCAATTTGGGTTTTCTCTGATATCAGAGGAATGTGCTTAGGTCCTGCGGAAGCTAAATCTTTCGGCTAAAAGACCTGACATTATCTCGAAAACGATGGAGGATAGGTCAATGCTTTAAATATTTGCAGCAGCCTGAAATTTCGCATTTGAGGTTGCTCTGTAGGAAGAATGTTATAGATGGGAAGAGACTAAAATGGCAGCGTCACCTCGTTGACGGTCAAACAGATGACTGTTCGTAAAAAGGTAAAGCCAACTATTTTAAAATGTTAACGACCAAGCTAAAGAGTCTGGGGTGTGTGCTGTGATAAATTAAAATGGCAATCTTGAAATGCAAATGATCCAGAGAAGCCAGTATTAGTCGTTTGCTGTTTCAAAAAAAGATACGGTGAGGACATGGTAATTGATGTGCATGACAACAGTATGTACTTGATTTTAAGAAGAGTAAGAAGTTTCAGGGATGATTTGACCTCAGGATGACCTTGAAAACACTTTGCCAGTATAAGCTGGTAAATGGTTGGAGGACGATGAATCCTCGCATTTACATCGTCAACATTAAGGGAGTCGTTTTTTTTGTTTTTAATCTTTTTTAATTTTTTTTTTATAAGATATTTATCAAGTCATCTAATTCGACGCGACTATCATTAGTTTCGCTATCGACGACATGTTTGTTCCGATCTTGCAGTAGCTGCAATAGACTCTTTTCTCGTCAGTGTCATCGCTGCGAAGCCATGCCTTGAATTCGTCGCTTTTCAACCAAACATCACGGCACTTTTGCTTATACTCTTTGGGCATTGTGAAATACGTGTAGATCACCACTTACGCGCACTTTTTATATTGTGATGGTAGTTTAACGTAAAATAGCGATGGAAGTATTGGCAAATATCGACAAGAACATATGATAATGTAGCCACTTCTATACACATTTGTACCAAAACTGATAGGTGTTAAGCCTAGTATCCAGATCGACGAAAACCGTACGCCAGTCATGAGAGAGAGCGAGAGGCAAACAGCTGGCGTGCGCTTCTCACTGAACATTATAAGAAATGGAGGGAAAAACTCAAAAAACTCACAAAAGTCGATTGCAGGTGTTTACATGTGAGGACAAAATAACATTAATACTATCTGGGGTGCCTCTTGTCAGAGCAAAATGTTTTTTAGGTCAAGAATGTGCGAAAAAAACACAATAAAAGTGCAGCTATGAACTTTAAATTAGCAAATAATTATTAGTAAATTAAAAAAAAACAACTGTTAAATTTAAATTGCATTGTTGATTAATTTCTTTGTACAGCGGCAGACTTGCCTTGCCAAGGTATTTGATAATATCTTTTAAAGGCTCTTTCCCGCAAATACGCTATTTGAATTTTAACTGCTTGTCAACAAACCCAGCTGATTGACAGTAAGACCGTAGCACGCTTAAATCTGATGAACTCTCCAAATGTTGGTCACACTGGAAAGATTAAAGTTTTTACGCTAGCATAATCGTTTGTCGATCAGGATACTAGGCTTTACCGCGTAAGTACACTTTTTATCCACAGCTTCATCAAAAATAGTATTTTTTGTGTCTTTTCAAGAAATTTGTGGCACCATTAAAAAAAAAGGCAACTGCTTTTTAAAAAATCCAGAATTCCCGCTACCCGCAGTTCCCAAATTTTTTTTGACTTTGAAAAAGCCAAAACACCAAAGTTAGGGCATTTCCGATCGTTCAGTTAAATGGCAGATATAGAACATAGTCTTCCGATCCCGGCCGTTCCGACTTATATACTGCGTGCAAAGAAAAAAAGGGTGTGTGCAAAGTTTCAATTCGATAGCTTTAAAACTGAGAGACTAGTTTGCGTAGAAACAGACAGACGGACAGACGGACATGCTTATATCAACTCAGGAGGTGATCCTGATCAAGAATATATATACTTTATAGGGTCGGAGATGTCTCCTTTACTGCATTGCACACTTTTGACCAAAATTATAATACCCTCTGCAAGGGTATAAAAACAAGCCGTCGAGCCAATGGATGTTGATCCATCGATCCCGCGATGAATTTCTGCAGCTGCACGGGTCGCTCTTATTCCTAAGGATTGGTGCGAGAACTCCCCATACTATTGCTTGTGCTTCGCACATGTTAGAAGTGGTGAGAAACCGAAGTTAGAAGAAGTTAGTTTCGAACATGGCTCTCAGCAGAGCTTTGGCAGAGGGTCGGGCAGAGCAAATGAAACCTGTATATAGTTTCTTACTCTATGCTATGATGGTAGACGCGCTTATCATTTTTGTATTATTTTTTTGCGGTTTTTTTAACCTAGAAAAAATTAAAAGTGGTCAAATAAATTCTAGTCAAGATCGGGACTGCAAATTTATTTATTTTAGGTCACCGGGGACCCCATTGCGTAGGGCCCCGGTAGTCTATTTTCTATTTGTTGATATACAACGTTGGAGAAAGGCAGAAGTCCAAAACTTGTTGTAACCTATCTGCCTTTAGACCAGCCAGCCACCGGCAGCAGAAACAGCGACGGGCAGCAGCAACAGCCACAGGCAGCAACTACCACCACGAGCAGCCACCAAGAAAATTAAAATTACCTCGGTGAGTCCGTTCCGGGCATGTAGAACCCGCGCATCCAGAGTCGTGATCACGACAGGGCACCTTCACCACGCGGCATCCCTACCACCGCGGTCCGCAGTGCACTTTTTGCAACTTCCTTTTCTGATTTCCTTTAGTCCAGGCTTTGCGCAACTCAGGGTCTTGAATGCGAATTCTGGCTTAGCAGAACTGAAAATTCGTTTTTAATTGTATTTACCCGTCCCTTATTGTCCTCTTGAAGCTCCAGCAGTTATAAGAAAAAAGGGGTGTTAATTTGAGCGCAAACTTAACTTTTCTCCATGGCCAAATTTCCTGATTTTAAAAAAAGGCCTTGCAGCTGACGCAGTGCAGCCCCGGGTAGCAATTTTGCCTGATCTGCAAAGAATTGTTTAAGAAGGAGAAGATGTTTAAATAATGTTCTTAAAAATGTTGTATAATTATAATACATGTGTACATACCTATTGACCTGCGAATGATGTTGGTCTATGGCTTATCTTTGGAGAGAAGAGCCGGTCGTAGTCCGGCCTGACAAAGGCTCCGACCATCGAATATGGGTGGAGTCCCATAAAACCCACAGGGGCATCATAGGAAGGTGGGTGCGCGGTGGCAATTCCATCTATATGACACTTTTCGTAATATTCGTCCAATATTTCCCTTTTTTTGTTTTTTTGTTTACCTTTTGTTGTCGTTAGAGATGGTCCAGTTGAAAGTAGAATATGAGACGTCGATTTGTATCGATTCTAGTGTTGGGAACTGTTAAGACATTGGGGGTACCCTGAGCATCAAGCTAGCCGGTGCTGTCCCCAAAAAAAGTTATGCAGTTCCGTAACAGACTTCTAGCAAACTTCCATCCAAATACCTTTAAGCCTAGTACTCAGATCGAAACACGAGTTCGCTAGCGTAAAAACTTTAATCTTTCCAGTGTGACCAAAGTTTCGAGAGTTCATCAGATTTAAGCGTGCTACGGTCGTACTGTCAATCAGCTGGGTTTGTTGACAAGCAGTTAAAATTCAAATATCGTATTTGCGGGAAAGAGCCTTTAAATGATATTACCAAATACCTTGGCAAGACAAGTCTGCCGCTGTACAAAGATATTAAAAATCAATACAATTTAAATTTAACAGTTGTTTTTTTTAATTTACTGATAATTATTTGCCAATTTAAAGTTCATAGCTGCACTTTTATTGTGTTTTTTCGTACATTCTGGACCTAAAAAACATTTTGCTCTGACAAGAGGCACCCCAGATAGTATTAATGTTATTTTGTCCTCACATGTAAACACCTGCAATCGACTTTTGTGAGTTTTTTGAGTTTTTCCCTCCATTTCTTATAATGTTCAGTGAGAAGCGCACGCCAAAAGATTAAATTTTTTAATCTTTTCGATAAGGTTCACCCAAAGTTAATTTCCGCAGACTGGCAACGCTATGGAAGTTTCTGCTATTTTTTTCGTCGATTAGGGGACCGACGTGAAAAAAAGGCCCGACGACAAGTGAACGCCAGCTGTTTGCCTCTCGCTCTCTCTCATGACTGGCGTACGGTTTTCGTCGATCTGGATACTAGGCTTAAAAAGCCTGACGAAAAGTGAACGCCAGCTGTCTCATGACCGACGAACAGTTTTCGTCGATCTGTGTACTAGGCTTTAATAAATCCTAGTAAACAGATTAAAAAACAAGTTCGCCAGCGAAAAATAATAATCATTCCATTGTGACAGCAGTTTTGAGAGTTCATCGGAACTGGTTGTGCTACGATCTTACTGACAATCAGCTGGGTTTGTTAACCAGCAGTTAACATTCAAAAACTTATCTGGTGGAAAGGGCTTTTAAGGTTTGTTCTAAAGAACCTTGGAAAGACGAGTATGCGGATATACAAGGAAATAAAAAAACAACAAAATTACAATTTATTTATTTATTTTATAATATTTAATATTTTGGTAATTGCAAGTCGATCTAAATTCTTGCAGGCGATCTTTTTGTGTTTTATTTTTGCGTTCTTCCGTAGATTTTCCATGAAATACACTGCTCTAACAATCGGCACTTCAAAAGATTTATTTATTTGCTTGGGCCTGACGTTCATCCAAAACCGGGATGAAAACAGGGCCGTACGAAAACTGTTCGCCAGCTATTTGCCACTTGCTCTCTCCCATAGCTTGCGAACGGATTTTGTCGATCTGAGTACTGGGCCTAATGAAAAATACGTTAATGAGGAAATGTTTTGTTAAAGAAGATGCACCTCTGTCTGAACAAGCCTTTTGAATAATTATTGGTGTAAAAAATGTATCCGAGTCGATTTTTGATAAATTTATTCATTTTTGGCAACCCTGTCACACTGTCGTATATAAATATTAATGCAATGTATATTTTTATTCATAGCCATTTCTACAAATAGGACGTGGATAGCATATAACAAATTGATTATTATACCATTTTCTGCTGATTACATTTTTCTTCAGTTTAAATGTTTCACGGTGGTATACTAAAATGGCAGACAGACTTACACAGTTGCAAGACACAGTTAATCAGGTAGTTCATAAGATTTAGGTACAATTACAGATTTAAAATATTTTTATTCTGGTCTTTGCAGCAAGCGGAGCACTTCTGCAATGCGATTGGTGTGATTCAGCAAACATCTTTTCCAAGTAAATTTGCAAATTTTGATCGAATAGGATCCCAAACGCCAAACACTTGTCACCCTCAAGAGGACTATGCTCAGCTATTCGCACAATTGATTGCACGATGTGCCAAGGATATTGACACATTAATAGAGTCATTACCAAATGAAGACAGTTCCATTGAACTACAAAATTCCAGCCTGAAGAGGCTCGAGATCGAAAATCAAGAAACTGCACATGAACTTGAAGAAGTAGTACAAAAGGGCGAGCTTTTGCTTGAAAAAATGCAGTCTGCTTTGGAAAATATAGCTCAAGCTCAATTGGATATGCAAATAACACTTAAAACTAATTTGCAATAAGCGACAAATAAAATAAATTTATTACATAATATTTTTGATGATTTTGGGATTTTATTGAATTTTTGACCTAAATGTAACTATTTACAGTGTAATAGTTATTTAATATAAATTGGTTTTACATGGCTAAAGTTCTAAGATCGATTATAATCCTATGAACTAATAGAAAGCATGTTCTTATTTCACGTTTGAAACTGACCTAGCTTATTTAAATAAACTTGCAAATTGTTTTTTAGTTATACATTTTCCATAATTTGTTGAAAAATTGTCTAAGCAAAATATCGTTATTTGTATTTACACGAGCATTGTCTCTGAATATAGCAAAAATCAAACCGCGAGATTCAAAACATTCAATTCAGAGTTGCAAATTTTATATATAATTTAGCTTTAGTTAAGTGTACCCCGGCATCCTTGGGCTCCACATAAACAAGGTATTTTTTCATCTTCCAATGGAAACTTATAATCGTACGTTATTTCCTCGTTGATACCAATCGGTTGCTTTGAATATATAACTATCTTTTTTTCAGACTCAATAGTAATGACCTTTGCGTAGCAATTTGGCTGTAATTAAAACAAATATATCTTATTAACACATACAATTATTAGTAATTTCAGATATACTTGCATTGCAGCTGTGATTTATAAATCGTGCTAAATTTCCACATTTGGTAGCGTCGATTATAGTTTCCATGTCAATTCGAAACAGATAAGAACTACCGATTCCAATCGCTTCGTACTTTGTTTCTCTTAGATCAGCAACCACGGGCCGAATCATTTGACCAACGTATTCAATTACCATTTCGTCTGCAGCTATAGGCTCCATGGCAAATAATCCCCAATCATGTATCGCAGATTTTGCAAACTTAAGCTGTTTCTTCCGAAATTTGAGCTGATTAAATTTTAAAAGCTCAGACTCACCCATAGAACCAAAAGCTGTCAAGAGCCGACGTTGGTTTGAGCGCGCTTCTCGGGAAATACCTTGCATTTTGGATATTAATTTATTATGGTGATGATTGGTAAGTGCTGTAGGTTCATCGCTACGGTCTTCATTATGGGAATCTTCTGTATTGGCTTTAGCGTGATGGTACTTGTGTTTAGCTTTTTCTCGCACATCCAATTTGTAAAAGCCTTCAGTTCGAGCACACCCAGTCTTATGACGCATTAGTTCATCATCTTTTCTACGTTTCTTTGGAGGCGGTGGCCAAAACGCTCGGTCAGTTGTACAGTGATCTACCCAATGGGTGTTATTTAAAAACATTCTAGAAAAAACTTGAACTTAATATAAAATTTTTTTTTTACTTAAAATCACTTACGCGTATGGCTCCTTTTGCAAATGATCCGAATAGCTCATTTTTATAAAGTTAATATCTTCTGCATCGATTCCTTTTGTTAGGAAAGTGTATAAAATAACCATTTCCTCATTCTGATCACGAGTTTTATACATCTCAAACGGAAAGAAAGTTTCCGTTTGGCGGGCAAATTCGGCCAATGCATTGGTAATTGGTGCTATTTTAGTCTTCACATTTGACATCCGCGGTGTTGAATCTTTCTTTTTTCTCTGAATGCGACTATTATCTTTTCGAGGTCTACCTGGACCTGATTTCGTCGTTTGATCAACACCAGGAGATATGTTTTCCGGGTCGCGTTCCAAAATGGTTTCATTATCAAATATCTTCTTAGATGGAATATTGCCCAACGAAACTGACTGTGCGTGTGGCGGCAATGAATAACAATGCTCTAAAGCAACCTGACTAGCCTGCGATGCTTGGCTTGATCCACCGTCTGAAGATACTGGTGACTGCGTTCCTTTTATTTCGTCCATAGAATTGGTGCACATTTTGTTACTACCATTTGCAGTTATATCATCGCACTTAATAGGGTTCGTTTCGTTGGTAATTTTGTTTTTCGTTTTTATTTGGTTAAGAGGCTGAAAGTTTTCCACAACTTGATTTAAGTTTGCAAAACCTGGGGTCTTATGGAGGATTGATATATCTTTATTTTCTTCATTCTTATGATTTGGAGACCTTTCAACAACAGAATAAGATGATGGACTGATTTCATTCATTTCATCCTTTTCGATCTTTTTCTCTTGTTCCTCTAAAAATTCTCTTTCAATTTGAGCCATGTACTCGGTGTTTCTTCTTCTCTTCTCCTGATACTCTCTCTCCTCCTCAGAGTCGCTGTAAATTCTATCATATTCATAAATGGACTTTTGTTTAAAAGCATCATTTTTTTGAACAGGCTCTTCATTGTAGTCCGGAGGCGGAACAGGTGTTAGAGACCGGCGACAATCTTTATTAATTTTTAGCGTAGTTTGAAGCTCTGATATTAACGAAGAGTCAATCTCGTTTTCATCCAATCCGAAGCAACTATCTTTACTTATATCTTCGAGATCAGAAGGAATAGATGAATTTTTTTTTTCTTCTAACAGCAAAGTATTATCAATATCAATATCTTCATCGGTATCAGAATAAATATTATTTTTTTTTGTGCGACCTCGTTTTATGTGTTTTTTTTTGGACTCTTTAGATTCCGAGTATATATCTTTCATGTCATTATCTTCAATAACTTTTAAACCTGCTCGGCTTCTATTTCTAATAATTTTTTTCCGTTGACTCAGATTCCTTCGATTATTTTCTTCAAGGCTATCATCCTCACTGGTTTTTTGCTTTTCAATACATTCGTTGCGATCGTACTCAGCTTCACTAGATGAGGACGACGACGAAGAAGAAAAAAAACTTGACGCACTTCCCTTTCTTTTTAAATTTAATACCGATGTCTGCGATTTTGTATCAGATTCTTGGTTTAAAACCTGGCCTTTTAAGTTTGAATGTGCCGTGTCAGAGCTTCCCATATTGGAATCTTCTTTTTCAGAGTCCGACCGTTGAACCATTTCCTCTTGGTCACTTAAATCTCTTTCCAAAAAATCATTTAGGTTTGGAGTAGGACTTGGATGTTTTCTTACACGCCGAAATGATGGTAGCTTGGGCATTGCAGCCCTTAACCCTACACTTGAGAATGATTGAAAATCGGAAATTTCCCGTTGGGTATTAATAAGCTGATTTATGTCAGGAGGCTTTTCGCTATTGGGTATTTCTTTGAGGAAATTTGAGGTTGATTCTGTAATTTCGGGAAGTGGTTTCGATCTAGCTTTTAACGTATGATCCTCCCACCAGGTCTCAAAGTTTTTAAATGCAGTTATTTCAACCATGCGCTTATTTACATCTTTCTTTAAAATCTGCTTTAGCTCTTCGACAATATAGTTTAAAACCTTTTTCACTTTTTGTCTTATCTCGTCATTCTGATCTGAAAGAGTAGTCATTTGATAGTCATGTGGCTCAGCAAACGAATCAAAATTTAATGAACCGACTCCTGTCAAGTAACCGGGCTGTATGTAGGCTGCACTTGAAAAATATCGGCTAGTTAAAGGAGAGTCTGACGGGATTCCTGACGGATAATGTCCATATCCATTTGCATGGTAATAATACGGATGTTGATCTGATGTATTTGGATACATGTAAGACGATGATAAAATAGGTTTTTTGTTTTCTCCATATCCCACGTTTAACAAATTTTGAATTGGATCCTCATGAGAAGACAAGCTCGATAAAGACATGTTGTCATCATTTTTTTCTTTTTCATTTGAAAGACTCAGTTTAGACCTTTCTTTTTTAACTATTATTTCTTCGTCACTTGATATATCACTTGCTCCATTTGATTGTTGCAGAGCTTTTATATTTTTGTCGCATGACTTTTTCTTCTTCTCTAAACTGATTGAATCAGACATAATGTCAAAAGATACATCGGGTTTGCCTTTATCGGTTTCCGAATCGCTACTATCCATTTGAAGAAAAGGTGGTGCATTACCAAAAGTTTTTCCTTTAAATATTAGCGCTATTCGAGTATCTAAATCTACGTTCCCTTGTTCTATACTGGATTCTGTCACAGTCTTCATTGTACTTAAACAATTCATATTTATCCCTTTTGGCGATTGAGGTTTTGCGCTGACGGGTTGCAAAGATTGCGCTACAAAATTTTTATTAATTTTTGATTCCTCGTCATCCCAATTTTCTTGTTCTTCTGGAGGCGGCGGAGGAGGCGGAAGAGGTTGGAAGTCAGGCTCCGGCGCATTCCAACTTCTATGATCAGACCATGTCTGAATACTTTCATTCAAAGAGTAAGAGTAATTATTACATCCGTAGCTTTCATCAGGTAAACTAGAACCCGAAAGTCCAGTATAGTAATCATGACCTTTTGCGTTTGAAGAGCTTCTAACATCAGATTGGGTATATTTATGCAAGGAGTACCGCTTATTATACTTAAGACTGTCACGATCCCTTTTATCGATTTCTGTAGATCGGTCTCGTTCTCTTTCTCGATACTCTCGCTCTTTCGATGAGTTGTACCGATGTTCTCTTTTTTCTCTGGGTTGCTCTCGCGCTTTGTCGCGCGATCTTTTATAGTCACGAAATGAATCTCGCTCCCTAGAACAACTGTAATCGCGTGACCGTGAATCCGAGTCTCGAACTCTATCTCTTCTAATGAACAATCTATCATGAGGAATTTCGGGGCTTATATCTCTAGAACGCCGACGATAGAAATTACGATCATGCCTCACAGAAGTTGAGTACTTTTCTCGAATTTCACGGTCATAACATCGCTCTGATGAATGTCCACGACGGTCTTTAAAGTGGCGATCTCTCTCCCGTTCCCCGTCGCGATCCCAGTTTTTATCCCTACTGCGTTCTCCACTATCAGGATTGATTTGAAAAGTGCTGTAAACGCAATTTGAATGATCGGCAGCATCCTTTTCAACATATACGTGACTGAATTCTGCATCCTGGGAAGCAATGTGCTGCAATGTCAATTGGGGCGTTCCTATCAATGGTTTTGCCACAGCCGGATTTGTCAGGTTTTCAAGAGTTTTTTTTAATATGGCACCAAAAGGGTCGCAAAACACATTTAATATCTGAAATATTCAAATTAGAATGTGATAGAAAGGGGTAATACCAATATTCGCCATACCTTTCCCATTACAGATTTTTGATTGTATTTCTGAACAAACTGCCTTGCTCCCTTCGTACTTTCAAAGACGATACGAGCGATGCCCATATGTTTGTTTGTTGTCGGGTGGTGGAAAATATTTATTTCATCGGAATTTCCACATTTGTCCAGCATATTAGAAAGAAACTGCTTGTCGATGTTATCATTTAGGTTTACCAGAGTAACTTCGATGGCAGGGGGCTGTCCGACATAGTCCGAATCAATAACAAATCTGCGAATAATGTCTAAGGATTTGGTTTTAATTTTTAAGATATCAAAATCTTACCTAGGTATGAGGAGCATTAGTGGCTCAACTGCCCTGGCTCGTATGCGAATAAGAGGATTTCGAGGATCCCTGGGCGTTATTGTTGGATAGGTCGGGTCTCCTGCCACAACGCCATCGTAACGATAGAGTTTGGCTCCGCATTTTACCAACTGAGGATCAGCTAGTAGCTTAAAATTTCCGTGCATTTTAGCGTTGGACAGGGACGAAACATTGTTGCTGCCGGTATTGCTGTTTAAGGTATCACGAGTGTCCGGCATCTGCATCAAACGACGTGTCTGTTAAGTCAACAATTTAGAACATTCCTCTGCCTCCAGGGACAAATCCTAAACATATGTTGGCGCAACTTGTCTCTAAGGCAGCCACGTTCACAGAGGCTACATAAAATAGTAAACACTTGTAACAATTTTAAACTTTTGCTCCAATATTAAATTTTGTATACCTAATTCCAACATTAGCCAAACAGTAAAATATTATTTCATCATTCGAGTTGCCTTAAATACGCAGTAAAAACCACAATTATCTTCAGGGGCATTGCTTTTAGCTTTTAATTTAATACAAATGGTCAAACCAACTTGCTAAATCCTATATGGGACCAAAACAACCCTTTTATTCAAGCAGCTCTTCTATCAGAGAAAGCGAGCCCTGCATTTTTACATTTCATGGTAATAGTCGGACAACACGTAAAACCCTTATTTAGCTCAGTATATGACATATTAAAACGCAAATCAAAAATACACAGAAAAACGAGGCTTCTTACTTGTGGGGCTGATATTTTAATGTAATCGATGTTTCCATCGATTACTTAACAAATACTAATAACTTTGAGGAGATTCATAACATAGTTTCAATAGTCGGATCCCACTGCGACATATTTTTACATTTCAAATGTTGGTTATAACCGGTAGCCAGCTTACACTTGGGTTAAGTTTTGAGTTAATCGAGTTTCGAACAAAACTTAGTTTTTTTTTGGCTCGAAGTTTTCCCTAGTTTTTGGAAAATGTTAGTGGCAATTTTTAGATTTAGGCAGTGGAATGTTTTTCTCATTTGATATTTGAAATTTATATTGGGGAATCGGTAAATAAGATGTACAGAAGGGCAAAATTAAAGAGAGGAATTGACGACATCGATGTCAAAAAATAGTTGCCTCTACTTGAATTGCTAACAATTAGACCACTTTGGAACCACAGACTCCTGATGTTGTGATCACCACTCCCTGATCCATCGTTTAAAATTTAAAACATAACAGTTACCTTAGAATTGAAATGTTATTTTAATAGTGGAAATGATAAGGGGTAACAAATTTTTTTCAAAAATTGAAATATTCCTTTTCTAGGAGCTATTTTGGCACAGTATTTTTGGAAACATTAATAAGTACTATATATTCAATGACAGTGTATTTGGTATCATCGGATAAAATACCTTTCTTGTGCAAATACCTTCATTCATGGTAAAAAAAATGAGAATTTTATTTGCAAATAACAACAAAGAACCGCTTTTGTCCTAAGTAAGTCCTGAGAAACAATAATTTTTCACTGAATCAATGTTTTTTGATTTTTAATAATTGATTTAATCTAAAAAATTTAACAGGATCAAATTTTTATTTATCTAAAACCTAGTACTTAGATCGACGAAAAATGTTCGTCAGTCATGAGAGAGTGCGAGAGGCAAACAGCTGGCGTACACTTTTCGTCAGGCTTTATTCACCTCGGTACTCAGATCGACGAAAAAAATACCAGAAAATTACTTCGCGTTGCCAATTTAATTTCTTTGTATAGCGGCTCTTTCCCGCAAATACGATTTTTGAATTTAAGCTGCTTGTCAACAAATCAAGCTGATTGACAGTACGACCATATCACGTTTAATTCTGATGAACTCTCGAAAATGCAGTTACACTGGAAAGATTAATGTTTTCACACTGATTCTAACTGCAAGAAAATAAAATATTTCACTTACTCTGGGCTGGAAAGTAAGAATGGCCGCCTTTTGCTTTAATCGCGGAATGCCACGATGGATGTTTTACATATTTAAATTAAAGCTAAAAACATATAAAACTGTTTGATTAAAATAAAAAATATTTAAATAAAGTTTAAGATATTTAAATATACTATGATTGTTAAACAATAACAAAGCGAAGTATATTTAAATTGAATATATTTAAAGGATATTTAATTAAATATATTTCGCTTTATTTTTTATCCATGGCTGTTTTTTATTAACTTTAAAATGGAAATATTAAATTTAATTTTTATTCAAATATATTAATCTTTGATTTAATGACTTAAAATATTTAAAGTAAATACGAATGACATCATATCTAATATTATCAACCTGCATTTAAATATTTTCATATTAAATCAAGCAGTTTTATATGTTTTGTGTTAATAGGTATGTTTGTTAAATTTAAAATATATAAAACGAAACATTTAATTTAATATGCAGATATTAATTTTTATTTATCCTTTTTTTTGTATACCCAATAAATATTTAATCCTAACTTTTTTCCAAGTTGTCGAAAGCGTTTTGTTATATTATTTAGAATGTTTTTTCGATGCCATTTTTTTATATTTTTCAGTAAAATATTATTTATTTTTCACCCAAAAGCGCAAATGAAATTAAAAGGCACAAAATCATTAAAACAAATTTCATTTTCATAAGAAATACTAAAAATGAGTAATTTCTAAATAACTAAAGTAGTTAATATACAAATACTTACATATATAAATGTAATTTATATTATGATAATAATTTTATATAATGTTATTATAATTTGTATAATATAAAAATACCACAAATTTTTAAATCCATATAGACAATAAATATAAAAATATCCATCCTGTTCAATCGCAAAGTTTCTGAGGCCCCCAAAAACCGTTCACACGTCGCACGCTGAATACCCTAATGACAATTATTCCAATGTGAAGTCATGTATGTAATTCATTATGTATCTTTATATACTTAGATTACTAAAAAATATTCAACATTCGAATAATTATCATGTAAAGGCAATACAAAATAAGTATTATTAATAATGTTAGAATTTTACAATAAAATTTAAATTTAAGTGCACACATACAGTCGTCGGCTGTCGCAGTATGCGTGCAAGAGAGCGGCTGGCTCTAGAGCGCTCTCTCGCTGGCTTTTGGGCAAGAGAGCGAAAAGCCAGTTGAAAAGGCAGCACAAAAATTCGAAAAAAATCGTATTGCGTTACGCATCTGAAAAATTATATTGGTCTTTTAGAAACTCCTTCGGATTGCGCTGAAACAGCGTCAAACACGGCTTTGAAGTGGTCTCACGGTTGCGTTTGTTGTCCGGGGTGAGCTTTCTCATGCTCAAAATTGCATTCAGGATATCACCCACGCGGTCTTTTGACATGCCTACTGTCTCAGCTATCTCGCGTATCTTCAATAGGCGGTCTGCCAATACGAGATCGTGGATTTTTGTCACGTTATCCTCCGTGGTAGCCGTTTTCGGGGCACCTGGTCGTGGCTCATCAAAAACCGACGTGCGACCACGTTGAAACTCGTTAAACCAATTTTTGACGGTCGCCATCGAAGGAGAATAGTCACCGTACTCAGCATCCAAGCGCTCTTTGATTTCGCATCGCGATTTCCCTTTCAAAAACAAGAATCGAATCACAGACCGATATTGCTCTTTCTCCATTTTTCTAAAATCCGTGGACACGTCCGATTCCACACGCAGTCAAAACAAAACAAAAACAAGTCCGATTCGGCTGAAATTCCGACAGTAGCCGTCTAAGAGAATTTACTGCACGATAGTACATTTTTCTTGCGATAGTGACGCCATCGGGCGGTGAGGCTAAGTACTTATCGGATTGCCCTCGTAAGTCTGGGGAAATACTCTCGTTCTCCAAAGTGTTCGTGTTGTGAATACTGTATGCGACTGGGAAAGAGTGGAGCAACTCTTAATGCTGCCACACGGATGGAGGTGTAATTAATTAAATATTATAAGTATAAACAGCATTTATTGATTTTGCGCCTATCATTTTAATAAGTTCCCCGTCATTATTGTTTACGTTCTCGTTGTAAATGTTTTAACTTTCACTGTCAAGAAAAAGAACTCAGAGTTGCACCGAAAAAACATTGCCGAACGGATGGTGGATGGATCGGTGTGGGAAGACGGCATAAGGTTACTTCTTTGCCCGTTATTGTTGATGTTGAATGCAAACTCCAACAATCCCTCAACTATGTTAAAAGGACCATTTAAATGTTCCCGAAACGGAAATGTTCACAATTTACCAAAATGATCGACTCGTAAAATTTTCGAAGCAAGCTCGACATCTCTTGGCGTAATTCATGTCAACTATTAGGGAACACATTAAAACACTGTAAGAACGCAACAACATTTAGTTTCTTGTAATCTCTCCTCACATCTTTCAGTGCCCAGGACTCGCATTTTTTGTGCCAATTGTCGTGGCGATCACCCGGCTTCGACTCCAACATGGCCATAATATTCAATACCAGAGAGATCTTCTCTGCACAAAAACAAGTAAAAAATGCAGCTTTCGGGAAGCCCGTATATTTTTACAACAACAGCAAAAACATATATTTCCCCTACTCAGAAAACAAACACGCTGTCAACGGCCGACTAAGCCCCGATCCCGATAAAAACCAGAAACTACACAAAAACTGAAACTCGTAGGTCCGACAATGTTAACAATTCGACCAACATGTACCAATTAGTAAGTTTATTAAATATGATGATGGATAAATTGCCGTTGGTAAACGCCGGCCTTGTTACTTGTCTCGGGTGGTCCCGCGCAACTGCCGTTATCTGGTATGGCTGGACAACGGTTGTTCAGCGGGTGGTGGTGACCGACAGTCTCCCCATTGCTGAATTAGGTAGATTATGATGGAAGGATAACTGCCCTTCTTAACCTGCTGGCCTAGAGACTCAGACAGTATGGTAATGATAAAATATTAAAGTCGGATTGCCGGATTAGATTTAATGAGCATGAGCTCTTTATTCAATGAATGTCAAATGAGAACTGAAACTTAAAGCCACGCCTATGGGCAGTTCTTCGCCGGCTATGCACGGGCTTCCGGCCAGACGCTATGTTAGCAGCATTGCCGTCGCCCGGTAAACTTAGTTAACTACTCCCCCCTCAGGAATGAGGCCGCCCTCGGCCGACCCTATTTGGGCGATCACTATTTGGTCCGTAGATTTCCTGGCCTGGGTGACTCGCCGATAAGTTACGCCGTGTTCCAGGTTACGCTCACTTAAGCGGTGAAGGTACGGAAGGCTAAATATTTCGTGTTTCATAGTAATATTCAGGGAGGGCGAGCTGGCTACTCCTGGGGCCCTTTTCTGGGCCGAGTCATGGTTGACATAACGGGTTTCATTAACCGTGGCACTCTCAGTAAAGGTGATGAGGTGCGTGCCTCGTATATGGACGTAAGTGCCATTGTCCACATTCACACGAGCCGGACGATCGTTTACAATTAAGATGCCTGCATCTAGGTACGTAACGGGATGCAACTCGCTGTGTTGGATGTCACAATGGGCTATGCCTCCAGCGTGGAGCTCCTTCTTAGCGCCAGCTGGCAGAATGTAACTCCAGGTGTTATGGAGCAATTCTTGACCGTGCGGATATCTCCATTACAATCCGCTATTACTTTGTCCTCCAGCTTAAGCATCGTGTCGTGATGTGCACGGGAAAAATGGTGATTTTAATACATGCCGATTTAGTTTTAGGAAATGTAATTATAATATGCAAAATGTTAATGGATTGTAAGATTTTCACGGACGCAGCGGTCAAAATATCTTTGATAGGGGTATCTGTGGGCTCCTCCAACCATACACCTTCCAGGTCTGTATGATCTAATATGCTAGGGCTAACGATATTGACTTTAGCTAGACCTATTGCAGTAATAAATTTTGCAGCTCCATTGCAATCATCCTATTTCGAGATAATAACATCTCATACAGGTGTCCTGAGTCAATTTGGGATCCTTTAGCCTACCTCAGAAGTTGATTGACAGTGGCGGTAATTTTATTGATTTGGTCCTGTACCTTATTATTGATACTTATCTGCCTATTGTTTGCCTTAATTAACTGAAATTCATTGAGTTTAATTTTTTTCGAAATCCTCTGCGTCTGGCGTTCCCGCCACTACCTTTAACGCCATTCCTAGGAAGTCTAAACTTCTAGCTACTCTATGGTGGATGCTCAATGCCTCGAGCAGGTCACGCAGGTGAGCGACATCGACGCTCAAAAGTTTCTGCATGTATGACTGGGAAAACATGTTGGCCACCAGTTTCTACAACCACGCGCCTATACTCTGATACGAAGGCGAATTCTTGCCGTACTAGAATTCGCAATGAATGGCGTTTGCGCCTTTAGGAACAATAGTGTCCGCGAGCTCTTCAAGCAATGACTCCTTGCATGTGAAGTTAATGTTGTGCCGTATCTTGTTTCCGAACAGAGTTATCTGGTTCTGAAAGCAATTCAAAGGCTTATCCGTGGTTTTAATGGTGTGCGTGAGCGACATTCACTGTGAATAGTGAATTAGCTTCTTCCTCCTCCACAACGTTAAGTTGCTGTCTGGAGAGGGCATCTGCGACGAGGTTATCCTTGCCGGGCTTGTAAAAAATTTTAGCACTGGACTCGTCGATGCGAGGTTTCCACCGTTTGATTTTCGCATTCGGATTGGATTCCGACACTGCGAAGGACATTGGTTGGTGATCAGTAAAGATGTTTATATCTTTGACTGCATATAAATAATGGCGCAATTTGGCCAGTGCCCAAACTATAGCTAAAAGCTCCCTTTCGTTGGTAGCATAATTAATCTCCGTGTCCTTTAAGGTCCTCGAGGTCATAATACTGGGTCGTCCCTCTTGGGATATAACCGCGCCAATGCCATACGCTGAGGCATCCGTTGTTAGATCGAATGCCTTTTTATAGTTGGGGTATCTGAGAATGACGTCCTCGAAAGCCAGAATGTTACACAATTTTGAAAAGCCAGCTGTTGCTGCTCGCTGAATTGCACCTGGATATTTTTGGATCTGTGCCTACTGACAATGGGTCTAGCTATTTATGCGAAATCTTTAACAAAGCATCGATAATAGCTAGCCAGGTCTAGGAACGACCTGACCTCGAATATGTTCTTAGGCTCGGGGAATTCCTGAATGGCTTTGATTTTCTCTGGGTCAGTAGTGGCACCTTTGATGGTGACAATAAAACCCAAATAGCTAACGCTTTTTTTTTTTAAATCGTGATTTTTGTGTTGAGACCCTCATGTTAGCATCGTGTAGGCTCTTAAGAACTCAATATACGTGCCTGATATGGGAGTTTTTGTCTTCTGAAAAAAACGATAACATCATCAACATAGACATAGCAGTATATCGTCAATATCTTAAAATACTTGGCCTTGCCTAAGTTTCCTAGTATCATCGTTATGTTTGGCATGGGGTATCGGGCAGGTATTGTCCTCTCATTCAGTTTGCGAAAATCCAACACCAAACGCATTTTTCGTTTGCCGGATTCGGCGGTGCCCTTCTTATCTACTACCCATATTGGGTTATTGTAGGGGAATTCGACTTTTGAGTTACGCCATTTTTTTTTAGCAGATCTTGAATTTCGCTATTGACAAAATCGGCTGCCCCCATTAGGTATGGGTAAAGTTTAGCATAAATGGGCTCCTCACTAACAGATCTGATGGTGGCTACCACCGATGTGTTGTAAGGGAGGGCCTCGTTAGGGTTCGCGAAGGTTTTTTTCCTGTCGCCGAGCATTTTCCCTAGCTAGAGGCGGTGCATCCGATCTACGTTAGTAAAATTGACATCGGCGCACGATTGAAATTCAATTCCCTTCGTCTGATGACGGGTAGCAGAAAGTCCCTGCTAAAATTAATGACGTCCCTAAAAAATTAATGACGTCCGAGTCGTACTCGCAAATGGCGTCGTCGCTAATTTCTTGAGCGGCGCTATGTTTCCTCGGAATTGCCTGCTCTTTGCGCGACGTGGTTAACCCTCTGTCCTTTCTGTGGGTCCGATTGGTCGGACACGGCCGGCTTCCTATTTTGGTATACCGGGGCCTGAGATGGTTTAAGCATCTTGGACAGTGACGGGTCAATATCCATGGGTTCGGGAGTATTTTTACGATGCCTATCGCTGCGTGGAGAAGAGTGTACTTGAACTATGTGCTGTTTCGTAAAGTACGGATTTTTACCAGCACCTGGTGGGGGATTAGCTTGAGGGGGAGCCTGTTGGCGTTCTTGCGCCTTCGGATATTGCTTTGTATCCCTATTCTCCTGGCTTCTCGCAAATTAAGCCGCAAAGGAGTACCTTTCGTGGTTCGACTCCACCTCTTGAGCTGAAGCAAGTGCTGATGGCATGTCCTTCGACTTTGCCGAGAAGAGGACGTCGGTGAGGCTGCGCTTCAATCCAGAGATAAATACGCGGAGGTCATCATCCCTGAATTTGTCACATAAAACCTTTGCCGCCGGAGCTTCGTACGGCTTATTTTCAACCTCATCGTAATTTTGTAGAAGTGAGAGGTTTCCCTGCCTGAGAGTGCTCATCTCCTTCTCGATGACATCGATCGGCCGCTTGTCACTGTATGTCAAATCCAGCCGATTTATAATCGCATCGAAATAGCCAAACGAGGACAGCACGGCATCGGCCCCTAATTTTAGACAGACACTTGACAGCGTCCAGTGGCTCGTTGCACTCTACGTTGCCTGTAATATCTATAGGTGTATAGATCTGCTGAGGGGCTTCTGCGCCGGCGGGCGCAATTTGCGCCTCCGCCACCTGTCCGGCCAGATTTTTTATAGTCCGACGTAATTCGTTTTCCCTTAGCCGGGCTTCATTTTCCGCTAAGGCTTGGTCAACGGCAGCCCTAATGACGGCGTTAGGCTGCTCTGGACTTATGGCCATGATCGCTACTGTAGGGGAGCTAGTAGTTGCCCTTTCTGGTTTGGAAGTAACTATCGGACTCTGAGTCGCTAGCAATTTGTTTATTTTCCCTATTTTGTAGGAATGGGGCGCTCATGTGGAGCTATGTTAAATTCCACTAACAAAGAATTGCAAGCCTAAGCAGCGCTACACAAACAAAAAATTGGCACAGTCCACATTGGGCCAGCAATCCGATTTTGCGACAAAAATAAAAAAAAAAGTTTTAAAGCTATGTTCTTCAAATTTGGTACATATGATAGTGTCGATGCACATAAAAATATATCTTAGTTTCAGAACGATCTGACCACGCCTTCCACGCCCATATGAGATAGGTTTCCTCTTACTAATACTTGTACGGTAATAAATAATGCTAGCATTCGTTAAATTCAACAAATGTTTTTAATTCATTTTTTTAACACTTAACCTTAATATTAATAAGTAAATAATAACAATGCATTCAAAATGACTATAAATAAGTATTTTACATTTAAAAATGTTCCTAACAGTTGTCTTCTACATCAATTTCTATTGAAAACGGATTTTCAGAGTCAGAATCTGAATCACTATCACTATTGCTAGCATCAAAATCGGGAACATAATCATTATTGTTCATGTTACGAGAATATAGCAAGTTTAGTGATTCCAAAAGTTCGATTACGTCTTCTGGTAGGGGTAGTTTATTTTGTTGACCCAATCTTTTTGTTAGATAGATGCTCGACACAAGAGGATCTGAGAAATCCATTGCTCTGTGGAAAACGTCTACCATGTTGTTCTGCCGTGTACTCCTTCGAGCATGTAACCTCCTTTCACTCTTATAGTATATGTTGCGAGCCTCTGAGGCGTTCTCTCCGAGAAAATGGAAAAATTTATGCTTCTATTATTTGGTGGCCGTTCATTAACACTTTATGGACTGTTTTCGACATTGGAAAAAATGGATACAAGGACATATGTATATAGTGTTATGGTTTTCTGACATTTATTTTAAAATTTTGTTGGGTTAATTGGTAGGTGGCAAGAAATAGCAATACAATAAATCCAACTCAAAACAGCAGATGCGCTTCGATTCGTTTGTATATACATAGATATCAAGCAGTTGCTCATAGGCGAACTCAACCACAGCTACAATATGTGGGATTTATACATATCGGTGCAAAATGGAGCAAACAAGCTTAATAGAATTAGTTTATATACACTTTGCACTTAAATGACACATAGTTACTTTTTGGCTCAAGTTGGCACAAAATTTGTTATAATCCACAACAGACGGGTTAGCAGGTTAGCTTTTTTCTACTTTTGGACAACACCAATAAACGGACACAAAGAACACATTATCAAACATCAACAAAGTCTTTTTTAATACAAATATTCTACATGCCTTTGTCTTTCCTTTCGATAATTTTAGTGAAAATTGCTAAAACCACAACAATTTTGGCACGCTCGCAAGTAAACAAAATCTTTCCCGCGCTTTTTAGTTTCGCACGCATGCAATCAAACAACTGACTTTGAAGGGCTGCCAAAATTTCAGGGATGCATCAAAACAATTAAAATATTTTGATTCATTTTAGTCAAAGTATATACTATTCATATTTTATTATTAAAATATGTTCTATGAAAAATTTGAATTTTCGTCGAAAAATCGGCTCCCTGGCCCAATGTGCAGTGGCAAAAGTCGACGCAATAAGTACAGAACAAATTGGGCTGCGGAGAAGTGAATACGTCAACATTTCTTTTCGTACTGATTTTATTGAGCATGGATCCGGGCTTATATACATGATTTGGGCTTACAAGGATATTTACTTAGGTCTAGTCTAGATAAAAATGGACAACATGGCTAAGGTTGTTACATCTACCAGATGATCGAGTTAAAGTTTCCCAAGGGTTATGACAGATGGTGTAAATACACGTCCATCGGCTGGGTGCATATGGTTTATGACCATACATTTTCACATGCAGATGTGCACAGACCAGGATATCAGCTATGTACATATTTATTTAGGTCATAACAGCTATCAGCAACGAACGAATTTCTGCTAAGTCGAAATCGTACACAATGTGTGTGGAAATTTGTATCCAAAAATATTTAAAAGTGGGTGAGATATAGACATTCTGGTCACAGAATCATAAAAAAAGGAAATATTAGATTGCATTAGTTAAAGTACAAATTTCCCTAGGCAAAGCTGTCGATATCTTGTTTTTATACCCTTGCAGAGGGTATTATAATTTCTGTCAAAAGTTTGCAATGCAGTGAAAGAGACGTTTGTCCACCCGTCCGTTTCTACGCAAACTAGTCCTTCAGTCTTAAAGCTATCTGCTTAAAACTTTTCCAAAAGTTGTATTTCTAACGCATTATGTCGGATCGGACGACTATATCATATAGCTCCCATTGGCACAATCGGAAAAACTTTTTTAAAAAGTATAACTTAGTTTTTTTTTTTTAATTTGTTTGCTCTTTGGGATTTGATAATATTTAAATACTATGGAATTACGGTCTTAATAAAATTAAAATCGAACATCTATATCATAAAGCTTCTATAGGAAAATCGATAAAATTAAAAAGGAATAAAATTTATTTTTCTGTTTTTCTATTTATCAAAATGTTTCTTTGAGATATAGAAATTATTTACTAAATCAGAGTTACGCTATAGCTGCCATAGAAATATTGCCAAAATGCTTGGAAATGGCGACTTTCCAGAAAAGCGTTTTAAAGGTTAAGCCTAGTACTCAGATCGACGAAAACTGTACGCCAGTCATGAGAGAGAGCGAGAGGCAAACAGCTGGCGTACACTTTTCGTCAAGGGTTTTTTTCACCTCGGTCCTCAGACGAAAAAAATACCAGAAAATTGAATAGCGTTGCCAGTCTGCGGAAATGAACTTTGGGTGAACCCCATCGAAAAGATTAAAGCCTAGTATCCAGATCTTTCAGTGTGACCAAAATTTTGAGAGTTCATCAGATTTAAGCATGCTACGGTCGTACTGTCAATCAGCTGGGTTTGTTGACAAGCAGGTAAAATTCAAATATCGTATTTGCGGGAAAGAGCCTTTAAAAGATATTATCAAATACCTTGGCAAGACAAGTCTGCCGGTGTACAAAGTAATTAAAAAACAATACAATTTAAATTTATCAGTTTTTTTTTTTTTAATTTACTGATAATTATTTGCTAATTTAAAGTTCATAGCTGCACTTTTATTGTGTTTTTTCGTACATTCTGGACCTTAAAAACATTTTGCTCTGACAAGAGGCACCCCAGATAGTATTAATGTTATTTTGTCCTCACATGTAAACTCCTGCAATGATTTTTTCCCTCCATTTTTTAATATGTTCAGTGAGAAGCGCACGCCAAAAAATTAAATTTTTTAATCTTTTCGCTAGGGTTCACCCAAAGTTCATTTCCGCAGACTGGCGGCGCTATCGAATTTTCTGGTATTTTTTGGTCGATCTGTGGACCGACGTGAAAAAAAGGCCCGACGAAAAGTGAATGCCAGTTGTTTATTTGTTTTCGTCGATCTGGATACTAGGCTTAAACAATTTAATCTTTTGGCGTGCGCTTCTCACAGAATATTTTAAAAAAGTCGATTGCAGGAGTTAACATGCCTCTTGTCAGTGCAAAATGTTTCTTAGGTCAAAAATGTACGAAAAAACACAATAAAAGTGCATCTATGAACTTTAAATTATCAATAAAAAAAAAAACTTTTAAATTTAAATTGTATTGTTTCTTTATTTCTTTGTACAGCGGCAGACTTGTCTTGCCAAGGTAGTTGATTATATCTTTTAAAGGCTCTTTCCCGTAAACACGATTTTTTAACATTGACAGTACGACCGTAGCACGTTTAATTCTGATGAACTCTCGAAATTTTGGTTCCACTGGAAACTTTAGTTTTTACGCTTACGAACTCGTTTGTCGATGTGAGTAATAGGCTTTAGGACACCCAAAAATAAAATATAAAAACCACATTGAATGCAGGTACATTCCACTATCCATCACTTCGGCAATTTTACTCGGATTAATATTTTAAAATGTTACTTTTTCTTCTACAACGAACCGAGACACGTGTGAGCTTAGGGAATTTTATATCAGCAAATAAAACTTTTATAACGTACAAGGAAACCACCCCAAACTATTATTTTTTGAGCTGGGCTTGGAAATTATAATTTAAGCTGCGTACCATAGCACACTCAAATATGAAGAACTCTCAAAAGCCAAATCGGAAAGATTAAAGTTTTTCCGTTGGCGAACTTGTTTTTCGCTCTGAGTACCAGGATTAAGTGCAGACAGTCATGTGAACAACTACAGTTCGCCATCGTCGGAATTTTTAAAGGCTATATCTTGCTGCAAAAATAAAAAAAAAATCACAACCTTTCGGCTTATGCCGTCTTCCCACAGAGATCCATCCGTTGAACGGATGGTCCATAAGGTTTTACCGTTCCGAAAATTCCCAGTTAGTTCCCCATCCAAATTTGACGGACTTTTTATGCGTCCCGTACTCACAACATGGAGTAGAACATTTAAACTGAAATAAAATATGAAATTATAATAAAACAAAAATCAAACATTTATATATGATGAACTTGATTTGTTACCAGTTAGACAATATTGGGCAAAAGCGGTTCATATTTTTTCTGCAGGCTGGCAAAAATTTGCAGACAGATTAGTTCGATTTGGTTGTTCCCGTAGATCACTTGCAGTCTGTTACCAAGTATCATTTATAACGCTGTTGTGCTCATTTTAAATGTTGTGCAAAATGCAACGGGCTAAATGGCGAGAAATTAATGGTGGATGTGCTCTGTGGCAATCGGAGTTTCACATTTGTCAAAAATCCCAACCTTTTCGAACGGATGGACTCTGTGGGAAGAGGGCATTAGACAATATTGGGCAAAAGCGGTTCACATTTTTTCTGCAGGCTGGCAAAAATTTGCAGACAGATTAGTTCGATTTGGTTATTCCCGTAGATCACTTGCAGTCTGTTACCAAGTATCATTTATAACGCTGTTGTGCTCATTTTAAATGTTGTGCAAAATGCAACGGGCTAAATGGCGAGAAATTAATGGTGGATGTGCTCTGTGGCAATCGGAGTTTCACATTTGTTAAAAATCCCAACCGTTTCGAACGGATGGACTCTATGGGAAGAGGGCATTAGATGGTGGCGATGTTTTTTCCGTTATAGAATAAATGTCAGCCATTATTCAAATTAATTTTTTCGACTTTTCGTATTTGAAAAATCCGACGCGGAACTTTCAGAAAAGAATCTTAAATTGACCCTGGATAGACTGGTTTGCTTATTGGCACAATCTATGTGAGGGCATCAATTATCCAATATGTGGATGGGCGATCTCATCATTGTTTTTTAAAAATTTTTACAGAACTCCAAATGCGCAATTCTTTTTAATATCGTGTGATTTTTTTTCTTTCTTTATTTCATTTTTTGATTACATGCATTAGTAGTAAAAAAAAAAAAAATCACAAAAAAAATAACAGTGTTCCAATCTTTACCGTTCCTCCATTTTCGCAAAGTCAGCGACGCTAATTTGACGCACGGTATTTAATGGTGCATGGGCAATGTAAACGTCTTGTGATAAGCACATTACGGAGTTCCTTAAATGTTTGTCTCGTTCTTCTGTGTGGGTCTGGCAACTTCATTAATCAGACGTTCAATATATTGTGATTGCATCACAGCCTTATTTTAAAGGTTATTATTAATAGGTAGTTTTTTGTTATTGTCTTTTTGAAAACATTGGATTTCATTTTTGACCTTCCAAATGCAGACTTTATAATTTAATTTTTGTACGTCTTTGTTGTTTTAAAACCCATGCTAACTGGAATCTGTTGTAGTTAAGAACATTTAATTTTTTGATTACAGCTTTAACTATGGCCTTTAGAAACTTGTTTTCACTTCCTGTCGTTCGAGCCGATGACGAAGAGGAGTTGGTTGATCCACAAGCCACCCTAAGGGTAAGAAGTTTTAATTTCTTATAAGAAAAATTGGTTTTATATTTTTTATGCAACAGGAAAAGTGCCAAGCTAAAGGTCATATTGAATCCTTGTACAACAAGTACCAAGAGTGCAATGATCGTGTGAATGGGCGATCCAAAACAACGGAGACGTGCATGGAAGAATTGTTTGACTATGTAGCTGAATTGGATCATTGCGTTGCTCACAATCTTTTTTCAAAACTAAAGTAACTACAAATTAAAGCATTATTATAATTAAAGCATCGCTTGAAATGCCAATCAATTAGAAAATAAATAAACAAACCTCGTGGATTAGCTGTGTATTTATTATAATTATTTTACTCAGGGTTATTGTAATATCAAAAACGAACGGTGTGCATTACTTGTTCTTGAAAATTTCGTATAATTTTATTGCATAACATTTTAAGTTTCTGTTTATATTAATTGAACTACATAGATGTAATGTCAGTATAAACACTTACTATAAGGGAACAGTACATATGATTGATATATCATGCTCTATAGAATCATCTGTAAAGGGTTAAATAGCATTTGTATAAATATCTGTCGAATTTCATGAACTTTTTTATTTACAAAATGAAATGGCGTTGTCCACGTTTGTGGTCAAAATAAGGAGAGAATGATTATTATGATTACAAAACAATTCAAAATAGTAAAGGCAAATTAATTTAACAATAAAAAAAAAATGTAAATAAAAACAAGAAAGGAAAGCTAACTTCGGGCGGAGCCGAAGTTGATATACCCTTGCAGAATACTCTTTAAATTATATTCTCCAAAATTATTCATGTGATGCATTCTTAATACTCATAAAAAATCCCAACTTCCTAACTTTAAAAACACCAAAGTTATGGCATTTCCAATCGTTCAGTTATATGGCAGCTATAGGATATAGTCGGCCGATCCTTATGAAATTTGGTAGGTCGGATTGATTGACCAAAAATAAAACCCATAGAAAATCCCAACTTCCTAACTAAACAAACACAAAAGTTATGGCATTTCCGATTAATCAGTTATATGGCGGCTATAGGATATAGTCGTCCGATCTTTATAAAATTTGGTAGGTCGGATTAATTGGCCAAATATAAAACCCATAGAAAATCCCAACTTCCTAACTTTACAAACACAAAAGTTATGGCATTTCCGATCAATCAGTTATATGGCAGCTATAGGATATAGTCGTCCGATCCCGGCCGTTCCGACTTATATACTGCGTGCAAAGGAAATAAGGTGTGTGCAAAGTTTCAATTCTAGTTTGCGTAGAAACAGACAGACGGACAGACGGACATGGCTATATCAACTCAGGAGGTGATCCTGATCAAGAATATATGTACATATATACTTTATAGGGTCGGAGATGTCTCCTTCACTGCGTTGCACACTTTTGACCAAAATTATAATTTATTAAATTTTTCTTCCTCTAGTATGCTGATATTAAAATAAAACAAAATATTTTTAGATAGAATCATATATTTTTTGTTAAATACAAGTGACTTCATTAATTTATCTTTTATAAATAATTTATTAAAAATAAAAAACCAAACAATGGACCAAATTTCCCTGAACAAAATTATTGACAAACTTGGGGGTTAATCAACTATTTTGTTAAGACTTTATCGATTTGGTCACTTTTTTTAAAATTTTTACATTTGCCTCTACAATTTTAATGGTATAATGATTAATTATACCCGTTACTCGTAGAGTAAAAGGGTATATTGTATTCGTGCAAAAGTATGTAACAGGTAGAAGGAAGCGTTTCCGACCTTATAAAGTATATATATTCTTGTTCAGGATCACTAGCCGAGTCGTTCTAGCCATGTCCGTCTGTCTGTCCGTATGAACGCTGAGATCTCGGAAACTATAAAAGCTAGAAGATTGGCATTTTGCATGTAGATTTTAGGAGTTCCTACGCAGCGCAAGTTTGTTTCAAAATGGTGCCACGCCCCCTATGACGCCCACAAGCCACAAGCTGTGGCCACAGTTTTGATGCTATTATGAAAATTTTAATTGATATGTATTTGTTTCGTCAATACCTATCGATTGGCCTAATAAAAGTTTGCCACGCCCACTCTAACGCCCAAAAACCCATTAAACGCTTAAGCCTGGCTAGTAGAGGTGGAGAATAATCGATGTTTGTGGACATCGATGTTTTCGATGTTTTTTGGTGAAAAACATCGATGTTTAATCGATGTTTAACAAAATTTTTTTTTGTTATTATATTTTAATTTTATTAATATTTTTGTTTTTGTTAAGGAACAGAAGCTTATCGACGACTGATGGCGTATTAGCATATAAAGTTTAACCTCCCAATACGCCAACGGATCGCACTTTTCCGGTTGGTTCCCTTTCTCTAGATGTTGGCGTAAGAGTATAATGGAATCCGCCCGAAGTGATTGAACTGTTGTCTCCATTTTAGTTTTGAGGAATGAGAACCGTGTAGGTTCCTCTGTTGGTGGTGCTGGCTGCGGTCGTGGAGTTGTTGTCATAACGGAGTTCAGCTCTTCCTGCAAAGCCTTGGCCGCTTCCTCCGAGTTCGATTGGGCAAGGAACCCTTGCTTCTTGAATCGCGGATCGAGAATTGTTGCGATACGAGGAATCGTTCTAGTTTCATATGCAAACAATCTTTCCCTTAGACGAATCTTCATGTAATCTGCGGCAGCGATTCCTTCAATTGTTTTGAAATCGAATCCATTAACTTTGTGGAAAAGTTCACAAATTACAGGAATGATCAACGAAATTGAGACATTGGTGTTCGTCGAAACCGACAAGGTTGCATCCGCGCATGGAGCAAGCAAAATCGAAATCTCTTTTAAAACGTCAATTTCTTCGGCAGACAACGGTGAAGGGGCATTGTGAGATACAGCCAATACTACACTAATATATTCGTTTGTCAGAATTACTCGCTTGATCATTTCGTATGCGAAGATGGAAAACATCGATGTTTGGCAAGCCAAACATCGATGTTACCGATGTTTTGAAAACATCGATTACATCGATGTTAACATCGATTTTTCTCCACCTCTACTGGCTAGCGCCTACATTTCCGCCTTTCATGGACCGTGGTACCAATGTCTTGGGGTAGATGGCGCAATACAATAGCGCCATCTAACGGATGACTTCGGAACAGCTGGCCAAGGTGCTCAACAGAGTCAACGTTAATTCTCGATAAGGATTTCTATTAAAAGAAAATGGCGATGGTTTTCATTTGTCAATACCGAACTATATGCCAAGAACTATGCAAATCAAATCAAGTTAGCCAAATTGGAGGTCTGAGCACTAACCATACAACATGGTTAGTGGTCTGAGTCAAACAAAAAACCCAAAAAAATTGAATTGTTACATGCACAATTTTTTTTATAGTATGTATATATTTAAATTAAACAAAAAATCAAAAAACAAAAAAAAATTAAATAGTTGCATGCTAAATTTTTTTTATAGTAAATAAATTAAATTGTTAAGTAAATTAAATAAAACAAAAAACCAAAAAAAAAAAAATAAAATAGTTGCATGCAATATTTTTTTATAGTATGTATATACTTAAATTAAACTAAATTTATTAAAAAAAAACGCAAAAACCCCAAAAAAAAACTAATTAGTAAGGTCAAATAAGTATTAGTAGTATTAGTAGGTACTTACTACTAATACTTATTTGTCCTTACTAATTAGTTTTTTTGGGGTTTTTGCGTTTTTTTTGTAATAAAAAAATAAGTATGCCATCCGTATGTTACGGATAAACAAAATTTTGGGGAACATGGAGATTCCAAACTTGAATAAAGTTTGGCAACTCAAGTCGACTCGTAGGTCCCCAAATTTTATTTTGGTTTGAAAGACCCCGTTGCAAATCAACGGCCTCCACGTGGTGTTCCCTGGGTACCGATTTTAACATAAAAATCGGGAGCTAATTCGAGCGGGGAAAAACATACAACAAGGCATATTTACATATATTAAGTTGTTTAGCTGAGTAACTGGTATCTAATAGTCGAGGCACTCGACTATAGCGTTCTCTCTTGTTTTATAGCTAAAATAGTTTTATTGTCTTAAAATAAAGGAAAAGTTGTTTGACTTTACAAGGTGAAAATAAAATCAACCGCATGGGTCCAAAAATTAAAATTTAATAAGCAGGATCATTTTTCCCATTCTGAGTCCTTTGCGACATTTTAAAGGACCCTCGCAGTTGCAAAATGCAGGACACACTGGCCAATCCATGGCTTTGAGTGGAAAGCGTAAGCATCGTATAAAAGGATAATGTCAACCCCCAGATCTCCTCCACACGTATCAAAGTAAATGATAAGAAAGACTTTTTAAGGATATTCACCCAACAGCCTTTTTTCAGGCTCTGCATGATGGTTCCTACCACCTGTAATAGAAATACAACTTATGGGAAAGTTTTAAGCAGATAGGTTTAGAACTGTGGGACTAGTTTGCGTAGAAACGGACGTACGGACGGACAGACCGACAGACGGACTGACATACAGTGGCTCACAGCTTATTTTTTGCAGACGTAAACTTGAAATTCAAAATCATATACATAGCTGGCAAACTATACGGAATGTGAAAAATATTTAAATGCAGTTATGTTTGGTAGTATTTTGGCATTCATTAAGGCACTTCATTATTTTTAAACTACATTAGATAACGCTTAAAACTAAGAAAAACTAAATATATTGACTTTTTTATGCCACAGCTTATTTCGTGCATACTAGCCTAAACCATAACATGACCCCTGCCATGCTTGACCGTAGCTTTTAGGTGTTTGATTTCTAGCTCCGTATAAGGGCGCTGCCAAACATATTGAACCAAAAAGGTTGACTCGTCTGCAAATTACACGTTATCCCAAAACAAAATAAAAATAAAGAATATTTGTTCCTTGTCCCTGTATGGCAGCTTCTGGTGGAGCAACCTCATTTCTATTGATGGGATCAAGGATGGCCAAAATGTACATACATACATATTTTAAAGGAAAACCTGCTGCAAACTGCTGAGAAACTGGGCATACGCGATCGATTTCGGTATTACCAGTATAACGATCCTAAACATTCAACAGCAATTGTGAAGACTTGGCTTGTCTAGAACTGCCCTCACGTAGTGAATCCACCTGCCCAGTCAGCAGGCCTTAACGTTATTGAAAATTTGTAGGCAATTTTGGATCTGGCCATCCGCAAGAGGTCGAAATCTAATAAAAATGATCTTAAAAAGGCCCTCTTGGAAGAATGGGCCAAGATTCCAAAGGAGACCACAGAAAAGCTGGTTTCTTCGATGCAAACTCAATTAAAGAATATCATCAAACAGAAGGCAGGCCACACAAAGTATTAAGTTATTTAATAGTCAATATATTTAACATGAAGTTCCTTGCACGAAATAAGCTGTGACATAAAATAAGACAGTATTTTTAGTTTTTCTTAGTTTTAAGTGTTATCTAATGGAGTTGTAGAGGAGTTGGATATAGTCGGCCGATCCCGGCCGTTCCGACTTATATACTGCGTGCAAAGGAATGAAGGGTGTGTGCAAAGTTTTAATTCGATAGCTTTAAAACTGAGAGACTAGTTTGCGTAGAAACGGACGGACGGACGGACAGACGGACGGACAGACGGACAGACGGACATGGCTAGATCGACTCTCCTGGTGATGCTGATCAAGAATAAATATACTTTATAGGGTCGGAAATGTCTCCTTCACTGCGTTGCAAACTTTTGACTAAAATTATAATACCCTCTGCAAGGGTATAAAAACGGCAGAAGCTTAAGGTCGAATCTACATGGACGAAAATCGAAAGGCAGGCTCTGAAAAACTAAAATTACATATCGATCTTAAATCGCTTTTCAAAGGCCGTATAATAGCAAATTAATTTAGCCAGTTAAAAGTAATAGTGATAAAAGCATAGACACCCGTAAACGAGTTAAGGGGAGACACAGGACTCTTTACAATTGTAATACAATTTTCAATCCACTTAATTTAAATTGCAATTTATGTTGTATGGACCTTTTTTAAAATAATTGTAGCTCTTGGATTACTCGAGGTCATAAGTTGGTTATATTTTAATTTCTTCTATAACACAACGTTTTTTCACTTATCTTTCATCACACTCGCACTCACTGAGTAGTGAACCCGACTATGATAGGGCTAGCTAGTTTCGTCTGCACGTCACCTCAGACTCATCAGTTATCTACGGGAATGGAAGCAGAGCGTCCGAAACTTCTCAATGTTACAATCAGAGAAGCTTTTATTGCAATTGTAAGTTGCCAACTTCATTAAATTATAATTTTAATAAACATTCAACATTCCGGTGCCGTAGAAGGCTTACAGCGCTTCAAATAGTGGTATAACTGTCACTTATGAATGTGACATTCTAGCACACCTTAAGAAGTCCGAATCTGCTACTTTTATACTTTTCCATCAGTGTCCGCTATAGTTGCGACGACGGTTCAAATATTGGTATAGCTGCTAACTTATGAATAGTACATTGAAGCACTCCTAAAGACATTTGGACTTCTGCTACCTTTCCATCAGTGTCCGTTATAGTTGCCACGACGCGCTCTGTTAGCCAGATTTAAGGGGCAAATTGTTCTCTTGGAACATAACCCGCTCAAAAATCGCGGTGATGCGTTTGGCTTTGCTGCCGTCTGGAATGCATTTTTGCGTCCGCGAAAGCAGGGCCTGGCCTAAATACTTAATTTGGGGATGAGAATAGTTTTGGATAATCAGTAGGATATAAAGAAGAATTGCAAACCAAATGTAACTAAATTGATTCAGTTGAACTTGAGTAACCGTAATCATTCCCGACAATGTGGATTGGACAAATATCTGTATCTCAGAAATTTTAAGTTTAATTTTAAAAACCGTAAAAGAGTTTCATATGCAGTTAAACTTTAAAATATTTTTACACCAGAATACTCCGTTTATTAAGAACCTTTTTTCAGGTTAACGTTGAAAAGGTCAAACATCCAATAATTGGTTCCTTTGCACAGTAGATCCGTCAGAGGCCAAAAATTCAAAAATGTGATGGCGTGGTATTATTTAAGCAAAATGTAAAGAAATTGTCTCTTAAAAGTCTAAGCTTCTCTTTGGCATACCAGTTTATTATTATTAATTATTTATTACTATTAAAATTTGGTTTATTTTTCCTTTTTGAATCACATTTGATTTTGGTAGGTGAACACAATTGCAACTTTTTGGAAAAATTACAAACGCAAAAAATCTTCAGTTTTTAAATATCAATCTGGATGACTTAACAAAAAATAATCAATTTAAATAAAACGCTGTTTCTGCTCTACGCAATGATAATCAAAATCAAAATTTCCTGCCAGCAGATCCCATGGAAGTTGTTTCGCTTTTAATGGAGACCTCCATGACGAAACACCAATATTTGCTGATAAGAAACTTTGTAAATAGTTAAATATCCTTTGAATTTTTTCCCAGTTATCAAAAAGTACTAAGCTCAAAAAAAATAAGATACCCTAATGGTATTTATATAGACGAATCTCGTGCGGAAGTCGAATTACAAAGCTTACTAGACAATACAGCATCTAGTATAATAGAGCTTCAATTATGTTGGTATTGAAACATATATCCTGAAAATATAGTTAAGTAATTTAACTTTAATTGGAAAATGGGGCTTTGATGGAAGTACGGGGCATAGTGAGTATAAGCAAAAGTTTTCAAACGGTGATTCGGACGACAGAAGCTTATTTGTAACATCCTACGTACCTCTCCAACTGGTTACTCAAATAGATAATACAATAATTTTGAAAAACCCCCGGCCATCATCGACTCGTTACTGTCGACCAATCAGATTTCAATTTAAAAAAGAGACCGCTAAGGTGTCGAAAGACGAAGCAGAATATTTTGACCCAAAAATTAATCTATTAAAAATGTAGACTTTAGCACAGTCGGGAAGTGTCTCGTACTTTAACAAACACAGATGTCATGAACAACCTGTTATTGCGTTCAGATCCATTTTTAACAGGACAGAGACAACTTCCACAAAAAGATAAGTCGAGTTTAATTACTTGATGATACTTCATAATTTTTGTCTATATCCTATAGCTCCCATAGGAACAATAGGGTGAAATGGGTCCAAATTTGATGTTTTTCAGAATATTTCGCGCAGTGTGTGAGCTATTGACATAAATTTGTCCAAGTCTTATTTATTTACGCATAAATTGATCAGATAAAGTCGCTTGCCGATCGGACGTCTATATCTTATAGCTTCCGTAGGAAAAATTGTTAAAGGCTGCGAAAATATCCCTTTTTATCTATTTTTATTTGAAATTTTTGCAGTATAAAAGCTATTGACATGAAACTATTCAAATCTAGTTTATTTATGTATACCTATTCCTTTCGCTACTTTTTCAATTTTAGCAATTTCGGCAAAGAAGTTAGCTTCCGTCCTCGTTTTTTGATAATATGTGTGATTATAAAAAATATCTTCCATTCCTTCTTAATATATTAACTTTATGTCTATAAATAATAAAATCTTAATAAATTAAATTTTTTTTTAATTTTGTGTCGATTGTTTCTATGGGAGCTAGAGGATATAGTTGTTCGATATGTCCCATTTTTATACCCTTGCAGAGGGTATTATAATTTTGGTCAAAAGTGTCCAACGCAGTGAAGGAGACATCTCCGACCCTATAAAGTATATATATTCTTGATCAGGATCACCTCCTGAGTTGATATAAGCATGTCCGTCTGTCTGTCCGTCTGTCTGTCCGTCTGTCTGTTTCTACGCAAACTAGTCTCTCAGCTTTAAAGATATCGAATTGAAACTTTGCACACACCCTTCTTTCCTTTGCACGGCCGGGATCGGTCGACTATATCCTATAGCTGCCAAATAACTGATTGATCGGAAATGCCATAACTTTGGTGTTTTTAAAGTTAGGATTTTCTATGAATTATATTTTTGGCCAATCAATCCGACCTACTAAATTTCATAAGGCTCGGCCATGAACGATCCTAAATGCCATAACTTTGGTGTTTGTGAAGTTAGGAAGTTGGGATTTTCTATGAATTATATTTTTGGCCAAACAATCCGACCTACCAAATTTCAAAGGATCGCCCGACTATATCATATAGCTGCCATATAACTGCACGATTGGAAATACCATAACTTTGGTGTTTTTAAAGTTAGGAAGTTGGGATTTTTTATGAGTATTAAGAATACATCATATGAATAATTTTGGAGAATATAATTTACATAATATTCTGCAAGGGTATATCAATTTCAGCTCCGCCCGAAGTTAGCTTTCGTTTCTTGTTTTGATATATGTTTAGACAAATTTTCTATATTTTTGTTACAAATTTCAGCACGCTGTGGCCATTTTTAATATTTTTGGCCGCTCTTCCATAAAAGCGGATCCACTGTGCATTGCTATTGTTATTATTATTATTATTTTTTTTTTTTCATTTTTATACCCTTGCAGAGGGTATTATAATTTCAGTCAAAAGTTTGCAACGCAGTGAAGGAGACACTTCCGACCCTATAAAGTATATTTATTCTTGATCAGCATCACCAGGAGAGTCGATCTAGCCATGTCCGTCTGTCCGTCCGTCCGTTTCTACGCAAACTAGTCCCTCAGTTTTAAAGCTATCTGCTTGAAACTTTCCCAAAAGTTGTCTTTCTATTGCAGGTATATAAGTCAGAACTTTCCGGATCGGGCGACTATATCATATAGCTGCCATATGACTGAACGATCGGAATTGCCATAACTTAGGATGTTGGGATTATCTATGGGTTTTAGTTTTGGCCAATCAATCCGACCGACCAAATTTCATAAGGATCGGCCGACTATATCCTATAGCCGCCATATAACTGATTGATCGGAAATGCCATAACTTTGGTGTTTGTAAAGTTAGGAAGTTGGGATTTTCTATGGGTTTTAATTTTTGCCAATCAATCCGACCAACCGACTATATCCTATAGCTGTCATATAACTGAACGATTGGAAATGCCATAATTTTGGTGTTTTTAAAGTTAGGAAGTTGGGATTTTTTATTGGTTTTATTTTTGGCCAACCAATATAATTTACAGAATATTCTGCAAGGGTATGTCAATTTCGGCTCCGCCCGACGTTAGCTTTCCTTTTTTGTTATACCCTTGCAGAGGGTATTATAATTTTGGTCAAAAGTGTGCAACGCAGTGAAGGAGACATCTCCGACCCTATAAAGTATATATATTCTTGATCAGGATCACCTCCTGAGTTGATATAAGCATGTCCGTCTGTCCGTCTGTCTGTTTCTACGCAAACTAGTCTCTCAGTTTTAAAGATATCGAATTGAAACTTTGCACACACCCTTCTTTCCTTTGCACGGCCGGGATCGGTCGACTATATCCTATAGCTGCCAAATAACTGATTGATCGGAAATGCCATAACTTTGGTGTTTTTAAAGTTAGGATTTTCTATGAATTATATTTTTGGCCAATCAATCCGACCTAATAAATTTCATAAGGATCGGCCATGAACGATCCTAAATGCCATAACTTTGGTGTTTGTGAAGTTAGGAACTTGGGATTTTCTATGAATTATATTTTTGGCCAAACAATCCGACCTACCAAATTTCAAAGGATCGCCCGACTATATCATATAGCTGCCATATAACTGAACGATTGGAAATACCATAACTTTGGTGTTTTTAAAGTTAGGAAGTTGGGATTTTTTATGAGTATTAAGAATACATCATATGAATAATTTTGGAGAATATAATTTACATAATATTCTGCAAGGGTATATCAATTTCGGCTCCGCCCGAAGTTAGCTTTCGTTTCTTGTTTTGATATATGTTTAGACAAATTTTCTATATTTTTGTTTCAAATTTCAGCACGCTGTGGCCATTTTTAATATTTTTGGCCGCTCTTCCATAAAAGCGGATCCACTGTGCATTGCTATTGTTATTATTATTATTATTATTTTTTTTCATTTTTATACCCTTGCAGAGGGTATTATAATTTCAGTCAAAAGTTTGCAACGCAGTGAAGGAGACACTTCCGACCCTATAAAGTATATTTATTCTTGATCAGCATCACCAGGAGAGTCGATCTAGCCATGTCCGTCTGTCCGTCCGTCCGTTTCTACGCAAACTAGTCCCTCAGTTTTAAAGCTATCTGCTTGAAACTTTCCCAAAAGTTGTCTTTCTATTGCAGGTATATAAGTCAGAACTTTCCGGATCGGGCGACTATATCATATAGCAGCCATATGACTGAACGATCGGAATTGCCATAACTTAGGAAGTTGGGATTATCTATGGGTTTTAGTTTTGGCCAATCAATCCGACCGACCAAATTTCATAAGGATCGGCCGACTATATCCTATAGCCGCCATATAACTGATTGATCGGAAATGCCATAACTTTGGTGTTTGTAAAGTTAGGAAGTTGGGATTTTCTATGGGTTTTAATTTTGGCCAATCAATCCGACCAACCGACTATATCCTATAGCTGTCATATAACTGAACGATTGGAAATGCCATAATTTTGGTGTTTTTAAAGTTAGGAAGTTGGGATTTTTTATTGGTTTTATTTTTGGCCAACCAATATAATTTACAGAATATTCTGCAAGGGTATGTCAATTTCGGCTCCGCCCGACGTTAGCTTTCCTTTCTTGTTATACCCTTGCAGAGGGTATTATAATTTTGGTCAAAAGTGTGCAACGCAGTGAAGGAGACATCTCCAACCCTATAAAGTATATATATTCTTGATCAGGATCACCTCCTGAGTTGATATAAGCATGTCCGTCTGTCCGTCTGTCTGTTTCTACGCAAACTAGTCTCTCAGTTTTAAAGATATCGAATTGAAACTTTGCACACACCCTTCTTTCCTTTGCACGCAGTATATAAGTCGGAACGGCCGACTATATCCTATAGCTGCCATATAACTGATTGATCGGAAATGCCATAACTTTGGTGTTTGTTAAGTTAGGAAGTTGGGATTTCCTATGGGTTTTGTATTTAACCAATCAATCTGACCTACCAAATTTCATAAGGATCGGCATACTATATCCTATAGCTGCCATATAACTGAACGATAGGAAATGCCATAACTTTGGTGTTTTTATACCCGTTACTCGTAGAGTAAAAGGGTATATTGTATTCGTGCAAAAGTATGTAACAGGTAGAAGGAAGCGTTTCCGACCCTATAAAGTATATATATTCTTGTTCAGGATCACTAGCCGAGTCGTTCTAGCCATGTCCGTCTGTCTGTCCGTATGAACGCTGAGATCTCGGAAACTATAAAAGCTAGAAGATTGGCATTTTGCATGTAGATTTTAGGAGTTCCTACGCAGCGCAAGTTTGTTTCAAAATGGTGCCACGCCCCCTCTGACGCCCACAAGCCACAAGCTGTGGCCACAGTTTTGATGCTATTATGAAAATTTTAATTGATATGTATTTGTTTCGTCAATACCTACGATTGGCCTAATAAAAGTTTAACACGCCCACTCTAACGCCCAAAAACTCATTAAACGCTTAAGCCTGGCTAGCGCCTACATTTCCGCCTTTCATGGCCCGTGGTACCAATGTCTTGGGGTAGATGGCGCAATACAATAGTGCCATCTAACGGATGACTTTGGAACAGCTGGCCAAGGTGCTCAACAGAGTCAACGTTAATTCTCGATAAGGATTTCTATTAAAGGAAATTGCGATGGTTATACCCGTTACTCGTAGAGTAAAAGGGTATATTGTATTCGTGCAAAAGTATGTAACAGGTAGAAGGAAGCGTTTCCGACCCTATAAAGTATATATATTCTTGTTCAGGATCACTAGCCGAGTCGATCTAGCCATGTCCGTCTGTCCGTCTGTCCGTCTGTCTGTCTGTCTGTCTGTCCGTATGAAGGCTGAGATCTCGGAAACTATAAAAGCTAGAAGATTGGCATTTTGCATGCAGATTCTAGGAGTTCCTACGCAGCGCAAGTTTGTTTCAAAAAGGTGCCACGCCCCCTTTAACGCCCACAATCGCTTATATACGATTTTAAAAATTTAAATATTTCGGAAAAGTAAAAATGCAGTTTTATTGTGTTTATCAATACCTATCGAAATGTAGAAGAAATTTTTCAAATCGGACCATTCGTTAAAAAGTTATGCGTGATCAAAGTTTCTATCTCCATCTCCCTCTCACTCCCTTTACCTGAGTAACGGGTATCTGATAGTCGGGGCACCCGACTATAGCGTTCTCTCTTGTTTTCATTTGTCAATACCGAACTATATCCCAAGAACTATGCAAATCAAATCAATTTAGCCAAATTGGAGGTCTGCGTAAACCAATGGCGTATGTGTGTATGCTGGTGGAGGACAAAAGCTGCCTGCGCTAAAGCAGCGCTGGTGCTGATGCTCGTGCTGTAAAGCTGCCAGCTCTAAGAGATCGCCTAATTCAAATTGATAATTTGAACTTTTTTTCCTTTTTTCCTGTGGTCACTCTAATTCACATTAGGCTAATGCAAAATCTAAAGTTGTTTAGCTGAGTAACGGGTATCTAATAGTCGAGGCACTTGACTATAGCGTTCTCTCCTGTTAAAGTTAGGAAGTTGGGATTTCTTATGAGTGTTAAGAATGCATCATATGAATAGTTTTGGAGAATATAATTTACAGAATATTCTGCAGGGGTATTTCAACTTCGGCTCTGCCCGAAGTTAGCTTTCCTTTCTTGTTTTTATTTACAATCTGACTTTTGACAATTATATAATTAATAATTTTTTAACAGACAGCTGATTTCCAGTGAGCCCTGTTGTCGTATTCCTCATCCTTTATTGACCCTCGAACTCCGGATCGATATTTAGGTTTTCAAACGTTACTATTGGTTTTTATTGAATATAGAAAAGCTGATCTCCAGCTGGCGGTATGGCTTGAATTAATTCTAAAGTATTCTAAAGACTCCCAGTTGACCAGGCTGAACTTCTCAAGTGAGCCGAGGCTATAGCTGAGGCAGCTAGCGGGCGGTCAGCGCTCTTCCGTTGCCGTGTTGTTGCCGTTGCTAAACTGCCGCTGTCGTTTCTTCGCTGGCGCTTGGCGCTCTGGCGCTGTTGGTGTTGCTGTCACTGCTGCTGCCGTCGCTGCTTCTATGGCTAAGCACCCTGCAGTTCCGAAATTCATCACTACAAAAATTCATCGCCAATTCATCAGCAGCGGACTGCGACGCCGGCAGAGCCAAAGGCAAAGTCGGCAGAGCCAAGTGCGATGCAGGCAGAGCCGAAACTCTCAGTCGCCGATCGTGGGAAACGCATGATACAATAACATAAGGTAGTCTCGTCCATGATATGTTATTGTATCATGGGGAAACGCAGACAAATTTCCATCTCCCTCTCTTACTCCGTCTCTCTCACCACAAGATGAGCTGGATGGTGGAGGACAACCTATGAAAATCACAAATCGTATTTTTTTATGCATACCTTGATCAGCGCAAAAGCGCGTGCCGATCGGACGTTTATATTCAATAGCTTCCATAGGAACAATAGGGTGAAATCGGTTACAATTTTACGATTTTCAGGATATTTCGCGCAGTACATAAGGTATTTACATAAATCTTTCCAAATCGTATTTTTTTATGCATACCTTAAGCAGGCTAAAGGCGCGTGCCAATCGGACGTCTGTATCCTATAGCTCCCATAGGAACAGTTGGGCTGATATCGGTGAAAATTTTATGTTTTTCAGGATATTTCGCGCAGTATATAAGCTATTGTCATGAATCTTTCCAAAATGTATTTTTTTATGCAGAACTTGATCAGGCTACACAAGCGTGCCGATCGCGCGTCTGTATCCTATAGCTCGCATAGGAACAGAAGGGTGAAATCGGTTAAAATTTGATGCTTTTCATGATATTTCGCGCAGTATATAAGCTATTGACATGAATCTTTCCAAATCGTATTTTTTTATCCAAACTTTGATCAGGCTTAAAGCGCGTGCCGATCGGACGTCTGTATCCTATAGCTCCCATAGGAACAGTAACGTGAAATCGGTAAAAATTTTATGCTTTTCATAATATTTCGCAAAGTATATAAGCTATTGACATGAATCTTTCCAAATCATATTTGTTTATGCATACCTTAATCAGTGCCGATCGGACGACTGTATCCTATAACTCCCATAGGAACAGTAGGATGAAATCGGTTAAATTTGATGCTTCGAGCAGTATATAAGCTATTGACATGCAAACCTTGATCAGGGTAAAAGCGCGTGCCGATCGGACGTTTATATTCTATTGCCCCCATAGGAACAATAGGGTGAAATCGTTTAAAATCTACGCTTTTCAGGATATTTCGCGCAGTATATGAGCTATTTACATAAATCTTTCCGAATTGTATTTTTTTATGCAGACCTTGAGCAGGCGAAAAGCACGTGCCGATCGGACGTCTGTATCCTATAGCTCCCATAGGAACAGAAGGATGAAATCGGTTAAAATTTGATGCATTTCATGAAATTTCGCGCAGTAAATAACCTATTGACATGAATCTTTCCAAATCGTATTTTTTATGCATACCTTGATCAGGGTAAAAGTGCGTGCCGATCGGACTTTTACATTCTATAGCCCCCATAGGAACAATGGGGTGAAATTGGTTAAAATTGCACGCATTTCAGGATATTTCGCGCAGTATATAGGCTATTGACATAAATCTTTCCGAATCGTATTTTTTTATGCATACCTTAATCTGGGTACAAGCACTTGCCGATCGGACGTCGGTATCCTATTGCTCCCCATACGCTTTTCAGGATATTTCGCGCAGTATATAAGGTATTTACATAAATCTTTCCGAATTGTATTTTTTTATTCAGATCTTGATCAGGCTAAAAGCACGTGCCGGTCGGACGTCTGTATCCTATAGCTCCCATAGGAACAGAAGGACGAAATCGGTTAAAATTTGATGCTTTTCATGATATTTCGCGCAGTACATAAGCTATTGACATGAATCTTTCCAAATCGTATTTTTTTATCCAAACTTTGATCAGGCTTAAAGCGCGTGCCGATCGGACGTCTGAATCCTATAACTCCCAAAGGAACAGTAGGATGAAATCGGTTAAATTTAATGCTTTTCAGGATATTTCGCGCAGTATATAAGCTATTGACATGAATCTTTCCAAATCGTATTTTTGTATGCATACCTTGATCAGGCTAAAAGCGCGTGCCGATCGGACGTCTGTATCCTATAGCTCCCATAGGAACAGTAGGGTGAAATCGGTTAAAATTTGATGCTTTTCATGATATTTCGCGCAGTATATAAGCTATTCACATGAATCTTTCCAAATCATATTTGTTTATGCATACCTTAATCAGGGTAAAAGCACGTGGCGATCGGACGTCTGTATCCTATAACTCCCATAGGAACAGTAGTATGAAATCGGTTAAATTTGATGCTTCGAGCAGTATATAAGCTATTGACATAAATCTTTCCAAATCGTATATTTTTATGCATACCTTGATCAGGGTAAAAGCGCGTGCCGATCGGACGTTTATATTCTATAGCCCCCATAGGAACAATAGGGTGAAATCGGTTAAAATTTTACGCTTTTCAGGATATTTCGCGCAGTATATAAGGTATTTACATAAATCTTTCCGAATTGTATTTTTTTATGCAGACCTTGATCAGGCTAAAAGCACGTGCCGATCGGACGTCTGTATCCTATAGCTCCCATAGGAACAGAAGGATGAAATCGGTTAAAATTTTGATGCTTTTTCATTATATTTAGCGCAGTATTTAAGCTATTGACATGAATCTGTCCATATCGTATTTTTTTTTGTATACCTTGATCAGGGTAAAAGCGCGTGCCGATCGGACTTTTACATTCTATAGCCCCCATTGGAACAATAGGGTGAAATCGGTTAAAATTTTACGCTTTTCAGGATATTTCGCGCAGTATATAGGCTATTGACATAAATCTTTCCAAATCTTATTTTTTTTTGCATACCTTAATCAGGGTACAAGCACGTGCCGATTGGACGTCTGTATCCTATAACTCCCATAGGAACAGTAGGATGAAATCGGTTAAATTTAATGCTTTTCAGGATATTTCGCGCAGTATATAAACTATTGTCATGAATCTTTCCAAATCGTATTTTTGTATGCATACCTTGATCAGGCTAAAAGAGCGTGTCTGTATCCTATAGCTCCCATAGGAACAGTAGGGTAAAATCGGTTAAAATTTGATGCTTTTCATGATATTTCGCGCAGTATATAAGCTATTGACATAAATCTTTCCAAATCGTATTTTTTTATGCATACCTTAATCAGGGTACAAGCACGTGCCGATCGGACGTCTGTATCCTATAACTCCCATAGGAATAGTTGGGCTGATATCGGTTAAAATTTGATGCTTTTCAGGATATTTCGCGCAGTATATAAGCTATTGTCATGAATCTTTCCAAAATGTATTTTTTTATGCAGAACTTGATCAGGCTACACGCGCGTGCCCATCGGACGTCTGTATCTAATAGCTCCCATGGGAACAGAAGGATGAAATCGGTTAAAATTTGATGCTTTTCATTATATTTAGCGCAGTATTTAAGCTATTGACATGAATCTGTCCATATCGTATTTTTTTTTGTATACCTTGATCAGGGTAAAAGCGCGTGCCGATCGGACTTTTACATTCTATAGCCCCCATTGGAACAATAGGGTGAAATCGGTTAAAATTTTACGCTTTTCAGGATATTTCGCGCAGTATATAGGCTATTGACATAAATCTTTCCAAATCTTATTTTTTTTGCATACCTTAATCAGGGTACAAGCACGTGCCGATCGGACGTCTGTATCCTATAACTCCCATAGGAACAGTAGGATGAAATCGGTTAAATTTAATGCTTTTCAGGATATTTCGCGCAGTATATAAACTATTGTCATGAATCTTTCCAAATCGTATTTTTGTATGCATACCTTGATCAGGCTAAAAGAGCGTGCCGATCGGACGTCTGTATCCTATAGCTCCCATAGGAACAGTAGGGTAAAATCGGTTAAAATTTGATGCTTTTCATGATATTTCGCGCAGTATATAAGCTATTGACATAAATCTTTCCAAATCGTATTTTTTTATGCATACCTTAATCAGGGTACAAGCACGTGCCGATCGGACGTCTGTATCCTATAACTCCCATAGGAACAGTAGGATGAAATCGGTTAAATTTAATGCTTTTCAGGATATTTCGCGCAGTATATAAACTATTGTCATGAATCTTTCCAAATCGTATTTTTGTATGCATACCTTGATCAGGCTAAAAGAGCGTGCCGATCGGACGTCTGTATCCTATAGCTCCCATAGGAACAGTAGGGTAAAATCGGTTAAAATTTGATGCTTTTCATGATATTTCGCGCAGTATATAAGCTATTCACATGAATCTTTCCAAATCATATTTGTTTATGCATACCTTAATCAGGGTAAAAGCACGTGGCGATCGGACGTCTGTATCCTATAACTCCCATAGGAACAGTATGAAATCGGTTAAATTTGATGCTTCGAGCAGTACATAAGCTATTGACATGAATCTTTCCAAATCGTATTTTTTTATGCATACCTTGAACAGGGTAAAAGCGCGTCCCGAGCGAAGGTTTATATTCTATAGCCCCCATAGGAACAATAGGGTGAAATTTGTTAAAATTTTACGCGTTTCAGGATATTTCGCGCAGTATATAAGGTATTTACATAAATCTTTCCAAATCGTATTTTTTTATGCATACTTTAATCAGGCTAAAAGCGCGTGCCAATCGGACGTCTGTATCCTATAGCTCCCATAGGAATAGTTGGGCTGATATCGGTTAAAATTTGATGCTTTTCAGGATATTTCGCGCAGTATATAAGCTATTGTCATGAATCTTTCCAAAATGTATTTTTTTATGCAGAACTTGATCAGGCTACACGCGCGTGCGCATCGGACGTCTTGATCTAATAGCTCCCATGGGAACGGAAGGGTGAAATCGGCTAAAATTTGATGCTTTTCATGATATTTCGCGCAGTATATAAGCTATTGACATAAATCTTTCCAAATCGTATTTTTTTATGCATACCTTAATCAGGGTACAAGCACGTGCCGATCGGACGTCTGTATCCTATAGCTCCCATAGGAATAGTTGGGCTGATATCGGTTAAAATTTGATGCTTTTCAGGATATTTCGCGCAGTATATAAGCTATTGTCATGAATCTTTCCAAAATGTATTTTTTTATGCAGAACTTGATCAGGCTACACGCGCGTGCCCATCGGACGTCTGTATCTAATAGCTCCCATGGGAACGGAAGGGTGAAATCGGCTAAAATTTGATGCTTTTCATGATATTTCGCGCAGTATATAAGCTATTGACATAAATCTTTCCAAATTTTTTTTTTTTTATGCATACCTTAATCAGGGTACAAGCACGTGCCGATCGGACGTCTGTATCCTATAACTCCCATAGGAACAGTAGTATGAAATCGGTTAAATTTGATGCTTCGAGCAGTACATAAGCTATTGACATGAATCTTTCCAAATCGTATTTTTTTTTATGCATACCTTGATCAGCGTAGAAGCGCGTGCCGTTCGGACGTTTACATTCTATAGCCCCTATAGGAACAATAGGGTGAAATCGGTTAAAATTTTACGCTTTTTAGTATATTTCGCGCAGTATATAAGGTATTTACATTAATCTTTCGGAATCGTATTTTTTTATGCAGACCTTGATCAGGCTAAAAGCACGTGCCGATCGGACGTCTGTATCCTATAACTCCCATAGGAACAGTAGGATGAAATCGGATAAATTTAATGCTTTTCAGGATATTTCGCGCAGTATATAAGCTCTTGACATGAATCTTTCCAAAACGTATTTTTTTTATGTATACCTTGTTCAGTGTAAAAGCGCGTGCCGATCGGACGCTTATGTTCTATAACCCCCATAGGAATAATAGGTTAAAATTTTACGCTTTTCAGGATATTTATTGACATAAATATTTCCAAATCGTATTTTTTTATGCATACCTTAATCAGGGTACAAGCACGTGCCGATCGGACGTCTGTATCCTAAAACTCCCATAGGAACAGTAGGATGAAATCGGTTAAAATTTGGTGCTTTTCATGATATTTCGCGCATGCTTTTCATGCCGATCGGACGTTTATCTTCTATAGGAACAATAGGGTGAAATCGGGTAAAATTGTACGCGTTTCAGGATTTACATAAATCTTTCCAAATCGTATTTTTTTATGCATACTTTAATCAGGCTAAAAGCGCGTGCCAATCGGACGTCTGTATCCTATAGCTCCCATAGGAATAGTTGGGCTGATATCGGTTAAAATTAGCTTTTCAGGATATTTCGCGCAGTATATAAGCTATTGTCATGAATCTTTCCAAAATGTATTTTTTTATGCAGAACTTAATCAGGCTACACGCGCGTGCCCATCGGTCGTCTGTATCTAATAGCTCCCATGGGAACAGAAGGGTGAAATCGGTTACAATTTTACGCTTTTCAGGATATTTCGCGCAGTATATAAGCTATTGACATGAATCTCTTCAAATCATATTTGTTTATGCATACCTTAATCAGGGTAAAAGCACGTGCCGATCGGACTTCTGTATCCCATAACTCCCATAGGAACAGTAGTATGAAATCGGTTAAATTTGATGCTTCGAGCAGTATATAAGCTATTTACATGAATCTTTCCAAATCGTATTTTTTATGCATACCTTGATCAGGGTAAAAGCGCGTGCCGATCGGACGTTTATATTCTATAGCCCCCATAGGAACAATACGATGAAATCGGTTAAAATTTTACGCTTTTCACGACATTTTGCGCATTATATAAGGTATTTACATTAATCTTTCCAAATTGTATTTTCTTATGCAGATCTTGATCAGGCTAAAAGCACGTGCCGACCGGACGTCTGTATCCTTTAGCTTCCATAGGAACAGTTGAGTGAAATCGGTTAAAATTTTATGCTCTTCTGGATATTTCGCGCAGTAAATAAGCTATTGACATGAATCTTTCCAAATCGTATTTTTTATGCATACCTTGATCAGGGTAAAAGTGCGTGCCGATCGGACTTTTACATTCTATAGCCCCCATAGGAACAATGGGGTGAAATTGGTTAAAATTGCACGCTTTTCAGGATATTTCGCGCAGTATATAGGCTATTGACATAAATCTTTCCGAATCGTATTTTTGTATGCATACCTTAATCTGGGTACAAGCACTTGCCGATCGGACGTCGGTATCCTATTGCTCCCCATACGCTTTTCAGGATATTCCGCGCAGTATATAAGGTATTTACATAAATCTTTCCGAATTGTATTTTTTTATTCAGATCTTGATCAGGCTAAAAGCACGTGCCGGTCGGACGTCTGTATCCTATAGCTCCCATAGGAACAGAAGGATGAAATCGGTTAAAATTTGATGCTTTTCATGATATTTCGCGCAGTATATAAGCTATTGACATGAATCTTTCCAAATCGCATTTTTTTATCCAAACTTTGATCAGGCTTAAAGCGCGTGCCGATCGGACGTCTGAATCCTATAACTCCCAAAGGAACAGTAGGATGAAATCGGTTAAAATTTGATGCTTTTCATGATATTTCGCGCAGTATATAAGCTATTCACATGAATCTTTCCAAATCATATTTGTTTATGCATACCTTAATCAGGGTAAAAGCACGTGCCGATCGGACTTCTGTATCCCATAACTCCCATAGGAACAGTAGTATGAAATCGGTTAAATTTGATGCTTCGAGCAGTATATAAGCTATTTACATGAATCTTTCCAAATCGTATTTTTTATGCATACCTTGATCAGGGTAAAAGCGCGTGCCGATCGGACGTTTATATTCTATAGCCCCCATAGGAACAATACGATGAAATCGGTTAAAATTTTACGCTTTTCACGACATTTTGCGCATTATATAAGGTATTTACATTAATCTTTCCAAATTGTATTTTCTTATGCAGATCTTGATCAGGCTAAAAGCACGTGCCGACCGGACGTCTGTATCCTTTAGCTTCCATAGGAACAGTTGAGTGAAATCGGTTAAAATTTTATGCTCTTCTGGATATTTCGCGCAGTAAATAAGCTATTGACATGAATCTTTCCAAATCGTATTTTTTATGCATACCTTGATCAGGGTAAAAGTGCGTGCCGATCGGACTTTTACATTCTATAGCCCCCATAGGAACAATGGGGTGAAATTGGTTAAAATTGCACGCTTTTCAGGATATTTCGCGCAGTATATAGGCTATTGACATAAATCTTTCCGAATCGTATTTTTGTATGCATACCTTAATCTGGGTACAAGCACTTGCCGATCGGACGTCGGTATCCTATTGCTCCCCATACGCTTTTCAGGATATTCCGCGCAGTATATAAGGTATTTACATAAATCTTTCCGAATTGTATTTTTTTATTCAGATCTTGATCAGGCTAAAAGCACGTGCCGGTCGGACGTCTGTATCCTATAGCTCCCATAGGAACAGAAGGATGAAATCGGTTAAAATTTGATGCTTTTCATGATATTTCGCGCAGTATATAAGCTATTGACATGAATCTTTCCAAATCGCATTTTTTTATCCAAACTTTGATCAGGCTTAAAGCGCGTGCCGATCGGACGTCTGAATCCTATAACTCCCAAAGGAACAGTAGGATGAAATCGGTTAAAATTTGATGCTTTTCATGATATTTCGCGCAGTATATAAGCTATTCACATGAATCTTTCCAAATCATATTTGTTTATGCATACCTTAATCAGGGTAAAAGCACGTGGCGATCGGACGTCTGTATCCTATAACTCCCATAGGAACAGTAGTATGAAATCGGTTAAATTTGATGCTTCGAGCAGTATATAAGCTATTGACATAAATCTTCCCAAATCGTATTTTTGTATGCATACCTTGATCAGGCTAAAAGCGCGTGCCGATCGGACGTCTGTATCCTATAGCTCCCATAGGAACAGTAGGGTGAAATCGGTTAAAATTTGATGCTTTTCATGATATTTCGCGCAGTATATAAGCTATTCACATGAATCTTTCCAAATCATATTTGTTTATGCATACCTTAATCAGGGTAAAAGCACGTGGCGATCGGACGTCTGTATCCTATAACTCCCATAGGAACAGTAGTATGAAATCGGTTAAATTTGATGCTTCGAGCAGTATATAAGCTATTGACATAAATCTTTCCAAATCGTATATTTTTATGCATACCTTGATCAGGGTAAAAGCGCGTGCCGATCGGACGTTTATATTCTATAGCCCCCATAGGAACAATAGGGTGAAATCGGTTAAAATTTTACGCTTTTCAGGATATTGCGCGCAGTATATAAGGTATTTACATAAATCTTTCCGAATTGTATTTTTTTATGCAGACCTTGATCAGGCTAAAAGCACGTGCCGATCGGACGTCTGTATCCTATAGCTCCCATAGGAACAGAAGGATGAAATCGGTTAAAATTTGATGCTTTTCATTATATTTAGCGCAGTATTTAAGCTATTGACATGAATCTGTCCATATCGTATTTTTTTTTGTATACCTTGATCAGGGTAAAAGCGCGTGCCGATCGGACTTTTACATTCTATAGCCCCCATTGGAACAATAGGGTGAAATCGGTTAATATTTTACGCTTTTCAGGATATTGCGCGCAGTATATAAGGTATTTACATAAATCTTTCCGAATTGTATTTTTTTATGCAGACCTTGATCAGGCTAAAAGTACGTGCCGATCGGACGTCTGTATCCTATAGCTCCCATAGGAACAGAAGGATGAAATCGGTTAAAATTTGATGCTTTTCATTATATTTAGCGCAGTATTTAAGCTATTGACATGAATCTGTCCATATCGTATTTTTTTTTGTATACCTTGATCAGGGTAAAAGCGCGTGCCGATCGGACTTTTACATTCTATAGCCCCCATTGGAACAATAGGGTGAAATCGGTTAAAATTTTACGCTTTTCAGGATATTTCGCGCAGTATATAGGCTATTGACATAAATCTTTCCAAATCTTATTTTTTTTTGCATACCTTAATCAGGGTACAAGCATGTGCCGATCGGACGTCTGTATCCTATAACTCCCATAGGAACAGTAGGATGAAATCGGTCAAATTTAATGCTTTTCAGGATATTTCGCGCAGTATATAAACTATTGTCATGAATCTTTCCAAATCGTATTTTTGTATGCATACCTTGATCAGGCTAAAAGAGCGTGCCGATCGGACGTCTGTATCCTATAGCTCCCATAGGAACAGTAGGGTAAAATCGGTTAAAATTTGATGCTTTTCATGATATTTCGCGCAGTATATAAACTATTCACATGAATCTTTCCAAATCATATTTGTTTATGCATACCTTAATCAGGGTAAAAGCACGTGGCGATCGGACGTCTGTATCCTAAAACTCCCATAGGAACAGTAGGATGAAATCGGTTAAAATTTGGTGCTTTTCATGATATTTCGCGCATGCTTTTCATGCCGATCGGACGTTTATATTCTATAGGAACAATAGGGTGAAATCGGTTGAAATTGTACGCGTTTCAGGATTTACATAAATCTTTCCAAATCGTATTTTTTATGCATACTTTAATCAGGCTAAAAGCGCGTGCCAATCGGACGTCTGTATCCTATAGCTCCCATAGGAATAGTTGGGCTGATATCGGTTAAAATTTGATGCTTTTCAGGATATTTCGCGCAGTATATAAGCTATTGTCATGAATCTTTCCAAAATGTATTTTTTTATGCAGAACTTAATCAGGCTACACGCGCGTGCCCATCGGACGTCTGTATCTAATAGCTCCCATGGGAACAGAAGGGTGAAATCGGTTACAATTTTACGCTTTTCAGGATATTTCGCGCAGTATATAAGCTATTGACATGAATCTTTCCAAATCATATTTGTTTATGCATACCTTAATCAGGGTAAAAGTACGTGCCGATCGGACTTCTGTATCCCATAACTCCCATAGGAACAGTAGTATGAAATCGGTTAAATTTGATGCTTCGAGCAGTATATAAGCTATTTACATGAATCTTTCCAAATCGTATTTTTTATGCATACCTTGCTCAGGGTAAAAGCGCGTGCCGATCGGACGTTTATATTCTATAGCCGCCATAGGAACAATACGATGAAATCGGTTAAAATTTGGTGCTTTTCATGATATTTCGCGCATGCTTTTCATGCCGATCGGACGTTTATATTCTATAGGAACAATAGGGTGAAATCGGTTAAAATTGGATTTACATAAATCTTTCCAAATCGTATTTTTTGATGCAAACCTTAATCAGGGTTAGAGCGCGTGCCGATCGGACGTCAGTATCCTATAGCTGCCATAGGTACGGTAGGGTGAAATCGGTTAAATTTGATGCTTTTTGCGCAGTATATAAGCTATTGACGTGAATCTTTCCGAATCGTATTTTTTTATGCATACCTTAATCAGGGTAAAAGCGCGTGGCTATCTTACGTCTGTATCCTATAGCTCACATAGGAACAGTATGGTGAAATCGGTTAAAATTTGATGCTTTTCAGGATATTTCGCGCAGTATATAAGCTATTGTCATGAATCTTTCCAAAATGTATTTTTTTATGCAGAACTTAATCAGGCTACACGCGCGTGCCCATCGGACGTCTGTATCTAATAGCTCCCATGGGAACAGAAGGGTGAAATCGGTTACAATTTTACGCTTTTCAGGATATTTCGCGCAGTATATAAGCTATTGACATGAATCTTTCCAAATCATATTTGTTTATGCAAACCTTAATCAGGGTAAGCACGTGCCGATCGGACGTCTGTATCCTATAGCTCCCATAGAAACAGTAGGGTGAAATCGGTTTAAATTTGATCCTTTTCAGGATATGTCGCGTATCCTATAAAAATTTCGGTTAAAATTTAATGCTTTTCAGGATATTTCGCGCAGCATAAAAGATATTGCATACCTTAATCAGGGTAAAAGCCGATCTAACGTCTGTATCCTGTAGCTCACATAGGAACAGTAGGGTGAAATCGGTTAAATTTGATGCTTTTTGCGCAGTATATAAGCTATTAACGTGAATCTTTCCGAATCGTATTTTTTTATCCATACCTTAATCAGGGTAAGCGCGCGTGCCGATCCTACGTCTGTATCCAATAGCTCATATAAAAACAGTAGGGTGAAATCGGTTAAAATATGATGATTTCAGGATATTTTGCGCACTATATAAGCTATTGACATAAATCTTTCCAAATCGTATTTTTTTATGCATACCTTGATCAGGCTCAAAGCGCGTGCCGACCGGACGTCTGTATCCTTTAGCTCCCATAGGAACAGTAGAGTGAAATCGGTTAAAATTTGATGCTCTTCAGGATATTTCGCGCAGTATATAAGATATTGCATACCTTAATCAGGGTAAAAGCCGATCTAACGTCTGTATCCTATAGCTCACATAGGAACAGTAGGGTGAAATCGGTTAAAATTTGATGCTTTTCAGGATATTTCGGGCAGTATTTAAGCTATTGACATGTATCTTTCCAAGTCGTATTTTTTTATGCATACCTTAATCAGGGTACAAGCCGATCTAACGTCTGTATCCTATAGCTCACATAGGAACAGTAGGGTGAAATCGGTTAAAATTTGATGCTTTTCAGGATATTTCGCGCAGTATTTAAGCTATTGACATGAATCTTTCCAAGTCGTATTTTTTTATGCATACCTTAATTAGGGTAAAAGCGCGTGCCGATCTAACGTCTGTATCCTATAGCTCACATGGGAACAGTAGGGTGAAATCGGTTAAAATTTGATGCTTTTCAGGATATTTCGCGCAGTATTTAAGCTATTGACATGAATCTTTCCCAATTGTATTTTTTTATGCAAACCTTAATCAGGGTAAAAGCGCGTGCCGATCTTACGTCTGTATCCTATAGCTCACATACGAACAGTAGGGTGAAATCGGTTAAAATTCGATGCTTTTCAGGATATTTCGCGCAGTATATAAGCTATTGACATGAATCTTTCCAAATCGTATTTTTTGATGCAAACCTTAATCAGGGTTAGAGCGCGTGCCGATCGGACGTCAGTATCCTATAGCTGCCATAGGTACAGTAGGGTGAAATCGGTTAAATTTGATGCTTTTTGCGCAGTATATAAGCTATTGACGTGAATCTTTCCGAATCGTATTTTTTTATGCATACCTTAATCAGGGTAAAAGCGCGTGCCGATTTTACGTCTGTATCCTATAGCTCACATAGGAACAGTATGGTGAAATCGGTTAAAATTTGATGCTTTTCAGGATATTTCGCGCAGTATATAAGCTGTTGACATGAATCTTTCCAAATCGTATTTTTTTATGCAAACCTTAATCAGGGTAAGCACGTGCCGATCGGACGTCTGTATCCTATAGCTCCCATAGAAACAGTAGGGTGAAATCGGTTTAAATTTGATCCCTTTCAGGATATGTCGCGTATCCTACAAAAATTTCGGTTAAAATTTAATGCTTTTCAGGATATTTCGCGCAGCATAAAAGATATTGCATACCTTAATCAGGGTAAAAGCCGATCTAACGTCTGTATCCTGTAGCTCACATAGGAACAGTAGGGTGAAATCGGTTAAATTTGATGCTTTTTGCGCAGTATATAAGCTATTAACGTGAATCTTTCCGAATCGTATTTTTTTATCCATACCTTAATCAGGGTAAACGCGCGTGCCGATCCTACGTCTGTATCCAATAGCTCATATAAAAACAGTAGGGTGAAATCGGTTAAAATATGATGATTTCAGGATATTTTGCGCACTATATAAGCTATTGACATAAATCTTTCCAAATCGTATTTTTTTATGCATACCTTGATCAGGCTTAAAGCGCGTGCCGACCGGACGTCTGTATCCTTTAGCTCCCATGGGAACAGTAGAGTGAAATCGGTTAAAATTTGATGCTCTTCAGGATATTTCGCGCAGTATATAAGATATTGCATACCTTAATCAGGGTAAAAGCCGATCTAACGTCTGTATCCTATAGCTCACATAGGAACAGTAGGGTGAAATCGGTTAAAATTTGATGCTTTTCAGGATATTTCGGGCAGTATTTAAGCTATTGACATGTATCTTTCCAAGTCGTATTTTTTTATGCATACCTTAATCAGGGTACAAGCCGATCTAACGTCTGTATCCTATAGCTCACATAGGAACAGTAGGGTGAAATCGGTTAAAATTTGATGCTTTTCAGGATATTTCGCGCAGTATTTAAGCTATTGACATGAATCTTTCCAAGTCGTATTTTATTATGCATACCTTAATCAGGGTAAAAGCGCGTGCCGATCTAACGTCTGTATCCTATAGCTCACATGGGAACAGTAGGGTGAAATCGGTTAAAATTTGATGCTTTTCAGGATATTTCGCGCAGTATTTAAGCTATTGACATGAATCTTTCCCAATTGTATTTTTTTATGCAAACCTTAATCAGGATAAAAGCGCGTGCCGATCTTACGTCTGTATCCTATAGCTCACATAGGAACAGTAGGGTGAAATCGGTTAAAATTCGATGCTTTTCAGGATATTTCGCGCAGTATATAAGCTATTGACATGAATCTTTCCAAATCGTATTTTTTGATGCAAACCTTAATCAGGGTTAGAGCGCGTGCCGATCGGACGTCAGTATCCTATAGCTGCCATAGGTACAGTAGGGTGAAATCGGTTAAATTTGATGCTTTTTGCGCAGTATATAAGCTATTGACGTGAATCTTTCCGAATCGTATTTTTTTATGCATACCTTAATCAGGGTAAAAGCGCGTGCCGATCTTACGTCTGTATCCTATAGCTCACATAGGAACAGTATGGTGAAATCGGTTAAAATTTTATGCTTTTCAGGATATTTCGCGCAGTATATAAGCTGTTGACATGAATCTTTCCAAATCGTATTTTTTTATGCAAACCTTAATCAGGGTAAGCACGTGCCGATCGGACGTCTGTATCCTATAGCTCCCATGGAAACAGTAGGGTGAAATCGGTTTAAATTTGATCCTTTTCAGGATATGTCGCGTATCCTATAGCACAAATAGGAACAGTAGGGTGAAATCGGGTAAAATTTAATGCTTTTCAGGATATTTCGCGCAGTATTTAAGCTATTGACATGAATCTTAGGCTTGGCTAAGAGTCGGTAGTAAAAATAATATGGTATAGTCTATTAAAGTCGTTACACAGTACTCTAAACGGTTCATGCATATCAAAGTTAGATCTACAAATATTTAATGTAAGAGGAACATAGTTCCTGGTAATTCTATTAGGCACGGAGAAGCTTATGCGACCCAGTAACTCGGGACTCTCCACATCCCCGTGAATAAGTTTATGGATAAAAGTTGTGCCAAGCATCGTTCTACGGTTTACTAAGGATGGTAGATTAATTAGGAGAAGTCTACTGGAGTAGGATGGTAAAATAAGGCTTGCATTCCAGTTAAGGCCCCGTAGAGCAAATAATAAAAAGTTCTTTTGCACAGACTCTATCCGGTCTATATGTACACCATACTGAGGACTCCAAACTGCTGAACAGTACTCCAGGATTGGACGGACTAGTGAAATGAACAGAGTCTTTGTAACATAGGGATCATCGAATTCCTTTGACCACCTTTTAATAAATCCAAGAACTCCCCTGGCTTTATTCACCATAGAGGTAATATGGTCACAAAACTTAAGTTTTGGGTCAAGGAGGACGCCAAGGTCATCAACATGCGTAATTCTAGACAACGTGCAACCACCCAGCGTATACGTTGCATATTGTGTGTTCACCCGAAAGAATGTCATTACTTTGCACTTAGCGCTATTTAACTCCAAAAGATTTTCACAACACCATGTTTGAAAAGCATTTAGGTCAGATTGTAAGTCTGAACTGCTAGAAATTTCGATATATTGCAGGCATAACCTTACGTCATCTGCGTACATAAGGACATGCGACTTTGTCAAGACTAGAGGGAGATCGTTTATAAATAAAGTAAAAAGAAGTGGGCCAAGGTGGCTTCCTTGTGGGACGCCTGAAGTAACTCGGATCAAATCATAGATCGAGTTTTTAATGAGGACTCTTTGAGTCCTACCACTCAGATAACTTGAGATCCATGTTAGAAGATCACATGGAAAACCTTAAACCACGGAGGTTTATTTGAAATTGACGGATAGAATAACGGAACACACAGATAAAAGAAGGAATTCAATGCATTATAAAAGATATTAACGGCCTTAGCCAAGTTAGTGCATGAATAAAATTCGGACCAGTCATAGCCGGATATAAAAGTATTTAAAAGATGAAAGTTTGCCTTACGAAAGCAGCGGATTCGTTTAACCGACTTTTCGGATTTTTTATTCAGCTCTGTTCTAGCGTCTACAGTCAACTCTAAAGTTGGATGATAAGGATCTTCCGGTTGTGTAATTGGTGACGTTCTTGATAGGCAAACGCCTTCTGAATTTGAAACAAAACACAAGTCCAGTAAACGTCCTAAGGAGTTCTTAACATGGTTCACTTGGGATAGCGCAATATCAAGCAAGCCGTCAATAAAGTCATGCTAATGCGCTAAAGGAAGTAAAATGTTAGAGTTTTCGTCAGGGGACCATGTCGCACTAGGTATATTAAAATCACCCAATACTATTAACTGATCTCGATCTGACAGTTTTTTGGAAATGGACTGAATAACGGAAAGGAGTTTTGCGTAAATAGGGAACTCAGATGATGGTGGGATATATGAACAAGTAATATATACAAAACTACCGGGAAACAATAATTTTATACCTAGGAATTCGATGTCATAAAATTCTTCGAAAGTTAGTAATTCAGACGAAAAGGTGGAGTCGACAGCAATCAGGACTCCACCTCCCCGTCTGGACTGACGATCAAGCCTATAAATTGTGTACTTACCCGAAGGAATTTCGGAGCTAAGAATATCCGGCCTTAACCAGGTCTCTGTACATACCATAATATTATATGGGAAAGAAAAACTATCCGAATACAATTTAGTCAGCTTACTAAGTAAGCCTCTTGTATTCTGATAGCAAAGAAGAAAAGAGGAGGGCACTGGGGATGGTTCTTTAATGGTATTTTCCATTTCCCCTGAACTATTATTTTTTCTCTAAGCTTCGTACTCTTTTACAAATATGCCCTCGGGCCAGAAACTGGTGGAACACGCAGAAGCAAAAAGAAGACAAGGAATACCAATCTTAAATGATGATACTTTCCTAGCATAAGAAAATTTAAATTGTTCGACCTTCAAATCATCAACTTGGATTCTGTTACGGTTATAAGCCGTAATATCCAGTGATGTGAGGTCTGGGGCGAGCCGTGAAACAAATACATGATTTAGCTGGGGCACCCGAACACAAGTAACCGTTTTTGGTACAACACATGCAATCCTTTTTGGTACTACAGAATTTGTATCTGTACCACCAGTATCGGCCGGTAATCCGGACGTTAAGTCTACATGAGGTGTTGGGGCGGGCCACTACTTTATTTTGATCGGACAGAGCGGAAATACCTAGCGGAGCCACACCGATTCCAGCAACTTCGGATACCGAATCACTTTTTGCCCCCGATCTTAGTACCATTTGAGTGGCGCCTAAGATTGGCAGCTGAGCTGGAATCGAATCGCGGGCAGCAGGTTGCACGGCACCTGCCATAGAATGCCCACCGACCGCGACTTTTTTGCGCTTTGGGGAATCGGGCTCAGCTAGCATGCGACTAGTGAGCTGCGATTCAAGCGCCACGAGCAGGTCCGTATTTTTACGGCAGTTCCGGATTAATTCCGTAACACTGCTTTTTGTGAGCCGCCTAATAGTTATTGCCTGGTTCTCGTATACAATGCATTCATCGCAGTAGTAGCGTAGACTCCTCTTATCGATGGCATCACGAACCAGGCCAGAATAGCCAAGACACTTTGCGTGATAAATATTATCACATGTATGGCAGGGAATACTTTGCTGTCCAGCCGAGATAACTTTCTTGCAATTTTTTAATGAACAGAAAGCCATTTTCGCTGACCACGGACCACTGTGCACTATAGCGGACCAAAAAATCGAAAGCGCTCAAGAACTTTTTAATATGAGATTAAACAGAGCGACAGAGCGGGAGCGAAACACCGAATAACTTTGATGTTAGGCACCACGAAACGAGATAGAAACGAAAAGAGAGAGAGAGCGGGATAACCGATTAACTCCGGTATAAAACACCTCTGAGAGATATTACCGTTGGAGTGCGTGCCGTTCCAACAGCGCTCAACGACGAAGAGAAAGACTGAAAAGAGGGGCAATAGAAAACAATAAAAACAAACCAGCACCGAATTAAATTATGCTAAACACTTTTTGTTTACTAAACACAAGTTAATCACGATGCACTCGCGAAGCGAACGGAAAGTTGTTAGAAAACACTTAAAGGTGTAGAAACGTTAATGAGATTTAAGTAAACCCCCTGTGGTTTCAATAAGAAAAATGAAAATTCGGAGCGCAAAACAAAAACACGACCGTTCTCTGTGAAGAGGTAAAAGAGCGTGCCGATCTTACGTCTGTATCCTATAGCTAACATAGGAACAGTAGTGTGAAATCGGTTAAAATTTGATGCTTTTCAGGATATTTCGCGCAGTATATAAGCTGTTGACATGAATCTTTCCAAATCGTAATTTTTTATGCAAACCTTAATCAGGGTAAGCACGTGCCGATCGGACGTCTGTATCCTATAGCTCCCATAGAAACAGTAGGGTGAAATCGGTTTAAATTTGATCCTTTTCAGGATATTTCGCGAAGTATAAAGGCTATTGACATGATTCTTAAATCGCGTGCCGATGGGACGTCTGTATCCTATAGCTCCCATAGGAACAGAAGGGTGAAATAGGTTAAAATTTGATCCTTTTCAGGATATTTCGTGCAGTATATTAACTATTGACATGAATCTTTTCAAATTGTATTTTTTTATGCAAACCTTAATCAGGGTTAGAGCGCGTGCCGATCGGACGTCTGTATCCTATAGCTCCCATAGAAACAGTGGGATGAAATCGGTTAAATTTGATGCTTTTCAGGATATTTCGCGCAGTTTATAAGCTATTGACATGAATCTTTCCAAATCGTATTTTTTATGCATACCTTGATCAGGGTAAAAGCGCGTGCCGATCGGACGTCTGTATCCTATAGCTCCCATCGGAAAACTTGGGCTGAAATCGGATATATTTTGATGCTTTTCATGATATTTCGCGCAGTAAAAAAGCTATTGACATGAATCTTTTCAAATCGTTTTTTTTATGCATACTTTGATCAGGCTAAAAGCGTGTGCCGATCGGACGTCTGTATCCTATAGCCCCCATAGGAACAAAAGGGTGAAATCGGTTAAAATTTTACGCTTTTCAGGATATTTCACGCAGTATTTAAGATATTGACAGAAATCTTTCCGAATCGTATTTTTTTATTTATACCTTAATCAGGCTAGGAACAGAAGGATGAAATCGGTTAAAATTTGATGTTTTTCAGGATTTTTTGCGCACTTTATAAGCTATTGACATGAATCTTTCAAAATCGTATTTTTTTATGCATACCTTGATCAAGCTAAAAGAGCGTGCCGATCGGATTTCTGTATCCAATAGCTCCCATAGGAACAGAAGTGTGCAATCGGTTAAAATTTGATGCTCTTTAGGATATTCCGCGCAGTATATACGCTATTGACGCGAATCTTTCCAAATCGTATTTATTTATGCATACCTTGATCAGGGTAAAAGCGCGTGCCGATCAGACGTTTATATTCTATTGCCCCCATAGGAACAATAGGGTGAAATCGGTTAAAATTTTAAGCTTTTCAGTATATTTCACGCAGTATATAAGGTATTGACAGAAATCTTTCTGAATCGTATTTTTATATGCATACCTTAATCAGGCTAGAAGCGCGTGCCAATCGGACGTCTGTATCCTATAGCTCCCATAGGAACAGTTGGTCTGAAATCGGTTAAAATTTGATGCTTTTCAGGATATTTCGCGCACTATATAAGCTATTGACATGAATCTTTCCAAATCGAATTTTTTATGCTGAACTTAATCAGGCTACACGCGCGTGCCGATCGGACGTCTGTATCCTATAGCTCCCATAGGAACAAAAGGGTAAAATCGGCTAAAATTTTACGCTTTTCAGGATATTTCGCGCAGTATATAAGGTATTGACACAAATCTTTCTGAATCGTATTTTTTAATGCATACCTTAATCAGGCTTAAAGCGCGTGCCAATCGGACGTCTGTATCCTATAGCTCCCATAGGAACAGTTTGGCTGAATTCGGTTAAAATTTGATGATTTTCATGATATTTCGCGCAGTATATAAGCTAATGACATAAATCTTTCCAAATCGAATTTTTTTACGAATACCTTGTTCTGGGTAAAAGAGCGTGCCGATCGGACGTCTGTATCCTATATCCCCCATAGGAACAATAGGGTGAAATCGGTTAAAATTTTAAGCTTTTCAGGATATTTCGCGCAGTATATAAGGTGTTAACATAAATCTTTCCAAATCGTATTTCTTTTATGCATACCATATTCAGGCTTAAAGCGCGTGCCAATCGGACGTCTGTATCCTATAGCTCCCATTGGAAAACTTGGGCTGAAATCGGATACAATTTGATGCTTTTCATGATTTTTCGCGCAGTATATAAGCAATTGACATGAAAATTTCCAAATCGTATTTTTTTATGCATACCTTAATCAGGCTAAACGCGCGTGCCGACCGGACGTCTGTATCCTATAGCTCACATAGGAACAGTAGGGTGAAATCGGTTAAAATTTGATGTTTTTCAGGATTTTTTGCGCACTATATAAGCTATTGACATGAATCTTTCAAAATCGTATTTTTTTATGCATACCTTGATCAAGCTAAAAGAGCGTGCCGATCGGATTTCTGTATCCTATAGCTCCCATAGGAACAGAAGGGTGTAATCGGTTAAAAATTCTGTAAAAGAGCGTGCCGATCGGATTTCTGTATCCTATAGCTCCCATAGGAACAGAAGGGTGTAATCGGTTAAAATTTGATGCTTATTAGGATATTTCGCGCAGTATATACGCTATTGACACGAATCTTTCAAAATCGTATTGTTTTATATTTTTTTTATTTTAAAGCTATTGACTTGAATCCAGGCTAAACGCGAGTGCCGATCGGACGTTTATATTCTATAGCCCCCATAGGAACAATAGGGTGAAATCGTTTAAAATTGTACGCTTTTCAGGATATTTGACATTGACATGAATCTTTCCAAATCGTATTTTTTTACGCAGACCAGGCTAAACGCGCGTGCCGATCGGACGTCTGTATCCTATAGCTCCCATAGCAACAGAAGTGTGCAATCGGTTAAAATTTGATGCTTTTTAGGATATTCCGCGCAGTATATACGCTATTGACGCGAATCTTTACAAATCGTATTTATTTATGCATACCTTGATCAGGGTAGAAGCGCGTGCCGATCAGACGTTTATATTCTATTGCCCCCATAGGAACAATAGGGTGAAATCGGTTAAAATTTTACGCTTTTCAGTATATTTCACGCAATATATAAGGTATTGACAGAAATCTTTCCGAATCGTATTTTTTTATGCATACCTTTATCAGGCTAGAAGCGCGTGCCAATCGGACGTCTGTATCCTATAGCTCCCATAGGAACAGTTGGTCTGAAATCGGTTAAAATTTGATGCTTTTCAGGATATTTCGCGCACTATATAAGCTATTGACATGAATCTTTCCAAATCGTATTTTTTTATGCAGACCTTAATCAGGCTACACGCGCGTGCCGATCGGACGTCTGTATCCTATAGCTCCCATAGGAACAAAAGGTTTAAATCGGCTAAAATTTTACGCTTTTCAGGATATTTCGCGCAGTATATAAGGTATTGACACAAATCTTTCTGAATCGTATTTTGTATACATACCTTAAATTTGATGCTTTTCATGATATTTCGCGCAGTATATAAGCTATTGACATGAATCTTTCAAAAGCGTTTTTTTTTTTTGCATACCTTGATCAAGCTAAAAGAGCGTGCCGATCGGATTTCTGGTGAAATCCGTTAAAATTGTATGCTTTTCAGGATATTTCGCGCAGTATATACGCTATTGACACGAATCTTTCCAAATCGTATTGTTTTATGCATCCCTTGATCAGGCTTAAAGTGCGTGCCAATCGGACGTCTGTATCCTATAGCTCCCATAGGAACAGTAGGGTGAAATCGGTTAAAATTTGATGCTCTTCAGGATATTTCGCGCAGTATATAAGGTATTGACATAAATCGTTCCAAATCGTATTTATTTTATGCATGCCCTATTCAGGCTTAAAGCGCGTGCCAATCGGACGTCTGTATCCTATAGCTCCCATAGGAACAGTTGGGATTTGATGCTTTTCAGGATATTTCGCGCAGCATATAACTATTGACATGAATCTTTCCAAATCGTATTTTTTATGCAAACCTTAATCAGGGTAAAAGCACGTGCCGATCGGACGTCTTTATCCTATCGCTCCCATAGGAACAGTAGGGTGAAATCGGTTAAAATTTGATCCTTTTCAGGATATTTCGCGCAGAATAAAGGCAGTTGACATGATTCTTAAATCGTGAGCCGATCGGACGTCTGTATCCTAGAGCTCCCATAGGAACAGAAGGGTAAAATAGGTTAAAATTTGATCCTTTTCAGGACATTTCGTGCAGCTATTGACATGAATCTTTCCAAATCGTATTTTTTATGCAAACCCTAATCAGGGTAAAAGCACGTACCGATCGGACGTCTTTATCCTATAGCTCCCATAGGAACAGTAGGATGAAATCGTTAAAATTGGATGCTTTTCAGGATATTTCGCGCAGTATATAAGCTATTGACATGAATCTTTCCAAATCGTATTTTTTTATGCATACCTTGCTCAGGGTAAAAGCGCGTGCCGATCGGACGTTTATATTCTATAGCCCCTATAGAAACAATAGGGTGAAATCGGTTAAAATTTTACGCTTTTCAGGATATTTCGCGCAGTATATAAGGTATTGACATAAATCTTTCCAAATCGTATTTATTTTATGCATGCACTATTCAGGCTTAAAGCGCATGCCAATCGGACGTCTGTATCCTATAGCTCCCATAGGAACAGTTGGGCTGAAATCGGTTAAAATTTGATGCTTTTCAGGATATTTCGCGCAGCATATAAGCTATTGATATGAATCTTTCCAAATCGTATTTTTTTATGCAGACCTTGATCAGGCTAAAAGGGCGTGCCGATCAGACGTCTGAATCCTATAGCTCCCATAGGAACAGAAGGGTGAAATCGGTTAAAATTGTATGGTTTTCATGATATTTCGCGCAGTATAAAAGCTATTGACATGAATCTTTCCAAATCGTATTTTTTTATGCATACCTTGATAAGGCTTAAAGCGCGTGCCAATCGGACGTCAGTATCTTATAGCTCCCATAGGAACAGTTGGGCAAACCCTAATCAGGGTAAAAGCACGTACCGATCGGACGTCTTTATCCTATAACTCCCATGGAACAGTAGGATGAAATGGTTAAAATTTGATGCTTTTCAGGAAATTTCGCGCAGTATATAAGGTATTGACATAAATCTTTCCAAATCGTATTTATTTTATGCATGCCCTATTCAGGCTTAAAGCGCGTGCCAATTGGACGTCAGTATCCTATAGCTCCCATTGGAACAGTTGGGCTGAAATCGGTTAAGATTTGATGCTTTTCAGGATATTTCGCGCAGCATATAAGCTATTGACATGAATCTTTCCAAATCGTATTTTTTATGCAAACCTTAATCAGGGTAAAAGCACGTGCCGATCGGACGTCTTTATCCTACAGCTCCCATAGGAACAGTAGGGTGAAATCGGTTAAAGTTTGATCCTTTTCAGGATATTTCGCGCAGAATAAAGGCAGTTGACATGATTTTTAAATCGCGAGCCGATCGGACGTCTGTATCCTAGAGCTCCCATAGGAACAGAAGGGTAAAATAGGTTAAAATTTGATCCTTTTCAGGATATTTCGTGCAGTATATAAGCTATTGACATGAATCTTTCCAAATCTTTTTTTTTATGCAAACCCTAATCAGGGTAAAAGCACGTACCGATCGAACGTCTTTATCCTATAACTCCCATAGGAACAGTAGGATGAAATGGTTAAAATTTGATGCTTTTCAGGATATTTCGTGCAGTATATAACCTATTGACATGAATCTTTCCAAATCGTATTTTTTTATGCATACCTTGATCAGGGTAAAAGCGCGTGCCGATCGGACGTTTATATTCTATAGCCCCTATAGGAAAAATAGTGTGAAATCGGTTAAAATTTTACGCTTTTCAGGATATTTCGCGCAGTATATAAGGTATTGACATAAATCTTTCCAAATCGTATTTATTTTATGCATGCCCTTTTCAGGCTAAACGCGAGTGCCGATCGGACGTCTGTATCCTAGAGCTCCCATAGGAACAGAAGGGTAAAATCGGCTAAAATTTTATGGTTTTCATGATATTCCGCGAAGTATATAATATAATAAAATAATATAATTTAATGTTTAGGCAAAACGCGAGTGCGAATCGGACGTCTGTATCCCATAGCTTCCAAAGCAACAGAATTTTAAAATCGGCTAAAATTTGATGCTTTTCATGATATTTCGCGCAGTATATAAGCTATTGACATGAATCTTTCCAAATCGTATTTTTTATGCATACCTTGATCAGGCTAAAAGCGCGTGCCGATCGGACGTCTGTATCCTATAGTTCCCATTGGAACAGAAGGGTAAAATCGGTTAAAATTGTATGGTTTTCATGATATTTCGCGCAGTATATAAGCTATTGACATGAATCTTTCCAAATCGTATTTTTTTATGCTAACCTTGATAAGGCTTAAAGCGCGTGCCAATCGGACGTCAGTATCTTATAGCTCCCATAGGAACAGTTGGGTGAATTCGGTTAAAATTTTATGCTTTTCAGGAAATTTCGCGCAGTAGATAAGGTATTGACATAAATCTTTCCAAATCGTATTTATTTTATGCATGCCCTATTCAGGCTTAAAGCGTGTGCCAATTGGACGTCTGTATCCTATAGCTCCCATAGGAACAGTTGGGCTGAAATCGGTTAAGATTTGATGCTTTTCAGGATATTTCGCGCAGCATATAAGCTATTGACATGAATCTTTTTAAATCGTATTTTTTATGCAAACCTTAATCAGGGTAAAAGCACGTGCCGATCGGACGTCATTATCCTATAGCTCCCATAGGAACAGTAGGGTGAAATCGGTTAAAATTTGATCCTTTTCAGGATATTTCGCGCAGTATAAAGTCAGTTGACATGATTCTGAAATCGCGTGCCGATCGGACGTCTGTATCCTAGAGCTCCCATAGGAACAGAAGGGTAAAATAGGTTAAAATTTGATCCTTTTCAGGATATTTCGTGCAGTATATAAGCTATTGACATGAATCTTTCCAAATCGTATTTTTTATGCAAACCTTAATCAGGGTAAAACGTACCGATCGGACGTCTTTATCCTATAGCTCCCATAGGAACAGTAGGATGAAATCGTTAAAATTGGATGCTTTTCAGGATATTTCGCGCAGTATGTAAGCTATTGACATGAATCTTTCCAAATCGTATTTTTTTATGCATACCTTGATCAGGGTAAAAGCGCGTGCCGAGCGGGCGTTTATATTCTATAACCCCTATAGGAACAAAAGGGTGCAATCGGTTAAAATTATACGCTTTTCAGGATATTTCGCGCAGTATATAAGGTATTGACATAAATCTTTCCAAATCGTATATTCAGGCTTAAAGCGCGTGCCAATCGGACGTCTGTATCCTATTGCTCCCATAGGAACAGTTGGGCTGAAATCGGTTAAAATTTGATGCTTTTCATGATATTTCGCGCAGTATATAAGGTATTGACATAAATCTTTCCAAATCGTATTTTTTTATGCAGACCTTGATCAGGCTAAACGCGCGTGCCGATCGGACGTCTGTATCCAATAGCTCCCATAGGAACAGAAGGTAAAATCGGCTAAAATTTTACGCTTTTCAGGATATTTCGCGCAGTATATAAGGTATTGATATAAATCTTTCCAAATCGTATCATTTTTTGCAAACCTTAATCAGGGTAAAAGCGCGTTTCGATCTTACGTCTGTATCCTATAGCTCAGATAGGAACAGTAGGGTGAAATCGGTTAAAATTTGATGCTTTCAGGATATTTCGCGCAGTATTTAAGCTATTGACATGAATCTTTCCAAATCGTATTTTTTATGCAAACCCTAATCAGGGTAAAAGCACGTGCCGATCGGACGTCTTTATCCTATAGCTCCCATAGGAACAGAAGGGTGAAATAGGTTAAAATTTGATCCTTTTCAGGATATTTCGTGCAGTATATAAACTATTGACATGAATATTTCCAAATCGTATTTTTTTATGCAAACCTTAATCAGGGTTAGAGCGCGTGCCGATCGGACGTCTGTATACTAACTCCCATAGGAACAGTAGGATGAAATCGATAAAATTTGATGCTTTTCAGGATATTTCGCGCAGCATAAAAGCTATTGACATGAATCTTTCCAAATCATATTTTTTTATGCAAACCTTGATCAGGGTAAAAGCGCGTGCCGATCGGACGTTTATATTCTATAGCCCCTATAGGAACAATAGGGTGAAATCGGTTAAAATTGTACGCTTTCCAAATCGTATTTATTTTATGCATGCCCTATTCAGGCGTAAAGCGCGTGCCAATCGGACGTCTGTATCCTATAGCTCCCATAGGAACAGTTGGGCTGAAATCGGTTAAAATTTGATGCTTTTCAGGATATTTCGCGCAGCATATAAGCTATTGACATGAATCTTTCCAAATCGTATTTTTTTATGCAGACCTTGATCAGGCTAAAAGCGCGTGCCGATCAGACGTCTGTATCCTATAGCTCCCATAGGAACAGAAGAGTGAAATCGGTTAAAATTGTATGGTTTTCATGATATTTCGCGCAGTATATAAGCTATTGACATGAATCTTTCCAAATCGTATTTTTTTATGCATACCTTGATAAGGCTTAAGGCGCGTGCCAATCGGACGTCAGTATCTTATAGCTCCCATAGGAACAGTTGGGTGAATTCGGTTAAAATTTGATGCTTTTCAGAAAATTTCGCGCAGTAGATAAGGTATTGACATAAATCTTTCCAAATCGTATTTATTTTATGCATGCCCTATTCAGGCTTAAAGCGTGTGCCAATTGGCCGTCTGTATCCTATAGCTCCCATAGGAATAGTTGGGCTGAAATCGGTTAAGATTTGATGCTTTTCAGGATATTTCGCGCAGCATATAAGCTATTGACATGAATCTTTCCAAATCGTATTTTTTATGCAAACCTTAATCAGGGTAAAAGCACGTGCCGATCGGACGTCTTTATCCTATAGCTCCCATAGGAACAGAAGGGTAAAATAGGTTAAAATTTGATCCTTTTCAGGACATTTCGTGTAGTATATAAGCTATTGACATGAATCTTTCCAAATCGTATTTTTTTATGCAGACCTTGATCATTCTAAACGCGAGTGCCGATCGGACGTCTGTATCCTAGAGCTCCCATAGGAACAGTAGGGTAAAATCGGCTAAAATTTTATGGTTTTCATGATATTTCGCGAAGTATATAATATAATAAAATAATATAATTTAATGTTTAGGCTAAACGCGAGTGCGGATCGGACGTCTGTATCCTATAGCTCCCATAGCAACAGAAGGGTAAAATCGGCTAAAATTTGATGCTTTTTATGATATTTCGCGCAGTATAAAAGCTATTGACATGAATCTTTCCAAATCGTATTTTTTATGCATACCTTGATCGGGCTAAAAGCGCTGCCGATCGGACGTCTGTATCCTATAGTTCCCATTGGAACAGAAGGGTGAAATCGGTTAAAATTGTATGGTTTTCATGATATTTCGCGAAGTATATAAGCTATTGACATGAATCGTTCCAAATAGTATTTTTTTATGCAGACCTTAATCAGGCTTAATCTTCCCAAATCGTATTTTTGTATGCATACCTTGATCGGGGTAAAAGCACGTGCCGATCGGTCGCTTATATTCTATAGCCCCTATAGGAACAATAGGGTGAAATCGGTTAAAATTTTACGCTTTTCAGGATATTTCGCGCACTATATAAGCTATTGACATGAATCGTTCCAAATAGTATTTTTTTATGCAGACCTTAATCAGGATAAACGCGCGTGTCGATCGGACGTCTGTATCCTATAGCTCCCAAAGGAAGAAAAAGGTGAAATCGGTTAAAATTTGACGCTTTTCATGATATTTCACGCAGTATATAAGCTATTGACATGAATCTTTCCAAATCGTATTTTTTTATGCATACCTTGATCAGGGTAAAAGCGCGTGCCGATCGGACGTCTGTATCTTATAGCTCCCATATGAACAGTTGGATGAAAATCGGTTAAAATGGAATCCTTTTCAGGATATTTCGCGCAGTATAAAGGCTATTGACATGAATCTTTCCAAATCGTATTTATACCCGTTACTCGTAGAGTAAAAGGGTATATTGTATTCGTGCAAAAGTATGTAACAGGTAGAAGGAAGCGTTTCCGACCCTATAAAGTATATATATTCTTGTTCAGGATTACTAGCCGAGTCGATCTAGACATGTCCGTCTCTCCGTCTCTCCGTCTGACCGTCTGTCTGTCCGTATGAGATCTCGGAAACTATAAAAGCTAGAAGATTGGCATTTTGCATGTAGATTTTAGGAGTTCCTACGCAGCGCAAGTTTGTTTAAAAATGGTGCCACGCCCCCTCTGACTCCCACAAGCCTCAAGATGTGGCCACAGTTTTGATGCTATTATGAAAATTTTAATTGATATGTATTTGTTTCGTCAATACCTATCGATTGGCCTAATAAAAGTTTGCCACGCCCACTCTAACGCCCAAAAACCCATTAAACGCTAAAGCCTGGCTAGCGCCTACATTTCCGCCTTTCATGGCCCGTGGTACCAATGTCTTGGGGTATATGGCGCAATACAATAGCGCCATCTATCGGATGACTTTGGCCAATGTGCTCAACAGAGTCAACGTTAATTCTCGATAAGGATTTCTATTAAAGGAAATTGCGATGGTTTTTATTTGTCAACACCGAACTATATCCCAAGAACTATGCAAATCAAATCAAGTTAGCCAAATTTCAGGTCTGAGTCAAACAATGGCGTATGAGTGTATGCTGGTGCAGGACAAAAGCTGCCTGCGCTAAAGCAGCGCTGGTGCTGATGCTCGTGCTGTAAAGCTGCCAGCTCTAAGAGATCGCCTACTTCAAATTGATAATTTGAACTTTTTGTCCTTTTTTCCTGTGGTTACTCTAATTCACATTATGTTAATGCAAAATCTAAAGTTGTTTAGCTGAGTAACGGGTATCTTATAGTCGAGGCACTCGACTAAAGCGTTCTCTCTGGTTTTTTATGCAGACCTTGATCAGGATAAACGCGCGTGCTCCCATAGGAACAAAAGGGTAAAATCGGCTAAAATTTTACGCTTTTCAGGATATTTCGCGCAGTATATAAGGTATTGACATAAATCTTTCCGAATCGTATTTTTTAAGACATACCTTAATCAGGCCAAACGCGCATGCCGATCGGACGTCTGTATCCTATAGCTCAGATAGGAACAGAAGGGTGAAATCGGTAAAAATTTGTTGCTTTTCATGAATCTTTCCAAATCGTATTTTTTTATGCATACCTTGATCAGGCTAAAAGCGCGTGCCGATCGGACGTCTGTATCCTCTAGTTCCCATAGGAACAGAAGGGTGAAATCGTTTAAAATTGTATGGTTTTCATGATATTTCGCGAAGTATAAAAGCTATTGACATGAATCTTTCCAAATCGTATTTTTTTATGCAGACCTTGATCAGGACAAACGCGCGTGCCGATCGGACGTCTGTATCCTATAGCTCCCATAGGAAAGAAGGGTAAAATCGGCTAAAATTTGATGCTTTTCATGAATCTTTCCAAATCGTATTTTTTTATGCATACCTTGATCAGGCTAAAAGCGCGTGCTGATCGGACGTCTGTATCCTATAGTTCCCATAGGAACAGAAGGGTGAAATCGTTTAAAATTTTATGGTTTTCATGATATTTCGCGAAGTATGAAAGCTATTGACATGAATCTTTCCAAATCGAATTTTTTTATGCATACCTTAATAAGGATAAAAGCACGTGCCGATCGGACGTCTGTATCCTATAGCTCCCATAGGAAAGAAGGGTAAAATCGGCTAAAATTTGATGCTTTTCATGATATTTCGCGCAGTATATAAGCTATTGACATGAATCTTTCCAAATCGTATTTTTTTTTGCAAACCTTGCTCAGGCTAAAAGCGCGTGCCGATCGGACGTCTGTATCCTATAGTTCCCATAGAAACAGAAGGGTGAAATCGTTTAAAATTGTATGGTTTTCATGATATTTCGCGAAGTATAAAAGCTATTGACATGAATCTTTCCAAATCGTATTTTTTTATGCAGACCGTGATCAGGATAAACGCGCGTGCCGATCGGACGTCTGTATCCTATAGCTCCCATAGGAAAGAAGGGTAAAATCGGCTAAAATTTGATGCTTTTCATGATATTTCGCGCAGTATATAAGCTATTGACATGAATCTTTCCAAATCGTATTTTTTTATGCATACCTTGATCAGGCTAAAAGCGCGTGCCGATCGGACGTCTGTATCCTATAGTTCCCATAGGAACAGAAGGGTGAAATCGTTTAAAATTTTATGGTTTTCATGATATTTCGCGAAGTATGAAAGCTATTGACATGAATCTTTCCAAATCGAATTTTTTTATGCATACCTTAATAAGGGTAAAAGCACGTGCCGATCGGACGTCTTTATCCTATAGCTCCCATAGGAACAGTAGTGTGAAATCGGTTAAAATTGGATCCTTTTCAGGATATTTCGCGCAGTATAAAGGCTATTGACATGAATCTTTCCAAATCGTATTTTTTATGCAGACCTTGATCAGGATAAACGCGCGTGCCGATCGGTCGTCTGTATCCTATAGCTCCCATAGAAACAGAAGGGTAAAATCGGTTAAAATTTGATGCTTTTCACAATATTTCGCGCAGTATATGAGCTATTGACATGAATCTTTCCAAATCGTATTTTTTTATGCATACCTTAATCAGGCTAAAAGCGCGTGCCGATCGGATGTCTGTATCCTATAGCTCCCATAGGAACAGAAGGGTGAAATCGGTTAAGATTTGATCCTTTTCAGGATATTTCGCGCAGTGTAAAGGCTATTGACATGAATCTTTCCAAATCGTATTTTTTTATGCATACCTTGATCAAGCTTAAAGCGCGTGCCTATCGGACGTCTGTATCCTATAGCTCCCATAGGAACAGCTGGGCTGAAATCGGTTAAAATTTTGTGATTTTCAGGATATTTCGCGCACTATATAAGCTATTGACATGAATCTTTCCAAATCGTATTTTTGTATGCAGACCTTGATCAGGCTTTACGCTCGTGCCAATCGGACGTCTGTATCCTATAGCTCCCATAGGAACAGCTGGGCTGAAATCGGTTAAAATTTGATGCGTTTCATGATATTTCGCGCAGTATATAAGCTATTGACATGAATCTTTCCAAATCGTAATTTTTTATGCATACCGTAATCAAAAAAAAGCACGTGCCGATCGGACGTCTGTATCCTATAGTTCCCATAGGAACAGAAGGGTGAAATCGTTTAAAATTGTATGGTTTTCATGATATTTCGCGAAGTATAAAAGCTATGGACATGAATCTTTCCAAATAGTATTTTTTTATGCATACCTTGATCAGGCTTAATGCGCGTGTCGATCGGACGTCTGTATCCTATAGCTCCCAAAGGAAGAAAAAGGTGAAATCGGTTAAAATTTGACGTTTTTCATGATATTTCACGCAGTATATAAGCTATTGACATGAATCTTTCCAAATCGTATTTTTTATGCATACCTTGATCAGGGTAAAAGCGCGTGCCGATCGGACGTCTGTATCTTATAGCTCCCATATGAACAGTTGGGTGAAATCGGTTAAAATGGGATCCTTTTCAGGATATTTCGCGTAGTATAAAGGCTATTGACATGAATCTTTCCAAATCGTATTTTTTATGCAGACCTTGATCAGGATAAACGCGCGTGCCGATCGGTCGTCTGTATCCTATAGCTCCCATAGAAACAGAAGTGTAAAATCGGTTAAAATTTGATGCTTTTCACAATATTTCCCGCAGTATATAAGCTATTGACATGAATCTTTCCAAATCGTATTTTTTTATGCATACCTTAATCAGGCTAAAAGCGCGTGCCGATCGGATGTCTGTATCCTATAGCTCCCATAGGAACAGAAGGGTGAAATCGGTTAAGATTTGATCCTTTTCAGGATATTTCGCGCAGTGTAAAGGCTATTGACATGAATCTTTCCAAATCGTATTTTTTTATGCATACCTTGATCAAGCTTAAAGCGCGTGCCTATCGGGCGTCTGTATCCTATAGCTCCCATAGGAACAGCTGGGCTGAAATCGGTTAAAATTTTGTGATTTTCAGGATATTTCGCGCACTATATAAGCTATTGACATGAATCTTTCCAAATCGTATTTTTGTATGCAGACCTTGATCAGGCTTTACGCTCGTGCCAATCGGACGTCTGTATCCTATAGCTCCCATAGGAACAGCTGGGCTGAAATCGGTTAAAATTTGATGCGTTTCATGATATTTCGCGCAGTATATAAGCTATTGACATGAATCTTTCCAAATCGTATTTTTTTATGCATACCGTAATCAAAAAAAAGCACGTGCCGATCGGACGTCTGTATCCTATAGTTCCCATAGGAACAGAAGGGTGAAATCGTTTAAAATTGTATGGTTTTCATGATATTTCGCGAAGTATAAAAGCTATTGACATGAATCTTTCCAAATAGTATTTTTTTATGCATACCTTGATCAGTCTGTATATCTGTGTATCCTATAGCTCCCAAAGGAAGAAAAAGGTGAAATCGGTTAAAATTTGACGCTTTTCATGATATTTCACGCAGTATATAAGCTATTGACATGAATCTTTCCAAATCGTATTTTTTTATGCATACCTTGATCAGGGTAAAAGCGCGTGCCGATCGGAAGTCTGTATCTTATAGCTCCCATATGAACAGTTGGGTGAAATCGGTTAAAATGGGATCCTTTTCAGGATATTTCGCGCAGTATAAAGGCTATTGACATAAATCTTTCCAAATCGTATTTTTTATGCAGACCTTGATCAGGTTAACGCGCGTGCCGATCGGTCGTCTGTATCCTATAGCTCCCATAGAAACAGAAGGGTAAGATCGGTTAAAATTTGATGCTTTTCACAATATTTCGCGTAGTATATAAGCTATCGACATGAATCTTTCCAAATCGTATTTTTTTATGCATACCTTAATCAGGCTAAAAGCGCGTGCCGATCGGATGTCTGTATCCTATAGCTCCCATAGGAACAGAAGGGTGAAATCGGTTAAGATTTGATCCTTTTCAGGATATTTCGCGCAGTGTAAAGGCTATTGACATGAATCTTTCCAAATCGTATTTTTTTATGCATACCTTGATCAAGCTTAAAGCGCGTGCCTATCGGGCGTCTGTATCCTATAGCTCCCATAGGAACAGCTGGGCTGAAATCGGTTAAAATTTTGTGATTTTCAGGATATTTCGCGCACTATATAAGCTATTGACATGAATCTTTCCAAATCGTATTTTTGTATGCAGACCTTGATCAGGCTTTACGCTCGTGCCAATCGGACGTCTGTATCCTATAGCTCCCATAGGAACAGCTGGGCTGAAATCGGTTAAAATTTGATGCGTTTCATGATATTTCGCGCAGTATATAAGCTATTGACATGAATCTTTCCAAATCGTAATTTTTTATGCATACCGTAATCAAAAAAAAGCACGTGCCGATCGGACGTCTGTATCCTATAGTTCCCATAGGAACAGAAGGGTGAAATCGTTTAAAATTGTATGGTTTTCATGATATTTCGCGAAGTATAAAAGCTATTGACATGAATCTTTCCAAATAGTATTTTTTTATGCATACCTTGATCAGGCTTAACGCGCGTGTCGATCGGACGTCTGTATCCTATAGCTCCCAAAGGAAGAAAAAGGTGAAATCGGTTAAAATTTGACGCTTTTCATGATATTTCACGCAGTATATAAGCTATTGACATGAATCTTTCCAAATCGTATTTTTTATGCATACCTTGTTCAGGGTAAAAGCGCGTGCCGATCGGACGTCTGTATCTTATAGCTCCCATATGAACAGTTGGGTGAAATCGGTTAAAATGGGATCCTTTTCAGGATATTTCGCGTAGTATAAAGGCTATTGACATGAATCTTTCCAAATCGTATTTTTTATGCAGACCTTGATCAGGATAAACGCGCGTGCCGATCGGTCGTCTGTATCCTATAGCTCCCATAGAAACAGAAGTGTAAAATCGGTTAAAATTTGATGCTTTTCACAATATTTCCCGCAGTATATAAGCTATTGACATGAATCTTTCCAAATCGTATTTTTTATGCATACCTTAATCAGGCTAAAAGCGCGTGCCGATCGGATGTCTGTATCCTATAGCTCCCATAGGAACAGAAGGGTGAAATCGGTTAAGATTTGATCCTTTTCAGGATATTTCGCGCAGTGTAAAGGCTATTGACATGAATCTTTCCAAATCGTATTTTTTTATGCATACCTTGATCAAGCTTAAAGCGCGTGCCTATCGGGCGTCTGTATCCTATAGCTCCCATAGGAACAGCTGGGCTGAAATCGTTTAAAATTTTGTGATTTTCAGGATATTTCGCGCACTATATAAGCTATTGACATGAATCTTTCCAAATCGTATTTTTGTATGCAGACCTTGATCAGGCTTTACGCTCGTGCCAATCGGACGTCTGTATCCTATAGCTCCCATAGGAACAGCTGGGCTGAAATCGGTTAAAATTTGATGCGTTTCATGATATTTCGCGCAGTATATAAGCTATTGACATGAATCTTTCCAAATCGTATTTTTTTATGCATACCGTAATCAAAAAAAGCACGTGCCGATCGGACGTCTGTATCCTATAGTTCCCATAGGAACAGAAGGCTGAAATCGTTTAAAATTGTATGGTTTTCATGATATTTCGCGAAGTATAAAAGCTATTGACATGAATCTTTCCAAATAGTATTTTTTTATGCATACCTTGATCAGTCTGTATATCTGTGTATCCTATAGCTCCCAAAGGAAGAAAAAGGTGAAATCGGTTAAAATTTGACGCTTTTCATGATATTTCACGCAGTATATAAGCTATTGACATGAATCTTTCCAAATCGTATTTTTTTATGCATACCTTGATCAGGGTAAAAGGGCGTGCCGATCGGACGTCTGTATCCTATAGCTCCCATAGGAACAGCTGGGCTGAAATCGGTTAAAATTTTGTGATTTTCAGGATATTTCGCGCACTATATAAGCTATTGACATGAATCTTTCCAAATCGTATTTTTGTATGCAGACCTTGATCAGGCTTTACGCTCGTGCCAATCGGACGTCTGTATCCTATAGCTCCCATAGGAACAGCTGGGCTGAAATCGGTTAAAATTTGATGCGTTTCATGATATTTCGCGCAGTATATAAGCTATTGACATGAATCTTTCCAAATCGTAATTTTTTATGCATACCGTAATCAAAAAAAAGCACGTGCCGATCGGACGTCTGTATCCTATAGTTCCCATAGGAACAGAAGGGTGAAATCGTTTAAAATTGTATGGTTTTCATGATATTTCGCGAAGTATAAAAGCTATTGACATGAATCTTTCCAAATAGTATTTTTTTATGCATACCTTGATCAGGCTTAACGCGCGTGTCGATCGGACGTCTGTATCCTATAGCTCCCAAAGGAAGAAAAAGGTGAAATCGGTTAAAATTTGACGCTTTTCATGATATTTCACGCAGTATATAAGCTATTGACATGAATCTTTCCAAATCGTATTTTTTTATGCATACCTTGATCAGGGTAAAAGGGCGTGCCGATCGGACGTCTGTATCCTATAGCTCCCATAGGAACAGCTGGGCTGAAATCGGTTAAAATTTTGTGATTTTCAGGATATTTCGCGCACTATATAAGCTATTGACATGAATCTTTCCAAATCGTATTTTTGTATGCAGACCTTGATCAGGCTTTACGCTCGTGCCAATCGGACGTCTGTATCCTATAGCTCCCATAGGAACAGCTGGGCTGAAATCGGTTAAAATTTGATGCGTTTCATGATATTTCGCGCAGTATATAAGCTATTGACATGAATCTTTCCAAATCGTAATTTTTTATGCATACCGTAATCAAAAAAAAGCACGTGCCGATCGGACGTCTGTATCCTATAGTTCCCATAGGAACAGAAGGGTGAAATCGTTTAAAATTGTATGGTTTTCATGATATTTCGCGAAGTATAAAAGCTATTGACATGAATCTTTCCAAATAGTATTTTTTATGCATACCTTGATCAGGCTTAACGCGCGTGTCGATCGGACGTCTGTATCCTATAGCTCCCAAAGGAAGAAAAAGGTGAAATCGGTTAAAATTTGACGCTTTTCATGATATTTCACGCAGTATATAAGCTATTGACATGAATCTTTCCAAATCGTATTTTTTATGCATACCTTGTTCAGGGTAAAAGCGCGTGCCGATCGGACGTCTGTATCTTATAGCTCCCATATGAACAGTTGGGTGAAATCGGTTAAAATGGGATCCTTTTCAGGATATTTCGCGTAGTATAAAGGCTATTGACATGAATCTTTCCAAATCGTATTTTTTATGCAGACCTTGATCAGGATAAACGCGCGTGCCGATCGGTCGTCTGTATCCTATAGCTCCCATAGAAACAGAAGTGCAAAATCGGTTAAAATTTGATGCTTTTCACAATATTTCCCGCAGTATATAAGCTATTGACATGAATCTTTCCAAATCGTATTTTTTTATGCATACCTTAATCAGGCTAAAAGCGCGTGCCGATCGGATGTCTGTATCCTATAGCTCCCATAGGAACAGAAGGGTGAAATCGGTTAAGATTTGATCCTTTTCAGGATATTTCGCGCAGTGTAAAGGCTATTGACATGAATCTTTCCAAATCGTATTTTTTTATGCATACCTTGATCAAGCTTAAAGCGCGTGCCTATCGGGCGTCTGTATCCTATAGCTCCCATAGGAACAGCTGGGCTGAAATCGTTTAAAATTTTGTGATTTTCAGGATATTTCGCGCACTATATAAGCTATTGACATGAATCTTTCCAAATCGTATTTTTGTATGCAGACCTTGATCAGGCTTTACGCTCGTGCCAATCGGACGTCTGTATCCTATAGCTCCCATAGGAACAGCTGGGCTGAAATCGGTTAAAATTTGATGCGTTTCATGATATTTCGCGCAGTATATAAGCTATTGACATGAATCTTTCCAAATCGTATTTTTTTATGCATACCGTAATCAAAAAAAAGCACGTGCCGATCGGACGTCTGTATCCTATAGTTCCCATAGGAACAGAAGGCTGAAATCGTTTAAAATTGTATGGTTTTCATGATATTTCGCGAAGTATAAAAGCTATTGACATGAATCTTTCCAAATAGTATTTTTTTATGCATACCTTGATCAGTCTGTATATCTGTGTATCCTATAGCTCCCAAAGGAAGAAAAAGGTGAAATCGGTTAAAATTTGACGCTTTTCATGATATTTCACGCAGTATATAAGCTATTGACATGAATCTTTCCAAATCGTATTTTTTTATGCATACCTTGATCAAGCTTAAAGCGCGTGCCTATCGGGCGTCTGTATCCTATAGCTCCCATAGGAACAGCTGGGCTGAAATCGGTTAAAATTTTGTGATTTTCAGGATATTTCGCGCACTATATAAGCTATTGACATGAATCTTTCCAAATCGTATTTTTGTATGCAGACCTTGATCAGGCTTTACGCTCGTGCCAATCGGACGTCTGTATCCTATAGCTCCCATAGGAACAGCTGGGCTGAAATCGGTTAAAATTTGATGCGTTTCATGATATTTCGCGCAGTATATAAGCTATTGACATGAATCTTACCAAATCGTATTTTTTTATGCATACCGTAATCAAAAAAAGCACGTGCCGATCGGACGTCTGTATCCTATAGTTCCCATAGGAACAGAAGGGTGAAATCGTTTAAAATTGTATGGTTTTCATGATATTTCGCGAAGTATAAAAGCTATTGACATGAATCTTTCCAAATAGTATTTTTTTATGCATACCTTGATCAGGCTTAACGCGCGTGTCGATCGGACGTCTGTATCCTATAGCTCCCAAAGGAAGAAAAAGGTGAAATCGGTTAAAATTTGACGCTTTTCATGATATTTCACGCAGTATATAAGCTATTGACATGAATCTTTCCAAATCGTATTTTTTTATGCATAGGAACAGAAGGGTGAAATCGGTTAAGATTTGATCCTTTTCAGGATATTTCGCGCAGTGTAAAGGCTATTGACATGAATCTTTCCAAATCGTATTTTTTTATGCATACCTTGATCAAGCTTAAAGCGCGTGCCTATCGGGCGTCTGTATCCTATAGCTCCCATAGGAACAGCTGGGCTGAAATCGGTTAAAATTTTGTGATTTTCAGGATATTTCGCGCACTATATAAGCTATTGACATGAATCTTTCCAAATCGTATTTTTGTATGCAGACCTTGATCAGGCTTTACGCTCGTGCCAATCGGACGTCTGTATCCTATAGCTCCCATAGGAACAGCTGGGCTGAAATCGGTTAAAATTTGATGCGTTTCATGATATTTCGCGCAGTATATAAGCTATTGACATGAATCTTACCAAATCGTATTTTTTTATGCATACCGTAATCAAAAAAAAGCACGTGCCGATCGGACGTCTGTATCCTATAGTTCCCATAGGAACAGAAGGGTGAAATCGTTTAAAATTGTATGGTTTTCATGATATTTCGCGAAGTATAAAAGCTATTGACATGAATCTTTCCAAATAGTATTTTTTTATGCATACCTTGATCAGGCTTAACGCGCGTGTCGATCGGACGTCTGTATCCTATAGCTCCCAAAGGAAGAAAAAGGTGAAATCGGTTAAAATTTGACGCTTTTCATGATATTTCACGCAGTATATAAGCTATTGACATGAATCTTTCCAAATCGTATTTTTTTATGCATACCTTGATCAGGGTAAAAGCGCGTGCCGATCGGACGTCTGTATCTTATAGCTCCCATATGAACAGTTGGGTGAAATCGGTTAAAATGGGATTCTTTTCAGGATATTTCGCGCAGTATAAAGGCTATTGACATGAATCTTTCCAAATCGTATTTATACCCGTTACTCGTAGAGTAAAAGGGTATATTGTATTCGTGCAAAAGTATGTAACAGGTAGAAGGAAGCGTTTCCGACCCTATAAAGTATATATATTCTTGTTCAGGATTACTAGCCGAGTCGATCTAGACATTTCCGTCTCTCCGTCTGCCTGTCCGTATGAACGCTGAGATCTCGGAAACTATAAAAGCTAGAAGATTGGCATTTTGCATGTAGATTTTAGGAGTTCCTACGCAGCGCAAGTTTGTTTAAAAATGGTGCCACGCCCCCTCTGACTCCCACAAGCCACAAGCTGTGGCCACAGTTTTGATGCTATTATGAAAATTTTAATTGATATGTATTTGTTTCGTCAATACCTATCGATTGGCCTAATAAAAGTTTGCCACGCCCACTCTAACGCCCAAAAACCCATTAAACGCTAAAGCCTGGCTAGCGCCTACATTTCCGCCTTTCATGGCCCGTGGTACCAATGTCTTGGGGTATATGGCGCAATACAATAGCGCCATCTATCGGATGACTTTGGCCAATGTGCTCAACAGAGTCAACGTTAATTCTCGATAAGGATTTCTATTAAAGGAAATTGCGATGGTTTTCATTTGTCAACACCGAACTATATCCCAAGAACTATGCAAATCAAATCAAGTTAGCCAAATTTCAGGTCTGAGTCAAACAATGGCGTATGAGTGTATGCTGGTGCAGGACAAAAGCTGCCTGCGCTAAAGCAGCGCTGGTGCTGATGCTCGTGCTGTAAAGCTCCCAGCTCTAAGAGATCGCCTACTTCAAATTGATAATTTGAACTTTTTGTCCTTTTTTCCTGTGGTCACTCTAATTCACATTATGTTAATGCAAAATCTAAAGTTGTTTAGCTGAGTAACGGGTATCTTATAGTCGAGGCACTCGACTAAAGCGTTCTCTCTGGTTTTTTATGCAGACCTTGATCAGGATAAACGCGCGTGCTCCCATAGGAGCAAAAGGGTAAAATCGGCTAAAATTTTACGCTTTTCAGGATATTTCGCGCAGTATATAAGGTATTGACATAAATCTTTCCGAATCGTATTTTTTAAGACATACCTTAATCAGGCCAAACGCGCATGCCGATCGGACGTCTGTATCCTATAGCTCAGATAGGAACAGAAGGGTGAAATCGATAAAAATTTTTTGCTTTTCATGAATCTTTCCAAATCGTATTTTTTTATGCATACCTTGATCAGGCTAAAAGCGCGTGCCGATCGGACGTCTGTATCCTCTAGTTCCCATAGGAACAGAAGGGTGAAATCGTTTAAAATTGTATGGTTTTCATGATATTTCGCGAAGTATAAAAGCTATTGACATGAATCTTTCCAAATCGTATTTTTTTATGCAGACCTTGATCAGGACAAACGCGCGTGCCGATCGGACGTCTGTATCCTATAGCTCCCATAGGAAAGAAGGGTAAAATCGGCTAAAATTTTATGCTTTTCATGAATCTTTCCAAATCGTATTTTTTTATGCATACCTTGATCAGGCTAAAAGCGCGTGCTGATCGGACGTCTGTATCCTATAGTTCCCATAGGAACAGAAGGGTGAAATCGTTTAAAATTTTATGGTATTCATGATATTTCGCGAAGTATGAAAGCTATTGACATGAATCTTTCCAAATCGAATTTTTTTATGCATACCTTAATAAGGGTAAAAGCACGTGCCGATCGGGCGTCTGTATCCTATAGCTCCCATAGGAAAGAAGGGTAAAATCGGCTAAAATTTGATGCTTTTCATGATATTTCGCGCAGTATATAAGCTATTGACATGAATCTTTCCAAATCGTATTTTTTTATGCATACCTTGATCAGGCTAAAAGCGCGTGCCGATCGGACGTCTGTATCCTATAGTTCCCATAGGAACAGAAGGGTGAAATCGTTTAAAATTGTATGGTTTTCATGATATTTCGCGAAGTATAAAAGCTATTGACATGAATCTTTCCAAATCGTATTTTTTTATGCAGACCTTGATCAGGATAAACGCGCATGCCGATCGGACGTCTGTATCCTATAGCTCCCTTAGGAAAGAAGGGTAAAATCGGCTAAAATTTGATGCTTTTCATGATATTTCGCGCAGTATATAAGCTATTGACATGAATCTTTCCAAATCGTATTTTTTTATGCATACCTTGATCAAGCTTATAGCGCGTGCCTATCGGGCGTCTGTATCCTATAGCTCTCATAGGAACAGCTGGGCTGAAATCGGTTAAAATTTTGTGATTTTCAGGATATTTCGCGCACTATATAAGCTATTGACATGAATCTTTCCAAATCGTATTTTTGTATGCAGACCTTGATCAGAATTTACGCTCTTGCCAATCGGACGTCTGTATCCTATAGCTCCCATAGGAACAGCTGGGCTGAAATCGGTTAAAATTTGATGCGTTTCATGATATTTCGCGCAGTATATAAGCTATTGACATGAACCTTTCCAAATCGTATTTTTTTATGCATACCGTAATCAAAAAAAAGCACGTGCCGATCGGACGTCTTTATCCTATAGCTCCCATAGGAACAGATGGGTGCAATCGGTTAAAGTTTGATGCTTTTCAGGATATTTCGCGCAGTATATACGCTATTGACATGAATCTTTCCAAATCGTATTTCTATAGCCCCCTAGGAACAATAGGGTGAAATCGGTTAAAATTGTACGCCTTTCAGGATATTTCGCGCAGTATATAAGGTCTTGACATGAACCTTTCCAAAAACGATTCAAGCCTTTCGGCTTAGACACAGAAGAGGAAACAGCCGTAACAAAAGCCATTTATGACGTTTTGCCTGGTCCTACTGTTCGAGTTCTAGATTCTGAAGAAGTTAAGGGTCAAATCAAGCGGCGCAAACCGAAAAAGGCCCTTGGGCATGACAGTGGGGATGGGAAAGTGGTCAAAGCTCTACCAATGGCAGCAATATCGTTCTTAACGCGCATCTTAAATGCCATGATATTTCTATCATATTATCCGGAGCAGTGCAAGAATGCGAATTTTGTTATGATCCCAAAAAAAGGCGTCTCACCCCACCCCACACTCACCCCACGACGCATAAGTCTATTGCCGACCGTCTCCAAGGTTTTCGAGATAATTCTTTTGAAACGGCTTTTGAGTATTGATCTTTCTCAGGATGCAATCATATTCTTAATGCCTTTGAGACAAAAATTTTGTTGCAGAGTATTTCTGGATGTGAAGCAAGCCTTTGATCGTGACTCTATAAGCTTTCTTCCTCTAACACCAGAACTTTCTAAGTGGATGTTCGTGGCTCAAAGAATACAACGCTGGAGTCCCTCAAGAAAGTGTAATGGGCCCTGTTTTGTATACGATATACGCTTCAGACCTTCCTTCGCCCAGAGGCAGACATGCTTTAACAGCGACGCGTGCAGATAACACTGCATTTCTGGCGAAGAGTGCACTGCGAACCGATGTCACGGACATAATGCAGGACATGTTAAATGAGTTTTAAGCGGTGGAATATCGCTGTTAGTCCTGCCCCTTATACGCTGAACAGGCTGAACACATATTGAACACTGGGCAGGGTTCCCATCAAGCACTCTGCCACGGCTAGGTACCTTCGGCTTACCCTAGACAGGGTACTTACCTGGCAGCAGCATGTTGGATCTGCCTGTGCCTCCACTCGGCAAAAAGCTCGGAAAATAAAAAATTGAAGGATCCATTTCAACCGGGCAGTGGTGAATCCACTTTCGGGGAACTGCCTGTAACAGCTCCATTAAACTAATTGAATCATGCCAAGCAAAAATTTTAATAGATATGATAAACGCCCCTTTCTCTACACGGAACTCCACTATATTTCAAGATCTCAAAATTAATCCTGTCAGTAAATATATCCCTAATACTGCCACACGTTACAGAACAAGATTTATCTCACATACAAACGGTCTTGCTCTGACACTATCCTTTATACAAAACTGAATAGAGACTATTAATTATCTGAACGATTTTCGACTCGATTTTATATTTTTTTGCTCTCTCTGCAACGTAACAACGCCTACCATTCAAGACAACGCGACCGCAAGCCCAACAAAAACTAACCAACCGCGATTAATAACCCCAAGCCCGAGTAATGAACTCAATCCAACATCGCTAGGCAGGGCGCGCTCTTGCTCTCCAGCGCTCTTGTTGGACAAAACCCCATACCCTTCCCTCATGCCAACCTGCTTAGCCACGGTCACCAGTACAGTGACGTCACTAGCAACTGCAACGGCAACTTCTACAACAACTACAATAGTATCGACTGATCGCGCAATACCATCTACTGTAACAACGAAATCTGCTGAGCAAGCAAATAATGCAGCACCTTACACCAGCGCGCTCTCTTCAAAACAAAGTTCGGCCGTACAGACAGGTATGGATCGGTATATACAAATAAAACGTAAGCTCAGCCCGCAGAACTCTAGACTTGGTAATTCTGCTTAAATAACTCGCGGCACCTCAAAACAATCTACAATAAAGAAGCCCATAGAAGCAAACAGATTTGCTATTTTGGCAGATAAATCCGATGATATACCTCCTGAATACATCGTAGGGGACAATAAAAAGCATAAGCCGCCGCCGATTTACATTCGAGAGAAAAGTTCTAATGCCCTCGTAAACTCGATACTGAATTTAATCGGACCAGACAATTTCCACATAATTCCTTTAACAAAGGGAAATATTCACGAAACAAAAGTTCAGACTAATACGGAAGTAAACTACAAAATTTTGTCGAAGTACTTAAACGACAACAATAAAAACTTCTACACGTACCAATTAAAAAGCAGTAAAGGCCAGCAAGTAGTACTTAAAGGTATTGAACCGGAAGTAACACCAGCTGAAGTTACAGGCGCACTGAAGGAGAAAGGTTTTAATGTAAAAAATGTTATTAACATTTTGAATAGAGAAAGAAAGCCTCAACCTCTTTTCAAGGTAGAACTTGAACCCGAAACCAAATCCAAGCCTCCGAAAAAAAATGAAGTGCATCCAATTTTTACTCTCCAGTTCCTACTACACCGCAGAATAACCGTAGAAGAGCCGCATAAAAGAAATGGGCCGGTGCAGTGTAACAATTGTCAGGAATATGGCCACACAAGGTCTTATTGCACGCTTCGTCCAGTATGCGTTGCTTGTGGAGACCTTCATGACTCTCACAAATGCCCAAAAAATAAAGAGGATCCCAGCAGCAAAAAGTGTGGAAACTGTGGAGGTAACCATACGGCTAACTACAGGGGCTGTCCAGTCTACAAGGAACTGAAAAGTCGTACACACCAAAGAGTGACCACTGCTCGCCAACATATAACACCTATGAAATCTACGCGTGATGTCTTCCTCCCTACAGCCGTGAAATCTTCAACTAACAATGAGTTCACCGACAAACCCGATAGCTTTGCAAATGCTCTAAAAATGGGTCTGAAAAGTACCGCTCCCACCAAGCCACGATCATCAGTTTCCGCTCATCAACCAGGAGAACAGTCTACGAACAAAATTGAAACAATGATATGTAATCTTCAACAAAGTATGATGGATTTCATGTCATTCATGCAGACAACTATGCAAGATCTTATGCGTAACCAGAACGTTCTGATTGAGCTGCTTGTTGCTCAAAAACAGACTAAGTAATCAATGGCTCCACTCCGTATATCACTGTGGAACGCCAACGGCGTCTCACAGCGCAAACTCGAGTTAACTCAATTCCTAAATAATAACCATATCGATGTAATGCTACTCGCAGAAACTCATCTTACAAATAAATACAATTTCCAAATTCGAGACTTCTTCTTCTATAACACGAATCACCCAGACGGGAAAGCACACGGAGGCACTGCGGTAGATAAACCATTCAGACTAACAACGAATAAAACCAATTGGCTTAAGTACAAAAAATATGTAAGTTCGCATATTGAGTTGAACCCACGTTTGAATGACGAAGCTGATATCAACTTATCCACATATACTCTTGAATCCGTCTTGGTCGCAGCAGCTCGTATGTCAACTCCACAAACGCAAAAAACAGCGTACAATCATAGATACACGAACGTTGAAATAGAACAGCTTGTTCTAGCAAAGCGACGCTCTCGGCGAGACTGGCAATCCAACAGATCACCATCTGCAAAGCAAAGGTTAAAAGATGCTACACGGAGGCTCTCAGTTGCATTACGTCATGAAGAAGAAAGGTCCCAAAGAGCAGTTATCCCCAATGAGCTCCAAGTTCCCACTTTGGAGAGCACACTCATCACTCAGTGCACCATTAGAATCTGCAATGCCAATAAGGACATCCACAGGCAACTGGGCGCGCAGCGACGGAGAAAGAGCCGACAGATTTGCAGAACATCTTCAAAATGTATTTCAGCCCAATACAGCATCAAACGGAATCTCACTGCCAGCAACATCAGATATCGACACATCTACGTATGAACCAATTGTATTTAGACCACATGAGTTACTCAAAATCATAACTGAACAACTCAACCCAAAAAAATCTCCAGGATGCGACCTAATATCACCAAAAATGATTATTGAACTTCCTCTCTGTGCAGTTCGAGCTATTTGCCAACTCTTCAATGCAATAACGAGACACGGACACTTCCCAGAGAGATGGAAAAAGTCGATAATCATAATGATACCAAAACCTGGCAAAGACCGCACAATTGCTTCATCATATAGACCAATTAGTTTACTAACGTGTCTATTAAAACTTTTCGAAAAATGCTTCTTGGCACATATTACCCCATATCTCAGAACACACAACAAAATCCCGACTCATCAATTCGGTTTTCGAAAAAAAAACATGGAACTTTTGAGCAAGTCAACCGCATAACTTCAGAAATCCGAAGTCCATTCGAACAAAGGGAGTACTGCACTGCGATATTTCTGGACGTATCACAAGCTTTTGACCGAGTATGGTTAGAAGGTTTAATGCACAAAATAACAGAAATGCTCCCAACCAACACTCACAAACTTCTGAAGTCATACCTTTACAACAGGAAATTCTCAGTAAGATGTAATGCTGCCATGTCAGATGATTACATCATCAGGGCCGGAGTTCCTCAAGGCAGCGTGTTAGGACCAACACTCTACCTTATCTACACTGCGGACATCCCAACGAGCATGAGACTAACCACATCCACTTTTGCTGATGACACAGCGATCCTAAGCCGCTCGAGATGTCCCAAGCAAGCAACGGCGCAACTTGCTAAACACCTAGTGGCAGTGGAGAAATGGCTATCCGACTGGCGAATCAAAGTTAACGAACAAAAATGCAAACACGTAACGTTCACACTTAACAGGCAAGACTGCCCTCCACTTACTCTAAACAACACAGTGGTTCCGACAGCAAATGAAGTAACATATCTTGGCGTACACCTCGATAGACGTCTTACTTGGCGCAGCCACATTGAAGCCAAAAGAACACATTTAAAGCTCAAAGCCAACAGCCTCCACTGGCTTATCAATAGCCGCTCGCCCCTTAGCCTGGACTATAAGGTACTTTTATACAACACCGTTTTAAAACCAATCTGGATGTACGGCTCTCAGTTGTGGGGGAATGCCAGTAACAGCAGTGTGGATATAATGCAAAGAACTCAATCAAAAATTCTCAGAACCGTCACCGGGGCACCGTGGTACGTTCGGAATGTAAACATTCACAGGGACCTCCACATATCACTCGTCAGAGAAGAGATAGCACAAATCACAACGAAGTACTACAACAGGCTATCAGTACATCCAAATCATCTCGCGAGAGCCCTCACGCGAGTTTCCAGCAGTTCTCGTCTTCGCCGCAACGACCATCCAATCCAGCGCTAATGATTAGGACCATGTAGTCTCTATTCAGTTAAAATTAAACTGTTAGATAATGTATTATTTTAAGATTTGCAACCTTATTGTTAGACTCATAAAGAGAAGATCCAATAAATAAAACCAAGCTTTAATAAAAAAAAATTTTTTTAAAGAAGATAATAAAGAAATTAAAGAAATCGTAGAAACTAAATATAATTATAGTTAGAATGTCTTAGCTACTTGAATCAAAAATTTTTGTAAGCTGATTCACTAAAGCTGTTTTGCTGAAGGTGGAGTCAAAATGCTCTTTAAGTATTATCGTGCATATTATCTAAAACAGATTTAATAGAAATCAGTTGGGGACAAAGAAGTACCATAACTGTACACTCCCAAAAATAAATTTCCAAATTTAAGAATATTAGGCCGGCTTTAAATCACAAAAAAATTTGTTGTTTCAAGATAAATTTGCAATTGAATATAGAAAAGTCAACTTCTTTCTAGTTATTCGGGATATTATTAAGCCCTTGCAAAGGATATATAAAATTAGTCAGAAGTTTGCAACGCAGTGCAGGATACATTTCCGAATTGATATTGCCATGTCCAGCTGTTTCTACACTGTTTGCCAGCTCAGCTTACGCAGGTTAAGTTTGAAAATGGTGGAGATTGGACTTATATTGCTTTAGCTGTTATAGGAGCAATCAAGTTAAATTGTTAAACTACATTTATTTTAAATTTGAGTATAGACCGGGAATAACTTGTTTCAAAGTTATGTTTTCTTTAGAGCTTAACACTTATCCCTTGATATTTGATAAGAATCGGTTGACTATATTCCATAGCTGCAATATATCTGTCATACTGACTATACGGTTATCTCCAATTATTAGATCTGTATAAAATATAGATTCTTGTAACTTTCCAAAGCGTTTCGTTTTTATGTGTACACTGACCAAGTTAAGAAATCTGCCAATTGGAATTATCGTCCAATAGGTGCCATAGGAAAAATTAGACCGACTTTGTTCAATTTGGCAGTTTTTTTTTGAAATGTGTGTATAAATTGTTGTTATTTGTCCAAAATTAGTTTTGATCAAAATTTGTTGAATATATCATAAATTGGTTATATGCCGAATTTTCGCGCAGGGTAAAAGATAGATTCTTAAAACTTTCCAAATCGTGACTTGCGATTTTGTCGTGAGAAGGCGAAAATTTTGTTTTTATATTTGAAAAATCTGCAGGATATTGTCTACATAATAATAAACGACAGTATATAAACTTGCATGTAATAAAAATTTTATAATGAAGAAAAAAAAACGTATTTTAATGTTTTTTTAGTTGTATATGTATACGCTTATGTCAAAGACCAATATAATCTCTAAGATGCGTAACGCCATACGATTTTTTTGCACACAAATTTTTTGTGCTGGCTTTTCAACTGGCTTTTGGGCAAGAGAGAGAGCGCTCTAGAGCCAGCCGCTCTCTCGTTGGCTTTTGGGCAAGAGAGCGAAAAGCCAGTTGTATTAACAAGCGAAGAAATTCGCTGCAGCGCGCTGTCGAAATACACTCTTTATTTTAAAATTCTAACATTATTAAAAATACTTATTTTGTATTGCCTTTAAATGATAATTATTCAAATGTAGAATATTTTTTAGTAATGACCAAATATATCTACGTATATAAAGATACAAATTTTATTACATACATGACTTCAAATTGGAATAATTGTCATTAGGGTATTCAGCGACCGACGTGTGAACGATTTTTAGGGGCCTCAGAAATTTTGCGATTGAACTGGGTGAATATTTTGATATTTATTGTCTTTTAAATATATGAATTTAAAAATATGTGGTATTTTTATATTATACGTATTATAATAATAGTAACAAAACATAACATAAAATTATTATCATAATATAAATTAAATTTATATTTTTAAGTATTTGTATATTAACTACTTTAGTTATTTAGAAATTACCCATTTTTAGTATTTCTTATGAAAATGAAATTTGGTTTAATGATTTTGTGCCTTTTAATTTGATTTGCAAGTCGTGCGCTTTTGGGTGAAAAATAAATAATATTTTACTGAAAAAATTTAAAAAAAATGGCATCAAAAAAACATTCTGAAAAATATAACAACAACTTGGAAAAAAGTTATAAATATGTACATATGTACGTAATATTAAATATAAATAGGATTAAATATTTATTAGGTATACAAAAAAAATGGATAAAAAATATAAACAAATAAAATATAAAAAATATAAAATATCTGCATATTAAATAAAATGTTTCGTTTTATATTTTTAAATTAAATTTAAAAACATACCTTTTAACACAAAACATAAAAAACTTGAATTAATATGAAATTATTTAAATGCAGGTTGATAATATTAGATATGATGTTATTCGTATTTACTTTAAATATTTTAAGTCATTAAATCAAAGTTTAATATATATGTGAATAAAAATTAAATTTAATATTTCCATTTTAGAGTTAATAAAAAACAGCCATGGATAAAAAATAAAGCGAAATATATTTAATTAAATATCCTTTAAATATATTCAATTTAAATATACTTCGCTTTGTTTTTGTTTAACAATCATAGTATATTTAAATATATTAAACTTTATTGAAATATTTTCAATAATATTCAATCATAGAAGTTCTTTTGACACACAATTAGTTTCTTAGTCCAGAAATGATTTCTGGACGAAAATCGTCTTCTCGAACAAATACGCACACATACGCACTTCTTTATTCGTGCAATTCTATTTTTAGATTTTTATGCTCTCAACTTTGTGAGAGCGGGGAGAGCGAAATTTTCGTCGCCACCAAAAAACGAGCTGCATATTGCAAAACCAATGTATGGGCGTTACGCATCTTAGAGATTATATTGGTCTTTGCTTATGTAAGGCATTAATAAAAATCATTATAAATTACAAATCCCGTACTGTCAATTCCCCAATGAATTGCAGTTTATTCCTGCTCTGCAGTACTTTTATTACTTTTCCCCTTTGTAAATAAACGTGATGCATATGATAACGGGAGTTGGAGTCCGTTATGGTTTTGAGCTAATACGCTTCACATGCTTGTTAATTATATATACTTAATTTAATTAATTTTATTTTAATATGTTTTTGATTTCGATTTAAATTTTTCTTTTCTATGGTTTGAACAAAGGTTGGATTTTCTATGGGTTTTATTTTTGGCTAATCAATCCGACCTACCAAATTTCATAAGGATCGGCCGACTATATCCTATGGTTGCCTTATAACTGAACAATTGGAAATGCCATAACTTTAGTGTTCTTAAAGTTAGGAAGTTCGGATTTTTTATGAGTATTAAGAATGCATCTTATGAATAATTTTGGAGAATATAATTTAGAAAATATTCTGAAAGGGTATATTAACTTCGGCTCCGCCCGAAGTTAGCTTTCCTTTCTTGTTTTTGTTTTGATCCAATAAGTTGAGGTCCAAAACCACCTCAGACAAAAATTTAGATTTTAAAGCAATACTAGCTAAAAATATCTATTATTTGTGAAGAAATAATCAATAATGTCTCTTATATTATTTGGTGTTGGGGTAATTTCATATTGTAAATATGTTTTTATGTTTGCCAAAATTACACGTATTACATTCGTTAAGTATGTTTCGTATTAATTTTATATAGTCTGGGTAAAAATATGAATTCCTAACATCTATTATCATTTTTTATATTTCTTGGTGAATTTTATCTTAGTGTATTTATACCCGTTACTCGTAGAGTAAACAAACAAGTGGCCCAACGACACCAAGCACGTGCTTGTTACGTGCACGTGCACAATCATATTAACGACGGTTAACTGGCTTTTTTACGTTTAGGCGACTCGGTTAATAATTTTTTATTATTAAACTGGGCACAGACGGAATTGAAACCCTCATTGAGCTGTTTAAAAGCTCCTGAGATATTCAATAGGCTGTCTCGAGTCTGCTTCATAAAGCCGCTCATCTCAACTACCATTTCCTTGCAGGACCCACATGACCACATGAGACCAGAATTAAGATCAATGAAATCTTTGACTCTGCCAGTAAATCCTGCACATTTAACGTGCATCATCGAATCGCAGAGCCAGCAAAAAATAAAAGGGTCTTTAGTTGAAGACGAAAGAGTACAATTTTTTTTAGAACAGACAAGAGCTATTGTAAGTTTAAAGCAAAAAATAAAAAAAAAAAGAATATGAAAAATACCTCAAAGTAAATTTGGCACTGGGATCAAATTCAAAAACCACAAGGGGACAAAACACAAGAAAAAAGTAAGAGCGCGAGATCACGGATTAAATCGAATAAAGAGAGCACGAGAGAATAAATCTTATATCGACTGAGCGTGGCTTGTGCAACACAAACAACTTTAATCAATAAACAAATGCAATGTAAAGCATGCAAGAGAGAGAGAGTTAGAGAAATAAACGAAAAAGTCTACCAGAAGTTCATAGAGAGTAAATTACAGTTATAAAATAAAGCGGGAGAGATTAAGAGGGAGTAAAAGAGTTCTAGCAAGTATAGAGAGCGTAAATTACACTAACAAAGCTACAAGATTAAACAAATCTAATAGAAATGTTAAAACAATTATAAACACATACCCGTTTACTGGGAGATCTATTTAAAATTTCTAACACTAATATTAAGTTAAGCTTTGTAAATAAATAAACACAAAACACTCGCACAAAATCACTGAAAAAATACAAAAACTCAGAGCACAAAGGTAAACACAACTGTTCACAAGCGACGCTAAATCGGTTTGTTTTAAAAAGGTGCCACGCCCCCTTTAACGCCCACAATCGCTTATATACGATTTTGAAATAGCGTTCTCTCTTGTTTAATAATAATTTCCTTAAATCCAGAATGGTTACTTATATTTATATGATTTTTTACAGTTTTAAGAGTAAACTTCCACTGTTTTTTCGAATTATATTCATATATTCATTTTGGAATATAACAAAATCAATTATATTTTTAAACAAAATAATAGAGGTTCGTCCATAAATGGCTTCTAGTATATATATATATCGTTTGCCTTTTCACTGGTCATTTCAGATTAGAACATTTTCACGAAAGTACGATTAAATATTTTTCCACCTCGGCTTCTTCCTTGTCACCTTTAATGAATATTAATTGTCTTATATAAATATAAAGAGGACATTCTGTAAGTTGAATACCAAGAAAGGCATCTTCTTCTGAACTATGAACTGTAGGTACTAACGAGACAAAATCTTCGTTTCCTGTTACAAGTGAATCTGATTAATTGTTTATAAAGTTTGTGGCCGAATCTGTTTCTTGACTACTGTCCCTTATGTTTACTCTGGAAAGAGTGTCAGCTCCCATAGGAACAGTAGGGTGAAATCGGTTAAAATTGAATCCTTTTCAGGATATTTCGCGCAGTATAAAGGCTATTGACATGAATCTTTCCAAATCGTATTTTTTTATGCAGACCTTGATCAGGATAAGCGCGCGTGCCGATCGGACGTCTTTATCCTATAGCTCCCATAGGAACAGAAATCGGTTAAGATTTGATCCTTTTCAGGATATTTCGCGCAGTGTAAAGGCTATTGACATTAATCTTTCCAAAAAGTTTTTTTTTATGCATACCTTGATTAGGTTAAAAGCACGTGCCGATCGGACGTCTTTATCCTATAGCTCCCATAGGAACAGATGGGTGAAATCGGTTAAAATTTGATGCTTTTCAGGATATTTCGCGCAGTATATACGCTATTGACATGAATCTTTCCAAATCGTATTTCTATAGCCCCTTAGGAACAATAGGGTGAAATCGGTTAAAATTTTACGCCTTTCAGGATATTTGGCGCAGTATATAAGGTCTTGACATGAATCTTTCCAAAAACGATTCAAGCCTTTCGGCTTAGACACAGAAGAGGAAACAGCCGTACCAAAAGCCATTAATGACGTTTTGCCTGGTCCTACTGTTCGAGTTCTAGATTCTGAAGAAGTTAAGGGTCAAATCAAGCGGCGAAAACCAAAAAAGGCCCTTGGGCATGACAGTGGGGATGGGAAAGTGGTCAAAGCTCTACCAATGGCAGCAATATCGTTCTTAACGCGCATCTTAAATGCCATGATATTTCTATCATATTATCCGGAGCAGTGCAAGAATGCGAATTTTGTTATGATCCCAAAAAAGGCGTCTCACCCCACCCCACACTCACCCCACGACGCATAAGTCTATTGCCGACCGTCTCCAAGGTTTTCGAGATAATTCTTTTGAAACGGCTTTTGAGTATTGATCTTTCTCAGGATGCAATCATATTCTTAATGCCTTTGAGACAAAAATTTTGTTGCAGAGTATTTCTGGATGTGAAGCAAGCCTTTGATCGTGACTCTATAAGCTTTCTTCCTCTAACACCAGAACTTTCTAAGTGGATGTTCGTGGCTCAAAGAATACAACGCTGGAGTCCCTCAAGAAAGTGTAATGGGCCCTGTTTTGTATACGATATACGCGTCAGACCTTCCTTCGCCCAGAGGCAGACATGCTTTAACAGCGACGCGTGCAGATAACACTGCATTTCTGGCGAAGAGTGCACTGCGAACCGATGTCACGGACATAATGCAGGACATGTTAAATGAGTTTTAAGCGGTGGAATATCGCTGTTAGTCCTGCCCCTTATACGCTGAACAGGCTGAACACATATTGAACACTGGGCAGGGTTCCCATCAAGCACTCTGCCACGGCTAGGTACCTTCGGCTTACCCTAGACAGGGTACTTACCTGGCAGCAGCATGTTGGATCTGCCTGTGCCTCCACTCGGCAAAAAGCTCGGAAAATAAAAAATTGAAGGATCCATTTCAACCGGGCAGTGGTGAATCCACTTTCGGGGAACTGCCTGTAACAGCTCCATTAAACTAATTGAATCATGCCAAGCAAAAATTTTAAGAGATATGATAAACGCCCCTTTCTCCACACGGAACTCCACTATATTTCAAGATCTCAAAATTAATCCTGTCAGTAAATATATCCCTAATACTGCCACACGTTACAGAACAAGATTTATCTCACATACAAACGGTCTTGCTCTGACACTATCCTTTATACAAAACTGAATAGAGACTATTAATTATCTGAACGATTTTCGACTCGATTTTATATTTTTTTAAAGAAGATAATAAAGAAATTTAAGAAATCGTAGAAACTAAATATAATTATAGTTAGAATGACTTAGCTACTTGAATCAAAAATGTTTGTAAGCTGATTCACTAAAGCTGTTTTGCTGAAGGTGGAGTCAAAATGCTCTTTAAGTATTATCGTGCATATTATCTAAAACAGATTTAATAGAAATCAGTTGGGGACAAAGAAGTACCATAACTGTACACTCCCAAAAATAAATTCCCAAATTTAAGAATATTGGGCCGGCTTTAAATCACAAAAAAATTTGTTGTTTCAAGATAAATTTGCAATTGAATATAGAAAAGTCAACTGCTTTCTAGTTATTCGGGATATTATTAAACCCTTGCAAAGGATATATAAAATTAGTCAGAAGTTTGCAACGCAGTGCAGGATACATTTCCGAATTGATATTGCCATGTCCAGCTGTTTCTATACTGTTTGCCAGCTCAGCTTACGCAGGTTAAGTTTGAAAATGGTGGAGATTGGACTTATATTGCTTTAGCTGTTATAGGAGCAATCAAGTTAAATTGTGTGACGCTGCGCGCACAATAAGAGCATGAAATAAATGAATAAGAATAAAAACATGAAATAAATGAAGAAGAAGAAAAAGCAAACAAAAGAAGTATTTAATTTAAAATTCAAACCGAGAACGCGCGCGCGCCAACGATCGCGCATGTAGAGAACACTAGACCAAGAGAGATGGTCACACTTAGCCCGGCAAATCCCACAGACGACGGGCACACTAGATATCGCCGAGCCCTATATAAGACGGACCACGGGCCATAGAAAGGACTTGGCAGCCAACTGTCTAAGGGTGCAGAGGAAACTCCACAGTGGTGGTAAGCAGCGAAGTCATTTTTGGTGGACTAGATCATTCGATCCAAGTCCGCTCATACATTGTAGTTAGCTCCCGTAGTACTTCCTCCTCCTGGAGGTATCCCAAGGAGACGTCTGATTTCAGGATCACACCTCCTTAGGGCACGGTTCACCGGCTGATCTCTCGCTCTCTTGTGGCTGACCTCAGGGTCCCCAAGCACTTCTCTCTCTCTCTTGTGGCTGACCTCAGGGTCCCCAAGCACTTCTCTCTCTCTCTTGCGGCTGACCTCAGGGTCCCCAAGCACTTCTCTCTCTCTCTTGTGGCTGACCTCAGGGTCCTCAAGCACTTCTATCTCTCTCTTGTGGCTGACCTCAGGGTCCCCAAGCACTTCTCTCTCTCTCTTGTGGCTGACCTCAGGGTCCTCAAGCACTTCTATCTCTATCTTGTGGCTGACCTCAGGGACCCCAAGCACTTCTGTTTCTCTCTCTTGTGGCTGACCTCAGGGTCTCCATGCACTTCTCTCTCTCTCTTGTGGCTGACCTCAGGGTCTCCAAGCACTTCTCTCTCTCTCTCTTGTGGCTGACCTCAGGGTCCCCAAGCACTTCTCTCTCTCTCTTGTGGCTGACCTCAGGGTCCCCAAGCAACAAATTCTCTCTCTCTTGTGGCTGACTTCAGGGTCCCCAAACAACAAACTCTCTCTCTCTTGTGGCTGACTTCAGGGTCCCCAAGCCAAAACATTCTCTCTCTCTTGTGGCTGACTTCAGGGTCCCCAAGCAACATTCTCTCTCTTGCTGTCGACTTTCGGGTCCCCAAGCACTAAATAGCTCTCTCTCGCTCGTGGCTGACTTCAGGGTCCCCAAGCACCCCATTCTCATTTCAGGCAACCCATCCCGTGCTGGTCCTCTCGAGCAGCTGGACGGCTCCCGATACCAGGTATTCTAAGTGGACGAAGGAAGCGAAGGTAGCAAGGGCGGCACCCCGCCAAATCAGAGAATTCGTTAGTCGTTAATCAAATGTCAAGATACTTACTGAAATAAAACCTAGTTATAATCAATTACTAAGTAATTCCCCACGACTTCTACTCTGGGCGGGGTCGGAACTCTCTTTCAGCAACCACGCCTGACACAAAAAAATTCTTGTGACGAACAACGACGAACCGTGACAGTGGCGCCCGAACAGGTTAAAGTGGTTGCAGGAGTTAAACCGACACCAGCGGAGTAATGTCGAGCTGGGTATATCTGGCACCAAAGAGCGAACTAACGAAATACACAGAAGAGTTCGGATTAGGAACGGCAGAAAGAAGTGAGGATTTACGACGTTTGTTGGCAGCATTCGCCAAAAAAACGGATCATACAGAAGCGGTCAGATAAAGACTCACAGAACTGTCAGAAAAATATAAGAGAGAAAAAAGCCCGGCGAAAGAAACAATTCCGGCGATCGTGGTAACCAGGGAAAAGGAGGGGATAATGGACATCAAAGGAACAAGTCTAGGGAACGAAACGGAAGGAAAGACAGAAATAAAAATGGAAACAGAAGTCATAGACCGGGTACGCGGATTGGGCATCCGGTACCAAGGAACAACAAACCCACTAGAGTTCCTAAGCAAAATGGAACAGTGGGCAGGCGGATACGGAATACGGAAGGACCAGCTGATACAGACGATGCCATTCATCCTGGAGGGGATCGCGAGTGATTGGTGGAACACCACGCCGAGCAGGGTCGTAACATGAACTCAGCTCAGAACAGAACTTCTAGAATACTTTTTGCCGCCGAGGTATGAGGAACAGTTGGAGAATCAGATTGCACAGATGAAACATAGAGAAACGGAGCCCGTAAGAGAATACGCAATGGGACTACGAAAACTGATGCAATTCACGAAACCCTCAGAAGAGGCCAAATTGGACCGAGTGTACAGAAACAGCAGGGGCAAGATAAAGCTGTACGCTAGGAGGGCAGGATTCAACTCGTTAACAGAGTTCCTTAAACTAGCGGTGGAGGTAGAAGGAATAGAGGCAGAGGACCGGACACAGGCAAGCCAACCTGTGCAGCAGCTAAGACCAGAGATATGCATGCGCTGCGGAGGAACCGGACATGTGGCACGCACGTGCAACAATCCACCGAGGCTGTTTTGCTGGGTCTGTGGAAAAAACGGTACGAGAACCACGGAGTGCTGCAGGGCAGGGCCGGGAAACGCAGGAGGCCTGAGCAGATAAAGCTGGCAGCTCAGGCGGCAACAAAAGAGCCAGCAGCGGGGAAACAGTTGTGTTGCGACGGGTTCCAAATAGTAGCCCGGATAAGGGTCGGAAACAGGACAGCGAAAGGAATCGTGGACACAGGAGCATCCATGAGCGCGATAAGCAGAAACAGATATCAAGATCTGAAACACCAGGGCAAATGGTGTGGAGCCCGTGCAGAAATAACAATGGCCAACGGAACGACGCAGAAGGCGATAGGAGAGTTCACAGCAGAAGTCCAATTTGGAGGAAAATTGTTCAGTGTGTCTGTGTTGGCTGTGGCTGCGTACCGACGGAGCCCCAATCTTCAGCAAAATATGATGCGGCGCACAGAGTGATTGTCCACCTGTGGCGGCGTTGGAAGTTCCTCGGAGTGGAAGTCTGTTTCCCAAGGTCCCAAATAAGAAGTCGAGAGGTTCCAAAAATGTGCGTTTGATTTAATTTGGTTATGTAAGGAAACATAAAAGAGAAGAGCACAGAGGGTGCATCTGAATAGATTGACTGTCGCTCGCAGAATAATTGTCGGTTTTACATTTCGTTTTCACCGAAGCTGCAGCTCTCCAAATTATGTATATACATATGAACAAATTATCTGTGATCTGGTTCGATCTTTCGAACAAGACTACGAATAAAGGCAAAGAAGAATGTCTGTAACTAGAGAGCTTACAGTGTGACGTCAGTTACACTGCAAGTTCTCGTGTTGACAATATACAGTCCAAACATTCTCCCCCCTAATGATATTATTAGAATATTATTAACTCCTTCTTCAACGTCTTCGGTAGGTTGGACGCTAAAAAGATAATGCAACTTAGAATTGTTGTGGAGGGTCAAGATCACGATTTATCCAATTATCTTGTATGGGTAATGGGCACAATTTTGCTACTGGCCGTTTAATAATACCACTCTGAGACTGGAGTTTAACCACTCGAACCAAACCGTCTTGGCCGCAATGAGTTTCAGTAATTCGACCAAGAGCCCATAGATTAGACGGCAAACGTTCATCTTTAATGAGTACTAGATCTCCAGCCTGCAAGTTACGCCTATTTTCCAACCATTTCGGTCTCCGCTGCAAGCGTGATAGATAATCCGAGGACCAACGCTTCCAAAATTGCTGAACCAGGTGCTGACAGTTCCTCCATCTCTCGGTGACACTTAGTTTATCGGCCTGCTCTGTTGGCATAGCGAGTAGAGCATCCCCAACTAAGAAATGGCCTGGAGTTAGGACCATCAAGTCTTCCGGGTCATTGCTTAGCGGGCACAACGGACGAGAGTTTAAGCACGCTTCAATTTGAGCTAATACAGTGGCCAATTCCTCGTATGTAAGCGTACGATCACCAACTATCCTTTTTAAGTGGTGTTTCATTGACTTAAAACCCGCCTCCCATAGACCTCCAAAATGTGGAGCTGAGGGAGGGTTAAAATGCCACGTAATCCCGTCATCTGTGAGTTTACCTAGAATCGTTTTTTCGATGTACAACTTGTATGCCAACTTGTCTGCCTGCAGCTTCCGATTTGCCCCGACGAAATTTGTGCCACAGTCGCTATAAATATGAACACATTTTCCACGTCGGCCGATGAATCGGTAAAGTGCTCCAAGAAATGCGTCCGATGTCAAATCCCCCACTGGTTCTAGGTGGATAGCTTTTGTTACAAGAGATACAAAAACAGCGATATAGCCTTTAACCGAAGTCCGTCCTCTTCCTTTAGATGGCGAAATGTTGAACGGTCCTGCGTAGTCAATCCCAACTGACGTAAAAGCCTTCTGTGGCCGAATCCTGGCCGGTGGCAGATTACCCATCTTTTGGCTTACAATACTAGGGTTAAATTTATAGCAAACAATACATTTATGGATTTCTCTTCGTACGGCGTTACGTCCGTTGATGATCCAACAATTTTTTCCTGATATGATTGAGTGTAAGGGCCGCACCTCCATGTAAGGTACTGACATGGCTATAACGAATGACCAAGCTTGTAAATGAATGCTGATAAGGTAGAATGTATGGGTGTTTTTCCGCCATCGGCAGCAGTGCGTCCCTCAAGCGTCCTCCAAGTCGAATGATTTTTTCCGATTCATCAAAATACGGACTGAGTGGTAATAGCGGACTTTGCTTATGTAACATTTTCCCTTCCGATAATAGTTTCCAATCGCCTGCAAAGCCTTCCATTTGGCACATACGAACCGCACACTAAAATCCTTCAGAAAGTTCGCTTACCGTGAGAGAATCTACTATTCGAGCAGATTTCGATATCTTGCAATTCCTTATAAATCTATGAATATAGGCCAGCATGCGAATGAGAAATGTGTACGATGAAAACCTTCCTAATATATCGGATCCGTTCTCTTTCTCCACAGAAATAGCGTTGCAGTGCATCTGCTTCTGTTCGCTGGTGACTCGCATATCGGTTCCAGAATCTAGTTTTGTCGATGGCCACTCACAATCTTTAAATCTCAGCCACGGCGGTCCATTCCACCATAATTGGCACGATGCTAATTTAGTAACACTGATACCCCGACTTAGAAGATCGGCAGGATTATCCTCAGATGTTATATGTCGCCATTGATTTCCATCGCATAGCTCCAAAATTTTGCTTATGCGGCACCTCCTTGGATCCAGCTCAAGACGATCATCGAATCTGACCAAAAGACAGTGTCTGCAAAATCAATATGAATGGTTAAGTGATCCTTTAAATACTTAAATATTTTCGCAGCAATGACTGCTGCACACAATTCCGCTCTTGGAATTGTAAGCTGCGGCTTAATAGGCGCTACCTTACATTTCGCTAAAATTAGTTCCGCATGAAAGGCGTTCTCTCCTATCGGAATTCGTAAGTAAGCCGCCGCACCGTACGCGTATCCTGACGCGTCGCAGAACATGTGTAACTGTGGAGTTCCCTTTGACATTCCCCAAGCAATGTAGCGCGGTATATGAATCTTAGACAAGTTTGGTAGCTCTTGAATGAATTTCTGCCATTCCTTTTGAAGTTCCATTGGTACGTGGTCGTCCCAACTAAGTTTTGTCTTCCACAGAGCTTGCACCATTCGCTTTCCAACAACGGTAATTGGGCTCAACCATCCCATTGGGTCGAATAACCTCGCAATCGTCGAAAGCATCTTTCTCTTCGTTGGTGTACCTGCCGGGAGATCAAAATTAATTTGAAATCGAAACTCATCTTCATTGGGTTTCCAATATAATCCTAACGCCTCTCGTCACCTTGAAAGTTTAGAGGCTCTTTGGTTTCCCGATGTTCTAGAGGTATTCCTTCCAACAGTTGAGAACAGTTGCTGGCCCATTTTCGCAACTCAAAAGATCCCCTTCTCATCATTCCTCTAACTTGAGCTTGCAATTCCTTTGCATCGGAAATACTATTTGCTCCAGATAAAACGTCGTCCACATACATCTGACGTTTAAGTACATTGGCTGCCAGCGGGTAGTTATGCTCTTCATCTTCGGCTAACTGCTGCATAACTCTAATGGCCAGATACGGAGCACAGCTCGTGCCAAACATGACCGTGCAGCAGGCATATTCCTCTACCTGGACAGTGTTGTCCGTTTTCCACAAAATTCTTTGAAATTGAGCATCCTTCTTATGTATATTAATACATCTATACATTTTTTCCACGTCCGCAAGGAATGCAAATCTTATTACTCTCCAGTTGATCAGTATTGCTGGAAGATCCATGTGCAATTTGGGCCCTATTGCTAAGATTTCATTCAAAGATTTCCCATTGCTCGTCTTCATCGATCCGTCAAAGACGACGCGCACCTTGGTAGTCGTTGACGATTCCTTAATTACTGGGTGGTGAGGTAAATAACAATGTGTGGCTCCCCCCGGGTAGCCTGTTTCTTCCGTTTAGGATCAGCCAAGCAAAGCTGTTCAAATTGAGACCATTTTTCCACAGATAAGCGACGATTTGGCATGCGCTTACTCACCTTTGGTAACACATACGCAGTAACACTATACCTTGCCTGTGGCTCAAACCTTGATCCAAAACATAAAAGAACGGAAGAAGACGCTTCGGTAACTTGGGCGTTGGCCAGTCCATTAACCTTAATGTATGCCTTTTGACGAGTTAGTCCCAACTTCTGAACTACGTTTTCCGATACAAACGAAGCTTGCGATCCTTGGTCCAGAAATGCTCGGAACTGTAGTGTAAACCCTTCTGCTGACTGGATCAGAACTAACGCTGTTGGCAATAGCACTTCATAACTAGTCCCAGTTGTACTTGAAGTCCCGCTAATTGCGTTGGAAGTAACTTGTTGAACCTGCTCATTTGGCTGCGCATACCGAACAATTGTTTTTAAGTTTGCACCTTCGTGAGTTATGGTTATTCCCCAAACAGGTGAAGCACAAACGTTGCTTCATAACAGCTTCCCTCCGTGCTGTTAGATGCATGCTTTCGAAAACCTTGCAGTCTTGGACGGAATGACCGTTCTTGCAACATATGGCACATTTCTGCTCCGATCGGGCGACAAAAGAAGATTTCACATCTCGGCGCTTCTCAGATGATCCCGCTGCTCCCTTTCGATCCTTCTTAGACAATATTGTCCTCTCGCCACTGGCGGACGTAAGCATAGTCCTGTATTGTCCATCGAGATGCGCGGATAATTTTTCGAGTGTTGGTAACTCCTGCGAAGTAGCCAGGGATTTTTCCCAGTCCAACCGCAGCTCCGCAGGTAGTTTCTTCGTCACCATGTAAACTATGACATGACTTTGATCGAAAAGGTTAACGCCAACCTTTTCCAATGATTTAATACAAGAACGACAAGTTTGTAAAAACCCCTTAAGCGAAACAGGGTCATCGCTCTGCACCATTGGCTGTTGTTCTAATACCTGCATATAATGTTGAAACAGAACACGCTTATTATCATATAAGTTTAATAATATTTGCCAAGCTACATGATAATTTGTTCCGATCAGTGTTAGATGTTGGATATCTTTGATTGCTTCCCCTGACAAAGAATCTTTGAGGTAATGGAATCGATGTAGATCAGTGAGTCTAGGGCTATTATGAACTCGCGCTTCAAATATTTCCTTAAATGCCGGCCAATCTACAAATTCACCGCTAAATATAGGCAATTTAACCGTTGGAAGTTTAACCTCATCGATCGTGGTTTGGTCTGGTGCTATAAACCCTGACGGTGGCGCGTTGCGATGCCCATCCTGAAAATCAAGATTGTTAATTCCTGTTGATGCCAAAAGTCGATCCTTAGTCTCATTTAGGTCAGTTCTAATCTGCGCCACACTATCAATATACGCTTCTTTGAACTTTCCTTCAAGATCTGCCTCCATATAATCGTTCCGAATCAATTCGTCATCCGCACGCACCAATTTTCGATGGTTCTCTCGGAACTCCATGCGAATATTGGCCAGAGATTCTAATCTAGTCTCCATATGCACTTCCGAATTATTAGTGCCAGCTTTCCGAAAGTTCTCTAACATGCGGCGTACCGAATCAATCAAAGCTGATTGCTCCGCAATTAATTCCTCAAATGTCTCAGCCATGACCTTGACCCTCTTTCTCACAACAAAACACAGTGCACTAACCTTCTACAATAACCTCTTCGCGCTCCAGCGTAGTCCAAGTAGTGACCCACATATAATCCACTCAGTCCAAGAGAAGTCTTCCCGGGTTTCGGCACCAAAATGTGTTGGCTGTGGCTGCGTACCGACGGAGCCCCAATCTTCAGCAAAATATGATGCGGCGCACAGAGTGATTGTCCACCTGTGGCGGCGTTAGAAGTTTCTCGGAGTGGCGGTCTGTTTCCCAAGGTCCCAAATAAGAAGTCGAGAGGTTCCAAAAATGTGCGTTTGATTTAATTTGGTTATGTAAGGAAACATAAAAGAGAAGAGCACAGAGGGTGCATCTGAATAGATTGACTGTCGCTCGCAGAATAATTGTCGGTTTTACATTTCGTTTTCACCGAAGCTGCAGCTCTCCAAATTATGTATATACATATGAACAAATTAACTGTGATCTGGTTCGATCTTTCGAACAAGACTACGAATAAAGGAAAAGAAGAATGTCTGTAACTAGAGAGCTTACAGTGTGACGTCAGTTACACTGCAAGTTCTCGTGTTGACAATATACAGTCCAAACAGTGTCGTTTATGATACTGACAGAAGTAGCAGGAGAAATACTGCTAGGGATGGACTTTTTGGCAGGGCTACACAGAACGCTGAGGTGTGGAAACTTAGAGCTGGAAATAAGAGAGCCCGGAGGCGAAGAGGAACAACCGGAGACGAATACAGAGCAAGAAGACACGACATGGGAACCATCCGAAAAGGAAGTACAGGACTTTCTGGAGACACAAAGGCAAGTATTTGAAGGAATGCAGGGAAAAAGTAATATAACAAAGCATAAGATTTACCTCAAGGATGATAAACCGATTAAACAGAGGTACTATCCTCGAAATCCGAAACAGCAGGCAATCATCAATGAACAGGTGAACGAGCTGTTGGCACTGGGACTCATAGAACAATCACGTAGCCCGTACAGCGCGCCAGTAGTGCTAGTGAGAAAGAAGAACATCGAATGGAGAATGTGTGTGGACTATCGACTACTGAACGACAAGACAGAAAAAGACGCCTATCCGGTACCAAGAATGAATTTCATCTTGGACCAGTTAAGAGAGGCAAAGTTCATCAGAACAATAGATCTCAAGTCAGGATACTGGCAGATCCCAATGGATAGGGATAGTAGACAATACACGGCGTTCACAGCCCCGGACGTGGACTGTTCCAGTGGAAAGTTATGCCACTTGGGCTAACCTCAGCTCCCGCAACGTTTCAAAGAGCACTGGACTCAATAATAGGGCCAGAAATGGAACCGTTTGCATTTGCATATCTGGACGACATAGTGGTTATTGGCCGGAGCAAACGTGAACATCTGGAGAAGCTAAAAAAGGTATTCAGGAGACTACAGAACGCGAACCTGCGGATAAATCCAGACAAATGCCACTTCTTCCAAAAGGAGCTAAAGTACCTGGGACACGTCATAAGCGATCGGGGCATACGGACAGACCCGGACAAAGTAGCGGCAATTCGAGACTTACCAGCGCCGAGATCCACAAAGGAAGTACACAGCTTTTTAGGAATGGCGTCATGGTACCGACGGTTCATACCAAATTTCACCGAACAGGCAGGAGCGTTGCAAGGTTTAATCAGGAAAGGACAAAAATTCGAATGGACCAAGGAACAACAGGAATCGTTTGACCAACTAAAAACGAGCCTAACAAAGGCACCGGTACTGGTATGCCCCGATTTCACAAAATCAGATAACTTGTGCATCTTCACAGAGAACGGTCGTGTTTTTGTTTTGCGCTCCGAATTTTCATTGTTCTTATTGAAACCACCGGGGTTTACTTAAATCTCTTTAACGTTTCTACACCTTTAAGTGTTTTCTAACAACTTTCCGTTCGCTTCGCGAGTGCATCGTGATTAACTTGTGTTTAGTAAACAAAAAGTTTTTAGCATAATTTAATTCGGTGCTGGTTTGTTGTTATTTTTTTCTATTGCCCCTCTTTTCAGTACGCACTCCAACGGTAATATCTCTCAGAGGTGTTTTATACCGGAGTTAATCGGTTATCCCGCTCTCTCTCTCTTTTCGTTTCTATCTCGTTTCGAGGTGCCTAACATCAAAGTTATTCGGTGTTTCGCTCCCGCTCTGTCGCTCTGTTTAATCTCTCATTAAAAAGTTCTTGAGCGCTTTCGATTTTTTTGTCCGCTATAGTGCACAGTGGTCCGTGGTCAGTGAAATGGCTTTCTCGGCTGGACAGCAATGTATTCCCTGCCATACAAGAGATAAATTTTATCACGCAAAGTGTCTTGGCTATTCTGGCCTGGTTCGTGATGCCATCGATAAGAGTAGTGGCCTACGCTACTACTGCGATGAATGCATTGTATACGAGAACCAGGCAATAACTATTAGGCGGCTCACAAAAACTGCCGTAAAAATACGGACCTGCTCGTGGCGCTTGAATCGCAGCTCACTAGTCGCATGCTAGCTGAGCCCGATTCCCCAAAGCGCAAAAAAGTCGCGGTCGGTGGGCATTCTATGGCAGGTGCCGTGCAACCTGCTGCCCGCGATTCGATTCCAGCTCAGCTGCCAATCTTAGGCGCCACTCAAATGGTACTAAGATCGGGGGCAAAAAGTGATTCGGTATCCGAAGTTGCTGGAATCGGTGTGGCTCCGCTAGGTATTTCCGCTCTGTCCGATCAAAATAAAGTAGTGGCCCCAACACCTCATGTAGACTTAACGTCCGGATTACCGGCCGATACTGGTAGTACAGATACAAATTCTGTAGTACCAAAAAAGGTTGCATGTGTTGTACCAAAAACGGTTACTTGTGTTCGGGTGCCCCAGCTAAAACATGTATTTGTTTCACGGCTCGCCCCAGACCTCACATCACTGGATATTACGGCTTATATCCGTAACAAAATCCAAGTTGATGATTTGAAGGTCGAACAATTTAAATTTTCTTATGCTAGGAAAGTATCATCATTTAAGATTGGTATTCCTTGTGCTCTTTTTGCATCTGTGTGTTCCACCAGTTTCTGGCCCGAGGGCATATTTGTAAAAGAGTACGAAGCTAAGAGAAAAAAGAATAGTTCAGGGGAAATGGAAAATACCATTAAAGAACCATCCCCAGCGCCCTCCACATCCTCTTCTGTCCCAAAAAACTAGCCTCCTCTTTTCTTCTTTGCTATCAGAATACAAGAGGCTTACTTAGTAAGCTGACTAAATTGTATTCGGATAGTTTTTCTTTCCCATATAATATTATGGTATGTACAGAGACCTGGTTAAGGCCGGATATTCTTAGCTCCGAAATTCTCCCGGGTAAGTACACAATTTATAGGCTTGATCGTCAGTCCAGACGGGGAGGTGGAGTCCTGATTGCTGTCGACTCCACCTTTTCGTCTGAATTACTAACTTTCGAAGAATTTTATGACATCGAATTCCTAGGTATAAAATTATCGTTTCCCGGTAGTTTTGTATATATTACTTGTTCATATATCCCACCATCATCTGAGTTCCCTATTTACGCAAAACACCTTTCCGTTATTCAGTCCATTTCCAAAAAACTGTCAGATCGAGATCAGTTAATAGTATTGGGTGATTTTAATATACCTAGTGCGACATGGTCCCCTGACGAAAACTCTAACATTTTACTTCCTTTAGCGCAGCATGACTTTATTGACGGCTTGCTTGACATTGCGCTATCCCAAGTGAACCATGTTAAGAACTCCTTAGGACGTTTACTGGACTTGTGTTTTGTTTCAAATTCAGAAGGCGTTTGCCTATCAAGAACGTCACCACTTACACAACCGGAAGATCCTTATCATCCAACTTTAGAGCTGACTGTAGACGCAAGAACAGAGCTGAATAAAAAATCCGAAAAGTCGGTTAAACGAATCCGCTGCTTTCGTAAGGCAAACTTTCATCTTTTAAATACTTTTATATCCGGCTATGACTGGTCCGAATTTTATTCATGCACTAACTTGGCTAAGGCCGTTAATATCTTTTATAATGCATTGAATTCCTTCTTTTATCTGTGTGTTCCGTTATACTATCCGTCAATTTCAAATAAACCTCCGTGGTTTAATAAAGAGTTGTCACACCTAAAAAATATTAAGTCCAGACTTTTCAATAAATTTAAAATGTGCGGTTCACAATCTGCCTTCTCTCGGTACCTAAGGGCTCGGTCAAATTTTATCGTGCTTAACGCCCGGTGTTATAAAAGCTATTTGACTCGTTGTAGGGTCCAATTTTCACAAGATCCAAAACAGTTTTATAATTTTGTTAACACTAAGCGTAAATCAGCCTGTTACCCTGCATCGCTATCATTCGAAAACTCTACGGCAAACTCTGATCAGGCAATTGCCGATCTATTTGCCCAGTTTTTCCAGACAACTTATTCTGTTTCATCCCGTCCAAATCCGTCTTATTCAAATGCCATACCCAAGTCGAACTTGATTTTTTGTCCGAGGTTAAGCGAAAGCTCCCTTCTTTTGGATCTCCATAAAGTTAAGCCAGTCTATTCACCGGGTCCGGACGGAGTTCCAGGCTGCGTGCTTAAATACTGTGCTGAAACTCTGTGTAGACCTCTGTACAAATTGTTTACCTTGTCTTTAAAAACATCTCATTTCCCACTTATTTGGAAGGAGTCATTTGTCATTCCCCTTCATAAGAAAGGAAATAAATGCAATACAAGTAATTACAGAGGCATATCCAAATTATCCGCCATCCCAAAGCTTTTCGAAAACACTATTACACCCCATTTGCAACATCTTTGTAGATCGATTATATCTCCATGTCAACATGGATTTATAAGGCGAAGATCTACGACGACAAACCTCTTGGAGCTAACGTCTTTTGTAATAAATGGCTTTAGAAAGAACATGCAGACTGACGTAGTTTACACTGATTTTAGTAAAGCGTTTGATTCAGTAAATCACTCGCTTCTTGTATTAAAGCTAGACTTATTAGGGTTTCCATGTGATCTTCTAACATGGATCTCAAGTTATCTGAGTGGTAGGACTCAAAGAGTCCTCTTTAAAAACTCGATCTCTGATTTGATCCGAGTTACTTCAGGCGTCCCACAAGGAAGCCACCTTGGCCCACTTCTTTTTACTTTATTTATAAACGATCTCCCTCTAGTCTTGACAAAGTCGCGTGTTCTTATGTACGCAGATGACGTTAAGTTATGCCTGCAATTTAACGAAATTTCTAGCAGTTCAGACTTACAATCTGACCTAAATGCTTTTCAAACATGGTGTTGTGAAAATCTTTTGGATTTAAATAGCGCTAAGTGCAAAGTAATGACATTCTTTCGGGTGAACCCACAATATGCAACGTATACGCTGGGTGGTTGTGCGTTGTCTAGAATTACGCATGTTGATGACCTTGGCGTCCTTCTTGACCCAAAACTTAAGTTTTGTGACCATATTACCTCTATGGTGAATAAAGCCAGGGGAGTACTTGGATTTATTAAAAGGTGGTCAAAGGAATTCGATGATCCCTATGTTACAAAGACTCTGTTCATTTCACTAGTCCGTCCAATCCTGGAGTACTGTTCAGCAGTTTGGAGTCCTCAGTATGGTGTACATATAGACCGGATAGAGTCTGTGCAAAAGAACTTTTTATTATTTGCTCTACGGGGGCCTTAACTGGAATGCAAGCCTTATTTTACCATCCTACTCTAGTAGACTTCTCCTAATTAATCTACCATCCTTAGTAAACCGTAGAACGATGCTTGGCACAACTTTTATCTATAAACTTATTCACGGGGATGTGGAGAGTCCCGAGTTACTGGGTCGCATAAGCTTCTCCGTGCCTAATAGAATTACCAGGAACTATGTTCCTCTTACATTAAATATTTGTAGATCTAACTTTGATATGCATGAACCGTTTAGAGTACTGTGTAACGACTATAATAGACTATACCATATTATTTCTACTACCGACTCTTTGCCAAGCCTAAAAGCATCAATTTTATCTTACTTAGCACAAAATTAGTATTAGTATTAGTCTCGTACGTATTTCTAATCTTAGTCTGTCCGCTTCTACATTGTGCTTTTTAACTTCTCGCGATCTCGTTTTTACGCCCTATAAGGCTCCGCGCGTAACAAGCACTGCTTGGTGTCGTAAGGGCCACTTGTTTGCGCTGATCATAGTGCATCAACGTCCGAAAATTTAAACTACAAACGGATGCCAGCGACTTAGGCGTAGGCGCGGTCTTAACGCAGGACGGAGAGGACGGGGAGCATGTGATAGCGTTTGCCAGCAGGAGGTTGAGTAAAGTAGAGAAAAATTACAGCGCAACTGAAAAAGAATGCTTAGCAATATATTGGGGCATCAACAAGTACAAGATGTACCTCGAAGGCTATCGGTTCATAGTAATAACAGACCACATGGCTTTGAAGTGGCTAAACTTAATAGAAAGCCCGTCGGGAAGAGTGGCCAGATGGGCGCTAGGCCTACAACCATTCCAGTTTGAAGTCCAGTACAGAAAGGGATAATGGAATGCGGTAGCAGACGCCTTATCCAGAACACCACAGAACGAGTTAAAAACAATACAGTACACGGAGACATGGATTGAGGAAAAATACAAGGAACTGGAACGAGACCCAAAAAACACGGAATTCAAGATAGAGGCAGGCAGGCTATATAAACTGGGTAGCAATCGGAGAGACACACAACCATGGAAACTGTGCATAACTGAAGCTGAAATTCAACAGGTGTTAACGGAAAACCACAGTACATCAGAAGCAGGACACCTAGGCATGTTCAAGACACTGAGAAGGGTAAAGAACCGATATTTCTGGCCACGAATGAACAAGGACGTAAGGAAATACGTACAGAAATGCGAGTGTTGCCAAAAATACAAGGTATCGCAACAGAAAAAAGCTGGGAAGATGCTGACAAAAGTGGCAGAAACACCGTGGGAAACCATATGTGTGGATTTCGTAGGACCTCTACCCAGATCAAAGCACGGAAACACCACACTATTAGTAATCGTGGACAAATTCTCGAAGTGGGTAGAACTTGCAGCAATCAGACAGGCTACAGCGGACGCATTCCTACGAGTCTTTAGAGAAAGGGCAATTGCGAGAGTTGGATCGCCAAAAACTCTGATCTCGGACAATGGGGTCCAGTTCACAGGAGGAAAAACAAGAAAAAACAAGAAAAATGGGGGATACGGCAACAGTTGACGGCACCGTACACGCCCCAGGAGAACCCTACCGAGCGAACGAATCGAACAGTTAAAACGATGATCGCACAGCTAGCAGGAGAGGATCAGACCACGTGGGACGAACATTTACCAGAGCTAATGCTAGCATACAATAGTAGTGTATCGGAATCTACAAAATATAGCCCTGCGCAGCTAGTATTCGGGAAAGAGTTAAGATTACCAAACACGATGTTCGACAGGGTAACAAAAAGATCGGGGTTACAGGAGGAAAGTATAGAACAAAGATGGAACAGGTTAAAAGGCGTACGAAAGGAGGCAGTATACAGAAGAAGCCGCGGAACAACAAAAACATCACTACAATCTACGGAAAAGGGACTGGAAACCAGATGTCGGGGACTTGGTATGGTGCAAGACGCACTATCTGTCAAAAGCGGCAGAAAAATTTAACGCCAAACTAGCACCAAAGTACGACGGCCCCTGGAAGGTAACCAATTTCGTGTCACCAGTGATCATGACAGTGAGAGACCAGAACACACGAAAAACAAAGAGAGTATACATCGGAAACATCAAACAGTACGTAGGAACAAATACAATACAGAACGAACACGATGCACTAGCAACACATAAAAAGCACAATCTATCATTGAATACACATAACCAAACACTACACAAATGCCACTACTCCACAACACACAACTCACATAACATTAGTCATCTCACTACACCATACCCCAAACGTAAACCAACACTACACCATAACCATAACACAACACTACATCCTACACCAAAACTAAACGTTAAGCCTAACACAAACATTTGTCTCATTACAGAAAAGATGAACAAATTCACGGAGGCGGCGCGAAAATTCCGGGACAAACACGCAAAGTTACGGGCGGCACAAACGATGGCAAAACTCATAGAGCCAGTACCGATGGCGGGAACCGCTCGGAAGAGGACAGCACCGGCAAAAATGAAAACCACGGCACCAACCGGGAATATCCAGTCCAGGCAAGGCAACAGCCAAACGGCCAAAACTGCCCAGGAGAAAAGGGCAACCGAGACACCGGATAGGGACATACTAGAGCTCCACGAGGAGGAGTCTAACGACGAGGGTTGGACCCTACCGGAGGGAGCAATACTGTCCAGAACAGCCAAAAACTACATTAAGGAGAAGCCGGAAAACAGCAGCGCTGGCTGGTGAAAGATGGAGAGAAGACTTGGCGAGTAATTTCAAATAGGGGGAACTACATAACAATTATACAACACCACTCGAATCCATGACGGGGGGGGAGTGTGACGCTGCGCGCACAATAAAAGCATGCAATAAATGAATAAGAATAAAAGCATGAAATAAATGAAGAAGAATAAAAAGCAAACAAAAGAAGTATTTAATTTCAAATTCAAACCGAGAACGCGCGCGCGCCAACCATCGCGCATGTAGGGGCACACAAGACCAAGAGAGATGGTCACACTTAGCCCGGCAAATCCCACAGACGACGGGCACACTAGATCTCGCCGAGCCCTATATAAGACGGACCACGGGCCATAGAAAGGACTTGGCAGCCAACTGTCTAAGGGTGCCGAGGAAACTCCACAGTGGTGGTAAGCAGCGAAGTCATTTTTGGTGGACTAGATCATTCGATCCAAGTCCGCTCATACATTGTAGTTAGCTCCCGTAGTACTTCCTCCTCCTGGAGGTATCCCTAGGAGACGTCTGATTTCAGGATCACACCTCCTTACGGCACGGTTCACCGGCTGATCTCTCTCTCTTGTGGCTGACCTCAGGGTCCCCAAGTAATTCTCTCTCTCTCTTGTGGCTGACCTCAGGGTCCCCAAGCACCTCTCTCTCTCTTGTGGCTGACCTCAGGGTCCCCAAGCACTTCTCTCTCTCTCTTGTGGCTGACCTCAGGGTCCCCAAGCAACCAAGTCTCTCTCTTGCGCCTGACTTCAGGGTCCCCAAGCAACAAACTCTCTCTCTCTTGTGGCTGACTTCAGGGTTCCCAAGCAACAAAGTCTCTCTCTTGTGGCTGACTTCAGGGTCCCCAAGCAACAAACTCTCTTTCTCTCTTGTGGCTGACTTCAGGGTCCCCAAGCAACAAATTCTCTCTCTGGCGGCTGACTTCAGGGTCCCCAAGCCACAAACTCTCTCTCTTGTGGCTGACTTCAAGGTCCCCAAGCAAAACATTCTCTCTTGTGGCTGACTTCAGGGTCCCCAAACCAAACAATCTCTCTCTTGTGGCTAACTTCAGGGTCCCCAAGCAACATTCTCTCTCTTGTGGTCGTCTTTCGGGTCCCCAAGCACTAAATAGCGCTCTCTCGCTCGTGGCTGACTTCAGGGTCCCCAAGCACCCTATTCTCATTTCAGGCAACACATTCCGTACTGGTCCTCTCGAGCAGCGGGACGGCTCCCGATACCAGGTATTCTAAGTGGACGAAGGAAGCGAAGGAAGCAAGGGCGGCACCCCGCCAAATCACAGAACTCGTTAGTTGTTAATCAAATGTCAAGATACTTACTGAAATAAAACCTAGTTATAATCAATTACTAAGTAATTCCCCACGACTTCTACTCTGGGCTGGGTCGGAACTCTCTTTCAGCAATCACGCCTGACACAAACAAATTCTTGTGACGAACTCTGGCCATCCCTGAGCCACCCGACAACGACGAACCGTCACAATTGTTAAACTACATTTACTTTAAATTTGAGTATAGACCGGGAATAACTTGTTTCAAAGTTATGTTTTCTTTAGAGCTTAGCACTTATCCCTTGATATTTGATAAGAATCGGTTGACTATATTCTGTACAAATTGTTTACCTTGTCTTTAAAAACATCTCATTTCCCACTTATTTGGAAGGAGTCATTTGTCATTCCCCTTCATAAGAAAGGAAATAAATGCAATACAAGTAATTACAGAGGCATATCCAAATTATCCGCCATCCCAAAGCTTTTCGAAAACACTATTACACCCCATTTGCAACATCTTTGTAGATCGATTATATCTCCATGTCAACATGGATTTATAAGGCGAAGATCTACGACGACAAACCTCTTGGAGCTAACGTCTTTTGTAATAAATGGCTTTAGAAAGAACATGCAGACTGACGTAGTTTACACTGATTTTAGTAAAGCGTTTGATTCAGTAAATCACTCGCTTCTTGTATTAAAGCTAGACTTATTAGGGTTTCCATGTGATCTTCTAACATGGATCTCAAGTTATCTGAGTGGTAGGACTCAAAGAGTCCTCTTTAAAAACTCGATCTCTGATTTGATCCGAGTTACTTCAGGCGTCCCACAAGGAAGCCACCTTGGCCCACTTCTTTTTACTTTATTTATAAACGATCTCCCTCTAGTCTTGACAAAGTCGCGTGTTCTTATGTACGCAGATGACGTTAAGTTATGCCTGCAATTTAACGAAATTTCTAGCAGTTCAGACTTACAATCTGACCTAAATGCTTTTCAAACATGGTGTTGTGAAAATCTTTTGGATTTAAATAGCGCTAAGTGCAAAGTAATGACATTCTTTCGGGTGAACCCACAATATGCAACGTATACGCTGGGTGGTTGTGCGTTATCTAGAATAACGCATGTTGATGACCTTGGCGTCCTTCTTGAGCCAAAACTTAAGTTTTGTGACCATATTACCTCTATGGTGAATAAAGCCAGGGGAGTTCTTGGATTTATTAAAAGGTGGTCAAAGGAATTCGATGATCCCTATGTTACAAAGACTCTGTTCATTTCACTAGTCCGTCCAATCCTGGAGTACTGTTCAGCAGTTTGGAGTCCTCAGTATGGTGTACATATAGACCGGATAGAGTCTGTGCAAAAGAACTTTTTATTATTTGCTCTACGGGGACTTAACTGGAATGCAAGCCTTATTTTACCATCCTACTCTAGTAGACTTCTCTTAATTAATCTACCATCCTTAGTAAACCGTAGAACGATGCTTGGCACAACTTTTATCTATAAACTTATTCACGGGGATGTGGAGAGTCACGAGTTACTGGGTCGCATAAGCTTCTCCGTGCCTAATAGAATTACCAGGAACTATGTTCCTCTTACATTAAATATTTGTAGATCTAACTTTGATATGCATGAACCGTTTAGAGTACTGTGTAACGACTATAATAGACTATACCATATTATTTCTACTACCGACTCTTTGCCAAGCCTAAAAGCATCAATTTTATCTTACTTAGCATTAGTATTAGTCTCGTACGTATTTCTAATCTTAGTCTGTCCGCTTCTACATTGTGCTTTTTAACTTTTCGCGATCTCGTTTTTACGCCTATAAGGCTCCGCGCGTAACAAGCACTGCTTGGTGTCGTAAGGGCTACTTGTTTGCGCTGATCATAGTGCATCAACGTCCGAAAATTTAAACTACAAACGGATGCCAGCGACTTAGGCGTAGGCGCGGTCTTAACGCAGGACGGAGAGGACGGGGAGCATGTGATAGCGTTTGCCAGCAGGAGGTTGAGTAAAGTAGAGAAAAATTACAGCGCAACTGAAAAAGAATGCTTAGCAATATATTGGGGCATCAACAAGTACAAGATGTACCTCGAAGGCTATCGGTTCATAGTAATAACAGACCACATGGCTTTGAAGTGGCTAAACTTAATAGAAAGCCCGTCGGGAAGAGTGGCCAGATGGGCGCTAGGCCTACAACCATTCCAGTTTGAAGTCCAGTACAGAAAGGGATAATGGAATGCGGTAGCAGACGCCTTATCCAGAACACCACAGAAGGAGTTAAAAACAATACAGTACACGGAGACATGGATTGAAGAAAAATACAAGGAACTGGAACGAGACCCAAAAAACACGGAATTCAAGATAGAGGCAGGTAGGCTATATAAACTGGGTAGCAATCGGAGAGACACACAACCATGGAAACTGTGCATAACTGAAGCTGAAATTCAACAGGTGTTAACGGAAAACCACAGTACATCAGAAGCAGGACACCTAGGCATGTTCAAGACACTGAGAAGGGTAAAGAACCGATATTTCTGGCCCCGAATGAACAAGGACGTAAGGAAATACGTACAGAAATGCGAGTGTTGCCAAAAATACAAGGTATCGCAACAGAAAAAAGCTGGGAAGATGCTGACAAAAGTGGCAGAAACACCGTGGGAAACCATATGTGTGGATTTCGTAGGACCTCTACCCAGATCAAAGCACGGAAACACCACACTATTAGTAATTGTGGACAAATTCTCGAAGTGGGTAGAACTTGCAGCAATCAGACAGGCTACAGCGGACGCATTCCTACGAGTCTTTAGAGAAAGGGCAATTGCGAGAGTTGGATCGCCAAAAACTCTGATCTCGGACAATAGGGTCCAGTTCACAGGAGGAAAAACAAGAAAAAACAAGAAAAATGGGGGATACGGCAATAGTTGACGGCACCGTACACGCCCCAGGAGAACCCTACCGAGCGAACGAATCGAACAGTTAAAACGATGATCGCACAGCTAGCAGGAGAGGATCAGACCACGTGGGACGAACATTTACCAGAGCTAATGCTAGCATACAATAGTAGTGTATCGGAATCTACAAAATATAGCCCTGCGCAGCTAGTATTCGGGAAAGAGTTAAGATTACCAAACACGATGTTCGACAGGGTAACAAAAAGATCGGGGTTACAGGAGGAAAGTATAGAACAAAGATGGAACAGGTTAAAAGGCGTACGAAAGGAGGCAACACAGTATACAGAAGAAGCCGCGGAACAACAAAAACATCACTACAATCTACGGAAAAGGGACTGGAAACCAGATGTCGGGGACTTGGTATGGTGCAAGACGCACTATCTGTCAAAAGCGGCAGAAAAATTTAACGCCAAACTAGCACCAAAGTACGACGGCCCCTGGAAGGTAACCAATTTCGTGTCACCAGTGATCATGACAGTGAGAGACCAGAACACACGAAAAACAAAGAGAGTATACATCGGAAACATCAAACAGTACGTAGGAACAAATACAATACAGAACGAACACGATGCACTAGCAACACATAAAAGCACAATCTATACACAAATGCCACTACTCCACAACACACAACTCACATAACATTAGTCATCTCACTACACCATACCCCAAACGTAAGCCAACACTACACCATAACCATAACACAACACTACATCCTACACCAAAACTAAACGTTAAGCCCAACACAAACATTTGTCTCATTACAGAAAAGATGAACAAATTCACGGAGGCGGCGCGAAAATTCCGGGACAAACACGCAAAGTTACGGGCGGCACAAACGATGGCAAAACTCATAGAGCCAGTACCGATGGCGGGAACCGCTCGGAAGAGGACAGCACCGGCAAAAATGAAAACCACGGCACCAACCGGGAATATCCAGTCCAGGCAAGGCAACAGCCAAACGGCCAAAACTGCCCAGGAGAAAAGGGCAACCGAGACACCGGATAGGGACATACTAGAGCTCCACGAGGAGGAGTCTAACGACGAGGGTTGGACCCTACCGGAGGGAGCAATACTGTCCAGAACAGCCAAAAACTACATTAAGGAGAAGCCGGAAAACAGCAGCGCTGGCTGGTGAAAGATGGAGAGAAGACTTGGCGAGTAATTTCAAATAGGGGGAACTACGTAACAATTATACAACACCACTCGAATCCATGACGGGGGGGGAGTGTGACGCTGCGCGCACAATAAAAGCATGCAATAAATGAATAAGAATAAAAGCATGAAATAAATGAAGAAGAATAAAAAGCAAACAAAAGAAGTATTTAATTTCAAATTCAAACCGAGAACGCGCGCGCCAACCATCGCGCATGTAGGGGCACACAAGACCAAGAGAGATGGTCACACTTAGCCCGGCAAATCCCACAGACGACGGGCACACTAGATCTCGCCGAGCCCTATATAAGACGGACCACGGGCCATAGAAAGGACTTGGCAGCCAACTGTCTAAGGGTGCCGAGGAAACTCCACAGTGGTGGTAAGCAGCGAAGTCATTTTTGGTGGACTAGATCATTCGATCCAAGTCCGCTCATACATTGTAGTTAGCTCCCGTAGTACTTCCTCCTCCTGGAGGTATCCCTAGGAGACGTCTGATTTCAGGATCACACCTCCTTACGGCACGGTTCACCGGCTGATCTCTCTCTCTTGTGGCTGACCTCAGGGTCCCCAAGTAATTCTCTCTCTCTCTTGTGGCTGACCTCAGGGTCCCCAAGCACCTCTCTCTCTCTTGTGGCTGACCTCAGGGTCCCCAAGCACTTCTCTCTCTCTCTTGTGGCTGACCTCAGGGTCCCCAAGCAACCAAGTCTCTCTCTTGCGCCTGACTTCAGGGTCCCCAAGCAACAAACTCTCTCTCTTGCGGCTGACTTCAGGGTCCCCAAGCCACAAACTCTCTCTCTTGTGGCTGACTTCAAGGTCCCCAAGCAAAACATTCTCTCTTGTGGCTGACTTCAGGGTCCCCAAACCAAACAATCTCTCTCTTGTGGCTAACTTCAGGGTCCCCAAGCAACATTCTCTCTCTTGTGGTCGACTTTCGGGTCCCCAAGCACTAAATAGCGCTCTCTCGCTCGTGGCTGACTTCAGGGTCCCCAAGCACCCTATTCTCATTTCAGGCAACACATTCCGTACTGGTCCTCTCGAGCAGCGGGACGGCTCCCGATACCAGGTATTCTAAGTGGACGAAGGAAGCGAAGGAAGCAAGGGCGGCACCCCGCCAAATCAGAGAACTCGTTAGTTGTTAATCAAATGTCAAGATACTTACTGAAATAAAACCTAGTTATAATCAATTACTAAGTAATTCCCCACGACTTCTACTCTGGGCTGGGTCGGAACTCTCTTTCAGCAACCACGCCTGACACAAACAAATTCTTGTGACGAACTCTGGCCATCCCTGAGCCACCCGACAACGACGAACCGTCACAATTGTTAAACTACATTTACTTTAAATTTGAGTATAGACCGGGAATAACTTGTTTCAAAGTTATGTTTTCTTTAGAGCTTAGCACTTATCCCTTGATATTTGATAAGAATCGGTTGACTATATTCCATAGCTGCAATATATCTGTCATACTGACTATACGGTTATCGCCAATTATTAGATCTGTATAAAATATAGATTCTTGTAACTTTCCAAATCGTTTTGTTTTTATGTGTACACTGACCAAGTTAAGAAATCTGCCAATTGGAATTATCGTCCAATAGGTGCCATAGGAAAAATTAGACCGACTTTGTTCAATTTGGCAGTTTTTTTTTAAATGTGTGTATAAATTGTTGTTAGTTGTCCAAAATGAGTTTTGATCAAAATTGGTTGAATATATCATAAATTGGTTATATGCCGAATTTTCGCGAAGGGTAAAAGATAGATTCTTAAAACTTTCCAAATCGTGACTTGCGAATTTGTCGTGAGTTTATATTTGAAAAATCTGCAGGATATTGTCTACATAATAGTAAACGACAGTATATAAACTAACATGTAAAAAAAATTTTATAAAGAAGAAAAAAATAAATGTTTGTTAATGATTTTTTAGTTGTATATGTATACGCTTATGTAAGGCATTACTAAAAAGCATTATAAATTACAAATCCTGTACTGTCAATTCCCCAATGAATTGCAGTTTATTCCTGCTCTGCAGTACTTTTATTACTTTTCCCCTTTGTAAATAAACGTGATGCATATGATATCGGAAGTTGGAGTCCGTTATGGTTTTGAGCTAATACGCTTCACATGCTTGTTAATTATATATACTTAATTTAATTAATTTTATTTTAATATGTTTTTGATTTCGATTTAAATTTTTCTTTTCTATGGTTTGAACAAAGGTTGGATTTTCTATGGGTTTTATTTTTGGCTAATCAATCCGACCCACCAAATTTCATGAGGATCGGCCGACTATATCCTATAGCTGCCATATAACTGAACAATTGGAAATGCCATAACTTTAGTGTTCTTAAAGTTAGGAAGTTCGGATTTTTTATGAATAATAAGAATGCATCATATGAATAATTTTGGAGAATATAATTTAAAAAATATTCGGCTCCGCCCGAAGTTAGCTTTCCTTTGTTGTTTTTGTTTAGATCCAATAAGTTGAGGTCCAAAACCACCTCAGACAAAAAATTAGATTTTGAAGCAATACAAGCCAAAACAAGAGAGAACGCTATAGTCGGGTGCCCCGACTATCAGATACCCGTTACTCCGGTAAAGGGAGTGCGAGGGAGATGGAGATAGAAACTTTGATCACGCATAACTTTTTAACGAATGGTCCGATTTGAAAAATTTCTTCTACATTTCGATAGGTATTGATAAACACAATAAAACTGCATTTTTACTTTTCCGAAATATTTAAATTTTTAAAATCGTATATAAGCGATTGTGGGCGTTAAAGGGGGCGTGGCACCCTTTTGAAATAAACTTGCGCTGCGTAGGAACTCCTAGAATCTGCATGCAAAATGCCAATCTTCTAGCTTTTATAGTTTCCGAGATCTCAGCGTTCATACGGACAGACAGACAGACAGACAGACAGACGGACAGACAGACGGACAGACGGACAGACGGACAGACGGACAGACGGACATGGCTAGATCGACTCGGCTAGTGATCCTGAACAAGAATATATATACTTTATAGGGTCGGAAACGCTTCCTTCTACCTGTTACATACTTTTGCACGAATACAATATACCCTTTTACTCTACGAGTAACGGGTATAACAAGAGAGAACGCTATAGTCGGGTGCCCCGACTATCAGATACCCGTTACTCAGGTAATGGGAGTGCGAGGGAGATGGAGAGAGAAACTTTGATCACGCATAACTTTTTAACGAATGGTCCGATTTGAAAAAATTTCTTCTACATTTCGATAGGTATTGATAAACACAATAAAACTGCATTTTTACTTTTCCGAAATATTTAAATTTTTAAAATCGTATATAAGCGATTGTGGGCGTTAAAGGGGGCGTGGCACCTTCTTAAAAAAACAAACTTGCGCTGCGTAGGAACTCCTAGAATCTGCATGCAAAATGCCAATCTTCTAGCTTTTATAGTTTCCGAGATCTCAGCGTTCATACGGACAGACAGACAGACAGACAGACGGACAGACAGACGGACAGACAGACGGACAGACAGACGGACAGACAGACGGACAGACGGACATGGCTAGATCGACTCGGCTAGTGATCCTGAACAAGAATATATATACTTTATAGGGTCGGAAACGCTTCCTTCTACCTGTTACATACTTTTGCACGAATACAATATATCCTTACTTATTTGTGAAGAAATAATCAATAATGTCTCTTATATTATTTGGTGTTGGGGTAATTTCATATGGTAAATATGTTTTTATGTTTTCCAAAATTACACGTATTACATTCGTTAAGTATGTTTCGTATTAATTTTATATAGTCTGGGTAAATATATGAATTCCTAACATCTATTATCATTTTTTATATTCCTTGGTGAATTTTATCTTAGTGTATTTTAATAATAAGTTCCTTAAATCCAGAATGGTTACTTATATTTATATGATTTTTTATAGTTTTAAGAGTAAACTGTTTTTTCGAATTATATTCATATATTCATTTTGGAATATAACAAAATCAATTATATTTTTAAACAAAATAATAGAGGTTCGTCCATAAATGGCTTCTAGTATATATATATATCGTTTGCCTTTTCACTGGTCATTTCAGATTAGAACATTTTCACGAAAGTACGATTAAATATTTTTCCACCTCGGCTTCTTCCTTGTCACCTTTAATGAATATTAATTGTCTTATATAAATATAAAGAGGACATTCTGTAAGTTGAATACCAAGAAAGGCATCTTCTTCTGAACTATGAACTGTAGGTACTAACGAGACAAAATCTTCGTTTCCTGTTACAAGTGAATCTGATTAATTGTTCATAAAGTTTGTGGCCGAATCTGTTTCTTGATTTATGTCTCTTATGTTTACTCTGGAAAGAGTGTCAGCTACATAATTTTGTTTGGCTTTAATTTGCTCAATTTCCAATTTGTTTTCGTTTAAACTTATTTTCCACTTCTGTATGGTCATATTTGGCTCTTTTACATTGTGTAACCAAGCCAAAGGCTTGTGATCGTAAATAATTTTAAACTTTCTACTGTAAAGGTAACAGCGGAAATACTTGGTTGCCCACACTATTTTTATAATTATTTTTCTATTGCAGAATAATCAGGTGTTCATTGTCAATGTACATTTTTTTTAAAGTTTGGTTTGGCTTAATGTTACACCATTGGGTGTAATTATATGTCCAAGAAAGTTAGTTTCACGTTTTAGAAACTCGAACTTATCCAATTGTAATTACAAATTTTTTTTAATTTTTTTATTATAAGCTTTGCTTTTATTTATTGAACCTTCTCTTAGTTTTGAGACTAACAATAAGTTTTCGAGTCTTAACATTAAAATTTAACTAACAGTGTGATAAGACTGCATTCTGGTTGCGCGTCCCTCAAGTCGGTCGCTGGGTGAGTAAGTCATTGCGACGAAGGCGTGATTGGTTGATCAACCTTGTAAGACCTCTTGCCAGGTGGTTAGGGTGCAACGATAACTTGGTAAATTACTTTTATGTTTAAGTCGCGATGTATGTTTTCGTTGCGAACGTACCACGGTGCCCCGGTGATTGTTCTCAAGATCTTCGACTGAGCTCGCTGGACTATGTCAATATTGCTATTGCTGGCATTTCCCCATAACTGAGAGCCGTACATCCATATAGGTTTTAGTACCGAGTTATACAGCAGGACTTTATATTCAAGACTAAGGGGAGACCGAGCGTTGATAAGCCAATGAAGGCTACTGGCTTTAGCTTTAGGTGTGTTCTTTTGGATGCAATGTGCCGGCGCCATGTGAGCCTTCTGTCGAGGTGTACTCCTAGATTTGTCACTTCGTTTGCTTGCGGGAGTAGAGTATGGTTCAACATGAGCGGCGGGCAGTATTGCCTGTTCAGGGTGAACGTAACGTGCTTGCATTTTTGTTCGTTCACTTAAATTCTCCAATCTGAAAGCCACTTTTCAACATCGACCAGATGAAGAGCTAGCTGCGCAGTTGCTTGCTTCGGTCATTTTGAGCTGCTGAGAATAGCTGTATCATCAGCAAACGCAGATGTTGTTAGTCGTGTGCTTGTTGGGATGTCTGCTATGTAGAAGACATATAATGTTGGCCCAAGCACGCTACCTTGAGGAACTCTAGCTCCAATAGTGAAATCGTCAGTTATAGCAGTGTTGCATCTCACAGCAAATTTTTTGTCGTAGAGGTAAGACTCTAAAAGCTTATGGGTGTTGTAGGGGAGCATTGTCTTGATCTTGTACATTAGACCTTCTAGCCAAGCTCTATCAAATGCTTGAGAGACATCTACAAATATGGCAGTACAGTACTCTTGTTTTTCTAACGCGTTCCGAATTTCTGATGACCTGCTCAATTGTTCCGTGCTTTTCACGAAACCCAAATTGATGTGACGGAATGATGTGAATTTCTTCCTGGATTCTTAGATATGTGTTTATCCGAGTCAATACGCATTTTTCAAAGAGTTTAGATAAGCATGAAAGTAGGCTTATAGGTCTATACGACGTGGGAATTGTGGGGTCTTTTTCCGGCTTTGCTATCATTATTATAATTGCCTTTTTCCATCTCACTGGAAAGTGGCCAAGTTTTGGGATGACATTAAAAGAGTTGGGTGAGCTCTTCATAGTGAGTGTTTTGTACTAGATGTTGACAATTGCTCTACGTAGCGTCGGTGGACATATGCTTCTTCTTGCTGTAAAGCTTTAGTGAGTTGACGTGAGGCATGTTTTAAGCGTTGCCTAGCAGGTGGCGATCTGTGGAATTGCCACTCTCGACGTAAGCGTCGTTTTTCGACGACGAGCTGTTCGATTTGTAGATTTGTATTCTTTTGGTTGCGTTGTGTACTTGTAGTTTGAGGTGTTGAAACTCGAGCTGCAGAGACGAGTACAGACTCCAGGGTATTATCAAAGCTGTCTACGTTGGTTTCATCGTTGAGATGAGGACTTTGCTCAATGTGTGAGCTAATATATTTCCTGAACTTTACCCAATTGGTTTTCTGCAAAGTCAATTTAAGCGATTGTTCCAATGTTCCTGGATGTCTGAGTAGAATAAACAGGACTGGCGAGTGGTCGGATGAAAGATCCGAAAGGCATTCGGCGCTTATCAGATTTTTAGGAATGTTTTTGGTAATCGCAAAGTCTATTAAATCGGGTAGTTTCTTTGGATCTGCCGGACAGTATGTTGGTCTGCCAGAAGAAACATAGTCGAGATCGTTCTTGGCTTTTTTGATCCCCAGTTTGTGTGCTTGGCATTGTAGTCCTCTGCTGCTATGAAGTGGTCTCCTAGTGAGTTGAAAAACTGCATAAACTCATCTTCAGCTATAGTGAAGCAAGGTGGGCAGTGTACGGCGGCTATATTTATAGATGTGGCCTGTAGATAGTTATACCCGTTACTCGTAGAGTAAAAGGGTATATTGTATTCGTGAAAAAGTATGTAACAAGTAGAAGGAAGCGTTTCCGACCCTATAAAGTATATATGTTATTGTTCAGGATCACTAGCCGAGTCGATCTAGCCATGTCCGTCTGTCCGTCTGTCCGTCTGTCTGTCTGTCCGTATGAACGCTGAGATCTCGGAAACTATAAAAGCTAGAAGATTGGCATTTTGCATGTAGATTTTAGGAGTTCTTACGCAGCGCAAGTTTGTTTAAAAATGGTGCCACGCCCCCTCTGACGCCCACAAGCCACAAGCTGTGGCCACAGTTTTGATGCTATTATGAAAATTTTAATTGATATGTATTTGTTTCGTCAATACCTATCGATTGGCCTAATAAATGTTTGCCACGCCCACTCTAACGCCCAAAAACCCATTAAACGCTTAATCCTGGCCAGCGCCTACATTTCCGCCTTTCATGGCCCGTGGTACCAATGTCTTGGGGTAGATGGCGCAATATAATAGCGCCGTCTAACGGATGACTTTGGAACAGCTGGCCAAGGTGCTAATTCGAGCGGCGAAAAACATACAAGAAGGCATATTTATATTAAGTTGTTTAGCTGAGTAACGGGTATCTAATAGTCGAGGCACTCGACTATAGCGTTCTCTCTTGTTTTTTGGCAAATTTGTTATGCTAGTTGTGCTTAATACGGCTTCTTTACCATCTGGATGTTTTGTTCCGTAGAATGAATTGCCTCGTAGTTGAAAATTGTATTTGTTTATAAGGTGAGTTTCTGAAAGCAGCATTGCGTCGATATGATTGTCGAGTAGGAATTGATGCTGTGTGCAATTTTAAATTTGCATATCTTAATTTATCGAAAGCCCCAATAATTATACCCGTTACTCGTAGAGTAAAAGGGTATATTGTATTCGTGCAAAAGTATGTAACAGGTAGAAGGAAGCGTTTCCGACCCTATAAAGTATATATATTCCTGTTCAGGATCACTAGCCGAGTCGATCTAGACATGTCCGTCTGTCCGTCTGTCTGTCTGTCCGTATGAACGCTGAAATCTCGGAAACTATAAAAGCTAGAAGATTGGCATTTTGCATGTAGATTTTAGGAGTTCCTACGTTCCTTATTATAAGCTTTGCTTTTATTTATTGAACCTTCTCTTAGTTTTGAGACTAACAATAAGTTTACGAGTCTTAACATTAAAATTTAACTAACAGTGTGATAAGACTGCATTCTGGTTGCGCGTCCCTCAAGTCGGTCGCTGGGTGAGTAAGTCATTGCGACGAAGGCGTGATTGGTTGATCAACCTTGTAAGACCTCTTGCCAGGTGGTTAGGGTGCAACGATAACTTGGTAAATTACTTTTATGTTTAAGTCGCGATGTATGTTTTCGTTGCGAACGTACCACGGTGCCCCGGTGATTGTTCTCAAGATCTTCGACTGAGCTCGCTGGACTATGTCAATATTGCTATTGCTGGCATTTCCCCATAACTGAGAGCCGTACATCCATATAGGTTTTAGTACCGAGTTATACAGCAGGACTTTATATTCAAGACTAAGGGGAGACCGAGCGTTGATAAGCCAATGAAGGCTACTGGCTTTAGCTTTAGGTGTGTTCTTTTGGCTGCAATGTGCCGGCGCCATGTGAGCCTTCTGTCGATGTGTACTCCTAGATTTGTCACTTCGTTTGCTTGCGGGAGTAGAGTATGAGCGGCGGGCAGTATTGCCTGTTCAGGGTGAACGTAACGTGCTTGCATTTTTGTTTGTTCACTTAAATTCTCCAATCTGAAAGCCACTTTTCAACATCGACCAGATGAAGAGCTAGCTGCGCAGTTGCTTGCTTCGGTCATTTTGAGCTGCTGAGAATAGCTGTATCATCAGCAAACGCAGATGTTGTTAGTCGTGTGCTTGTTGGGATGTCTGCTATGTAGAAGACATATAATGTTGGCCCAAGCACGCTACCTTGAGGAACTCCAGCTCCAATAGTGAAATCGTCAGTTATAGCAGTGTTGCATCTCACAGCAAATTTTTTGTCGTAGAGGTAAGACTCTAAAAGCTTATGGGTGTTGTAGGGGAGCATTGTCTTGATCTTGTACATTAGACCTTCTAGCCAAGCTCTATCAAATGCTTGAGAGACATCTACAAATATGGCAGTACAGTACTCTTGTTTTTCTAACGCGTTCCGAATTTCTGATGACCTGCTCAATTGTTCCGTGCTTTTCACGAAACCCAAATTGATGTGACGGAATGATGTGAATTTCTTCCTGGATTCTTAGATATGTGTTTATCCGAGTCAATACGCATTTTTCAAAGAGTTTAGATAAGCATGAAAGTAGGCTTATAGGTCTATACGACGTGGGAATTGTGTGGTCTTTTTCCGGCTTTGCTATCATTATTATAATTGCCTTTTTCCATCTCACTGGAAAGTGGCCAAGTTTTGGGATGACATTAAAAGAGTTGGGTGAGCTCTTTATAGTGAGTGTTTTGTACTAGATGTTGACAATTGCTCTACGTAGCGTCGGTGGACATATGCTTCTTCTTGCTGTAAAGCTTTAGTGAGTTGACGTGAGGCATGTTTTAAGCGTTGCCTAGCAGGTGGCGATCTGTGGAATTGCCACTCTCGACGTAAGCGTCGTTTTTCGACGACGAGCTGTTCGATTTGTAGATTTGTATTCTTTTGGTTGCGTTGTGTACTTGTAGTTTGAGGTGTTGAAACTCGAGCTGCAGAGACGAGTACAGACTCCAGGGTATTATCAAAGCTGTCTACGTTGGTTTCATCGTTGAGATGAGGACTTTGCTCAATGTGTGAGCTAATATATTTCCTGAACTTAACCCAATTGGTTTTCTGCAAAGTCAATTTAAGCGATTGTTCCAATGTTCCTGGATGTCTGAGTAGAATAAACAGGACTGGCGAGTGGTCGGATGAAAGATCCGAAAGGCATTCGGCGCTTATCAGATTTTTAGGAATGTTTTTGGTAATCGCAAAGTCTATTAAATCGGGTAGTTTCTTTGGATCTGCCGGACAGTATGTTGGTCTGCCAGAAGAAACATAGTCGAGATCGTTCTTGGCTTTTTTGATCCCCAGTTTGTGTGCTTGGCATTGTAGTCCTCTGCTGCTATGAAGTGGTCTCCTAGTGAGTTGAAAAACTGCATAAACTCATCTTCAGCTATAGTGAAGCAAGGTGGGCAGTGTACGGCGGCTATATTTATAGATGTGGCCTGTAGATAGTTATACCCGTCACTCGTAGAGTAAAAGGGTATATTGTATTCGTGAAAAAGTATGTAACAAGTAGAAGGAAGCGTTTCCGACCCTATAAAGTGTATATGTTATTGTTCAGGATCACTAGCCGAGTCGATCTAGCCATGTCCGTCTGTCCGTCTGTCCGTCTGTCTGTCTGTCCGTATGAACGCTGAGATCTCGGAAACTATAAAAGCTAGAAGATTGGCATTTTGCATGTAGATTTTAGGAGTTCCCACGCAGCGCAAGTTTGTTTCAAAATGGTGCCACGCCCCCTCTGACGCCCACAAGCCACAAGCTGTGGCCACAGCTTTGATGCTATTATGAAAATTTTAATTGATATGTATTTGTTTCGTCAATACCTATCGATTGGCCTAATAAAAGTTTGCCACGCCCACTCTAACGCCCAAAAACCCATTAAAAGCTTAAGCCTGGCTAGCGCCTACATTTCCGCCTTTCATGGCCCGTGGTACCAATGTCTTGGGGTGACTTTGGAACAGCTGGCTAAGGTGCTCAACAGAGTCAACGTTAATTCTCGATAAGAATTTCTATTAAAGGAAATTGCGATGGTTTTCATTTTTCAATACCGAACTATATCCCAAGAACTATGCAAATCAAATCAAGTTAGCCAAATTGGAGGTCTGAGTCAAACAAGGCGTATGTGTGTATGTATGTAAGCATATACATATGTATGTATTTACATTGTACACAGTTGCAATTGCCCGGCAAAGATAACTCCTTTCAAAGAAAGCTATTCGCTGTTTAGCTGAGTAACGAATATCTAATAGTCGAGGCACTCGACTATATCGTTCTCTCTTGTTGAAAGGATGTTTTCCTGCAGTGACCAATTAAATTCTCTAGAATATCATTCATACATCGTTGAAATGTTGCTGGGGCGTTATTCAGCCCAAAACGCATTAAAGTATACTCATGGTGGCCGTTTTACGATGAGAATGCTGTTTTTCAATTGACTCAGGGTCCATTTCTATCTGATGAAATCCTTTGGCAAGGTTAAGGGTCGTCAAGTAGTGATATTTTCCAAAATTGTCCAATATTTCGCCATTGGAAATTGTGAACTTGTCGTTAATAGTAATATTGTTTAAGTGTCTATAATCGATCATAAACGAAATTTCTTTGTTTCCGAGCCAACATCTTTCTTTGGGATCCATATTGGACTACAATACGGAGAAGATGATTATTGAATCATACCCTGACTTATTAATTTATATATTTGCTCCTCAACCTCATCTCTATAAATATCTGGGTACTTGTATGGTTTTACATAGAAAGGACTTTCATGTTTAGTTTTTATTAGATGTTTAATGATATGTGTAAAGGAAAAATTGTCACCTTCAACAAACCTATATTTTTTTATTAAATGCATTATTGCTTTTCCTTATTCAATATTTAGATGACTAATTCGAATTTTATTAGAATAATTGATTTCTTTGTTAAGCGCATAATTAAAGTTTTTATCCTTTAATTTTTTATCCAAATTTTTGACTTTTTAATTGGTATAAAATTATGGTTAATTTCTTTCGTTAAATAGCTTGGTAAATGATCATTGAAATTATATTTTTTAGGGGTGATACTAAAAATGAAGTTATTTACTTTTACGTATTCTTTCTTAAAGTTTATATGGGCCTTACTTAATTCTAATATATCTCTTCCAATCAAAGTATCATATTTGTTCAAAAAATCATAAAAAAATAGTTTTGAATTTTCTAGGTTTGCTAATTAAAGGTTTGGCGTTTATTTCTCGTATAGAACCTAAAATTACTTCTCCTGTAATTGCAAATATTAGTTTGGGGCTTGTTTCATGCTACGCTTACAGTTTTCCCGCTTCCTCAAATATCTGAAAAACGTTTTCAAATATGCAGTGTCGTTATAATTAACACTTCATATGTCCTATAACTTCTAAAGTAATGGTAAACATTTTTAGAATTGGTGCTGTGCCATTAAATATTGATCGAAGAAGTTTTTTAGATCGTTTTTGACATATTCCGCTCAATAACTGGCCTCTATGAAATCTGTTTTGTGATTTGTGTGCGTTGAAGTGGCCATTAAACAATAAAGTTTAATCCAAAAACTCTAGCTCTTGTAGTTTCCCAGATTTCGACGTTCATACGGACTAACAGACGTACAAAGCTTAATCGACTCGGCTATTGATTCTGCGAAAGAATATATTCAAATACTTTTACCTTCACTTAATTTGGACTAACAGATGGACAAAGCTTAATCGACTTGGCTATTGATTCTGAGCAGATATTTTTACATCCTAGACGGTAAAAAAAAATACGCATCAACATACTGATATCAATCTTTACGAATGACAATTTTACACAACTTCAAGGACATACACACATAAAGACTATAGCTCAGCAGTTGGGGACAAAGAAGTACCATAACTGTACACTCCCAAAAATAAATTCCCAAATTTAAGAATATTGGGCCGCCTTAAATCACAAAAAAGTTTGTTGTTTCAAGATAAATTTGCAATTGAATATAGAAAAGTCAACTTCTTTCTTGTTATTCGGGATATTATTAAACCCTTGCAAAAGATATATAAAATTAGTCAGAAGCTTGCAACGCAGTGCAGGAGACATTTCCGAATTGATATTGCCATGTCCAGCTGTTTCTACACTGTTTGCCAGCACAGCTTACGCAGGTTAGGTTTGAAAATGGTGGAGATTGGACTTATATTTCTTTAGCTGCTATAGGAGCAATCAAGTTAAATTGTTAAATTAATTTTTTTTTAAAGTTGAGTATAGACCGGGAATTACTTGTTTCAAAGTTATGTTTTTTTAGAGTTTAGCACTTATCCCTTGATATTTGATAAGAATCGGTTGACTATATTCCATAGCTGCAATATATCTGTCATACTGACTATACGGTTATCGCCAATTATTAGATCTGTATAAAATAAAGATTCTTGTAACTTTCCAAAGCGTTTTGTTTTTATGTGTACACTGACCAAGTTAAATAGGTGCCATAGGAAAAATCCGACCAACTTTGTTCAATTTCGAAGTTTTTTTTGAAATGTGTGTATAAATTGTTGTTATTTGTCCAAAATGAGTTTTGATCAAAATTTGTTGAATATATCCCATATTTGTTATAGGCCGAATTTTCGCGCAGGGTAAAAGATAGATTCTTTCCAAATCGTGACTTGCGATTTTCTTGTCGTGAGAAGGCGAAATTTGTTTTTATATTTGAAAAATCTGCACGGCTTTTAAAAATTGGTCTTGCCGAATTTGACATTATCAGGATATTGTCTTCATAGGAGGAGGCTGTTAGCTTTGAGCTTTAAATGTGTTCTTTTGGCTTTAATGTGGCTGCGCCAAGTAAGACGTCTATCGAGGTGTACGCCAAGATATGTTACTTCATTTGCTATCGGAACCACTGTGTTGTTTAGAGTAAGTGGAGGGTAGTCTTGCCTGTTAAACGTTAAACGTTACGTGTTTGCATTTTTGTTCGTTAACTTTAATTCGCCAGTCGGATAGCCATTTCTCCACTGCCACCAGGTGTTTAGCAAGTTGCGCCATTGCTTGCTTGGGGCATCTCGAGCGGCATAGGATCGCTGTGTCATCAGCAAAAGTGGATGTGGTTAGTTTCCTGCTCGTTGGGATGTCCGCAGTGTAGATAAGGTAAAGTGTTGGTCCAAGCACGCTGCCTTGAGGAACTTCGGCTCTGATGAAGTAGTCATCGGACATGGCAGCATTACATCTTACTGAGAATTTCCTGTTGTAAAGGTATGATTTCAGAAGTTTGTGAGTGTTGGTTGGTTATTTTGTGCATTAAACCTTCTTAATGCACAAAATAACAGAAATGCTCCCAACCAACACTAAGCTGTGGAAAGCTTGTGATACGTCCAGAAATATCGCAGTGCATTACTACCTTTGTTCAAATGCATTTCGGAATTTCTGAAGTTATGCGGTTGACTTGCTCAAAAGTTCCATGTTTTTCTCGAAAACCGAATTGATGAGTCGGGATTTTGTTGTGTGTTCTGAGATATGGGGTAATATGTGCCAAGAAGCATTTTTCGAAGATGTGCTCTCCAAAGTGGGAACTTGGAGCTCATTGGGGATAATAGCTCTATGTAATGTTTTTGGGACCTTTCTTCTTCATGACGTAATGCAGCTAAGAGCCTCCGTGTAGCGTCTTTTAACCTTAGTTTTGCAGATGGTGATCTGTTGGATAGCTATTCTCGCCGTGAGCGTCGCTTTGCTAGAACAAGCTGTTCTATTTCGACGTTCGTGTATCTATGATTGTACAATGTTTTTTTTTTTTAAATAATAAAAAAAAAAAAAAAATATATAAAAGAGAAAATAAATACGTATATAAATGTTTTTTTTAGGTGTATATGTATACGCTTATGTAAGGCATTACTAAAAATCATTATAAATTACTGTCAATTCTCCAATGACTTGCAGTTTATTACTGCTCTGCAGTACTTTTATTACGGGAAGTTGGAGTCCGTTATGATTTTAAGCTAATCCGCTTCACATGCTTGTTAATTATATATACTTAATTTAATTAATTTTATTTTAATATGTTTTTGATTACGATTTAAATTTTTCTTTTCAATTGTTTGGACAGAGTTTTATTATAAGTTCTATTCTCGTTGACTTAGGATCTAAACTTAAAGTTTAAATTATAAAAAGAAATAGAATAATTGACTGGCGCCCTGTGGTAAAAATAACCTTTCAATCGCTGGCTTATATTTGGCTTGAGCATATTGATAAGATCCACAGCATTATCTGCATAAGTGGGAGAGAGAAACTACCAAAAAGAAACTACACTGCAAAAAGTATACAAATATCTATTTATATAGCTTCTCCCCACTTAAGAATGATTAACGTCCTCGTTAATATATAATGATCAATTAAAAATAACATATTACAGTTTTAGAAATCTAAACAAAGTTACATTTTTCAATTCATACAGTGGTTTTTATGCGGTGTTTAATACAACTAAACTTGTTCGCTGCGATTATCATTTGAATTATCATTTTCTTTCCTTTCGAATTCATTTGAGTACTTTAACTTTCGAATTAATTTTATTCGTTTGAATTTAGATCTATGTCGCCTTATATTTCTATTGTTAAACTATTCCTTATAATGTGTGTCATTAAGCTTAGATATATGTTTAGTTTCCCTAAATGGGCTATTAATTTATATACCCTTGCAGAGGGTATTATAATTTTGGTCAAAAGTGTGCAACGCAGTGGAGGAGACATCTCCGACCCTATAAAGGGTCCTATATATATTCCTATATATATTCTTGATCAGGGTCGCGTCCTGAGTTGATTTAAGCATGTCCGTCTCTCAGTTTTCAAGATATCGAATTGAAATGTTGCACACACCCTTCTTTCCTTTGCACGCAGTATATAAGTCGGAACGGCCGGGAACGGTCGATCTAGCCATGTCCGTCTGTCCGTCTGTCTGTCCGTCCGTATGAACGCTGAGATCTCGGAAACTATACAAGCTAGAAGATTGGCATTTTGCATGTAGATTTTAGGAGTTCCTACGCAGCGCAAGTTTGATTCAAAATGGTGCCACGCCCCCTCTGACGCCCACAAGCCACAAGCTGTGGCCACAGTTTTGATGCTATTATGAAAATTTTAATTGATATGTATTTGTTTCGTCAATACCTATCGATTGGCCTAATAAAAGTTTGCCACGCCCACTCTAACGCCCAAAAACCCATTAAACGCTTAAGCCACATTTTCGCCTTTCATGGCCCGTGGTACCAATGTATTGATGTAGATGGCGCAATACAATAGCTCCATCTAACGGATGGCTTTGGAACAGCTGGCCAAGGTGCTAATACGAGCGGCGAAAAACATACAAGAAGGCATATTTATATTAAGTTGTTTAGCTGAGTAACGGGTATCTAATAGTCGAGGCACTCGACTATAGCGTTCTCTCTTGTTTTTTGTATTCCTTGGTGAATTTTAACTTAGTGTATTTTAATAATAAGGTCCTTAAATCCAGAATGGTTACTTATATTTATAAGATTTTTTGTTGTTTTAAGAGTAAACTTCCAGTGTTTGTTCGAATTATATTCATATATTCATTTTGGAATATAACAAAATCATTTTTATTTTTAAACAAAATAATAGAGGTTCGTCCATAAATGGCTTCTAGTATATATATATATCGTTTGCCTTTTCACTGGTCATTTCAGATTAGAACATTTTCACGAAAGTACGATTAAATATTTTTCCATCTCGGCTTCTTCCTTGTCACCTTTAATGAATATTAATTGTCTTATTTAAATATAAAGAGGACATTCTGTAAGTTGAATACCAAGAAAGGCATCTTCTTCTGAAGTATGAACTGTAGGTACTAACGAGACCAAATCTTCGTTTCCTGTTACAAGTGAATCTGATTAATTGTTCATAAAGTTGCCGAATCTGTTTCTTGACTACTGTCTCTTATGTTTACTCTGGAAAGAGTGTCCGCTACATAATTTTGTTTGGCTTTAATTTGCTCAATTTCCAATTTGTTTTCGTTTAAACTTATTTTCCACTTCTGTATGGTCATGTTTGGCTCTTTTTCATTATGTAACCAAGCCAAAGGCTTGTGATCGGAAATAATTTTAAACTTTCTACCGTAAAGGTAACAGCGGAAATACTTGGTTGCCCAGACAATCCCCAATAATTATTTTTGCTAACGCAGAACAATCTGGTGTTCATTGAGAGTGCGGCTTGCAAAACAATTTTAATTTTGGTCATAGGACAAAACGATACCTAACGCAAAGTTGCTAATGTCTATCGTCAATGTAAATTTTTTATTAAAGTTTGGTTTGGCTAAATACCATTAGGTGTAATTATTTGTCCAAGAAAGTTAGTTTTACGTTTTAGAAACTCGAACTTTTCCAATTGTAATTTTAAATTTGCATCCCTTAATTTATCGAAAACCCCCATAATGGACGTGTTCCTGCCGTGACCAATTAAATTCTCTGGAATATCATTTATACATCGTTGAAATTGATTCAGGGTCCAGTACTATCTGATGAAATCCTTTTGGCAAGGTCAAAGTCATAAAGTATTGATATTTTTAACATTTGGCCATTATTTCGTCAATAATATTTGGGAACTTGTCCTTAGCAGTAATATTGTTTAAGTGTCTATAATCGATCATAAACGAAATTTCTTTGTCCCCGAGCCATCATCTTTCTTTGGGACTATCCATATTGAACTACAATACGTAGAAGATGATTTTCGAATCATACCCTGACTTATTAATTCTTATATTCTCCTCAACCTCCTCTTTATAAATATCTGGGTACTTGTATGGTTTTACAGAGACAGGACTTTCATGTTTAGTTTTCTCGTAAACATTTTGGACTTTTTTAATTGTAATAAAATTATTGTTAATTTTTTTCTTAAGGTCGCTTGGTTTTGAACCTTTCGTTGTGAAATCTATCGTTTCTAATTTGCCTAACCTGATTTCTAAAGTAACTTTGATTTTTGACTTGCTGATTATTCTGTGGACATTTTTAATTATTATTTATATTTTGAATCGGATTCTGATATATTGGATTAAAGCATAATTGGTTTTGCATAGGTGATAGTCAAAATTAGGATGCATTTGAGGGTTGTTATAATATTTCTTCTTTAGATAGTTTTGTTGTTGCTTAATATTGTTTTTATAATTTTCTTATATTCCTAGTTATTGTGCAACAAGTCTTAATTTACTTGGGGTACTAACATTAAATCTACACACCGATATAAATATTCGGTCTAGTAAAACTTTTCGAATAATTTCACTAATCGCTGAGTTCATTGCTTCGGTAAACAGGTATCTATTATTTGTACTACCATCTAAGTGCCATTTATTACAAAATATGGATAATTTTAACACATTTCCAAAATAATTCGTTTTGTACATATTAGTAAGTAATTGAGGGATTGGTGTTTGGTGTTTGTTCTTTAGTAAGTCCAGTACCCTCCAAATTCGTCTTGTTAATCTCATGAGCAAGTGTTGAGCGTTTTCAACGGTATGGTTCCCTAGGGTTCCATAAACAATGCCAAGTTGTTGGTCGACTCTTTTAATGGAAAGGGACGTCGCCATCAAACGTGTGACGAACCCGCCGCGTGTACGCCACAATTGTTGTTCATATTAGTATATTAATATTAAGTCATAGTAAGATTAAATAAGTTATATCTAGGTTCAAAACCTTGGGTGGCAACGCCAACCGATATTTAGCCGAGACACGTTTAATACTAGAAAAGCAAGGAGCTAAGATACGAGTAGTAGGAAAATACTACAAATCCCCAATGCGGGAAAAAGGAGGAAAAGGAAAGGCGAATTGTTACGATTATATAATCGCATCTCCCGATCGTGTGTTTTCTTTTTGTAGTTAGATAAGAAAAGCTAACCTACCTAACCTCATTCCCACAGCTACTTTGGGCCCGAACGTGGACATCCTTCCCGTTCGCCAAAGTAGCCGTAGTTCTGCCCCTAGTAGTACCACCGGACCTCCATCTGCGCGTGGATACACGTCCCGTCTACAAAAATGTAGATTTTAAAGCAATACAAGCTAAAAATTTTCTATTATTTGTGAAGGAATAATCAATAATGTATTTATCTCTTATATTATTTGGTGTTGGGGTAATTTCATATGGTAAATCTATTTTCACGTTTGCCAAAATTACACGTATTACATTCATTAAATATGTTTCGTATTAATTTTATATAGTCTGGGTAAAAATATGAATACCTAACATCTATTATCATTTTTTGTATTCCTTGGTGAATTTTATCTTAGTGTATTTTATATTTGGACGTTGATGCACTATGATCAGCGCAAACAAGTGGCCCTTACGACACCAAGCAGTGCGGAGCCTAATAGGCGTAAAAACGAGATCGCGAGAAGTTAAAAACGACAATGTAGAAGCAGACAGACTAAGATTAGAAATACGTACGAGACTAATACTAATACTAATTTTGTGCTAAGTAAGATAAAATTAATGCTTATAGGCTTGGCAAAGAGTCGGTAGTAGAAATAATATGGTATAGTCTATTATAGTCGTTACACAGTACTCTAAACGGTTCATGCATATCAAAGTTAGATCTACAAATATTTAAAGTAGGAGGAACATAGTTCCTGGTAATTCTATTAGGCACTGAGAAGCTTTTGCGACCCAGTAACTCGGGACTCTCCACATCCCCGTGAATAAGTTTATAGATAAAAGTTGTGCCAAGCATCGTTCTACGGTTTACTAAGGATGGTAGATTAATTAGGATAAGTCTACTAGAGTAGGATGGTAAAATAAGGCTTACATTCCAGTTAAGGCCTTTTAATAATAAAAAGTTCTTTTGCACAGACTCTATCCGGTCCATATGTACACCTTACTGAGGACTCCAAACTGCTGAACAGTACTCCAGGATTGGACGGACTAGTGAAATGAACAGAGTCTTTGTAACATAGGGATCATCGAATTCCTTTGACCACTTTTTAATAAATCCAAGTACTCCCCTGGCTTTATTCACCATAGAAGTAATATGGTCACAAAACTTAAGTTTTGGCTCAAGAAGGACGCCAAGGTCATCAACATGCGTTATTCTAGATAACGCACAACCACCCAGCGTATACGTTGCATATTGTGGGTTCACCCGAAAATATGTCATTACTTTGCACTTAGCGCTATTTAAATCCAAAAGATTTTCACAACACCATGTTTGAAAAGCATTTAGGTCAGATTGTAAGTCTGAACTGCTAGAAATTTCGTTATATTGCAGGCATAACTTAACGTCATCTGCGTACATAAGAACACGCGACTTTGTCAAGACTAGAGGGAGATCGTTTATAAATAAAGTAAAAAGAAGTGGGCCAAGGTGGCTTCCTTGTGGGACGCCTGAAGTAACTCGGATCAAATCAGAGACCGAGTTTTTAAAGAGGACTCGTTGAGTCCTACTACTTAGATAACTTGAGATCCATGTTAGAAGATCACATGGAAACACTAATAAGTCTAGCTTTAATACAAGAAGCGAGTGATTTACTGAATCAAACGCTTTGCTAAAATCAGTGTAAACTACGTCAGTCTGCATGTTCTTTCTAAAGCCATTTATTACAAAAGACGTTAGCTCCAAGAGGTTTGCCGTCGTAGATCTTTTCCTTATAAATCCATGTTGACATGGAGATATAATCGATCTACAAAGATGTTGCAAATGGGGTGTAATAGTGTTTTCGAAAAGCTTTGGGATGGCGGATAATTTGGATATGCCTCTGTAATTACTTGTATTGCATTTATTTCCTTTCTTATGAAGGGGAATAACAAATGACTCCTTCCAAATAAGTGGGAAATTAGATTAAGCCACGGAGGTTTATTTGAAATTGACGTATAGTATAACGGAACACACAGATAAAAGAAGGAATTCAATGCATTATAAAAGATATTAACGGCCTCAGCCACGTTAGTGCATGAATAAAATTCGGACCAGTCATAGCCGGATATAAAAGTATTTAAAACATGAAAGTTTGCCTTACGAAAGCAGCGGATTCGTTTAACTGATATATATATATATTTTTTTTTTTTTGTAATATTTGCTTTTATTTATTGAATCTTCTCTATATGAGACTAACAATAAGTATATCAAATCTTATGAATATGACTTAACTTACAGTCATGTAGACTGAATTTAGACTAACGGGCCCTAATATTTATTGCTGGGCTGGTAGATCGTTACGATGCAGACGAGTTCTGTTCGAAACCCGTCTTAGGTTCCTTGCGAGATTATTTGGGTGCAGTGTAAGCTTGTTATGGTAGGCCGCTTTCTGCTTTGCTATTTCATCTTTGACCGGTGGTATGCCCAGATCCCTGTGGATGTTTTCGTTCCGAACATGGAACCATGGGCACATGGGCACCATGGTGCCCCAGTGATTGTTCGCAGGATTTTTGATTGTGAGCGCTGTATGATGTCAATGTTGCTGTTGCTCGCGTTCCCCCAGAGCTGGGAGCCGTAGGTCCAAATGGGCTTAAGTGTGGAGTTGTAGAGAAGAACTTTAAAGTCCAGACACAGGGGTGATCGAGAATTTATAATCCAGTGAAGACTGCTAGCTTTAAGTCTGAGATGTACTTTTTTGCATTCAATGTGCTTCCGCCAGGTTAGGCGTCTGTCGAGGTGGACGCCGAGATATGTTACATCGCTGGCTTGGGGAATCTGCGTACTATTCAAAGCTAGCGGGGGGCACAATTGTCTGTTAAGGGTAAACCTTATATGTTTACACTTTTGTTCATTAATTTTGATTCGCCAGTCTGATAACAACTTCTCAACTACCACCAATTGATCAGCCAGTTGAGCTGTTGCTCTAGTTGGGCATCTCGAGCGGCTCAGGATTGCGGTGTCGTCAGCAAATGTGGACGTAGTCAGCCTCTCGTTCGTAGGGATGTCTGCTGTGTATAGGACAAACAGGGTAGGGCCCAGTGCGCTACCTTGTGGGACTCCGGCTTCAATGTTATACTCTTTGGATGTCGTTGTATTGCATCTAACCTCAAAGACTGTGTGGTAGAGGTACGACTTAAGTAACTTATGAGTGTTTTCTGGCAGTAATGTTATGATTTTATGCATAAGGCCTTCAAGCCACACTCGGTCGAATGCCTGAGAGACGTCGAGGAATATCGCACTACAATATTCCCTATGTTCGAAGGCTGTACGAATTTCTGAAGTTATCCGGCTGACTTGCTCGATGGTTCCGTGGCTTTCACGAAACCCGAATTGATGTGCCGGGATTAAGTTTTGTTCTCTTAAATATGGTGTAATGCGCGTGAGCAGGCATTTTTCCAGTAATTTGGACAGGCACGATAGTAAGCTTATTGGCCTGTACGATGAGGGAATTGTGTGGTCTTTCCCAGGCTTCGGTATCATTATAACCACGGACTTTTTCCATTTTTTGGGGTAGTAGCCAAGTTTGGTGATCCCGTTAAATAGCTTGCATATAACATCCACTGCGCAGTTTGGAAGTTCAATTATCATTTTTGGGGTTATTAGGTCGCCCCCTGGAGCCTTTTTCGGTTTTATTTGCTTCCTAATGACGTTAGCAATTTCAGGTGCTTGAAACAAAATCGGGTTAATTGCAATTTCAGAGCTAAGCGGCGGTAGTTGAAGAGAGTTTGTGGCGGCGTTCGGCTGAAATACATTTCGTAGGTGTTTCGGCTCTGTCTTCGTCACTGCGGTCCCAAGTACCCGAGGAGTTTCTAATCGGAGTGACTGATTCTATCGGAGAGCTTAAATTTGGGTGAGCTCTCCACAAAGGATGCTTTGTACTGGTCGGCGACAGTTTCTCGATGTACCGGCGCTGCGCAAGCTCCTCTTCTGGCTTGAGTGTTTTGGTGAGTCTGCGGGTGTCATCATTATAGAGTTGCTTCGAATGGGGCGATCTGCAGGATTGCCAAGCGCGTCGTAGACGTCGTTTCTCCCGAACCAGTTGTTCGATTTGCAGATTAGTTTTGTATTGGTTGCTACGCACGATTGTCCTTTCTGGTGTTGAGATTTTTGCTGCTGCCACGAGTACTGACTCCAGGGCATCAGCACAGAAGTCGATGTCGTTCTCTATGTTTAACTGTGGTGTTAGTTCAATATGGGAACTTACGTACTTTTTGTACTTTAGCCAGTTAGTTCTAGTCGAGGTCAGCCTGAAGGGGTGCTCGATTACTTTCGGGCTTTGAAGGAGAGTTATTAGAACTGGCGAGTGGTCCGATGATAAGTCCGATAGCGATTTGGCGCTTACTAGATTTCTTGGGATGTTCTTGGTCACACCGAAGTCAATTAAGTCCGGGAGTTTTCTGGGGTCAGCTGGCCAATATGTGGGGCTGCCAGGGGAGACATAGTCGAGTTTGTTGCTCAAATTTATGATTGCTTTATACAGTTGTCTTCCTTTGGGCGTCACGAGTCTTGATCCCCAGTGCGTGTGCTTGGCGTTGTAGTCTCCTCCTGCTATAAAGCGATCTCCGAGTGAATTGTAGAAGTCCAAGAATTGCTCTTCAGTTATTGTAAAACGCGGTGGGCAATAGACAGCGGCTATAGTGATACTGCCGTTGCCTGCTTGTAGTTTTATAGATGTAGCCTGCAAATAATTTGTTGCACACCTCTGGTGAAAGTGGTGCTTAATGCGTTCCCTGATTAGGATTCCAGTTCCTCCGTGAGCCTTACCGTCCGGGTGATCTGTGCAGTATGAAGTATAACCTCTTATTTGGAAGTTGTATTTACTTGTGAGATGCGTTTCTGCCAGCATTACATCTATTTGGTTTTCATTTAGGAATTGAGTTATTTCAAGTTTGTGCCGTGAAACGCCATTGGCATTCCACATGGATATTCGAAGACAAGACATCGATTATTTAGATTGTTGGGATGTGAGCAAATTTATTAAAATGTTTTGATTTTGCATAAGGTTTGTCATTGTTGTTTTCATGAAGGACATAATTTCCATCATACCCTGTTGTAAAGTCAGCATCATGGTTTCCATGCTGTTTAGTATTGTCCTATTGCTTGCTGAGGTGTAATTGTAATTTGCTCAGAGCATTGAGCTTGTGGGAGTCCCGTCTGATTGGCAAGTCCTGATTTTAGGGCACTGGCGTATGAAACTCCACCATTTGTGTTGAGGGGCCCAAATGAAGATCTGGCTGCTTTCGCAAAGAAAACATTAGGTGTGGTTTGGGATTGCACGTACGCATTTCGTGCATTCTGGTAGCGTGCTTGTTTTGCTTGTTGAAACTGACTCTTCAGCTCTTTATAGACCGGGCAGCCTCTGTAGTTTGCGGTATGGTTATCTCCACAGTTAGCGCATTTCTTTGTCTTTGGGTCTTCTTTGCTTGCAGGGCAAGGTTCGGATTTGTGGAAGCCACCACAAGCTACGCAGACTGAACGAAGCCCGCAGTTGTTTCTGGTGTGTCCATACTCTTGGCAGTTTGTGCATTGCAGCGGGCCATTCCGCTTGTGCGGTTCTTCAACAGTAATCCTTCTATGCAACAGGAATTGCAGTTTGTAGATCGGGTGCACTTCATTTTTCTTCAAGGCTCTGCTTTCTGGCTCCAGTTCGACCTTAAAGAGTGGTTGCGGCTTTTTATTTTTGTTGATAATATTAATAATATTTTTGGGGAAGAATCCTTTTTCTTTCAGTGCCTCTTTTATCTCATTGGTGGATACGTCGGGCTCTATGCCCTTTAGCACTACTTGCAAGCCCTTGCTACTCTTGAGCTGGTACGTGTAGTAGGGTTTCCTAGCCTCGTCTAGGTAATTAGTTACAGCTCTGAATTGATCTTCAGTTTTAGCTTGAAGCTTTGTTTTGTGAATATTCCCTTTAACAAGAGGAGTAACATAAAAGTTGTCATTCCCGACCAGCACAACAATTTTCTTTACTAGGGCATTTGAATTCTGTTCCCTTATGTAAATTGGTGGGGGCTTTGGTTTCTTTTGAACAGCCTGTCCAGATTCAGATTGATTATTATCAATTTCCGACAAGAGGGCGAATCTGTTGTTACTAGATGCCCCCGGTTGTTCGCTGCCTTTATTTGGGCAATTTTGTTTTGGTTTATTTCCAACCATTTTATTTTGCGGGCTTAGCTTCCGTTTGATTTGGATGTAACGATCCATGCCAGTCTGTATAGCCGGACCCACTTGTTGTTGTTTGATATTGCCGATATTGGCACTCGTACTTACAATTGGCTTTGTAGTTTTATTCGGCGCTGCAGAAGTTGCAAACGCATTCGAAATCGCGTTGTTGTTAACGGCGACCGTTGATGTTGTTGTTGCAGTGGCTGCGGTTGCAGAAATTAACGAGGTCGCAGTGCTCGTGGCTGGTGAGCTGTGAGTCGAAGCTGGGGGTGGGGTTCGACACTGCAAGCTCCATGAAGTGGGAGTTGGTGTGAGTAGGGCGTGAGAACAAGACCGTGCTCTCGCACTGTCAATGTTTAGTAGGGCTGAGTTGCTCTTTGAAGAAGTTCTTTCTACTTCTGTATCACGGGTTGAGAAATAAGAGATATAAATGTTTCTCTGGTCTACGGAGCTTCTACGCTCATTTTTTGAATCGCCGCTCATTGAGCTATCACTCGTGGCACTTCTTAGTTTTTATAATAACTTTGCACTAGTCTTATCATAGCACTAATTATTATTTACTGTTTTTAGCAATTAGATTGCCTTTGTTACACCACTCCAGTATTTTTAGTTATTGTTTTTCACTTTTGAGCGGTTTTTTTTCCGGAGCTCGCGCAAAACACGTCTGCACTCTCCGGCTTACGTGACATATATATGAACAAGTAATATATACAAAACTACCGGGAAACGATAATTTTATACCTAGGAATTCGATGTCATAAAATTCGAAAGTTAGTAATTCAGACGAAAAGATGGAGTCGACAGCAATCATGACTCCACCTCCCCGTCTGGACTGACGATCAAACCTATAAATTCTGTACTTTTCCGGGAGAACTTCGGAGCTAAGAATATCCGGCCTTAACCAGGTCTCTGTACATACCATAATATTATAAGGGAATGAAAAACTATCCGAATACAATTTAGTCAGCTTACTAAGTAAGCCTCTTGTATTCTGATAGCAAAGAAGAAAAGAAGAGGCTAGTTTTTTGGGACAGGAGAGGATGTGGAGGGCGCTGGGGATGGTTCTTTAATGGTATTTTCCATTTCCCTGAACTATTCTTTTTTCTCTCAGCTTCGTACTCTTTTACAAATATGCAAAAAGAGCACAAGGAATAACAATCTTAAATGATGATACTTTCCCAGCATAAAAAAATTTAAATTGTTCGACCTTCAAATCATCAACGGAAGTACCTAGCGGCGCCACATCGGTTTCAGCAACTTCGGGTACCGAATCACTTTTTGCCCCCGATCTTAGTACCATTTGAGTGGCGCCTAAGATTGGCAGCTGAGCTGGAATATTTTAATAATAAGGTCTTTAAATCCAGAATAGCTACTTATATTTATAAGATTTTTTGTAGTTTTAAGAGTAAACTTCCAGTGTTTGTTCGAATTATATTCATATATTAATTTTGGAATATAACAAAATCATTTATATAATATTTTTAAACAAAATAGTAGAGGTTCGTTCATAAATGGCTTCTAGTATTATATCGTTTGCCTTTTCACTGGTCATTTCAGAGTAGAACATTTTCACGAAAGTACGATTAAATATTTTTTCCACCTCGACTTTTTCCTTGTCACCTTTAATGAATATTAAAGGTCTTTTATAAATATAAAGAGGACATTCTGTAAATTGAATACCAAGAAAGGCATCTTCTTCTGAACTATGAACTGTAGGTACTAATGAGACAAAATCTTCGGTTCCTGATCAAGTGAATCTGATTAATTGTTCATAAAGTTTGTGGCCGAATCCGTTTCTTGACTACTGTCTCTTATGTTTACTCTGGAAAGACTAAATTTCCAATTTGTTTTTTTTTTTTTTTTTTTTTTTTAATATATGCTTTTATTTATTGAATCTTCTCTATATGAGACTAACAATAAGTATATCAAATCTTAAGAATATGACTTAACTTACAGTCATGTAGACTGAATTTAGACTAACGGGCCCTAATATTTATTGCTGGGCTGGTTGATCGTTACGATGCTGACGAGTTCTGTTCGAAACCCGTCTTAGGTTCCTTGCGAGATTAATTGGGTGCAGTGTAAGCTTGTTATGGTAGGCCGCTTTCTGCTTTGCTATTTCATCTTTAACCGGTGGTATGCCCAGATCCCTGTGGATGTTTTCGTTCCGAACATACCATGGTGCCCCAGTGATTGTTCGCAGGATTTTTGATTGTGAGCGCTGTATGATGTCAATGTTGCTGTTGCTCGCGTTCCCCCAGAGCTGGGAGCCGTAGGTCCAAATGGGCTTAAGTGTGGAGTTGTAGAGAAGCAGTGTAGGCTGCTAGCTTTAAGTCTGAGATGTACTTTCTTGTGCTTCCGCCAGGTTAGGCGTCTGTCGAGGTGGACGCCGAGATATGTTACATCGCTGGCTTGGGGAATCTGCGTACTATTTAGAGTTAGCGAGGGGCACGATTGTCTGTTAAAGGTAAACGTTATATGTTTACACTTTTGTTCATTAATTTTGATTCGCCAATCTGATAGCCACTTCTCAACTACCACCAAATGATCAGCCAGTTGAGCTGTTGCTCTAGTTGGGCATCTCGAGCGGCTCAGGATTGCGGTGTCGTCAGCAAATGTGGACGTAGTCAGCCTCTCGTTCGTAGGGATGTCTGCTGTGTATAGGACAAACAGGGTAGGGCCCAGTGCGCTACCTTGTGGGACTCCGGCTTCAATGTTATACTCTTTGGATGTCGTTGTATTGCATCTAACCTCAAAGACTCTGTGGTAGAGGTACGACTTAAGTAACTTATGAGTGTTTTCTGGCAGTAATGTTATGATTTTATGCATAAGGCCTTCAAGCCACACTCGGTCGAATGCCTGAGAGACGTCGAGGAATATCGGACTACAATATTCCCGATGTTCGAAGGCTGTACGAATTTCTGAAGTTATCCGGTTGACTTGCTCGATGGTTCCGTGGCTTTCACGAAACCCGAATTGATGTGCCGGGATTAAGTTTTGTTCTCTTAAATATGGTGTAATGCGCGTGAGCAGGCATTTTTCCAGTAATTTGGACAGGCACGATAGTAAGCTTATTGTGTGGTCTTTCCCAGGCTTCGGTATCATTATAACCACGGACGTTTTCCATTTTTTGGGGTAGTAGCCAAGTTTGGTGATCCCGTTAAATAGCTTGCATATAACATCCACTGCGCAGTTTGGAAGTTCAATTATCATTTTTGGGGTTATTAGGTCGCCCCCTGGAGCCTTTTTCGGTTTTATTTGCTTCCTAATGACGTTAGCAATTTCAGGTGCTTCAGGTGCAATTTCAGAGCTAAACCCCGGTAGTTGAAAAGAGTTTGTGGCGGCGTTCGGCTGAAATACATTTCGTAGGTGTAAAGCAAATGTTTCGGCTCTGTCTTCGTCACTGCGGGCCCAAGTACCCGAGGAGTTTCTAATCGGAGTGACTGATTCTATCGGAGAGCTTAAATTTGGGTGAGCTCTCCACAAAGGATGCTTTGTACTGGTCGGCGACAGTTTCTCGATGTACCGGCGCTGCGCAAGCTCCTCTTCTTGCTTGAGTGTTTTGGTGAGTCTGCGGGTGGCATCATTATAGAGTTGCTTCGAATGGGGCGATCTGCAGGATTGCCAAGCAATTCTCGTAGACGTCGTTTTTCCCGAACCAGTTGTTCGATTTGCAGATTAGTTTTGTATTGGTTGCTACGCACGATTGTCTCTTCTGGTGTTGAGATTTTTGCTGCTGCCACGAGTACTGACTCCAGGGCATCAGCACAGAAGTCGATGTCGTTCTCTATGTTTAACTGTGGTGTTAGTTCAATGTGGGAACTTACGTACTTTTTGTACTTTAGCCAGTTAGTTCTAGTCGAGGTCAGCCTGAAGGGGTGCTCGATTACTTTCGGGCTTTGAAGGAGAGTTATTAAAACTGGCGAGTGGTCAGATGATAAGTCCGATAGCGATTTGGCGCTTACTAGATTTCTTGGGATGTTCTTGGTCACAGCGAAGTCAATTAAGTCCGGGAGTTTTCTGGGGTCAGCTGGCCAATATGTGGGGCTGCCAGGGGAGACATAGTCGAGTTTGTTGCTCAAATTTATGATTGCTTTATACAGTTGTCTTCCTTTGGGCGTCACGAGTCTTGATCCCCAGTGCGTGTGCTTGGCGTTGTAGTCTCCTCCTGCTATAAAGCGATCTCCGAGTGAATCGTAGAAGTCCAAGAATTGCTCTTCAGTTATTGTAAAACGCGGTGGGCAATAGACAGCGGCTATAGTGATACTGCCGTTGCCTGCTTGTAGTTTTATAGATGTAGCCTGCAAATAATTTGTTGCAAACCTCTGGTGAAAGTGGTGCTTAATGCGTTCCCTGATTAGGATTCCAGTTCCTCCGTGAGCCTTACCGTCCGGGTGATCTGTGCAGTATGAAGTATAACCTCTTATTTTGAAGTTGTATTTACTTGTGAGATGCGTTTCTGCCAGCAGCATTACATCTATTTGGTTTTCATTTAGGAATTGAGTTATTTCAAGTTTGTGCCGTGAAACGCCATTGGCATTCCACATGGATATTCGAAGACAAGACATCGATTATTTAGATTGTTGAGATGTGAGCAAATTTATTAAAATGTTTTGATTTTGCATAAGGTTTGTCATTGTTGTTTTCATGAAGGACATAAATTCCATCATACCCTGTTGTAAAGTCAGCATCATGGTTTCCATGCTGTTTGGTATTTGTCCTATTGCTTGCTGAGGTGTAATTGTATTTTGCTCAGAGCATTGAGCTTGTGGGAGTCCCGTCTGATTGGCAAGTCCTGATTTTAGGGCACTGGCGTATGAAACTCCACCATTTGTGTTGAGGGGCCCAAATGAAGATCTGGCTGCTTTCGCAAAGAAAACATTAGGTGTGGTTTGGGATTGCACGTACGCATTTCGTGCATTCTGGTAGCGTGCTTGTTTTGCTTGTTGAAACTGACTCTTCAGCTCTTTATAGACCGGGCAGCCTCTGTAGTTTGCGGTATGGTTATCTCCACAGTTAGCGCATTTCTTTGTCTTTGGGTCTTCTTTGCTTGCAGGGCAAGGTTCGGATTTGTGGAAGCCACCACAAGCTACGCAGACTGAACGAAGCCCGCAGTTGTTTCTGGTGTGTCCATACTCTTGGCAGTTTGTGCATTGCAGCGGGCCATTCCGCTTGTGCGGTTCTTCAACAGTAATCCTTCTATGCAACAGGAATTGCAGTTTGTAGATCGGATGCACTTCATTTTTCTTCAAGGCTCTGCTTTCTGGCTCCAGTTCGACCTTAAATTTGTTTTCGTTTAAACTTATTTTCTCTTCTGTATCGTCATGATTGGCTCTTTTACATTGTGTAACCAAGGCAAAGGCTTGTGATCGGAAATAATTTTAAACTTTCTACCGTAAAGGTAACAGCGGAAATACTTGGTTGCCCAGACAATCCCCAATAATTATTTTTCTAATGCAGAATAATCTGGTGTTCATTGAGAGTGCGGCTTGCAAAACGATTTTAATTTTGGTCATAGGACAAAACGATACCTAAAGCAAAGTTGCTAATGTCTATCGTCAATGTACATTTTTTATTAAAGTTTGGTTTGGCTAAATACCATTAGGTGTAATTATTTGTCCAAGAAAGTTAGTTTTACGTTTTAGAAACTCGAAATTTTCCAATTGTAATTTTAAATTTGCATTCCTTAATTTATCGAAAACCCCAATAATTGAAAAGACGTGTTCCTGCAGTGACCAATTAAATTCTCTAGAATATCATTCATACATCGTTGAAATTGATTCAGGGTCAATTTCTATCCGATGAAATCCTTTGGCAAGGTCAAAGTTATAAAGTATTGATATTTTCAAAAATTGGCCAATATTTCGTCAATAATAATTGGGAACTTGTCGATCATTAACGAAATTTCTTTGTCCCCGAGCCACCATCTTTCTTTGGGACTATCCATATTGAACTACAATACGTAGAAGATGATTTTCGAATCATACCCTGACTTATTATACCCGTTACTCGTAGAGTAAAAGGGTATATTGTATTCGTGCAAAAGTATGTAACAGGTAGAAGGAAGCGTTTCCGACCCTATAAAGTATATATATTCTTGTTCAGGATCACTATCCGAGTCGATCTAGCCATGTCCGTCTGTCTGTCCGTCTGTCTGTCCGTCTGTATGTCTGTCTGTCTGTCCGAATGAACGCTGAGATCTCGGAAACTATAAAAGCTAGAAGATTGGCATTTTGCATGCAGATTCTAGGAGTTCCTACGCAGCGCAAGTTTATTTCAAAAAGGTGCCACGCCCCCTTTAACGCCCACAATCGCTTATATACGATTTTAAAAATTTAAATATTTCGGAAAAGTAAAAATGCAGTTTTATTGTGTTTATCAATACCTATCGAAATGTAGAAGAAATTTTTCAAATCGGACCATTCGTTAAAAAGTTATGCGTGATCAAAGTTTCTGTCTCCATCTCCCTCGCACTCCCTTTACCTGAGTAACGGGTATCTGATAGTCGGGGCACCCGACTATAGCGTTCTCTCTTGTTAATTCGTATATTCTCCTCAACCTCCTCTCTATAAATATCTGGGTACATGTATGGTTTTACAGAGACAGGACTTTCATGTTTAATTTTCTCGTAAACATTTTGGACTTTTTTAATTGTAATAAAATTATGGTTAATTATACCCGTTACTCGTAGAGTAAAAGGGTATATTGTATTCGTGCAAAAGTATGTAACAGGTAGAAGGAAGCGTTTCCGACCCTATAAAGTATATATATTCTTGTTCAGGATCACTAGCCGAGTCGATCTAGCCATGTCCGTCTGTCCGTCTGTCTGTCTGTCTGTCCGTATGAACGCTGAGATCTCGGAAACTATAAAAGCTAGAAGATTGGCATTTTGCATGCAGATTCTAGGAGTTCCTACGCAGCGCAAGTTTGTTTTTTTTAAGAAGGTGCCACGCCCCCTTTAACGCCCACAATCGCTTATATACGATTTTAAAAATTTAAATATTCCGGAAAAGTAAAAATGCAGTTTTATTGTGTTTATCAATACCTATCGAAATGTAGAAGAAATTTTTCAAATCGGACCATTCGTTAAAAAGTTATGCGTGATCAAAGTTTCTATCTCCATCTCCCTCGCACTCCCTTTACCTGAGTAACGGGTATCTGATAGTCGGGGCACCCGACTATAGCGTTCTCTCTTGTTTTTTCTTAAGGTCGCTTGGTTTTGAACCTTTCGTTGTGAAATCTATCGTTTCTAATTTGCCTAACCTGATTTCTAAAGTAACTTTGATTTTTGACTTGCTGATTATTCTGTGGACAGTTATAATTATTATTTATATTTTGAATCGGATTCTGATATATTGGATTAAAGCATTATTGGTTTTGCATAGGTGATAGTCAAAATTAGGATGCATTTGAGGGTTGTTATAATATTTCTTCTTTAGATAGTTTTGTTGTTGCTTAATATTGTTTTTATAATTTCCTTAAATTCCTAGTTCTTGTGCAACAAGTCTTAATTTACTTGGGGTACTAACATTAAATCTACACACCGATATAAATATTCGGTCTAGTAAAACTTTTCGAATAATTTCACCAATCGCTGAGTTCATTGCTTCGGTAAACAGGTATCTATTATTTGTACTACCATCTAAGTGCCATTTATTACAAAATATGGATAATTTTAACACATTTCCAAAATATTTCGTTTTGTACATATTAGTAAGTAATTGAGGGATTGGTGTTTGGTGTTTGTTCTTTAGTAAGTCCAGTACCCTCTAAATTCGTCTTGTTAATCTCATGAGCAAGTGTTGAGCGTTTTCAACGGTATGGTTCCCTAGGGTTCCATAAACAATGCCAAGTTGTTGGTCGACTCTTTTAATGGAAAGGGACGTCGCCATCAAACGTGTGACGAACCCGCCGCGTGTACGCCACAATTGTTGTTCATATTATTATAATAGTTTTAAGAGAGATATCATGAAGTATAATAAATATTAAGTCATAGTAAGATTAAATAAGTTATATCTAGGTTCAAAGCCTTGGGTGGCAACGCCAACCGATATTTAGCCGAGACACGTTTAATACTAGAAAAGCAAGGAGCTAAGATACGAGTAGTAGGAAAATACTTTAAATCCCGAATGCAGGAAAAGAAGAAGAAGGGTAGGCGATCACACAGCAACCGGGGAGGCTCTCTTTTCGCGGGATCGCGAGTCAAGTTATACGCAGGTGACTCGCGGGTGATCGTGAAGAAGAATCAAGACCTACAAAACAGGTCAATTGAGGTTAGTACGAATAGATTCAAATGTGTTTGCAACGGTGTAGCGGACTCGAGTGAGGATAACTTAAATAAATGGTTATAATTGCATCTCGCGTGTTTTCATTGTGACGAGCCCACCTAACCTAACCTAACCTCATTCCCACAGCTACTTTGGGCCCAAACGTAGACATCCTTCCCGTAGTAGTACCACCGGACCTGAATGCGGACCCCTTCCGTCCAGTAGTTCCCTCGAGGCCTGGCGGCACGGTGGTTCCTTTCTAGCCATCTGCAGTCCGCCTCTTGGGGAACTTTCCGGAGGGAATTCCTGGATTTCTTCTTACCTCCTCGATACTTCGAACGATTAGAGGTCGAGATTCGGACTCACGTGCAGAGGAAAGAAGAGCCTTTCAAAACAAGTGACGTCGGCTTGGGACGTCGGCTTGGGAGCGGTGTTATATCAGGACATCGAGGGCCAAGAGAAGGTCATCGCATACGCTAGCCGTCGACTGACTCCGGCGGACCACAACTACACGACGACGGAAAAGGAGTGTCTGGCCATCATCTGGGCCATCAGGAAGATGCGAAGTTACCTGGACAGCTACCGATTCGAGGTCGTTACCGACCACTTGGCTCTCAAACCATTAAATTCTATTCCGGCCGAATATCGCGTTGGGCTTTGGAACTACAACAGTTCCAAATTCGACGGATCCGAAGGCCCGACAACTCCACCACGACGAGTTTCGACGGCCCCAGCTACGCTCTCTCAAGGGGTCCAGACGTCCCCAGTGGTCGGAAAAGACCATACGCAGAAGGTGTCAAATCGGGAAACCCAAACCTCACCACACAACCGTCAGGACTCGCGCCGCTAGACCCAGATCCCCAAGATGCGGGTACCCCGCTACCAGGGGCCTCCTAGTCCGCAACGTGACGCCGGGGTCTCTACACCAGTCGTTTCGTGTTCCGTGTACCTGGCGGGCTTCGAGTTGGTCACGGACAGCGAAGATGACGAAGAAGAAAGGCCTCTGTTTCGCCGTTCTTTCGTGTCGTCGCCTTAGCAAGACCTGATGGCCGAGACCATACCCTCTGGATCACGTCGCGGGAAGGTAGGGATACCCAACGATCCCCCAGTTGCGCTCATTTCGGCGAACCGCCTACCGAATGGGAGAGTCGCATATTAGAGCAAGTCCTCACAGACCTGTCAGGAGCTGGTTCACCCGAGACTATCGTCGACACGGTTCTCATGCGCTCGCAGACGGCGACAGAAGCGAGCGCATCATTCGTTGCTGTGATGGAGGTAGACCAGTCTGCAGAAACGGAGAACGACCTTTGGACACTACCCGAGGGTTGGATCGGAGGTAACAACCTACGCTGTCTGCCACGGCGCATCATAGTGCAGATAGAGCGGAAGGTGGCAAACCGGATCGGTCGTGGGCGCCGGGTACGAATAGCCGTCGGAGAAGGCGTTTACAAGTTTACCGTCACTATCAAGAACGACGGGCGCCTCTACATTGCGCCGCGGGAAGAAAGGGGCGGTGTGACGAACACGCATAGAAGGCGCGTGGATACCCGTCCCGCCGGATCCGTTACCCTAGTTCCTTGCCCCCCCCCATACGTAGTTTTGGGATCTGCGCGTGGACACCCGTCCCGCCGGATCCATTATCCTAGTATCTTCGTCTCTGTCGTAGTTTTGGGTCTTGCGCGCACCCATCCCGGCCGGTCGATCGAGTCTAACCTTTCCGTCCTCGTACTACCCGACACCCCCAAAGTATACTCCCGGCCCGGCCTCGCCCGAAGGTCCAGCCCGTTGGATTTTTCGCCTCCGAAGCCAGATACAGGACTCCAACTGCCGCAAAGTACCCTACCGGCTCGGCCTCGTCCGAAGGTGCAGCCCGGTGGATTTTTCGCCTCCGACGCGAAGTACAACACACGGCCGCCCGCCGAATACCCTTCTCGGCTCGGCCTCACCCGAAGGTCCAGCCCGGCGGATTGTTCGCCTATGACGCGAAATACAAGACTAGGACTCCACACGACCAGCGTCGTCCACGTCTCCCTCGACACCAATAAGAACCTTCGGTGAAGAATCGTCCGAGCTAGTTACCTACTTATTAAAACAACAAAAAAATGTATACAAGCATTAAAACTACCTAAACTTTAAAATATGACAGACATTTAAGTTAAAGCTACAGAACATATCACCCTTAACTTTTCTAAAGGCGTTACATACTGCGACGAATTACGTAAAATGGACGAATCCGAAATTCTTGACGAACTAAAGTCCCAAAATGTAACCGAAGTACGTAAAATCTTAATCTTAGAAACCGGACTTATTGTAATTACCTTTACCTCACATAATCTACGAGAATCTCTAGACATTTGATATGAAAGGTTTCGCGTTCGCCCATACATCTCATCTACACCCAAAGACACATACCCAAACAAAACAACCCATAATTATCAACAAAACTCAATTTCATACCACGACCTCATAACAGACACCCCACCATCAGCACATCTCGTAAACCTTCACCACCCTCACAAGCTTTAACTGATGGTAACAACACAGAACACCTACATGGATCTTGACACACCCTCCACTTCGAACTCGCGACTTTACCAACGAAAAAAACAACGACCTGAAACTTCGAATTTTCTTAAAAAAGAAGAACAGAACCCTTGCAACAAATCTCAAACCCATTAAAAACAACCAACCAAAAGCAAAAAAACCTAAATAAAACTAAGCCCACTAACAATAACGATACCGATAGTATCTAATTCCAAAAACCCGATAAATTAAAGCAGTTATCGAAAGCAGGTATACAATAAAGAATCCAAACCATTTCGATAAACTAAATAACTTCTTAAAGTGCCTATGAAAATTATAACATGGAATATGAATGGTTATTTAAACAACTACTGATAACTACAATTAATTATTAAAAAACACAGACCCCACATAATTTCGTTACAAGAAACTCATATAACATATATTGATCATATACCCGTACCTATTACCTATACCCTCTCATAAAAAAACTCATCTACATCCTACGGAGGCGTGGCACTGCTAGCCCTAAAATTCCGCAAGCTCGTGAAATAACCCTTAGCGACAATTTTGATGCAGTCTGTACTGAAATCAACTCCAAAATAAAATGTATAATTATTTCAGATGTGACGTCTCATTTTTTGAAATTCGAGGCGCACAATTAATCTTAGTTCTACTATATAAATTAAGTGTTGTTATTAGATTTAAGTCCACTGGAGGATAAATAAGCTAAGTTCAAAACCCAACACTCTGTCTTATTTATTAAGCAATTGGTCACACTAGCTACAAGGTCATCGACTACCAATCGAATAGTCGCCACCACTGTTAACTAACATTTGAACAGTGTTCACACACCCCTATCACATATCGAATGGAACAATCGAAAATCGAATAGAACAATCGGCTTCGATAGGAGTGATAGAGCACGCGGAGCGAGATCGAAAGGCTTGCTGGTGTTTCCGATCGTGCTAGCGAACAGACGTGTGCTCCGGGTAAGACTCTCGTCACCGGTAGGTATTCTAAACTGCGTAACGGGCAGTATTAGGGACAGAGAAGACCAGCGATATCTAACCAAAGCTTAATAAATTAAGCAAGTGTACTAAATCTAAAATGAATTTCTCCCGTCTTTGTGTTCATTGCCCCGCAGTTAGAACCAGTGGAATTCCCTGGCCGTAACCTTTAAAATAACCAACCGCAGTTTCGCATTACCAATGGTTATTCCCTGGTAAATAACTAACCGTAGTTTCGCATTGTCAGTGGTTATTCCCTGATAAATAATAGACCGTATTTTGCATTACCAGTGGCCATTCCCTGGTAAGTGATTAACCGTAGTTCTGCACTGACTGTGATTATTGCCTGGCCAGTCACTAACTTTAGCGCTTACTGCCAGCGGCCATCCCCGGTAAGTCCGCTAATCCCAGCGTGCATGACCAGTGGCAACTCCCTGGCAAATAACCGATCGTAGTTTGCACTGCCAGTGGTTAATCCCTGGCCGATACTGTCTCCGTAACCTAGAAATTAACTAACTGTAGTCTTCATTGCCGGTGGTCATTCCCTGGTAAACGACTCACTATAGTGTGCACGGACAGTGGTTATTCCCTGGCCAGTCACCGACGGTAACGCGCACTGCCGATGGCCATCCCTGGTTAGTGCCCACCTAGTTCACGCTACCGGAGGCCATTCCCCGGTAGACAGTAGCCCAAGGTTTTTTGCCGACCAATTTCGGGAGTCATTTCCTTCCCCTACCTTTTCTTACAAATTTCTTGTAAGGCTCTCTGGCCCCGGCTATTCAGCAACCCTGGCCTAAAAACTTCGTTACAAGTGGCGCCCGAGCAGGGACCTGAAGGGAAATTCTGGAAGAAAATAACAACTAACATCTTGTGGAGCACGGAAAACTCAAAAAAAAAAAAAAAAACCCAAGTTCGTGTCTTAAGTCAACGCGAGTAAAACCTCCAAGTGCGTGCCCTAAGTCGTCGCGTCATTTTTTTTCAATCCGTTACGTAACCGGAAGCCCACATGCTTACGCGCGAAACGAAAAGTACAAGGGGAATCGAGTGAAAATATCCGGCAGGACAACCAAAATTTGGAGCCCTTGCAGTTTTATTGTGTTTATCAATACCTATCGAAATGTAGAAGAAATTTTTCAAATCGGACCATTCGTTAAAAAGTTATGCGTGATCAAAGTTTCTGTCTCCATCTCCCTCGCACTCCCTTTACCTGAGTAACGGGTATCTGATAGTCGGGGCACCCGACTATAGCGTTCTCTCTTGTTAATTCTTATATTCTCCTCAACCTCCTCTCTATAAATATCTGGGTACATGTATGGTTTTACAGAGACAGGACTTTCATGTTTAATTTTCTCGTAAACATTTTGGACTTTTTTAATTGTAATAAAATTATGGTTAATTATACCCGTTACTCGTAGAGTAAAAGGGTATATTGTATTCGTGCAAAAGTATGTAACAGGTAGAAGGAAGCGTTTCCGACCCTATAAAGTATATATATTCTTGTTCAGGATCACTAGCCGAGTCGATCTAGCCATGTCCGTCTGTCCGTCTGTCTGTCTGTCTGTCTGTCCGTATGAACGCTGAGATCTCGGAAACTATAAAAGCTAGAAGATTGGCATTTTGCATGCAGATTCTAGGAGTTCCTACGCAGCGCAAGTTTGTTTTTTTAAGAAGGTGCCACGCCCCCTTTAACGCCCACAATCGCTTATATACGATTTTAAAAATTTAAATATTCCGGAAAAGTAAAAATGCAGTTTTATTGTGTTTATCAATACCTATCGAAATGTAGAAGAAATTTTTCAAATCGGACCATTCGTTAAAAAGTTATGCGTGATCAAAGTTTCTATCTCCATCTCCCTCGCACTCCCTTTACCTGAGTAACGGGTATCTGATAGTCGGGGCACCCGACTATAGCGTTCTCTCTTGTTTTTTTCTTAAGGTCGCTTGGTTTTGAACCTTTCGTTGTGAAATCTATCGTTTCTAATTTGCCTAACCTGATTTCTAAAGTAACTTTGATTTTTGACTTGCTGATTATTCTGTGGACAGTTATAATTATTATTTATATTTTGAATCGGATTCTGATATATTGGATTAAAGCATTATTGGTTTTGCATAGGTGATAGTCAAAATTAGGATGCATTTGAGGGTTGTTATAATATTTCTTCTTTAGATAGTTTTGTTGTTGCTTAATATTGTTTTTATAATTTCCTTAAATTCCTAGTTCTTGTGCAACAAGTCTTAATTTACTTGGGGTACTAACATTAAATCTACACACCGATATAAATATTCGGTCTAGTAAAACTTTTCGAATAATTTCACCAATCGCTGAGTTCATTGCTTCGGTAAACAGGTATCTATTATTTGTACTACCATCTAAGTGCCATTTATTACAAAATATGGATAATTTTAACACATTTCCAAAATATTTCGTTTTGTACATATTAGTAAGTAATTGAGGGATTGGTGTTTGGTGTTTGTTCTTTAGTAAGTCCAGTACCCTCTAAATTCGTCTTGTTAATCTCATGAGCAAGTGTTGAGCGTTTTCAACGGTATGGTTCCCTAGGGTTCCATAAACAATGCCAAGTTGTTGGTCGACTCTTTTAATGGAAAGGGACGTCGCCATCAAACGTGTGACGAACCCGCCGCGTGTACGCCACAATTGTTGTTCATATTATTATAATAGTTTTAAGAGAGATATCATGAAGTATAATAAATATTAAGTCATAGTAAGATTAAATAAGTTATATCTAGGTTCAAAGCCTTGGGTGGCAACGCCAACCGATATTTAGCCGAGACACGTTTAATACTAGAAAAGCAAGGAGCTAAGATACGAGTAGTAGGAAAATACTTTAAATCCCGAATGCAGGAAAAGAAGAAGAAGGGTAGGCGATCACACAGCAAGCGGGGAGGCTCTCTTTTCGCGGGATCGCGAGTCAAGTTATACGCAGGTGACTCGCGGGTGATCGTGAAGAAGAATCAAGACCTACAAAACAGGTCAATTGAGGTTAGTACGAATAGATTCAAATGTGTTTGCAACGGTGTAGCGGACTCGAGTGAGGATAACTTAAATAAATGGTTATAATTGCATCTCGCGTGTTTTCATTGTGACGAGCCCACCTAACCTAACCTAACCTCATTCCCACAGCTACTTTGGGCCCGAACGTGGACATCCTTGCCGTTCGCCAAAGTAGCCGTAGTTCCGCCCCTAGTAGTACCACCGGACCTGAATGCGGACCCCTTCCGTCCAGTAGTTCCCTCGAGGGCCTGGCGGCACGGTGGTTCCTTTCTAGCCATCTGCAGTCCGCCTCTTGGGGAACTTTCCGGAGGGAATTCCTGGATTTCTTCTTACCTCCTCGATACTTCGAACGATTAGAGGTCGAGATTCGGACTCACGTGCAGAGGAAAGAAGAGCCTTTCAAAACAAGTGACGTCGGCTTGGGACGTCGGCTTGGGAGCGGTGTTATATCAGGACATCGAGGGCCAAGAGAAGGTCATCGCATACGCTAGCCGTCGACTGACTCCGGCGGACCACAACTACACGACGACGGAAAAGGAGTGTCTGGCCATCATCTGGCTCTCAAACCGTTAAATTCTATTGAGAGTCCTTCCGGCCGAATATCGCGTTGGGCTTTGGAATTACAACAGTTCCAAATTCGACGGATCCGAAGGCCCGACAACTCCACCACGACGAGTTTCGACGGCCCCAGCTACGCTCTCTCAAGGGGTCCAGACGTCCCCAGTGGTCGGAAAAGACCATACGCAGAAGGTGTCAAATCGGGAAACCCAAACCTCACCACACAACCGTCAGGACTCGCGCCGCTAGACCCAGATCCCCAAGATGCGGGTACCCCGCTACCAGGGGCCTCCTAGTCCGCAACGTGACGCCGGGGTCTCTACACCAGTCGTTTCGTGTTCCGTGTACCTGGCGGGCTTCGAGTTGGTCACGGACAGCGAAGATGACGAAGAAGAAAGGCCTCTGTTTCGCCGTTCTTTCGTGTCGTCGCCTTAGCAAGACCTGATGGCCGAGACCATACCCTCTGGATCACGTCGCGGGAAGGTAGGGATACCCAACGATCCCCCAGTTGCGCTCATTCCGGCGAACCGCCTACCGAATGGGAGAGTCGCATATTAGAGCAAGTCCTCACAGACCTGTCAGGAGCTGGTTCACCCGAGACTATCGTCGACACGGTTCTCATGCGCTCGCAGACGGCGACAGAAGCGAGCGCATCATTCGTTGCTGTGATGGAGGTAGACCAGTCTGCAGAAACGGAGAACGACCTTTGGACACTACCCGAGGGTTGGATCGGAGGTAACAACCTACGCTGTATGCCACGGCGCATCATAGTGCAGATAGAGCGGAAGGTGGCAACCCGGATCGGTCGTGGGCGCCGGGTACGAATAGCCGTCGGAGAAGGCGTTTACAAGTTTACCGTCACTATCAAGAACGACGGGCGCCTCTACATTGCGCCGCGGGAAGAAAGGGGCGGTGTGACGAACACGCATAGAAGGCGCGTGGATACCCGTCCCGCCGGATCCGTTACCCTAGTTCCTTGCCCCCCCCCCCATACGTAGTTTTGGGATCTGCGCGTGGACACCCGTCCCGCCGGATCCATTATCCTAGTATCTTCGTCTCTGTCGTAGTTTTGGGTCTTGCGCGCACCCATCCCGGCCGGTCGATCGAGTCTAACCTTTCCGTCCTCGTACTACCCGACACCCCCAAAGTATACTCCCGGCCCGGCCTCGCCCGAAGGTCCAGCCCGTTGGATTTTTCGCCTCCGAAGCCAGATACAGGACTCCAACTGCCGCAAAGTACCCTACCGGCTCGGCCTCGTCCGAAGGTGCAGCCCGGTGGATTTTTCGCCTCCGACGCGAAGTACAACACACGGCCGCCCGCCGAATACCCTTCTCGGCTCGGCCTCACCCGAAGGTCCAGCCCGGCGGATTGTTCGCCTATGACGCGAAATACAAGACTAGGACTCCACACGACCAGCGTTGTCCACGTCTCCCTCGACACCAATAAGAACCTTCGGTGAAGAATCGTCCGAGCTAGTTACCTACTTATTAAAACAACAAAAAAATTTATACAAGCATTAAAACTACCTAAACTTTAAAATATGACAGACATTTAAGTTAAAGCTACAGAACATATCACCCTTAACTTTTCTAAAGGCGTTACATACTGCGACGAATTACGTAAAATGGACGAATCCGAAATTCTTGACGAACTAAAGTCCCAAAATGTAACCGAAGTACGTAAAATCTTAATCTTAGAAACCGGACTTATTGTAATTACCTTTACCTCACATAATCTACGAGAATCTCTAGACATTTGATATGAAAGGTTTCGCGTTCGCCCATACATCTCAATGTCATTAAGATGCATAAATACCACATCTACACCCAAAGACACATACCCAAACAAAACAACCCATAATTATCAACAAAACTCAATTTCATACCACGACCTCATAACAGACACCCCACCATCAGCACATCTCGTAAACCTTCACCACCCTCACAAGCTTTAACTGATGGTAACAACACAGAACACCTACATGGATCTTGACACACCCTCCACTTCGAACTCGCGACTTTACCAACGAAAAAAACAACGACCTGAAACTTCGAATTTTCTTAAAAAAGAAGAACAGAACCCTTGCAACAAATCTCAAACCCATTAAAAACAACCAACCAAAAGCAAAAAAACCTAAATAAAACTAAGCCCACTAACAATAACGATACCGATAGTATCTAATTCCAAAAACCCGATAAATTAAAGCAGTTATCGAAAGCAGGTATACAATAAAGAATCCAAACCATTTCGATAAACTAAATAACTTCTTAAAGTGCCTATGAAAATTATAACATGAAATATGAATGGTTATTTAAACAACTACTGATAACTACAATTAATTATTAAAAAACACAGACCCCACATAATTTCGTTACAAGAAACTCATATAACATATATTGATCATATACCCGTACCTATTACCTATACCCTCTCATAAAAAAACGCATCTACATCCTACGGAGGCGTGGCACTGCTAGCCCTAAAATTCCGCAAGCTCGTGAAATAACCCTTAGCGACAATTTTGATGCAGTCTGTACTGAAATCAACTCCAAAATAAAATGTATAATTATTTCAGATGTGACGTCTCATTTTTGAAATTCGAGGCGCACAATTAATCTTAGTTCTACTATATAAATTAAGTGTTGTTATTAGATTTAAGTCCACTGGAGGATAAATATGCTAAGTTCAAAACCCAACACTCTGTCTTATTTATTAAGCAATTGGGCGATAGCTGGCTAGAGTCACACTAGCTACAAGGTCATCGACTACCAATCGAATAGTCGCCACCACTGTTAACTAACATTTGAACAGTGTTCACCCACCCCTATCACATATCGAATGGAACAATCGAAAATCGAATAGAACAATCGGCTTCGATAGGAGTGATAGAGCACGCGGAGCGAGATCAAAAGGCTTGCTGGTGTTTTTCCGATCGTGCTAGCGAACAGACGTGTGCTACGGGTAAGACTCTCGTCACCGGTAGGTATTCTAAACTGAGTAACGGGCAGTATTAGGGTCAGAGAAGACCCGCGATATCTAACCAAAGCTTAATAAATTAACCAAGTGTACTAAATCTAAAGTGAATTTCCCCCGTCTTTGTATTCATTGCCCCGCAGTTAGAACCAGTGGAATTCCCTGGCCGTAACCTTTAAAATAACCAACCGCAGTTTCGCATTACCAATGGTTATTCCCTGGTAAATAACTAACCGTAGTTTCGCATTGTCAGTGGTTATTCCCTGATAAATAATAGACCGTATTTTGCATTACCAGTGGCCATTCCCTGGTAAGTGATTAACCGTAGTTCTGCACTGACTGTGATTATTGCCTGGCCAGTCACTAACTTTAGCGCGTACTGCCAGCGGCCATCCCCGGTAAGTCCGCTAATCCCAGCGTGCATGACCAGTGGCAACTCCCTGGCAAATAACCGATCGTAGTTTGCACTGCCAGTGGTTAATCCCTGGCCGATACTGTCTCCGTAACCTAGAAATTAACTAACTGTAGTCTTCATTGCCGGTGGTCATTCCCTGGTAAACGACTCACTATAGTGTGCACGGACAGTGGTTATTCCCTGGCCAGTCACCGACGGTAACGCGCACTGCCAATGGCCATCCCTGGTTAGTGCCCACCTAGTTCACGCTACCGGAGGCCATTCCCCGGTAGACAGTAGCCCAAGGTTTTTTGCCGACCAATTTCGGGAGTCATTTCCTTCCCCTACCTTTTCTTACAAATTTCTTGTAAGGCTCTCTGGCCCCGGCTATTCAGCAACCCTGGCCTAAAAACTTCGTTACAAGTGGCGCCCGAGCAGGGACCTGAAGGGAAATTCTGGAAGAAAAAAACAACTAACATCTTGTGGAGCACGGAAAACTCAAAAAAAAAAAAAAACCCAAGTTCGTGTCTTAAGTCAACGCGAGTAAAACCTCCAAGTGCGTGCCCTAAGTCGTCGCGTCATTTTTTTCAATCCGTTACGTAACCGGAAGCCCACGTGCTTACGCGCGAAACGAAAAGTACAAGGGGAATCGAGTGAAAATATCCGGCAGGACAACCAAAATTTGGAGCCCTTGGTCAGAAGCAGACCAAATCCCCCATCCGACGGCATCATCGAACAAGCCAGCGCCATGGACTCAGATGGAGAACCTAATCCCGGTGAGTCTGTTCCAAGTAAACTAAGCAACCCTGGGGTGGGCACTAGGTGGATCTATTCCCGCCTGCGCGGGGAACTCCTGGCCTTCCCGACGAATTCGGGTTCTCGGCCGAAGGAAAAGTCGACGACTTACGAAGCAGTTTCGTCAACTGGGCAAAAACTGCCCACGAACCTGCTCCGGTCTGGGAAAGGCTAGCCGCTCTGGTACGCGGTACGCCTCCCGCGCCCCCAGTCCTACGGGGGAAAAACTGCAGGGCGCTGATGATAAAACACAAGTCGGCCAGGTCAGGGATACCGACCTGCACGCCGCCCTGTCTCCCGTTGCTAGCAACGTCGCTCTTTCCACCCGTACACGCACCCCCAGTCAATCGGGACGTTTCAGTCACTCTGTCTCACTTAATCCTAGCGTCGTTGTACATCCACCCACGCCGGACGTATCGCACGAGACAAGAACCCAGCACGAACACCCCTGTATTCCTGAGAGGATTCGCAAGTGGGGGTTACAGTTCGATGGGGTCTCTGACCCCTTGACTTTTATCGAACAGGGCGAGAGTCGTGCCATGTCATACGGCATCGAACTACACCTCATTCCTCGTGCCATGGCGGAACTTTTAGTCGGTAGGGCCGACAAATGGTTCCAGACTAGTCGCCTGCAAGGAGCCGAGTTTCGGAAGGAACGCCTGGATGACCGGATCCGAGGACGAGAACAATAAGAGGGGGAGAAGTTTAAGGATTTTATGTTAGACCTACGAGTACTCATGCGACACGCCGGTTACACCGAACAACAAGAGCTGCACCGACTCTATGAAAACTCCGCCCCGGATCTGCAGATGTATATTCGTCGCCACGAATTTAAGACCATTGGGGACTTGACCCAATTGGCCACGGAACTGGAGACGGTTAAGCAACGAAGTTTGAGCCGAGCGAACCAACGAGAAGCCGATCCAAGGAATCCCAATCTCTCTCAACGGACCGTTGAGCCTAGTCGCCAGACACAGGTCGGAAACCAAGGCACCCGTAACAACACGAGGGAACCAACGCAGGACGGCCTCGACCGGAGCATCGGGCCAGGACCAATCATAGACACGCGGAACGCCTGCCGTAACTGCGGCGAGTCGGGACATTTCAGCCGCGAGTGTCGGAATAATCGACAATACTTTTGTTGGGATTGTGGACGGCGCGGAATACGCACGGTGGAGTGCTGTCGACGGACCCAGTCGGGGCCAGTCGGCCAGTAACGCAGAACTAGAAGCAGAATACCCCGACGCGCACGAGGAAACACCCGAAGAGGAGAAAAGACAAGTAAACTACGGGATGCACGGCGTGTATATGAGGCCAACCGACGGAGGACACGAAGGACATAGGAGGAGTCGAGCACGGGGATCTAATAGACACCAACAGCGAGCTAAGAGGCAAGGGAACATCAGGCAGCGACGGGGAATCGTTAACCACAGACCAAGAGGCGGATATTCAGGCGTTCCTGAAAGAACAGCTGGCAACATATGCAGGGATGACGGTGGTCTCAAATATCGCCCAGCATAGTATTACGATGCGGGACAACAGACCAATAAAGCAGCGGTACTCCCCGAGAAATCCAGCGATGCAACAGATAATTAACCAACAGATGGACGAGCTGATCGCACAGAGTTGCATCGAACCCTCACGAAGCCCACATTGTGCCCCGGTGGTTATCGTGCGAAAGAAAACAGGCAAGTGCCGAATGTGCGTGGATTATCGCCAGCTCAACGCCCGGTCCACGCCCGACACATATCCGCTGCCCAGGATCAATCACATCCTGGAAAGGCTCCGAAAGGCAAAGTTTATATCCACCCTGAATCTACGAAACGGCTACTGGCAGATACCCATGGCAGCCGAGAGCCGGGAGTACACGGCATTCACAGTCCCGGGACGCGGACTGTTCCAATGGAAGGTCATGCCGTTCGGCCTGCACTCAATTTTTTTCGGAAGAACCGGAAGTGGAACTGGGGAGACCGCATTTAACCTATTAAAGGATTCACCGATTTTTCGGTGAAAATGACACTGCAGACGGACGCCAGCAATTACAGGTTGGGGGGAGTACTAACCCAAACGATCAATGACCAAGAGCGGGTAATCGCATATGTAAGCCGGAAACTGGACGCTGCCGAGCTAAACTATTCGCCAATGGAAAAGGAATGCCTAGCCATAATCTGGGGAATCCGGAAACTAAAATGCTACATCGAAGGGTATAGGTTCGACGTGGTCACAGATCATCTGGCACTTAAGTGGCTGGATAGTATCGAAAACCCCACCGGGCAAGTAGCAAGGTGGGCATTGGAATTACAACCATACCAATACGACGGGTACTACCGCCGGGGAAAATACAATGTAGTCGCGGAACCACTGGAGGTCGTACAACAAATGGCACTGGAAGAAAGCACATGCAAATGGATCAAACGGAAAATGGACGAAGTGCGGAGTGACCCCCAGAAGCACACGGATTATATCATCGAGAGCGGCGCTCCTTATCGACACCTGGGACACCGGCCGCACGACCAAGACCAGCTGCCTTGGAAACTCTGCGTCCCCACCGACCACCGTTCGCAAATCTTGAAAGAATGTCACGACGCCTTCGCATCAGCCAAAGGTACTACTGACCCGGGATGTTCCGCGACGCAGGTACATATGTCCGGAGATGCCTTTCTTGCCAGAAATTCAAAATTTCGCAGCAGAAACAGGCAAGAAGGATGCTAACTCGGCAGGTAGAAGAACCCTTCGCAGTCCTCTGTGCCGATTTCGTGGGACCGTTACCACGATCTAAGCAAGGAAACACCATGCTGCTCGTTTTCTTCGACGTTTTCTCAAAGTGGGTGGAACTGATACCCCTGCGAAAAGCCACCACCTCAACGCTGATAAAGGCTTTCCGCGAACGCCTCCTAAGTCGCTAATGGCACACAGTTTACCAGCAAAGCATTCCGGACTTTTATGGCCGAAGCAGGGGTGGAGCTCCAATACACAGCACCGTATTGCCTTCGAGAGAATCCGACCGAACGGGCGAACCGTACCATCAAAACCATGGTATCGCAGTATGTCGTCGATCAACAGAATACGTGGGATGCGCTGCTGCCTGAGATCCAGTGTTTCAGACTCTACCGGATACAGCCCAGCTTTCGTTCTTCATGGTCGCCAACCTAGGTCGCCAGGGGCATGGTACGATCAGGTTACACCGGGGACAGACACGAACCACCTGACGCCGACCCAAAAGTCCGCGCAACTTCGGGACGTGTTCCACATGGTGCAGACTAACATGCAACAAGCCAGCAAGGAGCAGAGCCGTCAATACAATCTAAGACGAAGAGATTGGCGACCGACCATCGGATCGCTCGTCCTGGTACGGCAGCACCATTTGTCCAAGGCGTCCGAAGGGTTTGCGGCCAAATTAGCCCCAAAGTTCGACGGCCCTTATCGAGTTGTCGCGTTCCCGTCGCGTAACATAGCCCGAATACGTCTCCTGGGGAATCGGAAGAGCCGCCTTGCCAATGTTGCCGATCTCAAAGCTTTTCATTCTTCCACAGCTACTAGCGAAGACGAAGACGATCCTCAAGAGAAACCTTGCAAAAGCCACGCAACTACTACGCCAGAAAATGTCCGAGACGACGATGAGTTTAACGAGGGGTGATTATAAGTACCTATGAAAATAAAGCCTGTACACGAGAACTATTCGAACTTGTTAGACATTAAGTACACCCAAAAAAAAAACCGAAAGTGTAATTTTAATAAACGTGTATTAAAAAGAAACTATCGACAGTATTAAAGTATACGTATTAATTCAATACCTAAGAATATAACGCCTATACTTTTTAGTGTCAATTCTATACCGAAGAGTCTACAATTCTAATATGTGGTGTAATTTTTATACCACATACAAATAAGTTTTCAGTTTAAAGTTAATACTCCTGCCTTCAAGAAAAAACTACAGGCAGTATACAGGAAATCAGTATTATTTTATTACCAAATAATATGAAACCTATACTCAGTAGTAGTAATTCAACACCACACATTATAAGGTCCATACTCTGTTTAAAATTTAAACCGAAGTTTTGATTCTTGTACCTGGTGTGAAACTAGGACAAATGAAACTGTTCGAACTTAAAACGCGTTACCACATTTTATTGGTTTTCGTCGCGTTAGTGCCTTATTGCCGTCATTGGGTTCCTGCATTCTGGTGAAATTCGTGGAGGTTGCAGACGTACGTACACATCCAAGTAAATTAAAATTGTTTTAATAATAAGGGCCATCAATAAACGTAAGTACATTAACGTTCTAATTAGACTGTGCAAAAATCGAAAGCAAATAGTGGTGTTTACAAGTAATTTGCGCAGTCGTAGATATACATACATATGTATGTTTGTATGTGCTCCGCCAACAGACGTATGTATGTAAATACATATATTCACATGTTTGTATCTATGTATACGCGTGCGCAAATCACTAATGTGAAAACAATTCTTACCAGGGAAATAGTCCAGTTATGTTTATCATTAAGATATACGTTTCTTTATGCATTATGATTATTCAAAAAAAATATTCATTTCTATATTTACATGTACATTTTAAAGACAAATTTATTTTTTTCAGATTTTTAAAACTAAAATTTTTTTTTGATAGCTAAGTAAGAACAAAATTATATAAATATATTTTTTAAAACACATGTATATTAAATTTAAAAAAGGAATAAAAATAAAAATAAAAACAAATTCGGATTTATTTTTATGGGGAGGGTGCAAAATGTATACTACAGCTCGCAGCCAATAGTATACGGGTTATACGAAATAATATGAAATGTATACTACGTGCCGATAGCACAGTATTTTTGTTATACTAAATAGTATGAAAAATAAACTAGGAGTATGGTAATAAGTATACCGAGTGAGTTTAAATTTTATACTCGGGAGTATAAAATTGATAATATCGAAAGTTGTATTTTAATACTATCGAAGTTTTTTTTTATACTCATCTTATAGAGAAATTTTTTATACTGAATAGTGTAGAATTCATGTAACAATAGTTTCGTTTCTATGACTATTTTTTTTTGGGTGTAGATATCGCCGTTAGGAGATTGTAAAAAATACTGCCCGTTATCCACCCGTTCTATAGCTTAAGCTAGATAAGTCATAGTTTTAACCCTTCCACAGAATTCATCATGGAAGAACCCATCGTCATCAGCGACAGCGACGTCACACCACCCGCTCCTCGAAGCCGTGACCCGAGACTGCGACCCGGCAGCCGTTATAGGCCCACCGACTCGTCCCCTATGGACTTACGAGTCGAGCCGAACACCAACCATACCCACGGTCTCGACGAAGCTTCCTCCTCACCAGAAGCCGAAGGGAGGTATAGCCCCCGACACCAAGCCTCGCCTTGGTATGCCTCACCACAAGACTGGCCCGAACACCCTTTCTGGGCTAACGGTAGAGTGACGAACCCAGTGACGAAGAGATGAGGGAGGGCAGAGCAGAAGGACAGGAGCACCCTAGCGAAGACGAAGACGACGGACCGGAATGGGAAAACGCGTCCGACGCCATGGAGGGCGCCGCTAATTACGTGTATGAGTTTGAGGACCGGTATGGATTTCGCCAGAACCAATACTACCAGCTGATGCGCATCCGTACATAATCGAAGCGCCCTTCATGCCCACTCCCGATCCAATCGTGGAGTTTCCACTGTCCCCGACCAGGCCAACAATTGGACCGCCGGAGTAGATGCTCGTCGACCACGAACCAGCGGCGCCGACGGATCTGGAGGAGACTACCCCGGATCAAGATCCCGACACCGGCGACATCGCTGACTCCTACGCAGAGCCGGACACTAGGCCTCCGCCGTTGGTGTGTGAATTTCCCACCAACGAGGACGGAGGACACCGTCCCCCAGCGAGCCGGGATGACGACCGTCACGACGAGCTTCCGAGCGGCAAGGCGATGCATTGGTCATCCGTCTTCAGCGAGTCAATGACGACGAGGCTCCCCGCTTCAGACGCCGGACAAGGGCAAGTCGAGAATCAACTCACACTCCCACGACACCGGTTGCCAGACCAATGAACCTGGACATATCACCAGCGACCCTCCGCCATGTCCTCGACGAAGCACCAGCCAACTTAGACGAGTTGGTCCTGGGATATTTGGCCCAGCTGCCCCAAATGGATGAATCCTCGCCTGGCACGACCCCGCCATGGGCACCCTGGACAACACCTTCACCAACCGAGCCCTCGCCGAGCACGACAACGGAACACGCTCCGCCAACCGAGACATCGTCGAGCACGACCACTCAGCACATGCCACTATCGCGCTCGACTTCACCGACCGCCCCGCCGTCTGCGTCACCCACAGCAAGCCGTACCCCCATCGCCGAGAATGGCGAACGCGTGGCCCCCGCTCACGGTCACGTACCAGCTCCCCCTCGCTGGAGCGTCAACACCCCGGACGGGATGCTCACTCAGGGAGTTCTCGATCAAATAACGGCCCGCAGAGCGGAACGCGTTACCAGGCGAACTAATTAACAAAATAATATTAACAAGCGCACACCATACAATACCACAAACACTACCCAGCAGACACTCACGCACAGTTACTTGGTGGAACAAAAACTTAGCGGACTTACACATAAGGAAAAAACAAACATGGAAAGCACTGAAAAGACACACAACCCAAGAAACAATCGTTGCATACAGAAAGGCAAACGCATTATTGAAAAGGGAAAGTAAAATAAGGAAAAAGGAACCCACAACAATTTACCTCAACCATCCAATCAAACACACTAACAACAAAAATATGGAACAACATTCGCCGATATTGCGGTATAAACCCAATTAAACAAATACATTGCATAACAACCAACAATAACGAGACTACCAAAGACAAAAGCAAAATAGACAATCTGCTCGCACACCACTGGTCACAGCTCTCTAAAGATACAAAGAATTCTTCTTTCATAAATACAATAGAACAACACTCAATCCACATCAGCCATAGAAATTAACAAGCCCATTACCAAAATGGAATTTGCCATTGCTCTCCAATTCCTCAAAGGTACAATGATAAAAAATAGTTCAGCTTCCGTAAAAAAAAGAAGACTTCATCATTTCAACCACATATTTAACAACCACATTCCTCAATTATACAAAACAAGCCTGATAATTCCAATAATAAAACCCCAAAAAGATAAAACCGACATCGCATCATACCAACCCATCTTACTCAACAGCTGTTTAGGAAAAACACTGGACAAAATAATAGCAAACCGGCTTGGTGGTTCCTTATCAACGACAAACTTTTACACCCACATCAATTCGGCTTCAAAAAAGGCAAATCAACTTCGGATAATCTGCTCTATGCAGATCACATCATCACGAAGTCGTTTAACAACAGAAAACATACCTCACTCATCTCTCTTGACTTTTCAAGGGGGTTGACCAACTCATTAAATGGAAATGTGGCTGCAAAATAATAAACTACATTATAAACTTCACCAGAAACAAATCAGGTTTAGCGCATATGCTGACGATTTCCTTTTATTGGTCAATTTAAAAAAACAGAAAAACACTACAGTTAACCTAAGCCACCTTTTTAGGAGAATATATGACTGGGGAAGTTATTCAGGCGCAGCTCTGTCTGAAACAAAATGTCAACATCTACACATATGTACGAGGGTGGTCCGATAAGTACTTAGCCTCACCGCCCGACGGCGTCACTATCGCAAGAGAAATTTACTATCGTGTAGTACATTCTCGTAGACGGCTACTGTCGAAATTTCAGCCGAATTGGACTCCTAGTTTTGTTTTGACTGCGTGTGGAATCGGACGTGTCCTCGGATTTTAGAAAAATGAAGAAAGAGCAATATCGGTCTGTGATTTGATTTTTGTTTTTGGAAGGAAACTCGAGCAGCGAAATCAAAGAGCGCTTGGATGTTGTGTACGGTGGCTCTTCTCCTTCGATGGCCAAAAATTGGTTTAACGAGTTTCAACGTGGTCGCACGTCGGTTTTTGATCAGCCACGCCCAGGTGCCCTGAAAACGGCTACCACGGAGGATAACGTGACAAAAAGCCACGATCTCGTACTGGCAGACCTCCGATTGAAGATACGCGAGATAGCTGAGACAGTAGGCATGTCAAAAGACCACGTGGGCATATCCTGCATGAAATTTTGAGCATGAGAAAGCTGTCGGCGCGATGGGTGCCGCGTTTGCTCACTCCGGACAACAAACGCAACCGTGAGACCACTTCAGAGCAGTGTTTGACGCTGTTTAAGCGCAATCCGAAGGAGTTTCTGGGTCATTTCGTGACCGTCGACGAAACATGGATCCAATGGTCACACCAGAGACCAAGGGACAGTCGAAACAGTGGACTTCACCCGGCGAACCTGCTCCGAAGAAGGCGAAGACTGTCCCATCGGCCGGAAAGGTGATGGCCACCGTTTTTTGGAATTCACAAGGTGTGACCTGTAGAGGGGCAAAACGGTCACAGGGCTGTACTACGTCGAATTATTGTGCCGATTCGCCGCCGAATTGCAGAAAATACGGCCCCATTTGGCGAAGAAAAAAGTGCTCTTCCATCATGAAAACGCACCGGCTCACACTTCCGCCCTCGCCAAGGCCAAATTGGTCAAATTGGGCTACGAACTGCTACCCCATCCACCATATTCTCCAGATTTGGCCCCGTGTGACTTCTTTTTGTTTCCAAACTTGAAAAAGTCACTCGCTGGACAGAAATTTGCGTCGAATAAGGAGGTCGTCGCCGCCACAGAGGCCTATTTTCCAGACCTCGAGAAAACGTATTTTTCAGACGGGTTAAAGAAGTTGGAGCATCCCTGGGTCAAGTGTATCAAGCTAAAAGGAGATTTTGTTGAGAAATAAATCGCCACTTTTCCAAATTTTTCGTTTTTCTTTTGGAGGCTAAATAGTTATCGGACCACCCTCGTAGAAAACACAGATGCAACTGCACTATTATTACTCAGAACTCAAACATAAAAAACTTAAAGTACTCGGTCTAACCATTAATAACAAATACAACTGCAACTCACATATCAGGTTGTCAAATATCTCCCTTCCGTTTTTTTGGTTTTTGAATTTGGCGGCTTTGTGCAAAGCGATACATATCGGTATCGGGCAATGCTATATATCGATTGAAATGTCATAACCTACAAGTTTGGTTATTGCGTTGAAAAGTTATACATGTGTAAACATGGAGTTCGCTAACGCCGAAATTCGCGGTGTTTTAAATTTTCCTTCTTAAAAGGTAAGTCCGCAAGAGAAACATTCCGTGAGATTAATGGTGTTTTAGGGGATGGTACTCTATCACTCCGAACCGCGGAGGAATGGTTTCGACGATTCAGAGCCGGTGAAAACGACACCATGTATAAGCCAGCCGGCGGAAGTCTTTTGTCGACGAATACCGATCAAATCATGGAAAACATGGCGATAGACCGGCATGTGACATCTCGTGACATCGCCGAGGATATAGGAGTTAGTCACCAAACCGTTTTAAACCATCTTCAGAAGGCTGGATACAAAAAAAAACTGGATGTTTGGGTGCCACATGATTTGACGCAAAAAAACCTGTTGGACAGAATCAACGAATGCGATATGCTGCTAAAACGGAATGAACTCGACCCATTTTTGAAGTAGATGGTGACTGGCGACGAAAAATGGATCACATACGACAATATCAAGCGAAAACGGTCGTGGTTGAAGGTCGGTGAATCGTCCAAAACAGTGGCCAAGCCGGGATTGACGGCCAGGAAAGTTTTGGTCTGTGTTTGGTGGGATTGGAAGGGAATTATACACTATGAGCTGCTCCCATATGGCCAGACGCGTAAGCTGACGATCAACCAAAAGCGACCAAAATTGGCCAACAGGAAGGGTGTAGTGTTTCACCAGGACAACGCCAGACCACAACACTTCCTTTATGACTCGTCAGAAGCTACGGAAGCTAGGATCGGAGATTTTATCTCATCTACCATATAGACCGGTGACAACCACCTGTTTCTGTCCATGGCGAATGCCCTTACTGATGTTAAGTTGGGCTCAAAAGAGGGTTGTGAAAAGTGGATGTCAGAGTTTTTCGCAAATAAGGTGGGGGGTATTATGAAGATGCCGTCTAAATGGGAACACATTATCGAACAAAACGGCGCATATTTTAGCTAAATCTGTTCATTGTATCAATTTTAATAAAGCATTGAATACTGAGCAAAAAAGCGGAAGGGAGTTATTTGACAACCTAATAATAACTCTCTCATACCATCTCTCACCAACAAACTTAATATCATAAAATGCCTGGTCAACCCCAAATTTAACTGCAACACAAACACATTACTAAACATCACAAAAGCTATACTTATATCCAAAATTTGATTTTGATTACGCACTCCACACATACACCCCAAAAAATGCACTAAATAAATTAAAAACCACATTAATTTCAGCCTTTCGCACCATACCAACATGCAACCTACTATACGAATCTGGCATTCCAACAATTTAACAACGACGAAACCACCTTACAACCAAACTTTTAAAAAACGTCATTCACTCTAAGGATACACCAAAACACAAATACATCAAACAAAAAACCAAATCCAAAAAATGGACCTCAACACTAGATTGCACTATTGGAAATTGTCAACTTCTAAACATACCCTTCAAACCAGCAAAACTTGACAAAACTAAACCATCATGTCAACTATCCCAACTATCTCACTACACAACTACAAAAAAACCAACACATCACCTGAAACATTCCAAAAACTTTTCCACGAAACTAAAGAAACACGGATGGATCTAAACAAAACTCTATTACAACCTTTGCTATAACCACCGAAACAGAAACATTACACTACGGAAACCTACCAAGGTGGTTCATCAATCCTAACAGCAGAAAAAATCGGAATCCTCGAAGCCACAAAATTTGCAACAAGCATGAGAGGACAATATGTTATCTGCTCTGACTCTCTAGGAGCGATCGAAGCAATCCGCCACCCATCAAGGCTCAACAAATACCCCGCATACATCAGAAGACTTCTTCAATTTAAACAACCCAAAATAAAAATTCTATGTACCCCAGGTCACTCTAACGTTAAAGGAAACGAACTCGCAAACGAAACAGCAAAAGAGGCAACGAAAATGACACTAATATATACTCACAACGAATAAATTTCTCAAAAATCAACTAAAGCTTGAAAATGAAACATTAATAAATAAATGCAACTCATGGTACAAAAACATTAACACTAACAACATCCACACATCAACACTCTCTAAGATAACTCAGTAAGAATTAGCCGAATTGACCAAATTAAATTTATAAGACTCCGCTTAGGACACTTAAACATAACACACAAACACCTCCTTGATCTCAACACCACACGAAACTGCCCGCTCTGCCAATCATCAACTGCCATAAACATGGAACACATCCTAGACTCATGCCCAGCAATTGCACAGGACAAGCAACATCTCTTTAAAAACCTATTAGCCACCGACTACCTAAAGAACCTTACATCAGAAAATATCAAAAAAATTATACCTTTCCTAAAAAAAACAATTTATACAACGAAATCTAAATCCAAAAATTAAAACTAAGAAATATTGTTAATTGAAGTTAACCTACAATAATACGTAGTCGAAGGCCCCGCAGCTAGCACTACACCCCCATATGTTAGTCTTAGTTTTGTAAACTTTACTATCATCTATAATAAATAAAATAAACAAAGAAGCTGCAACAATCCACAAAATTATCCTCTCAAGGTGCACACAAAGCAATTCCTCAAACGTATCCTAGAAAATACATTAATAAAGTACAATGGTGGAACAATGTTGAAAATATTATTATATGAACCACTGTATATCTTATTCTTCTTTGGTTTTTGCACGAAAGTAACGGTGCGTTCTTTTCTTTCTCTTCTTTAAGTTATTGTTCTGCCTAGGTTCAGCATTTTTCGTTTAGTCTCTAATAAATCGTCAAACCGTATAGGTTATGGGCCCAGCAAGCTATAAAACTTGCGCGTAATAATCAAAGAGATTAAATATTTACAGATTCGGTGGTGTTTCAATAAAATGAACCAAATGAGTTCACAAAACTCAATAGAAAAACTGGATAGTGAAAATTTTAGTTCATGGGCAGTGCAGATGAAAAGTTTGCTAATACACTCGGAACTTTGATCAGTTGTGTGATGTCGTAAAATAAAAAATCAAAGTGGAGCAGTAGAACACAGACAAACTTTGATATAAAAGATGAAAAGGCCCTCGCGAGTATTTTGTTGTGTATTAAGCCGTCGCAGATTAACTACGAGTATGTTAAACACTGCACATCATCAATGGAAGCTTGGAAAAAGCTGGCTAGTGCTCACATGCCTTCTGGACCGGCCCGTATAATACAGTTATTCAAACAGTTGCTGTCAGAGTCAGAAGTATCACAGTACATTTGAGTAATTTTAGTGACGTGATTGAAAAACTACAAGAAATTGTTCAAACAGTGCCAGATGAAATGCTTGTAATTCTGTTAATTCTGTTGTGTAATTCTGTTGTCAAGTCTATGTGATTCGTACGAAAATTACGTAGTCGCTATTGAAACGCGTGATTCTTTGCCTTCCTTGAGTTCTCAGAAAATTAAATTACTGGAAGAGGCAGAACGACGAAAAGTGAGTGACAAAACGGACGATGGAACGGAACAGAAGATGTACGCGTCGCGCGCCGAAAAAAGAAGAGACAAGTATAAGAAAGACATGATAAATGTGGAATGCTGGAACTGCGGTCGTCATGGACATGTTTCGGCAAAGTCCAACTCAAAAGAGAAAATCGAAAGATCGGAAAAAGACAACAATAAAGAAAAGAAACGCGAAGAGAACAAAAAGTCTTACTCTGTTTTCGCTGCAGCAGAAAATATTTGGTGCGTGAACAGTGGGGCAACAGCCCATTTATTTACAAACAAATCATTATTTGTTTCAATCCGTGAACATAAAGAAAAAATAATGCTAGTTGGCAAGAAAACATGTGAGGAGTTAAATAACTCCGCACAAATTAAAGCGATACGCTGTGAATGAGCGTAGTAACGGCACTGTGGGAAAAGAGAGTTTGGAGAATACAGCTGGAGAGAGTTTGGAGAGAACGAAGAGAGAGAGAGTTTGGAGAGAACGAAGAGAGAGAGTTTGGAGAGAAGGAATAACGGTAGAAGACGGCGGACTGTGCACCCTAGTATAGTGCCGTGTGCAAAGACGAAAAAGGAGAAGGCGAGAATTAACGGGATACGCCGGCCTATATAAACAGGCCGAGCGCAGGAAGCTGGATCAGTCGATCACAATGGGTCAATCCATCGAGATCAGTAGACAAGCAGCAAATCAGTGAACAACACAAGTCAAGTTAAACACCAGGAGGACGCAGTGCCGCGCCGAGTCAACAAGGAGCAAGATCGCTACATCAAGACGTTCGGGACTTAGAGTTGAAGTCTCCGAGCTGAGAAACAGGTAGCTGAGGTCCTTAAGGCATCACGCGGCTAAGCCCAGGCGCCTTGTTTTAGTTTTTGTCGCGATTTGAGCTTGGCGTATTGCTCGGCGAGTCCCTTCGACAGAGAAACGTGGGCTCGGAAGGGAAGTTGTCTAGAACCTGCTGCCGTGCCGCCTGAACCGTCAGGCGAGAATTGTGCAGGCCCTGGTGCGACTAGCCACGAAGGACGCGCGTCCGAACCACGGATGTCTCGAGAGGCGTATGCTTCAAGAGCACTGTAGTTCACCGCCAGAGTCCTAGAAAGGCAGCTGACCAAATCCCGAGAGCCAAAGACCCGCTGCACCTAGTCTCACAAGAGCACGCAGACAACGGAGCCAGGATCACGCCGTGAGCAGAGCAAGGACATCGAGGACACAAGAAACGACGAGCAGTCATCGCAGGCCTAGCAGGAACCAAGCCATACTCCAACGTATCCAGTCTACGGCTAAGAGGCGAGGGCGGAAGCGTTCGTCTTGAACCTAGCGTCCTGCCACAGGGACTGCATTGGCAGTATTCCGGCGTATGCCTGAACCGTCAGGCAGAAACTGTAAAGGCGTCTGGTGTGACCGGCCGGGACAGATCCAGGGACAGGAGGCTGTGACTGCGAAAGGCGTATGCTTTGAGAGCCCAGTGCCTGTTCACCCTGATCTGGGAACGGTGACGCATCCCTAGACCCTCACAGCCCCGAGGCCAAAGACAACGGAGGCGTTCCGGACCAGCGAGAAACGAGGCAGCGGAGAGCGACGGTGGAGCAACCACGACTCATCGGAGAAGGCGTTGAGATACCAGCTTGTCACCATTAGTCCCGGGCCGAGGGCCAAGTCGGCGAATAAAGATAGTAGATACCTCCTAACATTCTGTGCGTTCTAACTAGACAATCGGGCGGTCACGTTTATATAAATTTGGTGGCACGAACAACACACATCTTCTGAGCTAGCCGCACGATACTCGTAGCGAGCAGACCGAAAAATCAGTTCGTTAAAAACATTATTGAATTGGTTGATGTGTTGTTCGTAAAAAATCTTCAGTGTAACTTTATTTCCGTGTCAAAAGCAACGAACAACGGGTTCAAAATATGTTTTTCGAAAAATAATGCAAGCGTCAAAAATAAGAACGGTGAAACGGTGTTGAAGGCAAACAAAAAGAATGTCTTGTTTATTGTCGAAAATTAAAACAAAATGGCTTTTGCTGCAAACGGGAAAATAAACCAAGTAATGACGTGGCACAACAGATTCGGACATTTGAATTTCCAAAGTTTAAGAACCATGATTCGAAAAAAATTAGTGTATGGTCTGGGTGGAGTTACCGGTAACATAAATGACTTTGTTTGCAAGACGAAAAGCAAGATTTGCGAAAAACAGTTCCCAAAACTGTCGGAGAATCGTTCGAGTAAAGTGTTGGGTCTGATTCATACGGACGTATGCGGTCCTATGAGTACTGTTTCTAAGGGAGGAGCGCGATGTTTTGCTACATTTATCGACGACAAGACGCGTTACGTATCGGTGTATATGCTAAAAACAAAAGATCAAGTTTTCGACAAATTTAAAGAATTAAAATTGTTCGCTGAGAAGCAAACTGGACAGCAGATTAAAGCCATACGGAGCGATAATGGTAGAGAGTACATCAACGGGGCGTTTTAAAATGTTTTGATAAGTCATGAGATTAAGAGGCAGATTACCGTTCCCCAAAACGGCGTTGGGGTTCATTCCAGTGCTGATGAATCACTATGGGGGGAAGCGATGTACTTGAGAAACAGATCTCAAACGTATACATTACCAAAAATGACTCCGTACGAAGCATGGTTTGGGAAAAAACCCGGAGTGTCCCACCTGAAAGTTTTTGGTACAAAGGCCGTAGTTCTGGACAAGACAAGGAAAGGAAATTTTCTCAGAATGGGGTAGAGCATATCTTGGTTGGTTACTCAGAACCTGCCAAAGCATATAGGCTCTTCAATCCTGATACGCAAACTATCAAGGAAGCCAGGGATGTTGTGTTCCTTGAGCACGATATGATGAAAAACGAGGATATATCGTCCGTAGAGTTGACAGAGAACTCAAACATATTGAATATGCAGACAAATGGTGAGCAAGATAAAAATAAGGAAGATCCAGAAAGGGATGAACAGTCAGAGGCCAATGATGATGAAGACGAGTTAGTTGAGAACGTCAACCGTGTCCAGAGAGGCCCAGGGAGGCCGAAGTTATTCCGTACGGGAAAGCCAGGACGACCACGTCGTCATTTTCCACCGTCGCACGGTATTCTTCTATTCGATTGATGATTGCACTGGCTGTCGAAAATAAAATGTTTATGTACCAAATGGACGTCGCAGCTGCGAGATGTAGTATACATGCGGCAGCCTGAGGGATTAGTGGACACAGCGTACCCAAAACGAGTGCTGAGGTGCACAAGTCGTTGTACGGTGTGAAGCAGAGTGGACGGGAATGGAACCAGAAATTGGATAGTACTCTTCAGCATATTGGTTTTGTCCAGTGCCCTAGTGAGCCATGCATTTACACCAAGAAAATTGGCCGACATCTTAGCATAATTGTTGTGTATGTTGATGATCTAATTATTGCTTGATCCAAAAAAGAAGTCCTTGTCAACATTAATCTTCAAATCACACAGGAATTTGATGTAGTAGATGGCGGAGAGCAGAACCATTTCTTCGGCATGGAAATCGAACGGAATGGAGAGACGGGCAGCGTGACGATTGGTCATAAGCAGTATATCGACGGGCTGTTACGAGAATATGGCATGGAAGACTGTAACCCGAATGCCACATTTTTCGAGGTTGGTTATCAGAGCCTGTCTACTGTGGATGACTGTCCAAGAGCTAACCAAAAGCAGTATCAATCACTTAGCCATGACCACAAGACCAGACATTGTACATTCCGTAGCATAGTTGGCACAGAGGTGCGCGCACATTCCATCCTAACAGCATCCTAGTGTGGTATGTCCAGGGAAAGTTCCAACAAACTATCCCCTGTTCCATCACCGAAAATACCAAAAATCACGGTAAGGACGCCCACACCTAAAAAGGTCAAGACGCCACCTCCCAAAAAGGCTCCTTCTTCCATCGAAAGAACCACGCGAGCCAGCACAAAAATGGTTGCAACGGCTGCCGACCTCGCTATGAGCCAGTTTATTGAAGTCTCGGATCGACTGTCCGAATTAGAATCGCGAATAAATATTCCCTCGGCGGTCCCTCCTACGTTATCCGTCCTCAATATTCGCCGAGACGAAATCCGAGAGGTATGGGTCCGCATCAAAAAAGAATACGATGCCTGTACCGCATGCCTTGTAGCAGCCGGAGAAGGTGCAGCTGACAGCTTGCCAGTCCTCAAGGCTATGTACGGGTATTGCTACAGCGCATACGAAAGGTGCGGCGCCCAGATAGCAGATATGATAGCGCAAACTCCGCAACTTCCGCAACCTTCCCCAACGCCAGCTGATCCTGCTCAGACATACATTCCGTCAGGCTGCCGGCTTCCGCCGTGCGATACCGAAGTTTTTACCGGCGACTATCTTCGTTGGCCAACCTTTAGGGATCTATTCACGGCAATTTATATCAACAATCCCAGACTCACTCCTGTCGAAAAATTATTTCACCTTAATGCTAAAACGAGTGGCGACGCTCACAATATAGTTTCAAATTCACCCCTTACTAATGATGGCTTTCGATCAGCGTGGGATAACCTCACTGAGCGTTTCGAAAACAAGCGATTGTTAGTAAACAGTCAATTAAAGATACTTTTCAATGTACCGTCCGTCACACAGGAGTCTGGGTCAGCTTTGAAAGAACTTCAAAGTACCATCCAGGGTTGCCTTACTGCACTAGAAATGTCCGGTATTCAGGTCGAAACTTGGGATTGCCTCTTGGTGTATATGTGCTCGTCCAAACTCCCAAAGCTTACGCTTTCCCTATGGGAGCAGTCCCTCCATAACAAAGCCGAGATCCCTACGTGGCACGAGCTGAACGTTTTCCTAATGGAGCGTCACAGGACACTAGAAGCCATAGATGATGTTCGACCATCAGGTTCTAGTCAGACTCAGCCCAGGGCATCCACTTCCAACTCGGCGTCTCGAAGAATAAATTCATACGAGACAAGGGTAGCACCTAGGCAACCTAGAGGGTGCGATCTCTGTAATAGAGAGAACCATCCTGTACGCACATGCGCCAAATTTCTCCAGATGACGGTCGACCAACGCATCGCATATATAAAAAGAAAACAGCTGTGTTTAAACTGCTTTGCGCGGACACATCAGTTGCGCGACTGCGAAAGCGCACATAACTGCTTCACGTGCCGCGGCCGCCATCACACGCTCCTACACCGAGGCAGCCCATCCCCAGCGCGCGCAAATCCAACGCCAACGCCCAGATCCAGACAAAATACTCTCGGTCCCTCGGCTGCCAGTGGCACGCAGTCAACGCTTCAGAATTATTTTGCGGCAGGCACTAGGTCAGTCCTCCTAGGCACCGCTATAATTAATATATGCCATCGAGGTTCCAATTTCCAAGCGCGAGCCTTAATAGACTCCGGATCTGAGGCGACCTTCATCACTGAGCGCCTTTTCAACCTGATTAAACTGCCGTTCCAGGTTATCCGAGCACAGGTCTCAGGACTTAATCAAACGGTCTCCGCTGAGACCAAAAAGATCTGTCAATTCACGATCCGTTCTCCGACCCGGCCTAGCTTGCAGTTAAACACCACTGCCTACGTGCTTCCACAAATAGCCGGAAATCTTCCTTCATGTCCGCTTCCGCAACATTTCCTGCGAGACCTTCCCGAACTTCCGCTAGCGGATCCAAAGTTTTATGAGAGCGCACAAATAGATATTCTAATCGGGGCCGATATACTTCCATCCATTCTACTAAGCGGTACCCGAGCGAACATCTGTGGCTCGCTTCTCGGTCAAGAGACCATTTTCGGCTGGATTCTAACAGGACCAGTACCAGCTCCGAGGCATGATCAAATATCATCCTTTTCCACGCAAGTTGCACACACGTATGAAGCGTCTCTCGATAAACTCCTCACCAAATTCTGGGAGGTGGAGGATCTGCCAGTAAAAGTGGCAAAAGAATCCGACGTGATTTGTGAGGACAATTTTCTTCGGACCACCACAAAAGACGAAACCGGCAGGTATGTCGTGAGTCTTCCTTTTCGAGATCCTGAGAACATTAATTGCTCCCTAGGACATTCCAGATCCCAGGCGCTGGCTCAATTCTTAAGAAACGAGCAGCGGCTAAAAAGGGACAGTACGTTAAAATCCAAGTACGACTCAGTTATTCAAGAATATCTCGACCTCAATCACATGAGAGAAGTCCTTCCTACCCACGATTCAGCATGTTACTACCTGCCACACCACGCAGTGTTAAAACCGGAGAGTACGACCACCAAACTTCGAGTGGTATTCAACGCCTCCAGCCCTTCAGACAATGGGGTCAGCTTAAATGATATCCTTCATGCTGGCCCGGTCCTACAGTCCGATCTAACCCTCCAGATCCTGAAGTGGCGATATTTCCGATTTGTGTATAGTGCTGACATCGAGAAAATGTACCGGCAGATCTGGGTAGATCCGAAGCAGACAGCGTTCCAACGTATCTTATTCCGCGATAGGGAAGGATACATTCGAGATTTTGAGCCAAAAACTGTTACGTTTGGGGTCAATTGTGCACCGTTCCTGGCAATTCGGGTACTGCAACAGCTGGCGACCGACGTGCAACTAACCCATCCGAGGGCGAGTAAAGTTATTCGTGGTTGCATGTATGTCGATGATGTCCTTTCGGGAGCTGACTCTGCAGAAAAGGCTCACCTCACCATTCGCGAGTTGCAGAGTGCCCTCGATTCGGCTGGTTTTCCATTGAGGAAATGGACCTCCAACCACAAAGAAGTTCTGGCTCATATCGGAACCGATCATCTTTTAAATGCCGATTTCCTCGAAATAGATACGGAAAGCACGGCGAAAACTCTCGGAGTCCGTTGGAAAGCAACATCCGATGAGTTTTTCTTCGCCCTCCCCGACCTATCCACCGAAGCTACACTCACAAAACGGCATGTTCTTTCCCAAATTGCGAAGCTGTTTGATCCAGCAGGCTGGCTCGCCCCTTTCGTGGTCTGTGCCAAGATTTTCATGCAGGAGATCTGGCTGCGTGATCTAGGGTGGGATGATGAACTTCCAATTGAACTGTGCCAAAAGTGGCGTGATTTCCTTAAAAGCTACTCAGTCCTAGATCAAGTCCGAATTCCCAGATGGGTTTCCTTCCGCCCAGAATTCCGAGTGGAACATCACGGAGTCTGTGATGCCTCTCAAAAGGCGTACGGTGCTGCGATCTATGTGCGCGTCGAGATGGGGCACACGACGCTAGTGCATCTTCTCACGGCCAAGACGCGCGTGGCGCCAGTAAAAACTGTGTCGCTTCCCAGACTAGAGCTGTGTGAAGCTCTATTGCTATCCGAGATGGCCTAATCCATCCTCCCCCATATGCCGATGCTGTCCTCGAAACTCCATTGTTGGACCGATTCCACGATTGTGCTTGCATGGCTAGCCAAACCAGCATGCCAGTGGACAACCTTCGTTGCCAATCGGGTAACAAAGATCACCCAGTCCACAGAGGCAGCCAATTGGTCGCATGTTCAATCCAAACACAATCCAGCTGACTTGGCCAGTCGGGGCGTGCCATTACAAGAACTGGTCGACAACTCCCTTTGGTGGCATGGGCCCACTTGGTTGCAAAAGCCACGAGATCAGTGGCCTGCCCAAAGCACCGATTTACAGGTGACCGAAGTGGAAAGGCGTCCTGTCAAGGCCCTTGTTGCGTCCAGTCCGACAGAAGACATCCTTGATCGCTTTTCCAAGTTAAATAGAGCTTTACGGGTCCTTGCGTATGTCCACCGTTTTGTCGAGCGATGTAGGAAACAGTCGCCGATTCCGGAAGTCCATCTAGAAGCCCACGAACTTGTCGCCGCTGAACGGCTCATGGTTATTAGCACTCAGCGCAGATATTTTGCTAACGAATATCGCTGCTTGAGTCAAAAGCGTCCTGTGTCCGCGACAAGTTCCTCTCCTTGAACCCCTTTCTAGATGAGAATGGGCTTATAAGGGCGTGCGGCCGAATAACGGCCTCCGAAAATTTGCGCTATGATGAACGACATCCTATAATCCTCCCGTACGAATGTGCACTCTCTCGATTACTGGTAAACTTTACGCATCTCATAACGTTGCACGGAGGTAACCAGTTAGTCGTACGTCTCACCCGGTCAAGATATTGGGTTCCGAAAATAAAGAACTTGGTAAAGGCCGTTATTAACTCCTGCAAGGTCTGCGTTGTCCATAAGAAGCGATTGCAAGTTCAGATGATGGGAAGTTTTCTGAAAGAGCGAGTCTCTTTTTCCCGGCCATTCACGTACACAGGAATGGACTACGCTGGCCCTTTCGACAAAAAAAATTACACAGGCAGAGCTTGCCTAATTACAAAAGGGTATGTGTTGGTTTTCGTGTGTTTCTCTACAAAGGCCATCCATCTAGAGCCTACATCCGATCTGACGACCGAGAAATTTCTCGCCGCTTCGCTCGGTTCGTATCCAGAAGAGGTTGTCCCCGTCAAGTGCAGTCCGACAATGGGAAAACCTTTGTCGGCGCTGCCACCCTGCTCTCCCGAGATTTTCTACAAGCCGTAAAGAGTCTGTGACTGATGCGTATAGTCATCAGCAGCTCAACTGGCAATTCATTCCTCCGGGGTCACCCCATATGGGAGGCCTGTGGGAAGCGGGTGTCAAAAGCTTCAAAACCTTGTTTTACAAGTCCACCGCTACTCGAAAGTACACTTTTGAAGAACTTTCAACCCTCCTAGCGAAAATTGAAGCTTGTCTAAGTTCCAGACCGCTATCGCCTATGTCTGAAGATCCCACTGATCTCTTAGCATTGACACCAGGGCATTTTCTAGTCGGCGGACCTCTTCTGTCCATAGTGGAACCCGAATTAAAAGGGGAATCCAAGTCCATTGTGAATCGGTGGCAACACTTAAAGGCGCTCCATCAACAATTCCAAGCTCGATGGAAAGAGGAGTATCTCAAAGAGCTCCACAAGCGTAACAAGTGGCAGTCCCCGACCGCAAATCTCCGCGTTGGCGACATGGTAGTCGTCAAGGAGGACAATCTGCCCTCGAAAGAGTGGCGCCTTGGCAGAATCGACTCTGTCTTTCCGGGGGCTGACGGCAATGTCCGTGTCGTCAGCATTCTCACGGCACGCAGGATTATCAAGCGTCCCGTGACCAAGGTGGTTCTTCTGCCAGGAGAACACTCCAACCGTCTTCCTCAACCAACATCCTCCACATAATTCCCCAACAATCCTCGCCATCTAAGCATCTCAAATCATCTTTTTTTATCCATTACTCCCTACCAGATCACATCATGGTTCCTCGTCCACGCAGCGCTCAGGCATTGGAAAGCAGACGCACTCGAGGTATACATTCCTACCGATGCCGAGTCTGCCGTGGAATCCATCCGCTTCGAAAGTGCCAGAGGTTCCTAAAGCTGAGCGCAGAGAAGCGGCTTCGGGCAGTGCTTATTAATAAGTACTGCTCAAATTGTCTCGCCCACGAGCACTCCGACGGGAGTTGTCGCAGTGGCGACAAATGCAAAACGTGCAACGGGAAGCACCACACGCTCCTCCATATGCACGAGCGTCCCCTGCCGTCGGCTACTCAAAAGCGTTCGCGCCGGCAGAATCCGCCAACTCGCCAAGCGCTAGCCCCGGCAAGGCGCTCGGCATCCGCCGCTTCTCAGCAGCGCTCGCGCCGGCAAGATCCGCCAACTCGCAGAGCGCTTGCCTCTCCGCCGCGCTCAGCCTCCTCGGCACCGGCTCCGTCACTTGCGTCCATCCTTCAACGGCACAGCGTCAATGTCCTGCCGACGGCCATGGTCACTTTGGAGACCGGGCTGAAGACCTTCGACACGGCCGCCCTCATCGACCCGTGTACGCCGACGAGCTGCATCGACGCATCATTGGCGTCCGCGTTCCGCTTGCCGACTACGACCGTCGGCGACGAGAGCATCTGCACGGCGACAATTCGGTCGAAATGCGACAACGGCTTCAAGCTAGAGGTGGTCTTGAAAGTGGAGTCGAACGTCCGCATCCGCACCCCCATCCGAGAGCTCTCGGACACCGTGGTCGGCAGATACGGGGACCTCCCGTTGGCCGTCATACGCTTCTACTTGCCGGCAACCATCTCTGCAGTCCTGGGTGCGGATGTCTACGCCAAGGTCATCCGACCGGGCTTCCATTTGGTCGACGAGGGACTCCCAGTGGCCCAGAGGACGGCATTCGGGTGGATCCTGTCCGGCGCCTGCTGCCAAGCCTAGACGACAGGAGTGTGCTTGTTTTTCTTTTGCAACGCTAGCGATTGTTTACGCCGCTCTCCCCTCTTTTAAACTGCCCGCGCTTACCTCGTAGCGAATGCCTACTCGCCCGCACTGGATGCTCGCGACTCCAGGCTCTCCCGCTCTCCCGCACTGGACGCTTGCGATTCCAGGCTCTCCCGCCTTCCCGCTCCCGGAATCTCTCCACTGCGCTTTGAAACGCAGCGCTCAATTAGGTTTAAGTTAGTCTTTCATTGTCACGATACTAAAATACATCGCCCGGCCGGTCCACGCTTTTTCCGAAAACCACAGCGAGTTTTTGTTCTTTCCTTTGCGCACCGCGATTGTCGAGTGTTTTTTTCACCATCTCTTCCAGCTTGCTACCCGGCTACGTGCAACAGCCGCAACGCCCGACGAAGCAGCTCCCAATCGACGATCACCCCCGACGCCCCAGCTCTTCACCATATTTAGACTAACACTAAAACAAGCAAAACAACAATCTATCAAAAATTTTGCCACCCAAATTTCACCCGACACCCCCTCAAAAAATAAATACACACATACAAACCTTCCACAAAAACAAACACTACCAACAAATTACAAATAGCAGAGCTATTTTGCAAAAACTTTTCCGAAACATCACATGACACAAATTTTTCCCACACCTTTATAAACCAAAAGCTAACTTCACTTAATACCACCCACAATCACTCATACATCATCAGCAAAAGACAAAAAGAAATAGAAAAACCAATAACATATCTAGAATTTACAGCAGCACCAAATATACCAAAAGGAAGTACACATAAAAAACCTGGACAAAAAGACCAAATATAGAATTATCAATCTCCAAAATGACATTCTTAACAAATACATCCCCCAAGCATGCAAATATAGCCTAATCATTCCAATTGCTAAACCAAACACAGACAAAACAAGAGAGAACGCTATAGTCGGGTGCCCCGACTATCAGATACCCGTTACTCAGGTAAAGGGAGTGCGAGGGAGATGGAGATAGAAACTTTGATCACGCATAACTTTTTAACGAATGGTCCGATTCGAAAAATTTCTTCTACATTTCGATAGGTATTGATAAACACAATAAAACTGCATTTTTACTTTTCCGAAATATTTAAATTTTTAAAATCGTATATAAGCGATTGTGGGCGTTAAAGGGGGCGTGGCACCTTCTTAAAAAAACAAACTTGCGCTGCGTAGGAACTCCTAGAATCTGCATGCAAAATGCCAATCTTCTAGCTTTTATAGTTTCCGAGATCTCAGCGTTCATACGGACAGACAGACGGACAGACGGACATGGCTAGATCGACTCGGCTAGTGATCCTGAACAAGAATATATATACTTTATAGGGTCGAAAACGCTTCCTTCTACCTGTTACATACTTTTGCACGAATACAATATACCCTTTTACTCTACGAGTAACGGGTATAACAATGCTTAATTTGTGCCAGCCTATCTCACTGAACTCATGCCTATCAAAAATTCTGGAAAAAATTATAGCAAAGAGAATGTGGTGGTTTGTATTAAACGACAAACTTATTCACAACAGTCAAACTGGTTTCAAGAAAGGGAAATGTGCTAATACAGTCTACTTCTAGTAGACCACCTATTAGATCGAGCCATCTCTAGAAGAAACCATACCTACATTAAATCATTAGATTTTGGTAAAGCTTTCGACCGCATAGGGATACATTCCAACATAGACGAACTATTAGCTTGAAAAAATGGACATAATATAACAAACTAGGTAAAAAATTACATGACTAATAGGAAAATACTTGTGTGCATCTCTTATCCTTCCAACCAATATAAAATGGCATTCCACAAGGCTCCCCACTGTCAGTCATTCTCTTCACAATAGCCTACCATTGTGCCAACTAGCCGAAAAACTCACGCTTCATCGAAACATTAGCATTAGCGCGTATGCAGACGACTTCAATATCATTATAAAAATTAAGAACGACAAAAATCGCAAGATAAACATAAGCCCCATTATAACTAAAATATCCAATTGGGCTGAATATTCAGGTGCCACGCTCTCACCCACAAAATGTAACCATATACATGTATGCAGAAAACACAACTGCAACGGAATATTACAATCTAAAAACACGAAAATACAGAACGTAACATCAGAAATACTAGGTATAAACCTTAACAACAAATACAGATGGAAAACTCACGCAGAGCACAGAACACAGCCTTCAGAACCATCCTCTTCGAAGCACGCGCAGATTCTGTGGAAGATAGACGAGACGTCATTACAACACAGCTCACAAAAACCCTAATCAACGATAACAACTCCCCAATTATAACAATATTAAAATCCTACTGCCGTTTAAACAACAAAAAATATCCACGCACCCTGGAATACGAACCTTTCAAAAATCGTCACAACACTAAATATGTTCAATAAAAACAACACGACCCCACAAACATTCAGGACACTATTCACAGAAAAGCAAACCAATGATCTCTCCTACACCAACATTTACACAGACGGGTCTCAAACAAACGAAATTACCAGCCTCGCTGTTACCAACTAAGCTGAATTTAACAAACGACACATCCTACCCCGCTTCTCATCAGTCTTCACAGCAGAGCTTTTAGTTATTATAGAGGCCCCCGGGACTTACAAAAAGAAAAGATGAAAATTCGGCATATGCTCAGACTATCTCTCTGCTATTGAAGCCATCAAAAGTTCACTACATATCACACGCCCGCAATCTCCTACAAAAATTCAGCACCAAATTCAAACTTCTTTGGATACCAGAAAACGTGTGTGGTGTACCAGGAAAAGAACTCGCAGACAGCCAAGCAAAAACCGCAACAAAACGACCACTTACAACTATTGAAAACACACAGGACATACTTAAAAATATATAAAACGTAAACTAAAAAAAATACGTAAATAACATCACCAAAACCAAAATTTGGTATCAAAAAATCAACCAAAATCAACTCAACAGCTACAACATTTTTGATATAAAAAATTGTCGATTTCACGAAGATGTAAATAACAAGAAAGGAAAGCAAACTTCGGACGGAGCCTAAGTTGATATTGATTTGGTAGGACGGATTGATTGTCCAACTTCCAAACTTTACATGCACCAAAGTTATGGCATTTCCGATCGTTCAGTTATATGGCAGCTATAGGATATATATATATTATTTACTGCGTGCAAAGGAAAGAAGGGTGTGTGCAAAGTTTCAATTCGATATCTTTAAAACTAAGAGACTAGTTCGCGTAGAAACAGACAGACGGACATGCTTATATCAACTCAGGACGCAATCCTGATCAGGAATACATATACTTTATAGGGTCGGAGATGTCTCCTTCACTGCGTTGCACATTTTTGACCAAAATTATAATACCCTCTGCAAGGGTATAAAAATCACACGGTTCAGACTTGGACACACACAAACCCAACCTTCAACCTGCCCGTTTGCAATGGCAATCTATCACTGGAACACCTGCTGTCCACCGTAACTCTCTTAGGAACCAAAGAAGCAATATTTTTAAAACTTTTTTTTTTTTTTTTTTTTTTCGCGTTAACCCATAGATCTCCTTTCCTACCATCAAACATATCAAATCTTTTAAAATTCCTTAAAATCGCTAATCTATACCAACTTATATAATTTAACCTTAACTAGATTACCTCTACTAGACATAAATAAGAAAATAATAAATATATACTTGTTGGGTCAGTGAGCTTTTTCACTTACGCTAACCTTTGGTGGTGCTCAAATAAAACCGCACAAGATTTCAATTTATTATGCCCTAAGTTATTGTAAATGACACCAAGGTCTTATTTACAAAGTTTAATGTTTATGTTCAAGATTGGTTGGTTGGGCAGGCAGACCGATTTGTCTGTGCCTTTTAACTAGCGAAAGGATATAAATGAAGAGAATAGACAGGCGATCTGCGACCGTGCCCTCAGCGAGCGAGTACAAAATCGAACTAACTTAAGTAGATGCGATTGGCAAAAGGAATTCAAAAAGGAATAGCAATTACAGCAAATGAAAGAGTTGCCACGAAGGGCAAATAGAAAAGGCAAAAGCAAACATCGAGAATTTCTCAAAAGGTTCCAGTTGAGTATTCAGTGGCTGTCCCACAAAGAAATGACCAGGTGTCACTGCCTCAACCTGCGTTTCAGGTTTCGAGGGGTCTTCAAAGTTGAGGGCGGTGCTAGTGCCGCTTTTAAGTAGCAATTGCTTAACGACTTTAACCGCGATTCCCCACAGCGACTAAAGGCGAATAATCCAATACTTTACTTGGTAAATCAGCCTTTAATAATCGTCCTCCCACACGAACTAACCATTCTTTTTTCTTTTTTTTACTCAACCGGCGCAGCCGTGTATCATACGGCAGGATTCGCGATAAGATAGATCCGAGATATGAAGCGGCAGAGAGTCAAGATTTTAGATTATAAGAAAAAGTCTATTATAGTCACAATCTTTCGCTTTTCACAGTGTTTTTGTTTTGCGTGATAGTCGGTGTTTCGCTCCCGCTCTGTCGCTCTCCTTTCTCTCTAATCAAAAAGTTCTTGAGCGCTTTCGATTTTTTGTCCGCTATAGTGCACAGTGGTCCGTGGTCAGTGATAATGGCTTTATGTTCATTGAAAAATTGTAAGAAAGTTATCTCGCCTGGACAGCAGAGTATTCTCTGCCATACATGTGATAAAATGTATCACGCAAAGTGTCTTGGATATTCTGGGCTGGTTCGCGATGCCATCGATAAGAGGAGTGGACTACGCTACTACTGCGATGAATGCATCGAATATGAGAACCAGGCAATATCTATTAGGCGGCTCACAAAAAGTAGTGTTACGGAATTGATCCACAACTGCCGTACAAATACGGACCTGCTTGTGGCGCTCGAATCTCAGCTCACTAGTCGCATGCTAACTGAGCCCGATTCCCCAAAGCGAAAATAAGTCGCGGTCGGTAGGCATTCTATGGCAGCTGCCAGTCTTAGGTGCCACTCAAATGGTACTAAGATCGGTAATATCTCTCTGGTTTCTTATACCGGATTTAATCGGTTAATAGTCCCGCTCTCTCTCTCTCTTTTCGTTTCTATCTCGTTTCGTGGTGCCTAACATCAAAGTTAATCGGTGTTTCGCTCCCGCTCTGTCGCTCTCCTTTCTCTCTCATCAAAAAGTTCTTGAGCGCTTTCGATTTTTTGTCGGCTATAGTGCACAATGATCCGAGGTCAGTGATAATGGCTTTCTGTTCATTGAAAAATTGCAAAAAAAAATATCTCGGCTGGACAGCAAAGTGTTCCCTGCCATACATGTGATAAAATTTATCACGCAAAGTTTCTTGGCTATTCTGGCCTGGTTCGCGATGACATCGATAAGAGGAGTGGCCTACGCTACTACTGCGATGAATGCATCGTATATGAGAACCAGGCAATCTCTATTAGGCGGCTCACAAAAAGCAATGTTACGGAGTTAATCCCGAACTGCCGTAGAAATACGGACCTGCTTGTGGCGCTTGAATTGCAGCTCACTAGTCGCATGCTAGCTGAGCCCGATTCCCCAAAGCGCAAAAAAGTCGCGGTCGGTGGGCATTCTTACTTCACTTCCAGCTCAGCTGCCAATCTTAGGCACCTCTCAAATGGTACTAAGATCGGGGGCAAAAAGTGATTCGGTACCCGAAATTGCTGGAACCAACTTGGCGCTGCTAGGAACTTCCGCTCTGTCCGATCAAAATAAAGTAGTATCCCCAACACCTCATGTGGACTTAACGTCCGGATTACCGGCAGGTACTGGTAGTACATATACAAATTCTGTAGTTCCAAAAAGGGTTGCATGTGTTGTACCAAAAACGGTTACTTGTGTTCGGGTGCCCCAGCTTAAACATGTATTTGTTTCACGGCTCGCCCCAGACCTCTCATCACTGGATATTACGGCTTATATCCGTAACCAAACCCAAATTGATGATTTGAAGGTCGAACAATTTAAATTTTCTTATGCTAGGAAAGTATCATCATTTAAGATTGGTATTCCTGGTGCTCTTTTTGCATCTGTGTGCTCCACCAGTTTCTGGCCCGAGGGCATATATCTGGCCCGAGGGCAATTTACAGGCTTGATCGTCAGTGCAGACGGGGAGGTTGAGTCCTGATTGCTGTCGACTCAAACCTTTCGTCTGAATTACTAACTTTCGAAGAATTTAATGACATTGAATTCCTAGGTATAAAATTATCGTTTCCCGGTAGTTTTATTTATATTACTTGTTCATATATCCCACCATCACCTGAATTCGCTATTTACGCAAATCACCTGTCCGTTATTCAGTTCATATCCAAAAAACTGTCAAATCGAGATCAGTTAGTATTGGGTGATTTTAATATACCTAGTGCGACAATGTCCCCTGACGAAAACTCTAATATTTTAGTTCCTTTAGCGCTGCATGACTTTATTGACGGCTTGCTTGACATTGCGCTATCCCAAGTAAACCATGTGAGGCACCGTAAAGGCTGCCCCACATCCAGCGGGTAAAAATGTACATATTCACACAAATATTGGTAGATAATAAGATAATAATGATAAGATAATAATTTAGGATGTACATATTGGTAGAGAATAAGAAAAGAAACTAGTACTAAGTTAGGATAGGCCACGGAGGCAGGCAAGAAGCCAAAAGAGCCGTTAAGTTCAAAACTTCGGCCGTTAGCCGGTAGTTCAAACAGGCGTTATTTAATTAAGATCTCAGCTGATCAGGCACTCTACCCAGCGAGTTAGACGATCTACACACGATCGGATTAGGCGACCTACGCACGGTTCCAGTGTTGAGAAGCGAGAACCCGGCTGGCTATATAAACCCGGCGGCTGCTAGTCCAGGCTCTCATTCATCCGCCACCAGTCAAAGACCCAGCAACGCAGAGAAAAACCACGCAAAGGGACACGCAGGACACCAAGGACCCGCAGGACATCAAGGATCAGGACGAAGGACCCTAGTGAGTAGAGTGCGAGAGAGATAGGGAGAGACAGGGAAAGAAAATAGTGCGGCTAGGGAAAATATACAGATAGAAAAGAGGAAGAAAAGCCCACAAAGATAACCAAGAACAATAAAACGAAAGAACAATAAGAACAGCGAACATACACCGAGTTGGATTTATTTCCTCCCTGACCCTCAAAGCCCTGATCTGCGTGTGCTAAAACTGTGGCCTAAGCCAAGCCGATTGCGTTTTCGAGAAGATTCCTCTGCGCAACTGGACTTTGGTGGCAACCACGTGCACAGACGTGAAGGCGTGCAAGTACGGGTTTCTTTCCGCTTGCATAGCTTTCCGTCGCGATCCCGGTCGACACACCCAAGCCCCAAGGAACCCGAACCCGACCCGCGTGTGCCAAACAGTGGCCCAAGCCAAGCCGGTTGCGTTTTTCGAGAAGATTCCTCCGCGCAACTGGACAACTGGGAGCCTGTCCCAGAACTGGGAGCGCTGACTTCTGTCCATGTTTAGAGACGATTCCTCTGCGTGGGCGTGAACCAGCGCCCCAGGTGGCGGGAGTTGACAAAGTGGTACGGGCCAATTCCCCCCCGTTCACTCATTCGCGCCTGGTCCGAGTCCCAAATGCCTGCTCTGAACCGCCAATAAGACCCACCTCGCACATCGGCGACGGTGTCCAGGTTGCCCGCCTCTCCTCGTCCCCGCTTATTTACAAATTCGATTATAAAGGATCCTGGGGAGACTGAGCTCCATCCCAGCCGTAGAAACATCCTTACAGTCTGGCGCCCGAGCAGGGACAAGCGGAAGACGAGCCGGGGTCCACCAAATTTATGGCCTAAAGACCCATAAGACGTCGTTGGCCGTCGCCGAGCCGCCCGGCCACCCAGAGCGCCCGGCATCGCTACAAAACCGCCCCGGCACGCGTGCCGATCACGGCAGCATGCATAAATCCTGGCCAGACACTGCTTAGGCCACCAAGTGAGCACCGCGCACACCAGCAGCGACGCTAGGAGCTATTTTTCGCCGCAAACAGGGTCCTCGCACACGTCCGACGCACGCCCGCTCAGCAAAACAGACAGGGTCGTTACACGCGCCAAGCACCAGGGTCGCAAAAACCAAGCAAACACAGACGACAATAGGAAAACAATTTTTGATACGCACACGACTGCCGCCATAGTTTTGGTTGGGGCTCTCTCACCTCTATTTGCAACCGGGAACTTTTATCGTTCCATTTAAAAGTGGCTGTCACCAACGACACCACCGATCCTCGCCAAACCTCGGTTCGGCCGCACAGCGCCACCCACGTGGTCAAGCACCAGCACCGACGCAGCGCAGCGCCGCCAGCCCCGTTCCGGCCATCGAAGCCACTGATCCCTGCCGGATTTGTGGACGAGGCGACTCAGCGCCACCCACGTGGTCAAGCACCATCACCGACGCAGCGCAGCGCCGCCAGCCCATTCCGGCCATCGAAGCCACTGATCCCTGCCGGATTTGTGGGCGAGGCATATATATGAGAACTTGTTGCCAGAGTATCAGCTCTTTATCCGTCGCCACGAGTTCTCCACCCTCGAAACGCTGACACAGCTCGCCACCGCATATGAGATCGCACGGGATCGGGACACGATCCGGCACGCCGCCGTCGCCCACTTCGCCACCATGGGGTCGGACCAAGCACATAGGTCACCATCATACCCTAGGACTACGACTGCAAGAGAACTCAACGCCGTCCCCCTGCCCATCGGGGTTGCGAATCACATGATCTCCGACGAGGACAGCCGGCCGGTGGACATACAGCGTGCCTGCCGCCGCTGCGCAGAGGTAGGCCACTTCGCCAAAGAGTGCACTCGGCCGCCCCGCCTATTCTGTTGGGATTGCGGACGCAGAGGCGTGCGGACAGTAAACTGTTGTCGGCAGTCGGGAAACGGACAGCTTCCCCGCTCGAATTGGGAGCGGCCGGGGACAGCCAGCACACTTCCCAACCCGTAAAGCCACCACTTCGACTGGAGGACGGGCGGATAGTAGCGACGATTAGCATCAACGGACGACCATTTCTGGCCACGCTGGACACTGGAGCGTCGCGCAGCTTCGTAAGCGAGCGAGTGGCCCAAATTCTGGCCACCACCACCAACAAGAGGGCAGTGCGAACGCGGATCTCCTTGGCTGACGGCTCCTCCCAAGAAGTCACCAAAGCCGTGTGGGCACGCGTCAAACTGGACCGGCAAGAGGCCGAGCTACCCCTCCTGGTGTTACCCACGATCCTGGACGACGTTATCCTAGGGATCGACTTCTTGTGCGTCATCCAGGCGTCCCTGATCTGCGGTCGCACTTGCTTGCGGCTCTTTCCGGCGCCCCCTCGAGATGCAACGATAATAACCGTGCCCGAGACACTGCCTGCAGACCCGACAGCCACGAACCCACCCCGAGCGGGTGTCGTAATCGGTGGACACCCACGGGATCCACTCCAGCAGTCAAGTGACGCCACAACGTCATCGGGCTCCCTTGCTGTGTTACCATCGAACTCTCGAGCCATCAAGGATGCAACCTCATCGTCATCGTCATCGTCGCCAAGGGCCATCACGGCCACCTCATTGTCATCGTCATCGTCGCCAAGGACCACCGGAGATGCACCCTCGTCGTCATTGTCATCATCGCCAAGGGCCGCCACGGCCACATCGTCACCGCTGCCGGGTTCAAGGGTCACCACGGCCACCTCATCGTCATCGTCGCCAAGGGCCATCACGGCCACCTCATCGTCATCGTCGCCAAGGGCCACCACGGCCACATCGTCATCATCGCCGTCTCCAAGGGCCGTCACGGCCACATCGTCGTCGCCAACGTCCCCGAACTCTCGAGAGGTACCAGCCGCACCCTCCCGGCCTCCAGGACCACCGGGTCCACCTATGTCGTCCGATCCCCCGCCGCCTGCGGTTACCGGAGGGGCCAGCAAGTACGGGTTGACTCCACTAGCGGATGCAGAAGTGGCCCGTGAGAGAAACCCGTTCCGAAACCAGGCCAGCCACGATAAGCCTACGGCAAATCTCGCCACCATCGCCGAATGTCTGGAAGAACAGCAGCCACAGACACTCACCGGCGAGCCTATGGAACCCCGAACCCTAGCGTTCCTCGAGGAGGAACTGAAGCAATTCGACGGATTGGCCGGGGTGACCCACATCGCGGAGCACCAAATTGTCATGCGAGACAAAAAGCCACTGAAGCAGCGGTATTTTCCAAAGAACCCGGCCATGCAGCAGATCATCAGTGACCAAGTCGATGAGCTACTCCGGGATGGGAGGATCGAACAATCACGGAGCCCGCATAGTGCTCCCATAGTCCTGGTAAGGAAGAAGACTGGGGAAATGTACCCGCTTCCGCGCATCAACCACATCCAGGAGCGCCTGCGGAACGCACGCTATATTTCGACGCTGGACCTGAAAAACGGCTACTGGCAGATCCCAGTGGCGCAGGAAAGTCGCGCTTGTACCGCTTTCACCGTGCCTGGACGAGGATTGTTCCAGTGGCGAGTAATGCCGTTTGGATTACATTCGGCCCCAGCGACGTTTCAAAGGGCCCTGGATAGCGTCATCGGGCCGGACCTAGAGCCTCACGCTTTTGCCTACCTAGACGATATCATCGTCACAGGAGCTACGTGGGAGGAACATATGCAAAACCTCAAGGAGGTCTTCAAGCGGCTTCGGAATGCCAACCTACGGCTGAACCGGGCCAAGTGCAATTTCTTCTGCCGAAGCCTAGTATACTTGGGGCATGTGATCAGTGAGGCCGGTATCCAGACCGATCCGGACAAGATCGCGGCCATAAAGAGGCTGCAACCCCCCACCAATTGCAAGGAGCTGCGGCGATATCTGGGAGTCGCTTCATGGTATAGGCGATTCGTACCCAACTTCGCCGCCATAGTGCAGCCGATGTCCACGTTGCTACGGAAAGGGAAACGATGGCTCTGGGAGGAACCACAGCAACTCGCGTTCGAAGATCTGAAGAACAAACTCACCGAAGTTCCAGTTGCAAACCGACGCCAGCGACTAGGGGCTCGGAGCAGCCCTGACGCAGCAAGTTGAAGAAGGCGAACGAGTGGTGGCGTACGAAACTCCGGTGCTACCTGGAAGGGTATCGGTTCGAAGTTATCACGGACCATTTAGCCCTGAAATGGCTGAATACCATTGAAAACCCGACCGGGCGTATCGCTCGCTGGGCGCTGGAGCTCCAGCAGTTCCAATTCAACGTGCACTACAGGAAGGGTAACCAGAACGTGGTCGCTGATGCACTGTCGCGCCAACCACTGAACACGCTCCACCAGCTACAAGAAGCATTACCACCATGCAAGTGGATCCGAGCCAAACTGGAACAAATCGACGCCCAACCGGAAAAGTTTCCGGATTACGCCAGAGAGAACGGACAGCTGTACCGCCACCTCGGCGATCCAGCTGTGCGTTCCCACGGAGCATCGACGACACGTGCTGGAGGAGTGCCACGACCACCCCTCAGCAGGGCATCTAGGGATCCGCAAGACGATCCGACGAGTTGGACAGCGCTATTTCTGGCCTGGAATGCATCGGGACGTTCGACGAAACGTAAGGTGCTGCGAGACCTGCCAGCGGTTCAAGGCGAGTCAGCTCAAGCCCGCGGGGAAGATGCTCACCCGTCGCCCAGAGGAACCCTTCACAATGGTCAGCGCAGACTTCATCGGACCCCTACCCCGGTCTCGTCGCGGGAATACAATGCTGCTGGTCTTCCTGGACGTCTTCTCGAAATGGGTCGAGATCATACCGCTGCGGAAGGCGACGACGGCCCAGCTGGAACTGGCGTTTCGAGAGCGCATCCTCTCCCGATTCGGAACCCCACGCACGCAGATATGCGACAACGGCGCGCAATTCTCGAGTCGAGGGTTTAAGGCACTCTGCAAACGGGCCGGCGTCCAGATTCAGTACACGGCTCCGTACTCGCCGCAACAGAACCCGACCGAGCGTGCGAACCGGACGATCAAAACCATGATCGCCCAATACACCGCGGACGACCAACGATCCTGGGACCAGCTACTGCCAGAGATCTCGCTCGCAGTGAATTCCAGCATCTCGGACAGCACGGGATTCAGCCCCGCCTATTTAGTCCAGGGCCGCGAGCCACGCCTGCCGGGAGCCTGGTACGACAAAGTGACGCCGAGCTCAAGTACCACGCCACTCGTGGCCACCCGAAGACCGGGCTAAAGGATTACAGGAGGCATATGCTATCGCACGAGAGAACAACGAGCGGGCATCCCAGGAACAGCAGCGGTACTACAATTTACGGCGGCGCGCTTGGCGACCCTTGGTGGGATCATGGGTGCTGGTCCGTACCCATCACCTGTCCAAGGCCAGCGAGGGATTCAACGCCAAGTTGGCTCCGAAGTACACCGGACCATACAAAGTGGTGAAGTTCCTGTCACAGAACGTAGTGCGCCTACAACTGCGGGGCTCTAAGAAACGGCGGACTGCCAGTCTCCCAGATCTCAAAGAGTACAGGACCGGAGAAGCCGACGACGAAGAAGATACAGCGGACAACGAGGCAGAGCCATACACAGAAGCGTGCGCCTCCGAACCCCCAAACGTGGATCCAGAAGACTCCCAAGCTCTGGGCGACCAGCAGGAGACACTCGGCCAGGAGAAAAACCAGGATGCCCAAGTCACTGAGCAGCGTACCCAGCCCAAGAAAGCCACCCATCGACGAGTACACTTCGAATAAACCAACATCGAGCAGGGTCACGTGAGTCAAGAGGGGCACCCGCGCTGCCATAGTTAGGTTAAGCCGCCAAGTAAGCTAAGAACTCTGAACTTGTAATCTAGAACCATAAGTATCTCAAGCCGCACTATAGGTAGGATTCACACAATAAGACCTAGGCTAATACGTTACATTTACAAGCACACCGTCACCATGTCCGACAACGAGGAGTATGAATATCGCCCCAGATGGACGAAGGCGAGGAAGGGATGGATCCCACACCGGACTGCCCGACGACGCGGGAAACGCAGCCTGAAGAAGCCGAAGCCAGGACCCCGAGTCCCCAGACGACCGCAGCGCAGAACGGGCCACTTCCAGCTACCCCGGGAAGGGGAATCCCCGAGGTTGGAAGCTCGAGAGCTCCAGACCGGCACCCAGAACGGGAGGGCAGGCAAGCAACGCCACTGCACGCCTCCCCTGAGAGCCCTCGGACACCGAGTCCTAGAGAAGCCACCCTAGACAGACTAATCCCGCTCACTCCAGGGAGCAGCATCCCGAGAGTGGAGATGATCAGCTGGCTCGATCCCCACCCGACGGGACCGGAACTGGGTAGGGACGGAGGTGCACGCGACCCCATAGCAAGGCCCGACGACACGGAGGATGCCGACATCATAGACTTGGGTCTCTTCCCGGCCGGCCCAGAGGAAGACGCACTCCTGCAGGCGTTACGGGAGCACCCGGGAGTAGAACAAATCCTCGACGAGGATGATTGGGTCGTCGCACCGGCAGCGTGGAGGGTGGACACGAACGGGCGTCGTCTCCCCCGCGCCATCGTGGAGTTCGTGGAGACTCACGACCGCACGAACGTTCGTTTCCTGCGGCACCACCAGGGACACCGATTCCGCGTCACGATCACGGCCCGACGCGGCATCGCCATCTCGCTTCGCCACCCCGACGTAAGGGGGGGTGTGAGGCACCGTAAAGGCTGCCCCACATCCAGCGGGTAAAAATGTACATATTCACACAAATATTGGTAGATAATAAGATAATAATGATAAGATAATAATTTAGGATGTACATATTGGTAGAGAATAAGAAAAGAAACTAGTACCACTAACCATACAACATATAGACTGGTCATTTCATACAAGCAATATGGACACTCAAAAATCTTTGCGGGAGGCCCCACAGCTGTTTGCGGCAGGCCCCGGACACTTCGTGTGCCTTCGGGTTTTTTTAGCTCTCATTCTTATTCTCATTTTGACGCTCGCGCGCTCATTACTCGAGTTCGGTCGTTCAGTCGCAGAGACGCGCATTTTGAAGAAGGTTGCGCCTGCGCTTGAATTGGTCTTTATATGTATGCGTGTTCATGCATTCTCATACAGGGATGCATGTGTGCGTTTATTTCAATTCGATGCGGCAAGAATATTTTGTCTTTTGCTACTTTTCAGACTTTGTACCCTAGCAATAAGGGCGTATTCACTATTGGGTTAATGATAAAAATAAGAATATTATATGTTATAGTACAATTTTTAATATTTCCGCATATATTTCATTTTGGCTTACTAATTCAAATCAGGGGTAGCAGAAAAATGTTTTGCATATATGTATGTATTCCAATTAATATAAATCAATCTAATGAGATAGGAACAGGGCACATCGCAGTCGGTGTCTGCGCTTACTGGTTGAGAAAACTTCAAACCAAATCAGCTTTGGTTGTTGTTCTGCGAGCGGATGGTGCCTGCATACCCTACCGACGACTGAATTTTTGGGCGGACAGAAACAAGAACGGCTGTTTGTCCTTTGTTTTGTTTACATTTTTTAGGACACTTGTTTTGAATTTTATGTTTAATGAGCTTTGGTTGATTTTTTTTTTTGATTCGCAGGGTAATTTTTATATTTTTATGTACATATGTATGCTTATTCTTGAAAGTCGCCGCTCGGATTAGTTACCGATAAATATACATTCATACATACGTATAATAATTGTATAATTTTAATATTGGAAAATAACAAATTGTTTAATCACTATAAATTACAGACAAAAATTTCGAAGTGATTTTCTGAAATTTGTATTTCAATTTTAAATCAAGAAGTAAGTTTTTAATGATTTTTAATATACATATTTAAATTTCAATCGAAAACTAAAACAATATAAAAGTTTATTTATCCAATTTTTGGTAGGATAGCATTATAAAATGGATAATTTTCGTATGCTATGTTTTTTTCGAGCGGCGAAAACGCTTGTTTCTGTCCGACCTAAAATTCAATCGTCGGTAGGGTATGCAGGCACCATCCGCTCGCAGAACAACAACCAAAGCTGATTTGGTTTGAAGTTTTCTCAACCACTAAGCGCAGGCACCGACTGCGATGTGCCCTGTTCCTATCTCATTAGATTGATTTATATTAATTGGAATACATACATATATGCAAAACATTAGTAAGCCAAAATGAAATATATGCGGAAATATTAAAAATTATACTATAACATATAATATTCTTATTTTTATCATTAACCCAATAGTGAATACGCCCTTATTGCTAGGGTACCGAATCTGAAAAGTAGCAAAAGACAAAATATTCTTGCCTCATCGAATTGAAAAAAACGCACACATGCATCCCTGTATGAGAATGCATGAACACGCATACATATAAAGACCAATTCAAGCGCAGGCGCAACCTTCTTCAAAATGGGCGTCTCTGCGACTGAACGACCGAACTCGAGTAATGAGCGCGCGAGCGTCAAAATGAGAATAAGAATGAGAGCTAAAAAAACCCGAAGGCACACGAAGTGTCCGGGGCCTGCCGCAAACAGCTGTGGGGCCTCCCGCAAAGATTTTTGAGTGTCCATATTGCTTGTATGAAATGACCAGTCTATATGTTGTATGGTTAATGCTAGTACTAAGTTAGGATAGGCCACGGAGGCAGGCAAGAAGCCAAAAGAGCCGTTAAGTTCAAAACTTCGGCCGTTAGCCGGTAGTTCAAACAGGCGTTATTTAATTAAGATCACAGCTGATCAGGCACTCTACCCAGCGAGTTAGGCGATCTACACACGATCGGATTAGGTGACCTACGCACGGTTCCAGTGTTGAGAAGCGAGAACCCGGCTGGCTATATAAACCCGGCGGCTGCTAGTCCAGGCTCTCATTCATCCGCCACCAGTCAAAGACCCAGCAACGCAGAGAAAAACCACGCAAAGGGACACGCAGGACACCAAGGACCCGCAGGACATCAAGGATCAGGACGAAGGACCCTAGTGAGTAGAGTGCGAGAGAGATAGGGAGAGACAGGGAAAGAAAATAGTGCGGCTAGGGAAAATATACAGATAGAAAAGAGGAAGAAAAGCCCACAAAGATAACCAAGAACAATAAAACGAAAGAACAATAAGAACAGCGAACATACACCGAGTTGGATTTATTTCCTCCCTGACCCTCAAAGCCCTGATCCGCGTGTGCTAAAACTGTGGCCTAAGCCAAGCCGATTGCGTTTTCGAGAAGATTCCTCTGCGCAACTGGACTTTGGTGGCAACCACGTGCACAGACGTGAAGGCGTGCAAGTACGGGTTTCTTTCCGCTTGCATAGCTTTCCGTCGCGATCCCGGTCGACACACCCAAGCCCCAAGTAACCCGAACCCGACCCGCCTGTGCCAAACAGTGGCCCAAGCCAAGCCGGTTGCGTTTTTCGAGAAGATTCCTCTGCGCAACTGGACTTTGGTGGCAACCACGTGCACAGACGTGAAGGCGTGCAAGTACGGGTTTTCTTTCCGCTTGCATAGCTTTCCGCCTCGGTTTCCGACCGACGCACACCCATCCCGAACAGTGGGAGCCTGTCCCAGAACTGGGAGCGCTGACTTCTGTCCATGTTTAGAGACGATTCCTCTGCGTGGGCGTGAACCAGCGCCCCAGGTGGCGGGAGTTGACAAAGTGGTACGGGCCAATTCCCCCCCGTTCACTCATTCGCGCCTGGTCCGAGTCCCAAATGCCTGCTCTGAACCGCCAATAAGACCCACCTCGCACATCGGCGACGGTGTCCAGGTTGCCCGCCTCTCCTCGTCCCCGCTTATTTACAAATTCGATTGTAAAGGATCCTGGGGAGACTGAGCTCCATCCCAGCCGTAGAAACATCCTTACAACCATGTTAAAAACTCCTTACTCTAGAGCTGATTGTAGATGCAAGAACAGAGCTGAATAAAAAATCATAAAAGTCGGTTAACAAAATCCGCTGCTTTCGTAAGGCAAACTTTCATCTTTTAAATACTTTTATATCCGGCCGTTAATATCTTTTATAATGCATTGAGCTCCTTCTTTTCTCTGTGTGTTCCGTTATACTATCCGTCAATTTTAAATAAACCTCCATGGTTTAATAAGGAGTTGTCACACCTAAAAAATGTTAGGTCCAGACTTATCAATAAATTAAAAAAGTGCGGTTCACAATCTGCCTTCTCTCGATACCTAAGGGCTCGTTCAAATTTTCCCGTGCTTAACGCCCGGTGTTATAAAAGCTATCTGACTCGTTGTAGGGTTCAATTTACAAGATCCAAAACAGTTTTATACTTTTTTTAACACTAAGCGTAAATCAGCCTGTTACCCTGCATCGCTATCATTTGAAAATACTATAGCAAATACTGATCAGGCAATTGCCGATCTGTTTGCCCAGTTTTTCCAGACAACATATTCTGTTGCATCCCGTCCAAATCCGTCTTATTCAAATGTTATATCCAAGTCAAACTTAATTTTTTGTCCGAGGTTAATAGAAAGCTCCCTTCTTTTGGATCTCCATAAAGTTAAGCCAGTCTATTCACCGGGTCCCGAAGGAGTTCCAGGCTGCGTGCTTAAATACTGTGCTGAAACTCTGTGTAGACCTCTGCACAAATTGTTTACCTTGTCTTTGAAAACTTCTCCTTTCCTACTTATTTGGAAGAAGTAATTTGTTATTCTCCTTCATAAGAAAGAAAATAAATAGAATACCATTAATTACAGAGGCATATCAAAATTATCCGCCATCCCAAAGCTTTTCGAAAACGTTATTACACCCCACTTGCAACATCTTTGTAGATCAATAATATCTCCATGTCAACATGGATTTATAAGGCGAAGATCTACGACGAAAAACCTCTTGGAGCTAAATATAGGCTTAACACGAAGAATATTTAAAAGAAGAGGGCTTTCGGTTGAAGTGGGACAGAATATGAGGTTTGACTTTGGTCGCCGACGTGTTTACAAACGACAATGAGGAAAAAAGGAATTCGACTTACACCTGGTGCTAACAAAATTATAAACGGTTTCGGGTCTTGCTAGAACTAAGCCTTACAACAGTAATTAGTGTAACACTGAGCATTAAGGGGTTATATACCTTTTTCATTTAAAAAAAAATCGAAAATTTTGTATTGCTTTATCTTGAAGAACAATTTTTTAAGACACTTCAACAAATTTTCATAGAGATTTGAGCAGTAGAAAGAAAGTTACAGCGCTCCTAGCCGCGCGCATCGTCCCCGCCCAAACCCAAACTTAAAACTTTAAACGCGAATATCTCGAAATGGTGTTTTTTGAAAAATTTACTTTGCGGTGATATGGATTGGCGAAAAACTACTGAACCGATTTTCTTCAACTTTTTTTTTTAATGTTCGTATTGAATTTTGTGTGTAATTGAACGATCAATTTTTCATGCACAAATTTTTATTTCACCGAATTACATACTTTTGTAAGAATTCTTGCGACCAAAAACTTCATTTTCTGCATAAAACGTTCCCGTATCAGATACAGGAAATTGCTCTAAGCTAATGACATATTTTTATTTTTACGGTTTCAGTTGACCCGTTCGTCCTGGGGAATTATCATCGCAATGCTCTTTGCCACCCTTATGTTATGCAATAATAACGCTTTTTAATTTAATCAGTTTATGTACGTGTCATGTTTATTCTGCCAGTCGAATCTGCACTGAAGCAGCCGAAAGCCTGGCTTTATGTTTAACTCGGGTTTTACAATGTAGTCGCTGAATAGGTAGCGCGACAGCTTAGCGAGATAAGGCTACTCCGTAGCCTGCTCCGGGCTGCTCGGTACATACTCCCGCCGTTGGAGGAAGTACGGCTCCAACTAAATGGGAATCAATGGGCAGAACGCCTAACTTGGCGATGGCTCTCTTGACTAGACCCGTAGCTGTACGGACCATAGGTACTCTGACGACGCCGTCCTCGCCTGGAACGACTCCTTGGATGCATCCCAGCTGCCATTTCAAGGATGGAAGGTTATCCTCCTTCAGCAGCACGATGCTTCCGACATTGATGTTGGATGTTTCGACGCGCCACTTGCTCTTTTCTTGGAGCGAGGATAGATACTCGCTGCTCCACCGCTTCCAGAATTGCTGCTGCATCTGTGTCACCTTTTGTCATCTGCTGAGGCGGCCTACTCGGAGATGCGTGATATCAGGCTCAGGAAACCTTGTGTAGCTGGAGCCTTTCAGGAAATGGGACGGCGTTAACACCTCAAGACTTTCAGCGTTTTCTGAAATTGGACAGAGTGGACGGGAGTTAAGGATGGCAGAAATCTCATAAGCGAGAGTTCTCAATTCATCGAGGCCCAAGATGGAAGCACCGACGACTCTATAAAAGTGAAATTTAGCCGATTTAACAGACGCCTCCCATAAACCACCGAAATGTGGGGTACGCGGAGGTATGAACTTCCAATCAATCCCATCAGCTAAGCAGGAGGAAGCTATCGAAGCCGTGTGGGGCTCTCTCAGAAATAACTCCTTCAGCTCGGTTAGCTCGCTCTTAGCGCCGACAAAGTTCGTCGCATTGTCACTCCAAACAGTGTGCGGAGTGCCTCTCAGGCTGGTGAATCTTCTCAACGCTGCGATGAAAGAAACCGTTGTGAGATCGTGGACGACTTCCAAATGCGTGGCCTTCGTAAGAAGCAGACAAAGACGGCGATGTAGCACTCGTGAAGTGCCTTGTTGCGGGCCTCTGCCTTGTGATAAAATGGTCCACAATAATCCACTCCCGTGGTATGAAATGCTGGGTTAGGCTGAACTCAATTTGCTGGCAGGCTACCCATAACGTGCTCCCAAGTGACAGGCTTCATCCGAAAACATCTGACGCATTTGTTGATGACGGTTGCCACGAACTTTCGTCCTCCAATTGGCCAATACCTTTGCCTTAATGTGGTAACGCTTGCGATCCTGCGTGCAAGTATTTTATATGAAAATATACGATGATTGCCTTTGTAACTGGATGATCCTTGGGTAACAATATCGGATGCTGAGTATCGTAGTCCAGATTTGCATTCTGAAGTCTTCCACCAACGCGAAGTAATCCATCGGGGCCGATTATTGGTCTCAGCGAAATCAGCTTGCTCTTCTGTGGACACGGCTTGTCCTGGCAAAGATATCCATACTCCTTGGCTAAGTGAACCTGTTGGATGCTCCTCAGAAGAAGTACGGTCCCCAAATTGAGCTCCTCAACGGTAACACGGTTCATTGAAGGTGAAGATTTTGCTCTGCAATTCGAAATGAACCGATAAATGTATGCAAATACACGCTGCAACTTATGAAAAGAGTTAAGGAATTTGCAGTTGATCGAAATGTCAGTGCAAACAGTTCCAATTAGCGCTGCGGAACGACGTTCTGGAAGATCCTTAACTGCATTTGGAAGAAAGGGCCATTTCGACGAGCCTTGCAGCAGGAATGGAGGCCCGTTAGCCCACAGGGAGTGCTCCAGCAATTTTCTCGGGGCACAGCCTCGCGATACGACATCCGCCGGACTTAAGCTTGTTGGAACATGGTGCCAAGTCATGCCTTTCGCCATCTCCTGAATTTTCGCGATTCTGTTGGATACAAATACGTTGAAATCCCTCGGAGGCTGGCGAATCCACGCCAGTACGATAGACGAGTCAGTCCAGCAATGAAAGTCGCATTCGAAATCGATGGTTTCCTTGACGCTTACGATAAGCTCCGCCAGTAAAAGCGCTGCCGACAACTCCAATCTTGGAATTGTCAAAGCCTTTAAAGGGGCCACTTTCGAGTTAGCGCAGAGTAAATGGACCTTTGCTTCTCCATTGGCCTCCGACCGCAAGTATAAACTCGCTCCATAAGCCGCTATGCTAGCATCGCAGAATCCATGCAACTGGATGGAAGCCTGAGGTTGAATTACGAATCGTGAAAATTTCAAGTTTTGGACGATCGATAACTGAAAGGTCAACTCCCCCCATGACGAAAGAATAGGCTCTGGTAATGTGTCATCCCAATCCAGCATCCCAATTAGCATTCCATAGGGATTGGCCTTTGTGACAATCGGTGTTATTAAACCGAGTGGATCATAGAATTTGGCTATTATTGAAAGTGCAATACTCTTGGTGACTCGATGATTTACAGATAATTGAGAAAAGTTGAACAGAAGTTGGTCAGAAGAAGGATCCCAGGCTAGTCCCAGCGCCATGGTAACAGCTGATCCGTCGTGAAATTGAATTAGCTTCTCCTTGTCGCAGTCAGACTCTCCTTCGAGGGCGCGTGCATCATTCGAACACCATTTGCAGATTGGAAAGTGGCCTCGCGACAATAGCTCCTTCACCTGACGACGAATTTCTCTAGCCTCTTCAATTGACTCGACACCAGAGATTAAAATAGGTCACCGTGTTTAGTTTGTAAACACTCAACTCAACTTCTCTCGCCAAACAATACACTGCAAAAAGTCATCCGGGTGCGACACACGCACGCAGCGGTACATCTTGCAGATGTCTCCACAGATGCCAACTTTAAAAAATCTGAAGCGAAGCAGAATGTTAAAGATTTTTTGCTGAATTGTTGGCCCTGCAAGAAGCAAGTCCTTCAGAGAGCTGCCAGAAGTAGTTCTAGCAGACCCTTCAAAGACGACCCGAATCATTGGGCTCGTACTTTCCTGCTTATGTATACAATGGTGTGCCAAGAAGAATTGTGGTACTGTTGGATCATTTGGGGCAAGAGACATGTGGTCTAAGTTGATGTACTCCTGGAGAAAAGCCGAATACTGAGCTTTGAGAACAGGGTTTCTATCTAGCTTAGCTTGCAAACTCCCAAAACGACGACGAGCTAGGCAATAGGAATCACCTAGAGTTTCGAATCCCGAAGTGGATAAGAAACGAACAGAGTATTGACCATTCCCAAGTCTAGAGCAGTTTTCCTTGAACAGTTGTTCGCATTGCAAGTCCTCAGGCAATAGAGCTGGCTTTGATGGATTACAATCCTCAATTTCCCAAAATCGCTTTACTATGGCAGCAAGTGCGTCATCCTCAGAATGATCCGTAGTATTCTTGACAATGGCGGCTAAGACAGACTTATGATTTGGCGTAGTTGACATCCCACCAGAAACGATCCAACCAAGTTTGGTGTTCTGGAGTGTTGGCAACAAATGTATTTGCCCCATGGCAATTATTTCGAAAAACAGACCTGCGCCAATTAACAGGTCGATTCGTTGCGATTGGTTGAAATAAGGGTCAGCGAGCGAAATGTTTTGTGGAATCCTCCATCCTGATGTAATTATGTTGAAATTCGGCTGATAATCAGTGATACTGTGAGTCACAACAGCTGTAAATGACGCACGATAGCATCCCGTAATTGCGCAAAAATATCAACTGATTTATCAGAGTTCATAGAGGACTCACCGATCTCAGAAATGAGTGTATGCGAATGCCTATATTTCAAATTTAACTGGCTAGCTAGGCACGTAGTTATGAAGTTTAATTGAGAAGCAGAATCTAAGATTGCTCGACAGGGCATAAATGAACCAACCCTATTTTTTACATAGACAATAGCAGTTGGCAGCAACACGTAATTTATTGGCACAATATTTGAAGCATTTGGTGGAGGCTGCGATACCTGACGATCAGGTTGTGAGCATGACACTATTGCTGATGAAGTAGATGGTGATGGCTGAGAGCTCGAGAGTGGGTCTGATGATGGAGGTGGGGCGGATGAGTCAGGGGTCATATGCAATAGTGAGTGGTGCTCCATGCGACAATATCTGCAATGAGTTGATTTACATTGCCGCAAACTATGCCCCTTGCGCAAAAAGTTCAGACAAAGGTGCATTTTCTTGGCTTCTCTAAATCGAAGATACCGGCTCAAATTTAAAAATCGAGAGCACTTTGGCAAATAATGATCTCTCGCATCGCAAAATAGGCATATAGGATGATTTAAGTTAGTAGAAGACGCAATGAGTGCGCTTGGGTTATATTTATGCACATTTTTTCCCACCTAATGACCTGGTGTTTTTACGTTACCAAGGCTTGATCCAAATTTTCCATCATCTCCTCTACAAAAACGACTCCATAGCAGTCCAGGAAGATAACTCAGCGATTGGCAAATCCTCTTCCCATTTTTTCCGAGTTCGTTGATCCAGCTTGTGAACGACAATATGAATCAGTAATCCATCCAAAATTTGCTGTGTAGTGGCTTAGAATCGCTGAGATCACGAAGACCCTTGGCAGATCCCTTCTCGACACCTTTTAAACCAAATATTGCCTGAAAATGTGCCTGAAAATGTAAAACTTTGTTATCAAATCGATTTATGAGTAGATTCAAAGCCTTATTATAATTGGCATTTGAAGGTTCGAGCGAGCGTATGGCCTCCAGAGCCACGCCGCCTAGACTAGACCGTAAATATTGCAGCTTTTCAATGTCGCTTAGCTCGTCATTAAGCTTTTTAAGCTTCGCCTTCACATCCATAAAAACCTCCGAATATTCCAATCGCCTATCACTCGAAGTCTCCTTTAAATCCAGCCTTTCCAGCGATGTCTGTGGGTGGTCAAATGACGAATTTAAGGAATTGACCCAATCCAATCGCGCGAGAAGATCAGCGTCATCCAACTGATCTATAGACTCAGTTGTTAAATAAAATTTCATCACGTTTGTTTGCCGCAGAATTGATTGCACTTTGGCGCAAAAAAATTCTATGTCATTTGGCGCGTCATTTTGAGGCCGAACCGCGTTTCCTGAAGCAGCCATTTCTTAGTCGCACACAAAAAAAATAAAAGAAAAATGTCCGAACCGGTTAAGAGGGGCGAATATCCTTTTAACTTTTGCCGCGAAAAATGCGCGGCACCGAGCGTCGTCGAAAACGCAACGGAACTTTGTTGTTGTTGTTGTTCCTTCTTATAACAGCGGACTTGAAATTATGTATGAGTATGCACTATGCACTTTTAGAAAAGTGGAATGCTATTCACCTTTTGTTTATAATTTGCAGCACAACACTGTTTTGATTTTTTCACAGCGCAAAATGTACGAAAAGATCAACCGCTTGCCGGCTTTTCACAGCGCGAACTGTACAAACTCAAACGGCCAGCTGTGTGCACTTGTATGTAAGTCCGTGTGTTTGTGACCGAATGCCCGCAAACGACAGCGAAACGAAAATATATTGCTTAAACGATATTAACAATAATAAAACGGAGTTGCAGACGGAAAATAAAACAGCGATCACGTCGTGGTCACCAAAATGTTTGGGGAACAAAAATGCCACCCTTATGTTATGTAATTATAACGCGTTTTAATTTAATCAGTTTATGTACGTGTCGTGTTTATTCTGCCAGTCGAATCTGCACTGAAGCAGCCAAAAGCCTGGCTTCATGTTTAATTCGGGTTTTACAATCTAGTCGCTAAATAGGTAACGCGACAGCTTAGCGAGATAAGGCAAATAATAAAGAGGAGAGCGCAAGATCGCTGCAGGTTCAGCCATACACCTATGCGCACTAGACTAGGTGCTGGCGGGCTGCTTCGTACACACCCTTTAAAAACTATTCATTATTTTTTCACAAATTTTTGCATAAACATTGTCAACAAACTAAACTTTCAGAAAATATAATCATTCATTTAATAAAAAAAATTGCTTTACACAAATCCAAACTTTCCTGTTTTTTTTCTACAAAAAAGGGTTGACCGAGCAATTAAATATCTAGCAAAAACAAATTGAGAACCGGTATTTTTATATTTCTTATTAAGTCTGGACTTTACATTTTTTAAGTGTGTCAATATTTTGCTAAACCAAGGCGATTTATTGGAGTTTGACGGATAGAAATTAACGGTGCACAGGAATTCAAAATGAATTTATCGCAGTGTAAAGAACATTAAGGACATTGGACATATTATTGCATGAGGAAATTTCTGACAAATTAAAGCCAGAAATCAAATTCTAAGGTTGATAGTATGTTATGACTATATAGATCTTTAGGATATAATACAAAAAACAAGTCAAGTATTTCAAAAATGGTTTGCTTCAGATAACGATTTGTCAAGCAGCCATCAATAAAACCATGTTGTGCAATAAGTGGTAAGGCATTCGGACTGCAGGTATATTAAAATCTCCTAGATCTACCAACTGATCCATATCAATAAGTTTTTTAAAACCGACTTGAAACGGTTTTTTTTTTATTTATTTATAATAATACTTAATGAAATTATATTTTAAGCTTATTTAAAAACAAGGTATTTTTAAGTAATGAAATAAGTATGATCGTCGTCTAGTCGTCGCGTCGTTTACCAAGTTTAATAAGGCACGTCTTTACTCAATTGGTGGTCGTCGACAACTGCCTCTCGTTCTTTGGGCTGTCAGAGCTCTTCTCGTATTTCGTCTTCTCGTCGTAGTAATCGTCGTCTCCTGTTCCATCGTCTCGTCTTACTCTGGAATGCGTCTTTTAGCTTATTTAATCGTCTTCACTCGGTGATGCTCCTTTCGTTGTCTAGGGCGTCTTTTGAAATAGTGATGCGTTATATGGGGGCTCGTACTAAATCACTTCCACATTCGGCCATTCTGATTAAACATTCGCGTCAAATGTTTCGTCGCTGTCTTCGTGCGAAGGCCAAGGCTTTAGAAACTCTGCACAAGTTGAAGAAATCTTTGATCCATCTGAGTTTCCAACTTTTTGGACATCGTAGGCATTATTGTGCTTTACTTTTGTTATTTTGTAAGGACCCAAGTACTTCGGCTTTAGTTTAAGACCGCCTCCAAATTGTGTTCGTTTTATAGCTACTAAATCTCTAGTGTTGTAGATCTTTGCAGCCTTACGTCGAAGATTGTACGTCTTCTTATTTTCAGCTTGGAGTTTTAAAATTTGAGTTTAAACTTTAACTCGAATGTCGTTGCGCGTGTCCTTGAAAAGCGCTATAGACTCGTAGTTGATTAGCTCGCGAAGTTAATATTCATCTTTGTTTCTCATTTTGACTCCGATGAAAAGCTCAAAAGGAGAGGCATCCATACTTCTCGAAAAAGTGGAGTTGATAGCTTGTTGAACTCGATCGACGTGTCTGTATTATTTTGTGGGATCATCCACAATCAATTTAGAAAGTACTGGAATAATGATTTAGTTTTTCTACTTATCCGTTTACACGTGGTAGACCTGTCGTTGATTTTACTACCTTGATGTTTTCATTTTCGCAATACTGAATATAGTCTTGGAAGGTAAAAGCTTAACCTCGGACAGAAATGGGTTGCCAAAAACATTACTTTGGCCTCTTAACTTGAGTATGACTTCGCTGGCAGTCGTTGACTTTGTAGGATAAAGCCAGTAAAATTTTGTAAAAGATTCGATAACTGCGAGTATGTCCTTGTAATTCTTGCTTGTGGAGTCTATTAGACCTAAGAAGTCAATGTGATATGTGTGCAACGGAAAATCTTCTTTGTGCACTGAATGTAACTAACCCTCCTGCTTGCCTCGTTTGCGGTTGCTTAAAATTAACGGAATGCAGCGATATATTTCTGAAATTTTCGTAGATTTTTTCAATAAAATACTCGTTGCAAATCAGCTCCTTTGCTTTCTTAACAGGAAAAAGTCCAAAAGGTATGTCTGAATCGTTTATAATATTATAGATCGACTTTAGGTGTTCATCTTTTTTCTGGGCTTGCTTAAAGCCAAGGGCTATAGAGTCATCGATGATTGTCATGATCGGGTACCTTTAAAGGGCATCAACGTGTTTCATTGTGCTCTACTTTGTGCACTACTCTAGTGCACAGGTTTTGCTTGTCTAGCGTCTTCGTGAATTCGTTACAATCAGTGATTATCTTAAATGGAACTCCAAGGAGATAAACTCTGAACTTTGTTATGGCTTCGATAATCGCCAGCACCTCTAACTCGAAACTTGAATATTTTCGCTGAGCATCAGTATGTACCTCGGTGTCATACTTCGAGTAAATAGCCAAAACAGGGGTTGAAGTCAAGTAATTCTTCAGACATTCGATATCATACTCTTCATTAGGACCAATTACAAAATTAGCTCTGTTTTTCGTTAGATCAGTCAATGGTTTCAAAATAAGTGCATAGTTATGAATAAACTTTCTAAAATATCCGGTTAGACCCAGAAAACTTTCTAACTGCTTGAAGTTCTGAGGAATCTTAAATTTCAAAGTGGCATCAATCTTCTGAGGAGTCGGAGAATTTGTTTTATTTTTGATTATGTTATTGTTAACCATCGTCGCATGCAGACGTGAATTTATTATGCTGCGTGAAAAAGTATTCAATAAAATCACAAAAGTGCAGTGACCGTTTTAATAAATCTACTATAACGCGAAAAGACGCTTTCTGCGATGAAATCGCGAATGTTTATATTGTTTGGTCATTTAATTAATATAAAACTTAACACTTAAAACTCTAATTAACTTTACCACGAATGCAATGAGTCTGAACGACGTTCGCACACAACGTCAACGTGAACAAGACGAGAGACGGCTCTCAGTACAAAGAAATAACGCGTACTTCTCTTTTAAAGCAACCGAAAATAATGCAAGCTCTAATCAAGCGCGGGCAATCACCTCCAACTTGACCGAATTTTTAAACGTATCGAGCGTTCTTGCTCCCCCTCGCTACCATCGACGTCTCTGCTGCCAAAGAGCGCTGAATGTGCTCCAATGCAGGTATGCAATAACCTGAGCTCATCAGCAGTAACTAGCACCGCAATTTCTTTAACAACGTCAACTGTAACTACAACACCAACTGCAACTGTATCGACTGCGCGTTTAATGACATCATCAGCTAGCAGCGCAAATATTAATACGTCTGCCTATGCGCTGTCCGAAAAACAGAACAAAAACAATGAATGTGCTAAGCCGGCTGTGCAGACTGGTATGGATACCTATCTATCCAAATCAAAAGGAAGCTTAGCCCTCTAAATTCTCAACGCAAAATAACCCGTAAAAATGCTAGCCTAGCTGAAATAGAAACGCCCATGAACTCAAACCGATTTAAAATCTTGGAAGACGTCTATGACGTTGAGGCGGCCGAATCTACTGAAGTCGAGAAAAGGAAGCCAAAGCCTCCGCCTATTTATATTCGAAAAAAAAGTTCCAATGCTCTTGTCAACAAAATTATCGAGCTTATTGGAAAGGATAACTGAAGATAATTACAGAGTATTATTGAAATATCTTACCGAGAATAAAAATAACTTTTACACGTATCAGCTAAAAAGTAGCAAGGGCCTGCAAGTCGTACTTAAGGGCATAGAGTCCGACGTAACGCCTGCAGAGATAACAAAGGCGCTACAAGAGAAGGGATTTAGCGCTAAGACAGTCTTCAACATCCTTAACAGGAATAGAAAGCCGCAGCCACTCTTTAAGGTTGAGCTCGAACCAGAAAATAAGCCCCTAAAGAAATACGAAGTGCACCCTATTTACAATCTTTAGTTCCTGATGCACCGCAGAATTACAGTTGAGGAACCGCACAAACGAAATGGCCCGGTACAATGTGCGAACTGCCAAAAATATGGCCATACAAGGTCATACTGTAAACTGCGCCCGGTGTGTGTAGTTTGTGGGGATCTTCATGACTCCGCACACTGCCCAGCGAGCAAAGATGACTGCAACTCGAAAAAATGCGGCAACTGCGGTCGCAATCACACTGCTAACTACAGAGGCTGCCAGTTTATAAGGAGCTGAAAAGTCGAATCCACCAGAGAGGAACTACTGCCGCATCCAAAATAAACCGATGACAGCTTTCCGATCAAACCCTGAAGTTTTCTTCTCGACTGCAGCCAGATCCTCACTAGGACCCATAAACTCTGATAAAAATGTGACTTACGCAAGTGCTTTAAAATCAGGACTGGCTAACCCTGTCTCAAAATGTTCATTTCGAACACGGCTCAGCAGCAACAATCGCCGGAGCAGCCAAAAAGCAACTTTGAAGCTGTGATATGCAGCCTGCAACCAAGCCTTACGGAGTTTATGTCGTTTATGCGCACAACTATGCAAGATTTAATGCGAAACCAAAATCTAGTGATTCAAATGCTGGCTTCACAACAATCCAAATAATGACTTCCCTAAGGATATCTACGTGGAACGCTAACGGCGTCTCACAGCATAAACTTGAGTTAGCTTAATTCCTACTCGACAATCATATACCTTACAAACAAATACAATTTTCAACTACGAGGTTATTCATTCTACGGAACAAATCATCCAGATGGTAAAGCACATGGTGGGACTGGAATTCTAATCAGAAGCAATATTAAGCACCATCAGCATGCCAAATTTGCTAAAAATTACCTACAGGCCACATCTATAAATATACAAATAAATACTGGCAACCAACTTACACTAGCCGCCGTACACTGCCCCCCTCACTTCACTTATAAAAGCCAAGAACAAGCTGGACTATGATTCTCCTGGTAGACCAACATACTGGCCGGCAGACCCAAAGAAACTACCCGATTGCAATTACCAAAAACATTCCTAAAAATCTGATAAGCGCCGAATGCCTTTCGGATCTTTCATCTGATCACTCGCCTGTTCTGTTTATTCTACTCCGACATTCAGGCGCATTGGAGCAATTGTTTAAATTGACATCACAGAAAACCGATTGGGTAAAGTACAAGAAATACATTAGCTCACACATTAAGCAAAGTCCTCATCTCAACGATGAAGCCAACGTAGACAGCTTTGTTAATACACTAGAGTCTGTACTCGTCTCTGCAGCTCGAGTTTCAACGCTACATAAAGCAATTGTCAACATCTAGTACAAAACACACACTATGGAGAGCTTACCCAACTCTAAGCTCACCGAAAGAAACTGTGATGCCTATTAGAAATCCCATAGGCGTTTGCCAACCATTTAAAAATATCTTCCAACCAAATCCTGCCACTAGTGCGTTCACTTTGCCGACTTTACAATATGAGCCTCAGCTTCAACATGAGCCAATTGAGTTTCGCCCAAACGAAATCGTTAACATCATCAGAAATCAGCTGATTCCGAAAAAATCCCCGGGCTGCGACCTCATAACTCCCAAAATGATCATTGAGCTCCCATATTGCGCCGTTTGCGCTATCACCCAGCTTTTTAATGCCATCGCAAAACTTGGCTACTTTCCAGTGAGATGGAAAATGTCGATTATAATAATGATAGCAAAGCCGGGAAAAGACCACACAATTCCCACGTCGTATAGACCTATAAACCTACTTGCATGCTTATCTAAACTCTTTGAAAAATGCTTATTGACTCGGATAAACACATATCTAAGAATCCAGGAAGAAATTCCGTCACATCAATTTGGTTTTCGTCAAAAGCACGGAACAATTGAGCAGGTCAACCGGATAACATCAGTAATTCGGAACGCGTTCGAAAAACGAGAGTACTGTACTGCCATATTTTTAGATGTCTCTCAAGCGTTTGATAGAGTTTGGCTAGAAGGTCTAATGTACAAGATCAAGACAATGCTCCCCTACAACACCCATAAGCTTTTAGAGTCTTACCTCTACGACAGAAAATTTGCTGTGAGGTGCAACACTACTATAACTGACGATTTCACTATTGGAGCTGGAGTTCCTCAAGGTAGCGTGCTTGGGCCAACATTATATGTCCTCTACACATCAGACATCCCAAACAGCACACGATTAACAACATCTACGTTTGCTGATGATACAGCTATTCTCAGCCGCTCAAAAATGCCCGAAGCAAGCAACTGCGCAGCTAGCTTTTCATCTGGTCGATGTTGAAAAGTGGCTTTCAGATTGGACAATTAAAGTGAACGAACCAAAATTGAAGCCGTTACGTTCACCCTGAACAGGCAAAACTGCCCGCCGCTCATGTTAAACCATACTCTACTCCTCTACACCTCGACAGAAGGCTCACATGGCGCCGTCACATTAAAGCCAAAAGAACACACCTAAAGCTAAAAGCCAGTAGCCTTCATTGGCTTATCAACGCTCGGTCTCCTCTTAGCCCTGAATATAAAGTCCTGCTGTATAACTCGGTACTAAAACCTTTATGGATGTACGGCTCTCAGTTATGGGGGAATGCCAGCAATAGCAATATTGACATAGTCCAGCGAGCTCAGTCGAAGATCTTGAGAACAATCACCGGGGCACCGTGGTACGTTCGCAACGAAAACATACATCGCGACTTAAACATTCTACCAGTCAAAGAAGTGATCGCAGAACAGAAGGAAAAGTACTTTACCAAGCTATCGTTGCACCCTAACCACCTCGCGAGAGGTCTTACAAGGTTGAATAACCAATCACGCCTTCGTCGCAATGACTTACCCACCCAGCGACCGACTTGAGGGACGCGCAACCAGAATGCAGTCTTATTATACTGTTAGTTAAATTTTAATGTTAAGATTCGTAAACTTATTGTTAGTCTCAAAATTAAGAGAAGATTTAATAAATAAAAGCAAAGTTTAAAAAAAAAAAAAATATTTCGATTATGTGACCTAAAAACTGAATACGGGTTTGCAGGAAATGACATTTCTTTAAGTTTAGTTATAGGCCATATTCGCTGCAAGTTTCAATAACTTCTTTGATATTTAATACTGCCTCCTTTTCGCCTGTTGCTGGTATAATAATGTCATCTACGTAAGGTAGATCGATATTTCTGCGGGTAGGTGTTCGGAAAATTGCATTTATGTGTCTATGAAACACTCCAGGTGAGTTTGCAAACCAAAGGGCACTTAAAGGAACTGGTACTGCCCATGAAAAATACCATTCTTCAAGTCAATCGTGCTGAACATCTTCTGAACATCAGATTCTTGCAAGCGATCAAGCTGGTCGTCAATCAAGGGTAATGGATAATGGTCTTTTACGATTACCTTAGTTATACGCCTAAAATCCACGCAAAGTCGTTGAGAACCGTCGTTTTTCTTTGCAAGTACTACCCGACTTGTAAATTCAGAGTCGGACTCTTCGCTTTGTTCGCCGATTATATTTGTTTCAGCGAATGGATGTAAACCAATTGGAGTGAATGAAATTTCTGCTTGCAGATACAGATCATCACCTATAATCAGTCGAGTGTCAATACAATCGAGCGGGACTATGAAAAATCTAGGCATTGCTGTCAATCCGCACTACTTGCTTACACTGTCCAATCGGCTTGATCTTATTGGCATTGCGATTTTTTCCAAATCCAATTAGATAGACTGTGCACTCTTTCATCTTTGGCAAAGCTAACGCTTGAATAAGTCTTCACGTAAAATGTTAAATTTACTGCATGTATCAAACAGGGCAATACAATTTAGATTTTTTACTGAAACTGCTTTGCTCGTCATATCGCTGTGCTCTTTCAAAACTCGAGTTTAGCTTGCTTTCTTCTACTGCTTTGTCTACTTGTGGACAGCTTTTACAAATGTGTCCAAATTTATTACATTTAAAACACTTTCTGCCTTTCTCGTTACAGCTGCAGCCACTAGAAATAAGTCCTTTGCCACCACAATTGTAGGAAAGGATTTCTTTTTTGACACCCTTTATACCACTTTGCACTGCTTGAGCTTACTTTTCTTTGACACTTCCATCCGTAAATTTCGTTTTACCACTTATGGTACCAAACCTCCTTCAGCTTGAATTTAAATTCAGTCATATTTTTAGCACCATAAAGAATTGATTTGTTTATAGAAAGTTCATCAATGCCGTCGATTACAATTAGAGCTTCTTCTTCAACATTTCCTCGCGATGCAATATCATTCATGCGGTAAAAATATTCATATACATTTTCGTTAGCGCGTCGATTGCAATTTATAAGTCGCATATGTATTTGCTTGCTGCTTACTCTAGACCTCAACTCACTTAACAAAGACTCTTTTAACGCACTCCACGAATTTAATCCATTTTCGCTTGATACAAAAACTTTGCGAAACCTTTGAGTGCTTTTTTTTGGCAAAGCTTGCGTTCCAACCCATCAATAATAATAAATCGCTAATACACACCTCAACTGGAATTTCATCACTTCCATAAAATTGTTTAATGGACTCCACAATATTGTTTCAATATCTGATTCAATTTATTTTCTGAAGATCCAAACATAAAAATTTGTAGTTTGTTTAATCCAATAAATATCAATAAGTTACATAATAAAGGTTGAATTGCTTACTGAAGTTTTCTTTGTTGATTTGCTATTTAACAAATTCCATTTACGCGTAGTTGTATGTGTGGAGTTCTTTGGTACGTGTGTGCACTTAAAGCTCACTGTTAAAATTGGTAAGTGATCGTTCCATTTACCAAGTCCATATAATTGTTAATTTACATAGTAAGTATTCACACATCAATCTTTTATAAATTCTTGCAAGAAATATTATACTCATCATCACAGTTAGGACTCGCTTTTCAATGCAGTCGATACTGCCGCACTCGCCGCCGCAGTGTAAGTCCGAGGGGAAAACAAGTGGCGAACATATTTCCTAAATCCAAGTACACGGTTCGATAAACGAGTTCGCTAGCGGAAAAAATTCAATTTTTCCAGTTTGAGTTGAATGAACTACGGTCTTACTGTCAATCAGCTGGGTTTGTTAACAAACAGTTGAAATTCAAAATACTTATTTGCGGGAAGGACCCTTAAATGCTTATTCTCAACTATTAGGCAAGACAAGTTTGCCGATGTACAATGAAATTAGAAAACAATAAAATTTAAATTTAAAGTTTTTTTTAATTTACTGATAATGATTTGGTAATTTTTATTCTTGCTGACGATTTTTCTGGTGATATTTTTTGGGCTTATTCGTCCATATTTGATCCAAGAAACACTCTGCTCTGACAACAGACACCTCAACAGATTACATTTTTAAATCTTTTCGTTAGGGCCTGAGGAACGTTTACCCAATAAATTCAGCAAACTGGCAAAACTAATTGCAGTTCCATCCAGAACGACTGTCAAAATTGGGCATGAGCGCCAATAGTTGACAAGTTATAGTAAACAGCTTGGCTATATTCTTGGCAATCACAATCAGAGGGCTGGGGAGGGCTGCTTACGCTTGATCAAGGCATATAACAAAATGAGGCCTGCCATTAAAAGGGTTCTCCAAATATATTATGTCAGAGAAGGGTCATCGTTCCCTGGATCTGAAATAAATTTTGGAAAAATTAGGCATTTACTTTTTTTAGATACTCGCACTGCGGTACCGATATAGAATGGACGAAATACCAAAAGAACTGCACCATGGAACAGCAGATGAGGTATACGAAAAAGAGAGAAGTAGAAAAAAACTGAAAACAAGCATAGATAATTAGTTAGTAACCAATAAGCCACAATATACTAGGAGTATTATTATGTTATTCAATACCTGACTCAACGTTGCCCTCGAATATTTACTTTCGCAGTTGCAATTATTAAGAGTAATGTTATTTTAATCTTTTTCTTCACTTAAATTTTTTAGTAACTTAACAATACCTAGAATTCCATGGGGATTTTTTCAATTACCTGCAACTACTTAAGTAAGTATTTCCGAGATCTCACTGAAATTTTTAATATATGTAAATATATGAATTGTAAAAGCACATCGAAATAAAAGGGTACGGTATTATTAAGCCATATAACAAGGATCAGGTTTAAAGACACTTTTTTAAAAAGAGTACGTGTTTTTCTTTTCTACCACTCAGATAACTTAAAATGTATTCCAGAAGATTGCATTCAAATCAAACGCTTTACTGGACCCCCCATTCTCGGTTTAAAAAAATCGATTTTTTTTTTATGTTCCTTTAAAATTTTAACTGAGATTTTAAAAAGTTTTGAAGATATAACCGATTTATAGTGAACGCGTCAGGCGACGGCGAGAGCTTCTAAAAACTTTAAACGCGTTTTTCTCGAAACAGTATTTTTATGACTGGCGCATGAGGTAACTCAAAAACTATTAGTCCAATCGGTTCCAAATTTTAATAAGTTATTCTATACATATATAGCTATGGCATGAGCTAGGATACATCAAATAGGTGAAGATCTTCTTTACTTTTCAACTTGATTTGTGGCAGAAAAAATTCAATTTTCAAAAAAAAATGTTTAAAGGTCCGCAATTTTGTTAATTTTTGGGTAAAATTAATAATGCTAGTTCTTGCCAGAGCCAAACATGTAATCTTCCTAATCCCGGTATAATTTTTTGTTTCAGATGTTCCTGTGAGCGGAAATCACATGCGCCGCCGAAAAGAAGGGCTTTAATTTAATGACAAAAAACAACAACAACAAAATTAAAAAAAAAATAGAGTACAATTTTTTTCTTCTTTTTTAAGACATCAGATAAATGGATGCAAAGTTACAAGCCTAAAAATAATACATGTACATTTACCAGCCCATTGAAATTTGAAATCGAGAATGGGGGTGTCCCCTTAAATCTGAAAACATGAAGCACGAGAAGATAGACGCGAGATAAGAAAAAATAGGTAAAAGTCCGGGGAAAACGTAATAGTAAGATCAATTTTGTGCCAATGAAGTCAGTATTAAGGGGTAAATACCTTTTTTTTGTCGAAAAAAATTGGAAAGTTTGGATTTTTTTTTATGTATGTAACAATTTTTTTTATTAAATGAATGATTATATTTTCTGAAAGTTTAGATTGTTGACAATATTTGTGCAAAAATTTGTGAAAAAATATTGAACAGTTTTTAAGGGGTGGCTGTTTCCCTTAAACGCGTTTTTTTGGAAGAGCATTGCGGTGATTATTCCCCAGGACGAACGGGTCAACTGAAACCGTAAAAATAAAAATATTTCATTAGCTTAGAGCAATTTCCCGCATCTGATACGGGAACGTTTTATGCAGAAAATGAAGTTTTTGGTCGCAAGAATTCTTACAAAAGTATGTAACTCGGCGAAATACAAATTTTTTCATGAAAAATTGATCGTTCAAGTACACACAAAATTCATTACGAACATTTAAAAAAAAAGTTGAAGAAAATTGGTTCAGTAGTTTTTCGCCAATCCATATCACCGCAAAGTAAATTTTTCAAAAAACACCATTTCGAGATATTCGCGTTTAAAGTTTCAAGTTTTGGTTTGGGCGGGGACGATGCGCGCGGCTAGGAGCGCTGTAACTTTCTTTCTACTGCTCAAATCTCTATGAAAATTTGTTGAAGTGTCTTTAAAAATTGTTCTTCAAGATAAAGCCAAAACAAATTTTCGATTTTTGAAAATGAAAAAGGTATATAACCCCTTAATGCTCAGTGTTACACTAATTACTGTTGTAAGGCTTAGTTCTAGCAAGACCCAAAACCGTTTATAATTTTGTTAGCACCAGGTGTAAGTCTAAATCCTTTTTTCCTCATTGTCGTTTGTAAACACGTCGGCGACCAAAGTCAAACCTCATATTCTGTCCCACTTTAACCGAAAGCCCTCTTCTTTTAAATATTCTTCGTGTTAAGCCTATATTTAGCTCCAAGAGGTTTCTTCTTCGCCTTATAAATCCATGTTGACATGGAGATATAATTGATCTACAAAGATGTTGCAAGTGGGGTGTAATAACGTTTTCGAAAAGCTTTGGGATGGCGGATAATTTTGATATGCCTCTGTAATTAATGGTATTCTATTTATTTTCTTTCTTATGAAGGAGAATAACAAATGACTTCTTCCAAATAAGTGGGAAAGGAGAAGTTTTCAAAGACAAGGTAAACAATTTGTGCAGAGGTCTACACAGAGTTGCAGCACAATATTTAAGCACGCAGCCTGGAACTCCGTCCGAGCCAGGTGAATAGACTGGCTTAACTTTATGAAGATCCAAGAGAAGGGAGCTTTCGATTAACCTCGGACAAAAAATTAATTTTGACTTGGATATAACATTTGAATAAGACGGATTTGGACGGGATGAAACAGAATATGTTGTCTGGAAAAACTGGGCAAACAGATCGGCAATTGCCTGATCAGTATTTGCTGTAGTAATTTCAAATGATAGCGATACAGGGTAACAGGCTGATTTACGCTTAGTGTTAACAAAATTATAAAACTGTTTTGGATCTTGTGGAAATTGAACCCTACAACGAGTCAGATAGCTTTTATAACACCGGGCGTTAAGCACGATAAAATTTGACCGAGCCCTTAGGTATCGACTGAAGGCACATTGTGAACCTCACTTTTTAAATTTATTGAAAAGTCTGGACTTAAAATTTTTTAGGTGTGACTTATAATGATGCATTATAAAAGATATTATACTATGAATAAAATTCGGACTAGTCATATAGCCGGATATAAAAGTATTTAAAATATGAAAGTTTGCCTTACGAAAGCAGCGGATTCGTTTAACCGACTTTTCGGATTTTTTATTCACGTCTGTTCTTGCATTTACAGTCAGCTCTAAAGTTGGATGATAAGGATCTTCCGGTTGTGAAAGTGGTTATGTTCTCAATAGACAAACACCTTCTGAATTTGAAACAAAACTCAAGTCCAGTAAACGTCTTAAGGAGTTTTTAACATGATTCACTTGGGATAGCGCAATGTCAAGCAAGCCGTCAATAAAGTCATGCAGCGCTAAAGGAAGTAAAATATTAGAGTTTTCGTCAGGGGACCATGTCGCACTAGGTATATTAAAATCACCCAATACTAACTGATCTCGATCTGACAGTTTTTTGGATATGAACTGAATAACGGACAGGTGATTTGCGTAAATAGCGAACTCAGGTGATGGTGGATATATGAACAAGTAATATATACAAAACCACCGGGAAACGATAATTTTGTAGATCAATCATTTCTCCGTGTCAACACGGATTTATTAAACGTACATCAACAATCACAAACCTTCTAGAGCTCACTACATTTGTGATAAAGGGCTTCAATAGTAGTTTTCAAACAGACGTCATTTACACTGACTTTAGTAAAGCATTCGACTCTGTAAATCACTTACTTCTTGTTCAAAAACTTGACTTGAAAGGTTTTCCAGTCGATCTACTTAAATGGATCTTAAGTTATCTGAATGGCAGGTCACAAAGGGTCCTTTTTAAAAATTCAATTTCTAAAATTCTCCGTGTTACCTCCGGTGTCCCACAAGGGAGCCATTTGGGTCCGTTACTTTTTACATTATTTATTAACGATCTTTCATCAATTATAAGTCATTCTCGCGTACTTATGTACGCAGATGATGTTAAGTTGTGCTTGCATTTCCTGCCATTTAGACTTGCAATCCGATCTAGATAATTTTCAAAACTGGTGCCGAGATAATTTACTAAATTTAAACGGTTCCAAGTGCAAGCTGAGGATTTTTTATCTTGTCAATCTGATATACGCGACTTACACATTAAGTGGCAACTCTTTGCATAGAATGACTCTTGTAAACGATCTTGGCGTTCTCTTGGACCCTTAACTAAAATTTTCTAATCACATTTCGTCCATGGTTAATAAGGCCAGAGGAGTGCTTGGATTTATTAAAAGGTGGTTAAAAGAATTCGATGATCCTTATTTAACTAAAACTTTATTTATTTCGCAAGTCCGACGGATTCTGGAATATGGGTCTCCCGTCTGGAGTCCACAATATGGAATACATATTGGTCGTATTGAATCAGTACAAAAAAACTTTCTTCTTTTTGCTTTACGGCGCCTAAACTGGCATGCAAATCCTAACTTAACTTCTTATTCTAGTAGACTTATGTTGATTAATTTACACTCCCTAGCCAACCGTACGATGCTTAGTACAGTCCTCATTTATAACCTTATACATGGTGAGATTGACAGCCCCGACTTGGTAAGTCGGCTAAAACTTTTCTGTGCCAAGTAGATTAACCAGAAATTATATTCCCCTAATATTAAATCATTGTAGATCTAACAATGCCTTGCATGAGCCTTTCATAGTATTATGTTCTGACTATAATAGACGTTCTAAAACGATTTATACAAGCTTCATTGGCACAAAATTGATCTTACTGTTACTTTTTCCCCCGGACTTTTACCTATAGTTTCTTATCTCGCATCTATCTTCTCGCCCCTCGGTCGGTTGGGCGGGTAAGTGAGCCGTGGGACACCGCGAAAAAAAAAAAAAATTAATAAAAATTTGCAGCTGAGCTGGAATCGAATCGCGGGCAGCAGGTTGCACGTCACCTGCCATAGAATGCCCACCGACCGCGACTTTTTTGCGCTTTGGGGAATCGGGCTCAGCTAGCATGCGACTAGTGAGCTGCGATTCTAGAGCCACGAGCAGGTCCGTATTTGTACGGCAGTTCCCGATTAATTCCGTAACACTGCTTTTTGTGAGCCGCCTAATAGATATTGCCTGGTTCTCATATTCGATGCATTCACCGCACTCCTCCTATCGATGGCATCGCGAACCAGCCCAGAATAGCCAAGACACTTTGCGTGATACATTTTAGCACATGTATGGCAGGGAATACTCTGCTGTCCAGGCGAGATAACTTTCTTGCAATTTTTCAATGAACAGAAAGCCATTATCACTGACCACGGAAGACTGTGCACTATAGCGGACAAAAAATCGAAAGCGCTCAAGAACTTTTTGATGAGAGAGAAAGGAGAGCGACAGAGGGGGAGCGAAACAACGATTATCACGATGCACTCACTAAGCAAACGGAAAGTTGTTAAATACACTTAAAGCTGTAGAAACGTTAAAAAAGATTTAAGTAAACCCCGGTGGTTTCAACAAGAAAATAAAAATTCGGAGCGCAAAACAAAAACACTGTGAAAAGCGAAAGATTGTATGATACAACTCTGCGCCGGTTGAGTAAAAAAAATAAAAAAGAATGGTTAGTTCGTGTGGTAGGACGATTATTAAATGATTTACCAAGTGAAGTATTGGATTATTCGCCTTTAGTCGCTGTGGGGAATCGCGTTTAAAGTCGTTAAGCAATTGCTACTTAAAAGCGGCACTAGCACCGCCCTCAACTTTGAAGACCCCTCGAAACCTGAAACGCAGGTTGAGGCAGTGACACCTGGTCATTTCTTTGTGGGACAGCCACTGAATACTCAACTGGAACCTTTTGATGAAGATTTAAACAAGGTGTCCTTAGAAAGTCATTGGCATTGTATTTTGGATAGTTCACATTCTGCTCTGAAAGCGCTGGAAATATTTGACCCTAAAGCAGGCACGTTTAAAGTGGACTAAATCAGCCAACATCATTTAATTGGACACCTTGGCGCTTACAGCCTATGACAATTCACTACCAGTGCAATGGTTGCTGGGCCGAAAAAGCTGCACCCAGAAGAAGAAGGCGGTGTGCGCGTAGTCACGCTTAAAACGATGACAGGGTATGTAAACCCAAATGTATTTGAATTTGAATTTGAAATGTTAAGATGAGGTTATTCCTAACTTTCGATTTATTGGAAAAACTATTGGCAAACGTTAAGAAATTTTGTCATCTCAATCAATTTAATAAACATAAAAAAAAGAAAATCGCGGTATTCCACCAGGGCCTCCAAGCCATCGCAAACCATTGATTTGCCCGTGAAAGGCTGCAGCTCCTTGAAAAGGCCGAGGATGTCCTTGATGGCCTTGTTCATGTTGGTCTTGAAAACATCGATTTGTTCGGGCGAATTCTGATACAGCTTGAGCAGTACCTTCTTTATCTAGTTTTTCAGGTACAAGGTATACGATTTCTTGTCAACACCATCTTAAATGATGATACTTTCCTAGCATAAGAAAATTTAAATTGTTCGACCTTCAAATCATCAATTTGGAATTTATAATGGATATAAGCTGTAATATCCAGTGATGAGAGGTTTTATGTTTCATGTTTTAGCTGGGGCCCCCGAACAAAAGTAACCGTTTTTGGTACAACACATGCAACCCTTTTTGGAACAACAGAATTTGTATATGTACTACCAGTACCTGCCGGTAATCCGGACGTTAAGTCCACATGAGGTGTTGGGGCCACTACTTTATTTTGATCGGGCAGAGCGGAAGTTCCTAGAGCGCCAAATCAGTTCCAGCAATTTCGGTTACCGAATCACTTTTTGCCCCCGATCTTAGTACCATTTGAGAGGCGCCTAAAATTGGCAGCTGAGCTGGAAGTGAAGTAATCGGGCTCAGCTAGCATGCGACTAGTGAGCTGAGATTCGAGCGCCACAAGCAGGTCCGTATTTGTACGGCAGTTGTGGATCAATTCCGTAACACTACTTTTTGTGAGCCGCCTAATAGATATTGCCTGGTTCTCATATTCGATGCATTCATCGCAGTAGTAGCGTAGGCCACTCCTCTTATCGATGGCATTGCGAACCAGGCCAGAATAGCCAAGACACTTTGCGTGATAAATTTTATGCAATGCATGGCAGGGAATACTTTGCTGTCCAGCCGAGATAACTTTCTTACAATTTTTTAATGAACATTAATCAACAAAGGTCTACTAGAATAAGAAGGTAAGTTAAGATTTTCATCCTAGTTTAGGCGACGTAAAGCAAAAAGAAGGAAGTTTTGTTGTACAGATTCAATACGACCAATATGTATTCCGTATTGTGGACTCCAGACGGGAGACCCATACTCCAGAATCGGACGGACTTAAATAAATAAAGTTTTAGTTAATTAAGGATCATCGAATTCTTTCTGTTAAAGTGGGACAGAATATGAGGTTTGACTTGGATATGGTGTAAGAATAAGGCTGTGATGAATAATCTAAAGTAGAGTAAGTCGTTTGAAAAAACTGTGCAAATAAATCGGGTATTGCCTAAACTGTGGTTGCCGTCATGTTTCCAAACGACAGCGAGGAAGGATAAGAATTAGATTTACGCTTGGTGTTAACAAAGTTTTAAAACTGTTTCGGGTTGCTAATCTTAGCAACATTTGAGGGTTTTCTGATCTTTTGATTTCGGTTGCGGGGTGTTCCCTTTTGCTGCTTACCACCAGCGGCCTTTTTGCACTTAGGGGACTGTTCTAATAGCTTACTACTATTAAACTGCGAATCCAGCGCAGAGAGGAGATCATCAGCTCGGCGAAAAATATCGCCTTTAGTTTGGCGCATGAACGATTTCATCTCGTTCGTAACCTCAACACAAGCATCACAACAGAACTGCAAACTAGGCCCCTTTGAAAGGTCATCACTTGTCCGGCCAGTAAAACCGGGGCACTTGGTGTGCACCATGTTTTCACACAGCCAGCAAGTCATATTAGCTTGGTCAGCCCTGATTACAAGGCTGCATTTTTTGCAGAAGCAGACTAAATTATTGTTATTAATTTTACCTATTGAAACCACTGTACCAAGAAACCGAATTGAAATTTATAAGCGAGCAGTTATAAGTACCGAATGAGCGCAGAAACTGCACGCTTAAAACTTTCAAAACAAAGAGAGCGAGAGAGCGGGAGCGTAATTTAGTTCAAGTGCATGCAAAAGCAACACTAACAAGAAAGAAAAGCTAACTTCGGGCGGAGCCGAAGTTGATGTACCCTTGCAGAATATTCTATAAATTATATTCTCCAAATAATACTCATAAAAAATCCCAACTTCCTAACTTTAAAAACACCAAAGTTATGGCATTTCCAATCGTTCAGTTATATGGCCGCTGTAGGATATAGTCGGCCGCTCCTTATGAAATTTGGTAGGTCGAATTGATTGGCCAAAAATAGAACCCATAGAAAATCCCAACTTCCCAACTATATAGCTGCCATATAACTGATTGATCGGAAATGCCATAACTTTGGTGTTTGTAAAGTTAGGAAGTTGGGATTTTCTATGGGTTTTATATCAATCTGACCTACCAAATTTTATAAGGATCGGCCGACTATATCCTATAGCTGCTATATAACTGAACGATTGGAAACGCCATAACTTTGGTGTTTTTAAAGTTAAGAATGCATCATATGAATAATTTTGGAGAATATAATTTACAGAATATTCTGCAAGGGTATTTCAAGTTCGTCTCCGCCCGAAGTTAGCTTTCCTTTCTTGTTAGGTATTAACACAAACGTGCACAAAGATTTATAGTTCACTCGCGAAGAGAACGGAATTTAAATACATGTTAAAATTACTGAAAGAAAATGAAAATTGTTTTGTCCCACCGATGGGATTAAAGGAAAACAAAATACAAAATCGGAGCGCAGAAAAAAACACGACCGTTAACTTTGAAAGTCAGAATCGTTATTTAAAAAAATATATTTAACTGTTTGGATCTTTCTGAAAACTAGACGCAGCAACGAGTAAAATAGCTTTTTAAACGCCAGGCGTTAAGCCAGTGAATAGATTGACCTAACTCTTTGAAGATCCATGAAATTTGGACATTATTCTTATGGAGTATTGAAAGAGTAAAAAAGAGTAATTCTGTTCAATTGAGCCCTAAAGACAGAAACTTAAAAAGGAGACAAAATAAATGCAAAAACCACAAGACAAGCATACAGTACATTTTAAAAAGTTTTTGAAATGTTGTTAAAAGCACATAAGCCCCGGTGGACAATGATAAAAAAAATTAGAAACGTAAAACAATAACACAGCCATTCACTGTGAGAGTGAGAGATTTTTGTTTACATACTTGTTGTCGAGGCTTATAAAAATAAAATTTGTATTTTAATCATAGTGTTTTTTTTTAAGTTTAAGTTACGTATTCCGCCTGTTTTCATGTCTAATTTATTATACCCGTTACTTGTAAAGCATTGTATTCGTTTAAAAGTATGTAACAGGTAGACCGACCCTATAAAGAATATGAATTCAGGATCACAAGCCGGGTCGATATTGCCATGCCCATCTGCCCATCTGCCCATCTGCATGAACGTCAAGGTTTCTATTTCTTTTCAGAAATATAATTTTTCTGCTTAACCTTAAAAAGTAAGGATTAAACTTCTTCAAGGCAAAGACGTTCTGAAGGTCTTTTAAAGCCGAGTTTTACACAGAATTTTCTGACATAGTGGCCATTTAGTCTTTAACAGGGATCATAAAAATAATTTTAGGTCTTATAGTTTGAGGGCCAGGAATAAGTGAAATTCAACGTATTTTCAAATGTACATCTTTCAGCTTACATACGCTGTCGTGGTCAAAATAAGCAAAATATAAAACCGGTAGTTCAACTATTGACTTAAGAATAATCAATTCGTAACTTTTAAATTAGAGCAAATAAGAACGGAAGAAAACTTCGGCAAGCCGAAGTTTATATACCCTTGCAGTTGATTTTGCTCTGCTTTTGCGATCGCTTATATGGCATCTATATGATATTGTTTTCGGATTTTGACAAAATGAAAAGCGTAATTCTGATATAATAATTAATTACTATATCTTAAAAGAATATTTTGATAGATAGAAAAACAACAAAATGCTAATTAAAAAAAAACTTTTAATTTTTTGTATTTTGTATTTTGCTGGGAGCTATATGATATAGAAGTTCCATTTTAATTTTATTAAAACCCTAAATTCGTAGTATTTAAGTATCACCAAATCCCAAAAAACAAAAAAAATATAAAAACAACAAAGTTATACTTCTTTTAATTTTTTGTTTCCGATTGTTCCTATGGGAGCTATAAGATAAAGTCGCCCGATCCGGCTCGTTCCGACTTATATAATATCTGCAAAAGAAAGACAACTTTTGGGAAAGTTTCAAGCATATAGCTATAAAACTCATGGACTAGTTTGCGTAGAAACGGACGGATCATGCTGATCAAGAATATATATACTTTATAGGGTCGAAAATGCCACCTTCACTGCGTTGCAAACTTTTGACTGAAATTATAATACCTTCTGCACAATGTGAAAACACCATGTTCTTCGCTGTTAACCATGTATCCATTGTTTATAAGACAGTAACGTCGGGAACAGAATTTCTAAAAACCAGTTTTGGAAGAAGCTAAAAATGTTAAAGCCCGGTGAGGGCGATTAAATGTAATGGAACCTTATTGAAAAAGCATATAATATTAATTTTAAAACAGTTAAACATACTTTTAATGAATGAATAAATTTGTTCAACATGCTTTTCTAAATAAATACAAGAAATATAAATATAATATATTAATACATTAGTATATTAAGAGTTACCAATTTATATTCATATATGTGCATTAAAAATTATATAAATTGTGATTTCAGTTACAAAGCACAAATGTATTTTATTATCTCAGTAATTTTTAAGATATGCCGCAACATAAGGACTTAAAATATCAACGAATGACTAAACTTGCTCGTTTAACTTTAGTATTCACTTGGACTAGGTCAATGCATGGTTAGCTTGAAGACTAGTAACGGTTTTGCTTTTGTTGATCTAAAGGCGTTAAAAAATTTAGCTAAGGTAAAAAAATAAATTATAAAAAAAACAGATAAATAAGAACGTATTAATAAAAGTGTGTTAAGTTATAAGTCATATACAAATTATTTATGTATAGACCAGAGATTTTTGACGCATCTTTGCCAACGACTGTTCGCTTTTATTCATCTCTAATTATTATTGTGCAGCTAACATTAATGTATTTAAATAACATATTTAATCATCGTTATGTATTTAAAAATGTTCCAGTCAATTAACGCCGCTTAGAATTACAATAGGTTAATTTGTTGGAATGCCTAATGCAAAACAGAGGAGTGTTTATATAGCTACCATGGGAAAAATCCGGGTCCATCTGGTGCCTTTCAAAAATATTGTATGACTATATTCTGGATCTTTAAAAATTCTAACAAAAACACCTCTTATCGAGGTAAAAAAGTCCAGACCACAATATCAAAATGATGTAATCCTTTTTAAGAGGTATTTTTGTTTGATATAAATACAGTCAAAGTACCCAAATACCAGAAATCGTCCCCAGAACACTTAGTTCTGACGCGTGAATTCAGTTACTAAATACTTGTCGGCACCCTCGGTTCAATATGAGGCTTTTTGACAAGCAAAAATTGAAAAATTAAATATATTGTAATTACTAAAAGTTATTATTATTTATTCTATATATTTAATTATAATTTTCTGCATATAAAAGTACGTATAGATCAATAAAAACAAAAATTATAATGTGTAGAATTCATAATCATTTTTTGTCACAAAATTTTATTTCGTTAAAAAATGTCAGGAAAATGTAACAATCTTTGTATGATTAATCCATTAATTCATTACGAACTGCGATTCCACGACGACTTGTTTTTCAAGAATTTATAATATATAATATATTTTCCTATCATTCTTTTCAAAATAGATATATAATAGATATTCCACCAATTCAATAAACAAATTTTCTTTACACACTTTTGAGAGATATTCGCAGATTTTTTAAAGTTTTATTTTTAAGCCCTGTTTTCCATGAATTGACCTGAATAATCTCATCAGAAAAAGAAACAACATCAACATTCTTAAATATGTTACATATTTTTATTTGCATTTTTCAAATGATAAGATACTTTTGTCGATTTGGAAAATATATATCTGTTTCTTCGTCTTAAGATAAGTTCTCGGTTTTACTCTTTGACTTTTTTCTTGGCATATTTCTATCATTCTTATAAATTCGAAATAATGTCTAAATATCATAAAAATCAAATAAAGACTGAAGATCAAATCTCCTCAAACTACTTGCAACCTACCTGTTTTCAAAAAAAATCTAAAAAATCATCTGTAACAAATATTTTGTCTGCTTTTGTTTGGTATTTACCAATGTATGCGCTTAGAGATCCAGATTTTTCGCCTTATATTTAAATATCCATGTTTCTACAACAAGCTTGCTACTTCGGTTATTTAAATGATAAATTTCTTGGCATTTGTATCTATCATACATTCTGGTTTTTATTCTGTATCGACGACCAAAAATAGAATTTGCAACGCCAATCATAACTAAGCAATTTACAGTTTTTCTTGGAAAGCCAAATCTGCATATACTATATTTAAGGATTTTCCTCCTTTTCTTTTGTCGCATATAATAATTATTATGCATATGATTTTGATACTTGGTCGTAAAGGTTTGGAAGAAGGGTAAAGACTATAAATTTGTTGATGAAGAAGGATACCTATACTTTCTACATCCAAATTTGATTTGTCAATAATAGGACCAATTTTGAGTGAGGGCTTGTTTCTGTATGAAGAATACTGCCGAACTGCTTTAAATGGCTGAAAAATTATTCAAGATCAAAACATAAATTGTAAAATTCTAAAACTAAAAACTTTTCAAGGCATCCTTTTTAAGAACACATAACAAATGGGAGACTAATGCTAAATATCTTATTAAGATATACAATTCATATTTGACTAAGATAATAATCATACTGGTCAATTTTTATTATTCGCATATACTAGAGCTTACTCCGTGTAAGCCATTCTTCTGAGTGGTTGATTGCGTTAACTCCGATAGCGGTAAGAAGTCGCCTTTTAGATTTTTATCATAAAAACTGGGGGATTCTCGGTATTTTTTCTCTGAGTTTCCCTCTGCTTTTTCGTTTTTACCAATAACTATATATGTAGATACGATGCTAAAAATAGCTTAAGTTATCTGTATTTATTAATATTTTAAAATTTGTTTTTATTTATAATCTTATTAACTTGCTGGGATGTAGCAACATTAAGACTTTATTTATTAGCGGAGAACCAAGCTCGAAGCATTCAGTTGGATATGCAAACTAATCACATATTGTGGACAAGTAAAAAGTTTATCTTTTAGTCTGGTAAAAAATCAGAAGTTAATTGAGAATGTATAAAAAAATGAATGTGCTACGCTTTTACTGTTAATAACCTGGATTTGTTGACAAACATTAAAAAATTAAAAAAACATAAATGCATGTTAAGTACCTTGGCAGGAAGAGACTGGTGGTGCACAAAAAATTATAAATGAATACCATTTCAAATTGTTTTTTTTTTAAGTACTGATAATTATTTGGTTATTTAAAGTTCATAAGATTTTTGCAGCAGATTTTTGTTCCAGTGATTTTTGTTCCAGTCATTTTTGATCCAAGAAACATTTTTTTCTGACAACACACACCCTAAAAGATAAGCCTTGAACTCCGATCGACGAAATCTAATTTCAGTCAAAAGAGTGAAACGCAGAGACATTTCCGACCCTATTCTTGATCAGCATCACCAGAAGAGTCGAAAACTTTCCCAAAAATTTTCTTTCTATTGCAGGTACTATATAAGTCGGAACGACCGGATCGGGCGACTATATCATATAGCTCCCATAGGAACAATCGGAAAAAAAAATTCAAAGAAATTATAACTTTGTTGCTTTTAATTATACCCCTGCAGAGGGTATTATAATTTCAGTCAAAAGTTTGCAACGCAGTAAAGGAGACATTTCCGACCCTATAAAGTATATATATTCTTGATCAGCATCACCAGGAGAGTCGATCTAGCCATGTCCGTCTGTCCGTTTGATAATATTTAAATAATATGGAATTATGATTTAAATTAAATTAAAACCGGACATATAGCTGCCATAGAAACGATGGCCAAATGCAGCGCGAAATCGAGAAAGCTTCATTGTTTTTAGTAATATAGGCATATAAATCGAAATGAAGACGTTTTGTAATAACTGCAAGGGTATATAAACTTCGGCTTGCCGCAGTTTGCTTCCTTTCTTGTTACATGCTAATTTTATTTTAGGAAATTTTATCATAAAGTGTAAGATGTTAACGGACTGCATAATTTTTACGGACGAAACAGACAAAAGCTCCCTTATGGGTGTACTGGTGGGTTCCTCAAGCCAAACTGATTTTAAGTCTTCGTGATCTGAAATATTCGTACTAACAATATTAATTTTGGCAAGGGTTATTGCAAGCATTAAATTTTGTAATTCCATCATCAGCATTCTGTTTCTAGCAAGTAGTGTCTCATACAAGTGTCCAGTGTCTACTTGTGATTTCATAGCCGATCTAAGAATTTGATTAACAGTAGAGGTTAGTTGATTACTCTGATTTTGAACATTGGTGTTTATTTGAATTTGCCTATTGTTTGACTTAATTAACTTAATTTCGGTAAATCTAATTTTTTCTAAGTCACCGGCGTCCGGTGTCACTGCTACCACCTTTAGGATTGATCCTAAGAAATCATAACTCCCATCTACTCTGTGATGCACACCCATCGAATCTATCAAGTCCTGGAGGTAAGCGGTATCTACGATAAGAAGTTTTTTCATATGGGATAGTGGAAACATGTCGTTTTCCCTGTTTCTCAGCGCGTTCTGGGCGCTTCTTTTTTTCATGGATTTATTTATTCGCACCCCGGACTCGTCAATGCGCGCTTTCCATCTCTTAATTTTCGCATTTCGACACCGCAAAATGTTATTGATATCATTGCTAAGGGGCGTCCCTCTTGGGATAGTACTGCACCAATACCATAGACCGAGGCGTCTGTCGTTAGATCAAACGCTTTTTTGAAATCTTCAGATGCCAAGATATTTTGTAGCATCAGAAACGCTTGTTGCTGCGCTTCAGAGAACTGAACCGGAATGTTTCGTGACCTATGCCTACTAAAAGTTCCGTTTTCGCCTTTTAATATGTCTGAAATGGGTCTTGCTATTGATGCAAAATCTTTTATAAAACATCTGTAGTAGATCGCCAGGCCGAGGAACGATCTGACTTCAAATACGGATTTTGGTTCCGGGAAGTCTTGAATGGCTTTGACCTTCTCTGGGTCGGTTTTTGCACCGCTAATGGTGACTATAAATCCTAGAAAACTTACACTCTCTTTAAAGAAGCGTGATTTTTCTACTGACTAGCAAAATTTACCAATTTGTTCCCGCAAAGTGTCGTCAATAGTCCTCTGAAATATGCTGACTGCATTTTTCAGACCAAAAGGGAGTCTTCGAAATTCATTCTTCCCCCCGTTTACCGAAAAGAAAGTTTTTTTACGATCGCGTTCCGAAAGCATGATTTGATAATAACCAGACTTAAGGCCCAATGTCGTGAAATATCATGGAGATATTTGGCATGGGGTACTTATCAGACACTGTTCTTTCATTGAGTTTGCGAAAGTCGATTACTAGTCGCATGTTTTTTTTATTCATTTCATCGATCCCCTTCTTGTCCACTACCCATATTGAGTTTTGTACGGAGTCACTGACTTTTGAATTATGCCGTTACTTAGCAGATTTTGAATGTTTTTATTAACAAAATCGGACGCCTCCAGGGGTACGGGTACAGTTTGGCATAAATGGGCTCTTCATTTTGTGTTCTTATTGTGGCTACTACCGAGGTATTATACGGTAGAGCCTCATTGGGGTCCGCAATGAAATTCCACTGGACGGACGCCCTTCAGCTCCTTTTAATGTGTAATAAAGTTTTTGGAAGCGCCTGTGTCTATAAGGAATCTCACAACATTTCCCGTTACTCTTCGTCTGAGGACGGGTAGCAGGGATTTTCCTCTAAAAAATGTATGGCATCTGAATCGTATTCTTCAATAGCATCATCATCAATTTTTGCCACTGTACTGGAGGCTACGTTAGCGTAATTTTTTTCTGCCTGGTCGCCGCTCAGAGTGACATGATTAACCCTTTTTTGGATATTTGTCAGACGTGGCTGGTCTCCTATTCTGGTAAGCTGGGGCTGGGGGATGTTGTAACATTTTCTTTGGCGCCTTGGGAGTCGCTTTACGATCCTTATCCTCTTGATTTTTTGAAAACGTGGTTGCGAAGAGGCTGCGCTTTAGCCCAGAGATAAATACCCGCAAAGCGTATTCACGGAATTTATAGCACAATACTTTAGCCATAGCCACTACGACATACGACATATTGACCTTGATCGTCAATAAGGTGAGTTTTTTCTCATCCTCATCCTAGTACTGTAACAAAGTTAGGCCACAGTCCCAAACGAGGATAACACAGCATCAGCGGGACCCCTGATTTTACTCCTAATAATTATGACCGCTTGATAGTGGCGAGAGCTGCTCATATCGTCTGAAAATTAGATGTTCCCGCAAAATCGGCATCTAAAGGCTCGTTGCATTGTATGTATATCTTCTCTTATATCTATGGCCACATATGGTTTTATTTGAGGGGCCTGGTCTGGAGCTGACACAGCGCTTACTGACGCTACTCGGCCGGCCAACTCCTCAATTTGTTGCTAAAGCGCTTGCTCTCTCAGCTCGTTTTGGGCGGCTTGTACCACGGTCCGGAGCTGTTCGTGATCCATGTCTGTAGGGGGCTGGGAGCATTCGTATTGGTGTTGAGGCCTGGTCCTGCCCTTCACTCTCGGATTTTGAGTCGCTTGGGTATTGTTTACTGCTCCTATATATATCGGAGAAACGGAGCACTCATGGGCAGCTGAATTTAACTGCATAGAAACCCGTGCGCATAAGCAAAAGCGTTACACAACAAAGACACAAAGACCAAGTCGAAAGACTTTGGGGGTCGTATTTCCTTGCAATAAGCGGGGCGATAAAAACAATAAAAATGTCTGCAGGGTTATGGAATGTATGCGCAGCTGAATAAATTTTATATTGAATACACAGTGAAAAAAATCATTGAAATGCCAGGCGAACGGTATGTATGCGCCGCCGGATAAAAATGATTTTAAATAGACAGTGAAAACAAATAAAGCGAATTATGGGGCATAATTTTTATAACTAATAAATTTATTATTTGTGTTAATACCTTCTCGCAGGGAAAATTATGTGCAATAATATTATAATTACAATATATATTTATACCCTTGCAGAGGGTATTATAATTTTGGTCAAAAGTGTGCAACGCAGTGAAGGAGACATCTCCGACCCTATAAAGTATATATATTCTTGATCAGGATCACCTCCTGAGTTGGTATAGCCATGTCCGTCTGTCCGTCTGTCCGTCTGTATGTTTCTACGCAAACTAGTCTCTCAGTTTTAAAGATATCAAATTGAAACTTTGCATACACCCTTCTTTCCTTTGCAAGCAGTATATAAGTCGGAACGGCCGGGATCCGCCGACTATATCCTATAGCTGACATATAACTGAACGATCGGAAATGCCATAACTTTGGTGTTTTTGAAGTTAGGAAGATTGGATTTTCTATGGGTTTTATTTTTGGCCAATCAATCTTACCTACCAAATTTCATAAGGATCGGCCGACTATATCCATAACTTTTGTGTTTTTAAAGTTAGGAAGTTGGAATTTTTTATGAGTTTTAAGATCAAATAAATAGTTTTGAAGAATATAATTTACAGAATATTCTGCAAGGGTATATTAACTTCGGCTCCGCCCGAAGTTAGCTTTTCTTTCAAGGATTTCCAGATGTCTGCTATATATATTTATATTATTAAAGTACTACAGTCTAATTCCTTGTTTTACCAAGAAGGTGCTTATTTTCTCGTTGACTAAATCTGTTTGTAATATTGAATATAATCAATACTAATTAATAATAGCACATTGTATTTCGGCTTACGATTTTTTATCAAGCGTAGAGCGATAAAATGTTACTGAGTGCCATCTGCGCTCTCTCTCTCGCTGTCACTACTCTCTGAAGATGCAGGCTCCCACATCACTCCCTTTTTCATAAGCTTAAATTTCATTTCTTTTTTGGCCGAGGTTATCGTTCCTTCTCAGTTTAAGAATATCGCTTTTAAAGTCAGTTAAGACTCGATTCGCAAATGATAGGCAGCGGATAATTCTCTCTTAGACTGGCTTTGTTTCCCAGACGCGTGTCCAGTCATATTTATCCAATCATATCTTTTTTGAAGACCAATATTATTGGTAAAATTTAGAAACTGGGACCCTATATATATTTTATGCAGTGCAAAAAGAATTCTTCGCAATTGCTGTTGTACTTGTTTTATGTCATAGTTAATTGATAATTTTACGCTCTCTCCCTACCATTTAGGAAAAACTGAAACTTCCTGAATGTGGTTGATATTAGTCCGAGCCGTAGTACATTCAAGTTAATGGCAGTTTCTCGACCAATCTTCTTTATTAAATGACAAAAAAGCAGACGCTTCCACCTAGAGAAATTGGAGCATCAAATACACAAATTACATTGAGAATTTGAAGCGTAATCTGTAAACAGATGCTGTGCGTTGGGCCAAACACTAAAAACTGCAGCTTTGTTTCCTTACAGAATAATCCAGTACGCTTGACAGATGAGGCTATGTCGAGAGCCAGAATCAATAAAAATTTCGCATTTAGTCAAAAATTTTCCATCTTAACAGGATTCTTTCTCGATCTTTGTTGCCAATGTCGTTAGAATGCAGCAATAATATTCAGATTGTAGGGTTGGAAATATTGCGCTATCTGTGGCCAGTGCGAAGACATCTTCCGCATTCGTGATTTTGGTTTCCGGATCGCTGTTTTTCGGACGAGATTCTATTGACCGGTCCCGTAATGAGTTCCACCATCGTTTAAATCTCTTCGTAGACTAGGCAAGCTATAATGATATCGTTCAGATAGAGTTCCTATTTTAACGGCGTTTGACATGAGTCAATAATCAAGTCTTTATAACAGATATCTTCCCTTGTTGATCCAAACTCACATTTCTTTATTTGTTGCCCCAGACGCAGTACAAATTTCGCACAACTCTCAGCTTCAGCTGGAACCAAACTCCTAAGGTGTTTCTCAAATTATGAATTTTGCTTTGGAGAGAAATATGCCATCAACTTATCGACCAATATTAGAAACACATCCTACGGTGATTCCTCCTTTAACTCCACAAGGGACTCCGGCCATGAGAATGCCACGAATTGCAGTTGAGTTCCGCCAAGATGCGAAAGTTTAATTTCAGCCAATGTGGCTAACTGCCTCTTACACTTTTTAGATAATTCGCTTTTCTATATTTTCGCTGGCCGCTGCCAGCTCAAAATTTCTTTCCTTACAATAAAATAATAATTTTTTCTTCAACAATCACATCTGTGTAGTCCAACATTTCACCCGCTCTGTAGTATTTAAGGAATCTCGGGGGTGTTGGAGATGTTGGGGGTGTTGGAGGTGAAAGGGTTCTCGGTGATCTTGGGCACCTTTTTTCTGAACTCCTTCAGGTTTTTATTGCAACTCATGGCCTTGCTTAGAGCTTTCTCCGGCTCAAGATGCTCTACCTGACCGATAACATCTAAAATTATAAAATTAAAATATAATAGAACAATAATGCATTAAAACGGACTCATTAGAGCGCGAAAAGAATGTGGGTACGTTCTTATTATGTTTCCTCCGACAGAACATTTTTTGGTGCGGCTCAATTTCTGCTAACCTAGCATCCTGATTATATACTTTTTATGAAAATATTAATACATATGTTTACTGAAAATGCAAGGTTTAGACGTTAAAAAATATAACCTAAGATAGTTAAATTATTAGTTTATTTTTTATTATCTCTATTATTTTTTATAAAAACAGGCGGACAAGACGACAGACCTAGCTGAATCGACGACTAATGACCCTGATCAAAAATACATATATAATTTAAAGGCATAAAGCAATAAAGCATTAGCATAAAAACTAAAAATATATCCCATTTTATTTTACCAATAATGGATTAAAAATATAACTATGTACAAGTAGATAAAAACTTTCCTAATATAATTCACCACCCTAAGTTTGATTGCCATTTTTACTCAATTAACATCTTTTTAAAATCAGGAAGGTATTATTCTAATGAAGACAGAATGAGTTATTTGAAACAATTGTCCATTGGCTTTATTTTTGCTACTTCGTTTTCTTTTATGACCTGCAACGGTCACGGGAGACTGATTGAGCCACCTAGTAGAGCGTCCGCTTGGCGCTTTGGATTTCAAACACCACCAGACTACAATGACCATGAACTATACTGTGGCGGGTTTACCAGACAATGGAAAAGAAACGCTGGTAAATGTGGAGAGTGTGGAGACGCATGGGATATGCCGGAACCACGCCCCCATGAACATGGTGGCCAATGGGGACTAGGCTTAATCGTGCGGAATTATTTGCCTGGATCCAAAATGACTATTCGTGTAGAATTAACTGCTAGTCATATGGGGTAAAACAAATTATTTCTTAAGCTCCCCAATGTTTTAAAGCATATACAACTTTTTACAGATACTTTGAGTTTCGGATATGTCCAAATCAAAGTGCTAAACAATCATGCTTGGATAAAAATGTATTGATAATACTTGACGGCTCACCCTCCCAGGCACATCCACAAGACCTCGATTTCCGTTTTTATCCCCGAAACGGAAGTCGCATATATGAAATACATGCACAGCTACCGGGTAAGTTTTTAATAAATGATATTTAATATAATTGGTATTCTTTTACAAGCCAAACGCCTTTTATTAAGCCTGACATTTCAAATTCCATACATTTTTGTATACCTGATTTACAATATTTTTGTCATTTAAAAAAATGCATAAAACTTAATTTAGATAAATGTATTCGGTAACACAAAGATCAAGAAATTGGTGTTTTAAGCATATTTGTTTATTTCAAACTCAAGCTAATTGTAATTACAAAATATATTTAAAACAAGAGGGAACAAATAATATATATATTTATATTTGTTTTAATTGATTGTTTCTTCTATGGGAGGTATATAATACAAATGTCGGATTTTAATTTAATTAAAATCGTAGTACTTAAATATTACCAAATCAAAAAAAAAAAAAAATTTTAAGAAACAAAGTTATATTAAAAGAAAAACTTTCCCGATTGTTCCTATGGGTGCTATGATATAGTCGCCCATTCCGGCTCGTTCCGACTTATTTTTTTTTTTTTTTTTTTTATTAAAGCTTGGTTTTATATATTGGATCTTCTCTTTATGAGTCTAACAATAAGTTTGCAAATCTTAAAATAATACCTTATCTAACAGTTTAATTTTAACTGAATAGAGACTACATGGTCCTAATCATTAGCGTTGGATTGGATGGTCGTTGCGGCGAAGACGAGAAGTGCTGGTAACTCGCGTGAGGGCTCTCGCGAGATGATTTGGATGTACTGATAGCCTGTTGTAGTACTTTGTTGTGATTTGTGCTATCTCTTCTCTGACGAGTGATATGTGGAGGTCCCTGTGAATGTTTACATTCCGAACGTACCACGGTGCCCCGGTGATGGTTCTGAGAATTTTCGATTGAGTTCTTTGCATTATATCCACACTGCTGTTACTGGCATTCCCCCACAACTGAGAGCCGTACATCCAGATTGGTTTTAAAACGGTGTTGTATAAAAGTACCTTATAGTCCAGGCTAAGGGGCGAGCGGCTATTGATAAGCCAGTGGAGGCTGTTGGCTTTGAGCTTTAAATGTGTTCTTTTGGCTTCAATGTGGCTGCGCCAAGTAAGACGTCTATCGAGGTGTACGCCAAGATATGTTACTTCATTTGCTGTCGGAACCACTGTGTTGTTTAGAGTAAGTGGAGGGCAGTCTTGCCTGTTAAGTGTGAACGTTACGTGTTTGCATTTTTGTTCGTTAACTTTGATTCGCCAGTCGGATAGCCATTTCTCCACTGCCACTAGGTGTTTAGCGAGTTGCGCCGTTGCTTGCTTGGGACATCTCGAGCGGCTTAGGATCGCTGTGTCATCAGCAAAAGTGGATGTTGTTAGTCTCATGCTCGTTGGGATGTCCGCAGTGTAGATAAGGTAGAGTGTTGGTCCTAACACGCTGCCCTGAGGAACTCCGGCCCTGATGTTGTAATCATCTGACATGGCAGCATTACATCTTACTGAGAATTTCCTGTTGTAAAGGTATGACTTCAGAAGTTTGTGAGTGTTGGTTGGGAGCATTTCTGTTATTTTGTGCATTAAACCTTCTAACCATACTCGGTCAAAAGCTTGTGATACGTCCAGAAATATCGCAGTGCAGTACTCCCTTTGTTCGAATGCATTTCGGATTTCTGAAGTTATGCGGTTGACTTGCTCGATGGTTCCATGTTTTTCTCGAAAACCGAATTGATGAGTCGGGATTTTGTTGTGTGTTCTGAGATATGGGGTAATATGTGCCAAGAAGCATTTTTCGAAAAGTTTTGATAGGCACGTTAGTAAACTAATTGGTCTATATGATGAAGCAATTGTGCGGTCTTTGCCAGGTTTTGGTATCATTATGATTATCGACTTTTTCCATCTCTCTGGGAAGTGTCCGTGTCTCGTTATTGCATTGAAGAGTTGGCAAATAGCTCGAACTGCACAGAGAGGAAGTTCAATAATCATTTTTGGTGATATTAGGTCGCATCCTGGAGATTTTTTTGGGTTGAGTTGTTCATTTATGACTTTGAGTAACTCATGTGGTCTAAATACAATTGGTTCATACGTAGATGTGTCGATATCTGATGTTGCTGGCAGTGAGATCCCGTTTGATGCTGTATTGGGCTGAAATACATTTTGAAGATGTTCTGCAAATCTGTCGGCTCTTTCTCCGTCGCTGCGCGCCCAGTTGCCTGTGGATGTCCTTATTGGCATTGCAGATTCTAATGGTGCACTGAGTGATGAGTGTGCTCTCCAAAGTGGGAACTTTGAGCTCATTGGGGATAACTGCTCAATGTAATGTTTTTGGGACCTTTCTTCTTCATGACGTAATGCAACTGAGAGCCTCCGTGTAGCATCTTTTAACTTTTGTTTTGCAGATGGTGATCTGTTGGATTGCCAGTCTCGCCGTGAGCGTCGCTTTGCTAGAACAAGCTGTTCTATTTCAACGTTCGTGTATCTATGATTGTACGCTGTTTTTTGCGTTTGTGGAGTTGACATACGAGCTGCTGCGACCAAGACGGATTCAAGAGTGTTTGTGGATAAGTTGATATCAGCTTCGTCATTCAAACGTGGGTTCAACTCAATATGCGAACTTACATATTTTTTGTACTTAAGCCAATTGGTTTTATTCGTTGTTAGTCTAAATGGCTTATCTACCGCAACTGGATGTAGATTTAGTTGAAGGAGTACAGGCGAGTGATCAGACGATAGATCTGATAAGGAGTTGGCGCTTATCAGGTTGCGTGGAATGTTTTTTGTGACTGCAAAATCTATCAAGTCTGGCAGTTTTCTGGGATCTGTTGGCCAATATGTAGGTGTCCCAGATGACACACAGTCTAGCTTGTTGCTTGCTTTTATTATTGCATTGTACAACTGCCTTCCCTTTGGAGTAACAAGTCGAGATCCCCAGTGCGTATGCTTGGCATTAAAGTCTCCTGCTACTATAAATTGTTCGCTCAGAGAGTTGAAATAGTCCGTGAATTGGGATTCGGATATTGTAAACCGAGGAGGACAGTATACGGCGGCAAGATTTAAAGAACGGTGATCCATCTGTACATCTATAGATGTAGCTTGCATGTAGTTAGTGGCGAAGCTATTGTGGAAGCAGTGCTTAATGCGATTTCTAATCAGAATCCCAGTGCCTCCATGTGCTTTCCCGTCTGGGTGATTCGTGTTATAGAAGAAGTAGTCTCGAATTTGAAAATTGTATTTATTTGTAAGATGAGTTTCTGCGAGTAGCATTACATCGATATGGTTATTATTTAGGAATTGAGTTAACTCGAGTTTGCGCTGTGAGACGCCGTTGGCGTTCCACAGTGATATACGGAGTGGAGCCATTGATTACTTAGTCTGTTTTTGAGCAACAAGCAGCTCAATCAGAACGTTCTGGTTACGCATAAGATCTTGCATGGTTGTCTGCATGAATGACATGAAATCCATCATACTTTGTTGAAGATTACATATCATTGTTTCAATTTTGTTCGTAGACTGTTCTCCTGGTTGATGAGGGGAAACTGATGATCGTGGCTTGGTGGGAGCGGTACTTTTCAGACCCATTTTTAGAGCATTTGCAAAGCTTTCGGGTTTGTCGGTGAACTCGTTGTTTGTTGAAGATTTCACGGCTGTAGGGGGAAGACATCACGCGTAGATTTCATAGGTGTTATATGTGGGCGAGCAGTGGTCACTCTTTGGTGTGTACGACTTTTTAGTTCCTTGTAGACTGGACAGCCCCTGTAATTAGCCGTATGGTTACCTCCACAGTTTCCACACTTTTTGCTGCGGGGATCCTCTTTATTTTTTGGGCATTTGTGAGAGTCATGAAGGTCTCCACAAGCAACGCATACTGGACGAAGCGTGCAATAAGACCTTGTGTGGCCATATTCCTGACAATTGTTACACTGCACCGGCCCATTTCTTTTATGCGGCTCTTCTACGGTTATTCTGCGGTGTAGTAGGAACTGGAGAGTAAAAATTGGATGCACTTCATTTTTTTTCAGAGGCTTGGATTTGGTTTCGGGTTCAAGTTCTACCTTGAAAAGAGGTTGAGGCTTTCTTTCTCTAATAACATTTTTTACATTAAAACCTTTCTCCTTCAGTGCGCCTGTAACTTCAGCTGGTGTTACTTCCGGTTCAATACCTTTAAGTACTACCTGCTGGCCTTTACTGCTTTTTAATTGGTACGTGTAGAAGTTTTTATTGTTGTCGTTTAGGTACTTCGACAAAATTTTGTAGTTTACTTCCGTATTAGTCTGAACTTTTGTTTCGTGAATATTTCCCTTTGTTAAAGGAATTATGTGGAAATTGTCTGGTCCGATTAGATTCAGTATCGAGTTTACGAGGGTATTAGAACTTTTCTCTCGAATGTAAATCGGCGGCGGCTTAGGCTTTTTATTGTCCCCTACGATGTATTCAGGAGGTATATCATCGGATTTATCTGCCAAAATAGCAAATCTGTTTGCTTCTATGGGCTTCTCTATTGTAGATTGTTTTGAAGTGCCGCGAGTTATTTTAGCAGAATTACCAAGTCTAGAGTTCTGCGGGCTGAGCTTACGTTTTATTTGTATATACCGATCCATACCTGTCTGTACGGCCGAACTTTGTTTTGAAGAGAGCGCGCTGGTGTAAGGTGCTGCATTATTTGCTTGCACAGCAGATTTCGTTGTTACAGTAGATGGTATTGCGCGAGCAGTCGATACTATTGTAGTTGTTGTAGAAGTTGCCGTTGCAGTTGCTAGTGACGTCACTGTACTGGTGACCGTGGCTAAGCAGGTTGGCATGAGGGAAGGGTATGGGGTTTTGTCCAACAAGAGCGCTGGAGAGCAAGAGCGCGCCCTGCCTAGCGATGTTGGATTGAGTTCATTACTCGGGCTTGGTGTTATTGATCGCGGTTGGTTAGTTTTTGTTGGGTTTGCGGTCGCGTTGTCTTGCATTGACACGATTGAATGGTAGGCGTTGTTACGTTGCAGAGAGAGCCGACGCTCGTCTTGCTGACGTTGGAGCACCGTATGAGTGTCGAATTCACTCATAACTTAATGTTTTAGATTTTCTTCTTGTTTATTTACACAAAAAGTACGAAGTTCATCGCACTAAGCGTCTTTTCGCCCACTGTGTGTTGTTGTTTAGAGTTTGCACTGCTTTTATTTAAATTTTCGTTGACGATAAGAAGACAGGAAAAACACGTCTGCACTCGCCGACGTTCGCAATCGGGCAATCGCGCAACCGACTTATAGTAGAATATAATAGAAAGACAACGTTTGGGAAAGTTTTAAGCAGATAGCTTTAAAACTGAGGGACTAGTTTGCGTACGGACGGACAGAAGGACGGACAGACGGACATGGCTAGATCGACTCTTCTGGTGATGCTGATCAAGAATATATATACTTTATGGGGTCGGAAATGTCTCCTTCGATGCGTTGCAAACTTTTGACTAAAATTATAATACCCTCTGCAAGGGTCTAAAAATTTTGATATATACGTACTTAGTAAAATTGGCAGGACATGACACAAAGCAAAACTTGAATCAGCTTAGCTTGTAAAAGATTGACCCAAATATTTAACTATTCAACTATTATTTTCTATATTTTAGATATTGCATGTGACCAATGCGTTCTGCAATGGCGCTATGTTGCCGGCAATAATTGGGGCATGTGTAGCGATAGTATAGGAGCCATTGGATGTGGCCCACAAGAAGAATTTCGTTCGTGCTCGGACATTGCCTTAACTACAGATACGCAACTTCTTATTGGTCCTAGTCGTCCTTTTTACTCAATACCTACACAATCTAGTAGAATGTCAACAACCACGGAACATATTTCAGAAAATAATCAAAGTGACACATTTAAATATACTATTATATTATCGCTAGTTGTAGTGCTTTTATTATTTGTTTGTGGTGTAGGATTTTTTTTTTTATTCCATCACAACAAACCATTTTGTTCAAAAAAAATAGTTGAAAATCTAAAAAATATATCAATGTACTGGATTTCGATCCAAAAATCCATTACCTGTGATGCATTTAAACCAAAAAGCGATGACAAATTTGATAGCCCACCAATCCCACCTCCACGAACCAAAAGATTAGATATGGTAACGAAAAATCTTGCAAATGAATTAATTAAGGTCTAATTAACGTTATTTTGTACTTATTTCATAATTGTGTCCAACTGCCAATATATCCAAACAATGTTTAGTTATAAAATCACAAATTACTCACAATGTATTTATGTTCATAGTCTTTAATTCGAGTATTAATTAAATAATTGTAAAATTAATTTTATAGTGAAGAAAAACGTTTCGTTATTTCTAAACATGCTTTACTTTAGTCATTTTTGAAAATTAATTATAATAATTATAATTATTATTATTATTATTATTATAATTATTCTTAGAAGAGCCACAGGATCTGCCAGCACATACAAAATAATAATGGAAGTTTTGTGCATGTCAGTTGTGCCTTGCCTGGTTAAGATGACCAAGAGTAATCCAGTCTGACCCGAGCTCACGTCGCGAGTCTCTGTATATAAAAATATATGTGAAATAAGTAAGAATCTGAACTGGTAAGCTTAAGACTCAAGCTTCTTGTATTTTCTGCTTGGGATATTTGTTTGGTTGTGAAAGTGTACTTTTTCTTATACTCGCTCTGTTGCATCAAAAGACTCAAAACAAATTTGAATTTGCTATGTGAAAGCATTCCGTTATGCAAATAAAAACAGCGGAACAACAACATCTGCCAAAAGCAATTTCTGTGGAGCTCAGACTACGTTAAATAATTAAAACGAAACAAATTAATCGGATGTTGTAAAGTTGTTAACTTTAAAAATTTTAAAAGCAAAAATGAGTATTTACTACACTTAAAGATTGAGAATAATAAATATTTAATCAGAAAAAATTAAAATAATTGAAATTGGTTAATACTAAATTGCAAAAGGACAACGTTTGCTTGCTTTTCTAATGCTTAATAATTTGCCCATTTTTTACCCACAAATTATAAAATATTCGAAAATTTATGAACATTTTTGAAAAATTAAAAGGTTATTTTTTAAATTTTATTTTTGGCAATAGCAAGAGAATCGTTTGCCCATCTTTTGAATTGGGTTCAAATTTTTTTTTTTTTTTTGTATATATATATGCTTTATTTATTGAATCTTCTTTATATGAGACTAACAATAAGTATATCAAATCTTAAGAATATAACTTAAGGGGGTCTTCTAGTCTAGAGGCTCGAATTTCGACCTTTTTCTAACAATTAATACAAAAAAAGCAATTGATATTTTTTCTATCCGTTTTTTTATCATTTATTTATTAAACTTAAAGGAGTACATAAAATAAATTTCAAAAAAAAAAATTAGTTTTCATTGAGTTATTCCTTCTTGAAGAAGAGGGGGAAAAAAAAAGGCCGTGTCCGCGTCGCCATGATATCTATGCTTGTCGTTGTCTCAAAAATAAAACAATGATAGATTCTTAATGAGTACGAATGTCGCTATGGCATGAACCACCAAAAAAAAAAAATCTATTTTTTTCATGAAATGGCGGCTACTCAAAGAAAAAAGTCGATTTTTTTCACTAATTTTTCCACTTTGTCGAATTTTTAAAAATATTATAAATTTAAAATTTTTATTTTTTGTTGGTTCATGCGATAGCGATATATTTAAAGAATATTCATGCCAAATTTCAAGTAAATCGACTGATTAGAACTTGAGTTAGAGTGGCGACCGCATCAAAAAAAGTAGTTTTGAGAAAAACGCGTTTAAAGTTCCAGTCGTTCGCTCAACCGGTATAGTTGCCACGTCACTAAAACGGCTATTACTTTGAAAATAATTAGAGTTTTGAAAAATCCTTTTAGGGAGATATTTGTGAATATAAAAACTATCGAATTATGAAAAAAAAAATTTTTCGATTTTCTCAAATTTCTAGACTAGAAGACCCCCTTAACTTACAGTCATGTAGACTGCATTTAGACTAACGGGACCTAATATTTATTGCTGGGCTGGTAGATCGTTTCGATGCAGACGGGTTCTGTTCGAAACCCGTGTTAGGTTCCTTGCGAGATTATTTGGGTGCAGTGTAAGCTTGTTGTGGTAGGCTGCTTCCTGCTTTGATATTTCATCTTCGACTGGTGGTATGCCCAGTCCGGACACAGGGGTGATCGAGAATTTATAATTCAGTGTAGGCTGCTAGCTTTAAGTCTGAGATGTACTTTCTTGCATTCAATGTGCCTCCGCCAGGTTAGGCGTCTGTCGAGGTGGACGCCGCGATACGTTATATCGCTGGCTTGGGGAATCCGCGTACTATTCAAAGTTAGCGGGGGGCACGTTTGTCTATTAAGGGTAAACGTTATATTTTTACACTTTTGTTTATTAATTTTGATTCGCCAGTCTGATAGCCACTTCTCAACTACCTCCAAATGATCAGCCAATTGAGCTGTTGCTCTAGTTGGGCATCTCGAGCGGCTCAGGATTACGGTGTCGTCTGCAAATGTGGACGTATTCAGCCTCTCGTTCGTAGGGATGTCTGCTGTGTATAGGACAAACAGGGTAGAGCCCAGTGCGCTTAAATTTGGGTGAGCTCTCCACAAAGGATGCTTTGTACTGGTCGGCGACAGTTTCTCGATGTACCGGCGCTGCGCAAGCTCCTTTTCTGGCTTGAGTGTTTTGGTGAGTCTGCGGGTGTCATCATTATAGAGTTGCTTCGAATGGGGCGATCTGCAGGATTGCCAAGCGCGTCGTAGACGTCGTTTCTCCCGAACCAGTTGTTCGATTTGCAGATTAGTTTTGTATTGGTTGCTACGCACGATTGTCTCTTCTGGTGTTGAGATTTTGGCTGCTGCCACGAGTACTGACTCCAGGGCATCAGCACAGAAGTCGATGTCCTTCTCTGTGTTTAACTGTGGTGTTAGTTCAATGTGGGAACTTACGTACTTTTTGTACTTTAGCCAGTTAGTTCTAGTCGAGGTCAGCCTGAAGGGGTGCTCGATTACTTTTGGGCTTTGAAGAAGAGTTATTAAAACGCTTACTAAATTTCTTGGGATGTTCTTGGTCAAAGCGAAGTCAATTCAGTCCGGGAGTTTTCTGGGGTCAGCTGGCCAATATGTGGGGCTGCCAGGGGAGACATAGTCGAGTTTGTTACTCAAATTAATAATAGCTTTATACAATTGTCTTCCTTTGGGGGTCACGAGTCTTGATCCCCAGTGCGTGTGTTTGGCGTTGTAGTCTCCTCTTCAGTTATTGTGAAACGCGGTGGGCAATAGACAGCGGCTATAGTGATACTGCCTTTGCCTGCTTGTAGTTTTAACGATGTAGCCTGCAAGTAATTTGTTCCTTGATTAAGATTCCAGTTCCTCCGTGAGCCTTACCGTCCGGATGATCTGTGCAGTATGAAGTAAACCTCTTATTTGGAAGTTGTATTAACTTGTTGAATTGAGGAATTGAGTTATTTCAAGTTTGTGCCGTGAAACGCCATTGCCATTCCACATGGATATTCGAAGACAAGACATCGATTATTTAGATTGTTGGGATGTGAGCAAATTTATTAAAATGTTTTGATTTTACATAAGGTTTGTCATTGTTGTTTTCATGAAGGACATAAATTCCAACATACCCTGTTGTAAAGTCAGTATCATGGTTTCCATGCTGTTTGGTATTTGTCCTATTGCTTGCTGAGGTGTAATTGTATTTTGCTCAGAGCAGTGAGCTTGTGGGAACCCCGTCTGATTGGAAAGTCCTGATTTTAGGGCACTGGCGTATGAAACTCCCCCATTTGTGTTGAGGGGCCCAAATGAAGATCTGTCTGCTTTCGCAAAGAAAACATTAGGTGTGGTTTGAGATTGAACGTACGCATTTCGTGCATTCTGGGAGCGTGCGTATTTAGCTTGTTGAAACTGACTCTTCATCTCTTTATAGACCGGGCAGCCTCTGTAGTTTGCGGTATGGTTATCTCCACAGTTAGCGCATTTCTTCGTCTTTGGGTCTTTTTTGCTTGCAGGGCAAGGTTCGGAGTTGTGGAAGCCACCACAAGCTACGCAGACTGATCGAAGCCCGCAGTTATTTCTGGTGTGTCCATACTCTTGGCAGTTTGTGCATTGCAGCGGACAATTTCGCTTATGCGGTTCTTTAACAGTAATCCTTCTATGCAACAGGAATTGCAGTTTGTAGATCAGGTGCACATCATTTTTCTTCAAGGCTCTGCTTTCTGGTTTCAGTTCGACCTTAAAAAATGTTTGCGGCTTTTTATTTCTGTTGATAATATTAATAATATTTTTCGGGAAAAATCCTTTTTCTTTCAGTGCCTCTTTTATCTCATTGGTGGATACGACGGGCTCTATGCCCTTTAGCACTACTTGCAAGCCCTTGCTACTCTTGAGCTGGTACGTGTAGTAGGGTTTCCTAGCCTCATCTATGTATTTGGTTACAGCTCTAAATTGATCTTCAGTTTTAGCTTGAAGCTTTGTTTCATGAATATTCCCTTTAGCAAGACTTTGACTTTCAAAGTGAACGGTCGTGTTTTTTTTCTGCGCTTCGAATTTTGTATTTTGTTTTCGTTTATTCCCATCGGTGGGTTTTATAAAAACAACATTAAATTTTCTTTCGGTTATTTAAACATAAATTTAAACTCCGTTCGCTTCGCGAGTGCACTTTGTATTGATACTAATAAATTGTTTTAGTTTTTCGTAATTCTTATCTGTGTTTTCTATCCTATTTATATCCACGCTGTTTCTCTTTTGTGCATGCACTTTAACGTATTTACGCTCCCGCTCTCTTGCTCTCTTTGCTTTTGAAAGTTCTAAGTGTGCAGTTTCTGCGCTCTTGCGGTACTTATAACTGCTCGCTTATAAATTTCAATTTCGCTTTCTTGGTACAGTGGTAAATAAATAAAATGAATAATAAAAATTTAGTCTGCTTCTGCAAAAAAATGCAGCCTCGTAATCAGGGCTGACCAGTCTAATATGACTTGCTGGCTGTGTGAAAATATGGTGCACACCAAGTGCGCCGGTTTTACTGGCCGGACAAGTGATGACCTTTCAAAGGGGCCCAATTTGCAGTTTTGTTGTGACGCTTGTGTCGAGGTTGCGAACGAGATGAAATCGTTCATGCGCCAAACTAAAGGCGGCCTGATGGGACTGATTAGCTGTTTCGGAGTGGCTAGAGATAGTTTTCGCCGAGCTGATGATCTCCTATCTGCGCTGGACTCGCAGTTTAATAGTCGTAAGCTATTAGAAGAGTCCCCTAAGCGCAAAAAGGCCGCTGGTGGTAAGGAGCAAAAGGGGAACACCCCGCAACCGAAATCAAAAGAACAACAGAGCATTCCGGCGGATCAGCAGCTGATTTCAGCAAACCCTCAAATGTTGCTAAGATCAGCAGCTAAAAAAGATTCGGTATCCGAACAATCCGTTACAGAATGCATGCAACCAGGGACTTCTAAGAATTCCGATTTGTCCGTAGTGGTTTCACAATTAGTGGATCCACCTATCTCTCAGAATGTAGTATCACCACCACAAGGGACTACTGAGTCCGGACAACCGGCTCAAGTTGGTTTTGCAGAAACAATGTCTGCTCCACCAAAATCCCTTTTAGTGGTTCCACTAAAGAAACAAATTTTCGTTTCTCGGCTTTCCCCTGATCAAACATCTTCTGATGTATTGTCTTATATACAAGACAAAACTAAAGCCGATTGTAATAGTGTAAAGGTGGAAAAGTTTAAGTTTTCTTATGCTAGAGACATTTCATCTTTCAAGATAACTGTCCCTAACGAGCTTTTTGAAGCCATATGCTCGGGCGACTTTTGGCCGGATAATATGGTTGTAAAAGAGTTCGAGGCTAAGATAAAGAAGAAGGGGCCCGTAGGAGTAAAACTTCCTAGTCGAGGCCAAACCAGTGTACCAATTTCAAAAAACTAACTTCTAACCTCCTTCTTTCCTATCAGAATGCAAGAGGTTTGCGTAGCAAACTCACTAAATTGTATTCTGATAGCCTTTCCTTGCATCTCATATTATTGTGTTCACAGAAACCTGGTTAAAGCCGGAGATCTTTAGCTCCGAAGTTTTTCCAGGTAAGTACACAATATATAGGTATGACCGTCCCTCTAGACGGGGAGGTGGAGTCTTAATTGGAGTTGATTCAAACTTCCCGTCTGAGGAGTTATTTTTTGATGAATTCAATACCATTGAATTTATTTGTGTAAAGTTATCGCTTCCTGGTAACTTTATATACATAACTTGCTCTTATATTCCGCCTTTGTCTGAACTTCCGGATTATTTAAATCACCTATCCGTTATTAAGTCCGTTGCAAATAAGCTTTCCGTTAGGGATCAGTTGATAGTTCTAGGTGATTTTAATATACCTGGAGTTACTTGGTCCACTGAGGATGGATCGAATGTCTTACTACCTATAGCACAACATGATTTTATTGATGGCCTGCTTGACATATCTTTATCTCAAGTAAACCATGTTCGAAATTCATTAGGTCGCCTACTTGATTTGTGTTTTGTATCGAATCCTGAAGGTGTGTTTCTGTCCAGAGTAGCACCACTCACGCAACCTGAAGATCCATATCACCCAACAATCGAACTTTCATTTGATACGGGTAGAGTTATAGAAGAAAAATCAGAAAAATCCAAACGAATACATTGTTTTCGCAAGGCAGACTTTCTGAGGCTTAATAATTTTATTTCTGGCTTTAATTGGTCTGATCTTTACTTATGCAATAATATGTCCGATGCAGTTCATGTTTTTTATACTGCAATAAACTCATTTTTTAATTCCTGTGTTCCGTGGTACTATCCGTCAACTTCCAATAAATCACCTTGGTTTAGCAAAGAGTTGACACACTTAAGAAATGTAAAGTCCAGACTTTTTAGGAAATATAAAAATACCGGTTCTCAATCTGTTTTTACTAGATATCTAAGTGCTCGGTCAAGATTTACCGTGCTTAATGCTCAGTGTTATAATAGTTACTTAAACCGTTGTAAGGTCCAGTTCTCTCAGGACCCGAAACAGTTTTATAATTTTGTTAACACCAAGCGTAAATCTAATTCTTTTCCTTCCTCGCTGTCGTTCGAAAACATGACGGGAACCACAGATCAGGCAATAGCCGATATATTTGCCCAATTTTTTTAAACGACTTACTCTACTTTAGATTATTCATCTCAGCCTTATTCTTACACCATGCCCAAGTCAAACCTCATATTCTGTCCCACTTTAACAGAAAGCTCTCTTCTTTTGGATCTTCTTCGTATTAAGCCTGTTTATTCGCCAGGGCCCGATGGTATTCCTGGGTGCGTGCTTAGGTATTGCGCTAAGGCCCTGTGCAAACCTCTTCACAAGTTGTTTACCTTATCTCTAGAAATGTCCCAATTCCCAAATATTTGGAAGGAATCATTTGTTATTCCTCTTTTCAAAAAAGGTAACAAGTTAGAAGCCAGTAACTACAGAGGTATTTCTAAGTTGTCAGCTATTCCTAAGCTTTTTGAAAAAATTATTACTCCTCATTTGCAGCACTTTTGCAGATCAATTATTTCTCCGTGTCAACACGGATTTATTAAACGTAGATCCACAATTACAAACCTTCTAGAGCTCACTACATTTGTGATAAAAGGCTTCAATAGTAGTTTTCAAACAGATGTCATTTACACTGACTTTAGTAAAGCATTTGACTCTGTAAATCACTTACTTCTTATTCATAAACTTGACCTTTTAGGTTTTCCAGTTGATCTGCTTAAATGGATTTCAAGTTATCTAAATGGCAGGTCACAAAGGGTCCTTTTTAAAAATTCAATTTCTGAAATTCTCCGTGTTACCTCCGGTGTCCCACAAGGGAGCCATCTGGGTCCGTTACTTTTTACATTATTTATTAACGATCTTCCCTCAATTATAAGTCATTCTCGCGTACTTATGTACGCAGATGATGTTAAGTTGTGCCTGCAGTATAAGGACATTTCCTGCCATTTAGACTTGCAATCCGATCTAGATAATTTTCAAAACTGGTGCCGAGATAATTTACTAAATTTAAACGGCTCCAAGTGCAAGCTGATGACTTTTTATCGGGCCAATCCGATATACGCGACTTACACGTTAAGTGGCAGCTCTTTGGATAGAATAACTCTTGTAAACGATCTTGGCGTTCTCTTGGACCCTAAACTAAAATTTTCTAATCACATTTCGTCCATGGTTAATAAAGCCAGAGGAGTGCTTGGATTTATTAAAAGGTGGTCAAAAGAATTCGATGATCCTTATATGACTAAAACTTTATTTATTTCGCTAGTCCGTCCGATTCTGGAGTATGGGTCTCCCGTCTGGAGTCCACAATACGGAATACATATTGGTCGTATTGAATCTGTACAAAAAAACTTCCTTCTTTTTGCTTTTGGCGCCTAAACTGTAATGCAAATCTTATCTTACCTTCTTATTCTAGTAGACTTCTTTTGATTAATTTACCATCCCTAGCCAACCGTAGAACGATGCTTGGTACTATCTTTATTTATAACCTTATACATGGTGATATTGACTGCCCCGACTTGTTAAGTCGGCTAAACTTTTCTGTGCCAAGTAGATTAACTAGAAATTATATTCCCCTAATTTTAAATCATTGTAGATCTAACTATGCCTTGCATGAGCCTTTCAGAGTATTATGTTCTGACTATAATAGACTTTTTCCTGTAATATCAAATCTTGACTCTCTGCCGCTCCTAAAACGATTAATACTTGCTTCATTGGCACAAGATTGATCTAACTATTACTTTTTTCCCCGGACCTTTACCTTTATTTTCCTATCTCGCGTATATCCTATCGCGAATCGTGCCGTACGATACACGGCTGCGCCCCTCGGTCGGTTGGGCGGGTAAGTGGGCCGTGGGACTCCGCGCGAAAAAAAAAAAAAAAAAAAACATAAAAGTTGTCATTCCCGACCAGCGCAACAATTTTCTTTACTAGGGCATTTGAGTTCTGTTCCCTTATGTAAATTGGTGGGGGCTTTGGTTTCTTTTTGTCAATTTCCGACAATAGGGCGAATCTGCTGTTACTAGATGCCCCTGGTTGTTCGCTGCCTTTATTTGGGCAATTTTTTTTTGGTTTATTTCCAACCATTTTATTTTGCGGGCTTAGCTTCCGTTTGATTTGGATGTAACGATCCATGCCAGTCTGTATAGCCGGACCCACTTGTTGTTGATATTGCCGATATTGGCACTCGTACTTACAATTGGCTTTGTAGTTTTATTCGGCGCTGCAGAATTTGCAAACGCATTCGAAATCGCGTTGTTGATAACGGTTACCGTTGATGTTGTTGTTGCAGTGGCTGCGGTTGCAGAAATTAACGAGGTCACAGTGCTCGTGGCTGGTGAGCTGTGAGTCGAAGCTGGGGGTGGAGTTCTACACTGCAAGCATGAAGTAGGAGTTGGTGTGAGTAGGGCGGGGGAACAAGACCGTGCTCTCGCACTGTCAATGGCCAGTAGGGCTGAGTTGCTCTTTGAAGAAGTTCTTTCTACTTCTGTATCACGGGTTGAGAAGTATAACTGTTTCTCTGGTCTACGGAGCTTCTACGCTCATTTTTTGAATCGCCGCTCATTGAGCTGTTACTCGTGGCACTTCTTAATTTTTATAATAACTTTGCACTAGTTTTATACATAGCACTAATTATTATTTACTATTTTATTGTCTGTTTTTGGCAATAAGATTGCCGTTATTACACTACTCCAGTATTTTTAGTTATTTGTTTTTCACTTTTAAGCTGGTTTTACCGGAGCTCGCGCAAAATACGTCTGCATTCTCCGGGCGTCGAATCAAGTCTTTTGAATTGGGTTCAAACGTTGTCATTTATAATTTTTTAAGGATACAAATTTTTTTTTTTAAACAGTTTTTTTTCAAATTGACTATTTTTAAAAGGTTTATTTTCAAAATGTCGGCAAGCATGGATTTAAATTTTTCGAAATAACGATTTTTAAGAGGTGCGCAAACAATTTATGTTTCAAGAGGTGTGCCAACGCTTTTTGTTTAAATAAACTATAGACAAACGATGTTTTTTATAAGTATTACCTTTTAAGAAGTGGGCAAAGATGGGCACTTCTTTTTTTTTTAAATAACCATTTTTAGGGATAGGGCAACAGATTTTTGTTAAAAAATGTTATTTTAATTAGTAAGCAAATTTTTATTTTTAATTTTTTTATTATTCACTATTAATATTATTATTATTTTTTATTGTCACTATTTTAAAGAGGTACCCAAACGCTAATTAAATTCTTAAAGCTTCAATTCTCGATGTTTGGCTTTGCCTTTTCTATTTGCCCTTCGTGGCAATTCTTTCATTTGCCCTTTGTCCACGGCAAGCATCTACATTAGTTAGTTCGATTTTGTACTCGCTCGCTGAAGGCACCGTCGCAGATCGCCTGCCTATTCTCTTCGTTTATATACTTTCGCTAGTTAAAAGGTGTCTCTGGCCTTGCAATATTCTCATGCCGTGTGATCAGCTTGGCAACTTCTCTGTAGCCGGGTGACCATGTTAACTCCTCCCCCGCTTAGATGAAGGACATTCTCGGACTTTTTGAAACCGTCAATAATAACTTGAAGGTCAGCTGGCGACGAACTCGCTGGCGTCTTTTGTAGAGCTTGAAAATGGTAAAGCAGATAGCGAAGAAAGCGATCGCGGCCACTCCAGATATTATAGGCCGGTTTACCAGTCTCTTTTTCATTTCGCCAATGTATTGTAGGTTTCCCATGTTTTTTTTTCTGCAAGTATGGTATACTCAATATTTACTGGTGGTCTGTGATGTTAAGGACCGTTGATGCAGCGGGTGCCGGGAATACGTAGCTCTTCAAGTTTCGGTATAAGGTGTTGTTTACTCTTACCTCCTCCTCGAATGTAACGAGGAACGTTCCAGTTACCAGTTGTCCATTGACCGTAGCTGTTCCGTCATTGAGAATAATAACGCCGTCATTGATGATTTTTAGTGGCTCGAGGTGGCTGGCGAGTCGGACAGTGTGCTTTGCATCCTGAGTGGAGTTGTTGTGCGCATGTTGCATTTCTCTGCAGAATGTTGTCGTAGGGGCTGCGCTGCAGTTTCCAATCGGCACAATTTTGTTACCGCAGTCAGCTATACTATCGCCTTCAGCAAAATTAAGAATAGAGCCGTTGTGTTCAACGGGGTGCAAGATTATTTTCTTACAAGCTATGTACGGCTTAGGATATTTTAATAATTTTTTTTTTTTTTTTCTTTTTAATTGCATTGCTATTTATTTATTGAATCTTCTCCATACTAACAATAAGTGTATAAAATCTTATAGTAATCTAACTAACAGTCATAAGACTGGTACTGAATGCGGCCCTGAGAATTATTGCTGGGTTGGAAGGTCGTTGCGTTGAAGGCGGGTTCTGCTGGAAACTCGATACAAGCCTCTTGCGAGATGATTTGGGTGCACGGAGAGTTTTTGTTTGTAGGTCGTCTTTTGTTTGTCAATTTCATTTTTTACCGCAAGAATGCCGAGGTCTCTTTTGATGTTTTGGTTTAAGATGTAGTTTCTTACATTCGATGTGTCTTCTCCAAGTTAGTCGTCTGTCTAGGTGGACGCCGAGATACGTTACTACGTTGACTTGAGGAATCGGAGAACTATTCAATGATAGTGAAGGGCATGTTTGCCTGTTGAGAGTAAACGTTGTGTTTACATTTTTGTTCATTTATTTTAATACGCCAATCAGATAGCCACCTCTCAACTACGATGAGATGTCTGGATAGTTGTGCTGTTGCTTGGCTTGGGCTTCTCGAACGACTTAGGATTGCAGTGTCGTCAGCGAACATAGATGTTGTTAGCTGCTCGTTTTTAGGAATATCCGCTGTATATAGGACGAACAGAGTAGGCCCAAGTGCGCTTTCTTGCGCAATGTAGTCGTCAGGTGTTGTTGTGTTGCACCTTACTGCGAAGACTCTGTTGTACAGATACGACTCAAGTAGTTTATTAGTGTATGTAGGCAAGTGTGTTTTGAATTTATGCATGAGGCCATCGAGCCAGACTCATTCAAAAGCTTCGAGGAGAGGAGGATCGAGCTTACTTTTGTTATCCGAAGAAAGGGGGGAATGTGAGGAGTTAAATAACTCCGCACAAATATCCCAAAAATAACTGCATGGAAACCTGCCAGTTGCTACTTACGCAACTACTTCACGTAGTAACGGCAACGCAGGAAAAGAGAAACCAGCCGGGAGCAAGATCGCTACGTCGAGACGTTCGGGACCAAGCAAGTCACCGAATTGAGATACTTGCAGCTGAGGTCCTTAAAGGCAACACACGGCTTAGTCTGCAGGATATCAAGGTTGGCTGTAATAACGACCATCCAGACTATATTGGCTGTAATACCGATTAGTCCGGCTACGTTGGCTGTAATACCGGTCAGCTTATCTGCGGTGGCTGTAATACCGATCAGGCTAGCTGTGCCGGCTGTAATACCAACTAGTCCGGCTACTTTACCGACTGGTCCGGCTACATTGGCTGTAATACCGATTAGTCCAGCTGCGTCGGCCGTAATACCGAATAGTCCAGCTGCGTCGGCCGTAATACCGATCAGTTGCACAGGTTATAGGCAGACTTGGCACGGCACATCACCACCAGCAGAGTGAAGAGCACGAGCAGTGGACTTCAAGGGAGCAACGTGGAACAACGCCGCAGCCAGTCGCGCAGGACGACGACGAAGACAAGCAGCCAGGGACCGCGCCAAGAGCCAAACCTCAGGTACGATCGCAACAGTCGGGAGGGAAGGTCAGGGTGGAACGTTCGTCTTTCTCTGGTCGTTAGCTACAGGGACTGCTGAGGTAATCTGGCCGTAGTACCGGAGCGTCAAAGGAAACTGAGTGAGCGTCTAGCGGGACCGGCCGGGACAGAGCATGGGACGGGAAGCTGCGGCTGGCAGGACGAAGGTCTTGCGAGCGTGGTGCCTGTTCACCCTAGTCTGAGAACGGTGTCGCTTCCCTAAGCCCAACGGTCCAACTCCACGCCCTCGTCTACGAGTGGCAGCGAAAGTACTTGGAGCGGCCAGGACCACCAGCAGCGAGGAATCACCGAGCGGCGTCGTAGGAGCATCACCAGCATAAGATATACACAAGCATTGTAAACCAGAGCCGTAAATAAACGCGGTCACGTTTATATAAATTTGGTGGGACGAACGCACAATCTAGCTAGCCGCACGAACTTCGTAGCAAGCAAACAATAAAATCCAGTTCGTTACAATATCAAAGGCGCTACAAGAGAAGGGATTGAGCGCTAAGACAGTCTTCAATATCCTTAACAGGGATAGAAAGCCGCAGCCACTCTTTAAGGTTGAACTCGAACCAGAAAATAAGCCCCTAAAGAAATACGAAGTGCTCCCTATTTACAATCTTCAGTTCCTGTAGCACCGCAGAATTACAGGAATTGAGGAACCGCACAAAAGCAAAGATGACTGCAACTCGAAAAAGTGCGGCAACTGCGTTGGCAATCACACTGCTAACTACAGAGGCTGCCAGTTTATAAGGAGCTGAAAAGTCGCATCCACCAGAGAGGAACCACTGCCGCATCCAAAATAAACAGATGACAGCTTCCAGATCAAACCCAGAAGTTTTCTTCTCGACTGCAGCCAGATCCCCACTAGGACCCATACATTTAATATCAGAACTGCCTAACCCTGTCTCAAAAAATTAATTTCTGCAATCAGCATACCAAGAACCGAACACGGCTCAGCAGCAACAATTGCCGGATTAGCCAAAAAGCAACTTTGAAGCTATGATATGCAGCCTGCAACAAAGCCTTATGGAGTTCATGTCGTTTATGCGCACAACTATGCAAGATTTAATGCGAAACCAAAATCTATTGGTTCAAATGCTAAAGATGAGTTTATGCAGTTTTGCAACTCACTAGGAGACCACTTCAAAGCAGCAGGAGACTACAATGCCAAGCACACACACTGGGGATCAATCACGTCTCGTGACTCCAAAAGGAAAGTAGCTCTATAACGCAGTTATAAAAGCCAAGAACAAGCTGGACCACTTTTCTCCCGGCAGACCAACATAATTGCCGGCAGACCCAAAGAAAAAACACGATTTAATAGACTTTGCAATTACCAAAAACATTCCTAAAAATCTGATAATCTCGGATCTTTCATCTGATCACTCGCCTATCCTGTTTATTCTACTCCGACATCCAGGAGCATTGGAAAAATCATGTAAATTGACATATAAGATAATTGGGTTAAGTACAGAAAATATATTAGCTCACACATTGAGGTAAGTCCTCATCTCAACGATGAAGCCAACGTAGACTTTGTTAATACACTGGAGTCTGTTCTCGTCTCTGCAGCTCGAGTTTCAACACCTCAAACTACAAGTACACAATGCAACCAAAAGAAAACAAATCTACAAATAGAACAGCGTCCTCGAAAAGCGACGCTTACGTCGAGAGTGGCAATTTCACAGATCGCCATCTGCTAGGCAACGCTTAAAACATGCCTCAAGTCAACTCACAAAAGATTTACAGCAAGAAGAAGCAGATGTCCACCGACGCTACATAGAGCAATTGTCAACATCTAGTACAAAACACTCACTATGGAGAGCTCACCCAACTCTAAGCTCACCGAAAGAAACTGCGATGCCTATTAGAAATCCCACAGGCGGCTGGGCGCGCAGCGAAGCAGACTACAAAATTCGTCCTTGGACTACAAGTCAACGATGACTTCCTAGTTCAAAAAGAGAACTTGCCTCATCTTAAATGGCCATTAGCCAGGGTCATGGAATTGGTGCCTGAATCTGAAGGAATTGATCGTGTGGCAGTGATACGAACATCAACTGGAACCACTCGAAGGGCTGTCCGCAAGTTGTGCGTGCTGCCGAAGCAAGATCTGGTTGAAAGCCCTGGTCTTCCAACGGGGGGAGAATGTTCTTAAAGTTCAAATCTTAACGTAACTTAAATTCTCGATGTTTGCCTTTTCCTTTTTTATTTGCCCTGCGTGGCAACCCTTTCATTTGCTGTAATTGCTACTCCCTTTTTGAATTCCTTTCGCCTATCGCTGCCTGGCCCTTTGTCCACGACAAGCATCTACTTTAGTTAGTTCGATTTTGTACTCGCTCGCTGACGGCACGTTCCCAGATCGCCTGCCTATTCTCTTCGTTTATATACCTTCGCTAGTTGAAAGGCACAGACAAATAGGTCTGCCTGCCCAATAAACCATTCTTAAACATAAACATTAAACTTTGTAAATAAGGCCTTGGTGCTTTTAGAATAAACTTAGCGCATAATTAATTGAAATCTTGTGCGGTTTTTTTTTATTTGGGCACCACCAAAGGTTAGCGTTAGTGAAACTGCTATTTTAATAGGTGGGCAAACGTTTATTTTTAAGCCAATAGAGGTGGACAAATGTGGGATTTACTTTTTTTCAAAATAACTATTTTTGAGGGGTCTCAAATGCTTTTTTAAAATGCTATTTTTAATAGTGTGGACAACTCATTTTGTTTTAAAAAACGATGTGGGCAAGGTAATTTTTTATACCCGTTACTCGTAGAGTAAAAGGGTATATTGTATTCGTGCAAAAGTATGTAACAGGTAGAAGGAAGCGTTTCCGACCCTATAAAGTATATATATTCTTGTTCAGGATCACTAGGCGAGTCGATCTAGCCATGTCCGTCTGTCTGTCCGTCTGTCTGTCCGTATGAACGCTGAGATCTCGGAAACTATAAAAGCTAGAAGATTGGCGTTTTGCATGTAGATTTTAGGAGTTCCTACGCAGCGCAAGTTTGTTTCAAAATGGTGCCACGCCCCTCTGACGCCCACAATCGCTTATATACGATTTCGGAAAATATTTCGGAAAAGTAAAAATGCAGTTTTATTGTGTTTATCAATACCTATCGAAATGTAGAAGACATTTTTCAAATCGGACCATTCGTTAAAAAGTTATGCGTGATCAAAGTTTCTATCTCCATCTCCCTCGCACTCCCTTTACCTGAGTAACGGGTATCTGATAGTCGGGGCACCCGACTATAGCGTTCTCTCTTGTTTTTTTATTATATCTGTAAATGCCCGGTGTAAGATATTTGCAAACATTATTGGGAATTTTAACTTTTTGAAATAACGATTTTAAACAGAATATAATTTTTAAGTCTATAAACGTGGCCATTTCTTTTATTTTCTAAAAAATCCTTTTTAGGGGCGGCCAAACGATTTTTGTTAAAAATGCTAGTTTATTAGGTGGAAACCCTTTTTTAAAATTATTTCTATTTAAAAGGTGTTTAAACAAGTTCTTTTTTTCGAAATAACTACCTGTTATTATTTTTGTGTTAAAAAGTTGGGTAACCATTCTTGTTAATAAAAAAACAATTTTAAAGAGGTGGACAAACGTTATTTTTAAATTATTTATTTTTCGTAATAATGATTTGTAAGTTTTTTGTTTGCTCTATAGTATGCCATCCAGTTTCATTCCGTATACGGCATTCTTTCATATTTGCGTGGCCGCTGTGAGCTTCTATTAGCTATAAGCCAAATACTTATATTTAGTCTTGTTTTAAATTTACTCAAATAAATAGCTATTGCTCATAAACATTACTCCGGCCATCGCCGTTCTTATATTTTCAATACGCTTACTGAGCTGAAGGCCAGGGGCGTAGGAGGGTAGTTACCCTCTCACCGTAAACCTTAATTGGCAACACACAGATACTCTACAGTAAAAGTCTTCCCAAAGCTAAGGGGACCCGCAAACGGCACCCTCATTCCCAGTGGAAACCATTTCCAGTCTTCCCCGAAGCTAAGTGGCCTAGCAAGTGGCACCATCTCACCCAACATCGTCAACGTGATGACGGCAACGAATATTAAAATAATTGGCGCTCAACCTACTTACAGGATAAAATAAAATAAACTTTTGAGTTGAAAAGTGACGGCGGCGCGGGAAAAGTGCAGCTGTGAAACATTTTTCAACAATTCACAGAACTTGTAAATGGGCCCTTCGGCCAAATCTGTTATGTCTTCGAACTTCAGATCAGGGTAAAATCGTAGGAAAACAAACATTAATTTCTGTCCCTGTCACAACAAAGTGAAAAATTCAAAATATATAAATAAACGAGTGAGAGAGAATATACAAAGAATCTCAGTATTTAATTTAACATCCACAAATAATTATTTTTTTATTGTATCCGGTGGAGGAAATTTACCCCATTAAATATAAAAATAAAAATATATATTATAATTATAATATTATTTCACATAATTTTCCCTGCGAAAAGCCGTGGTACAGGCCGCTATTAATAATGCCCTTGCAGAACAGGCCGCCCAAAACCAAGTGAGACAGCAAGCGCTTAAGAAACAAATTGAGGAGTTGGCCGGCCGAGTAGCGTCAGTAAAAGCTGTGTCAGCTCCAGACCGGGCCCCTCAAATAAAACCACATATGGCCATAGAAATAAGAGAAGGTATACAATGCAACGAGTCTTAGATGCCGTTAAATGTCTTCCCGAATATGCGGGAACACAGGAATTATATGTGATTTGGCTACCAGCGGCTGTAGCCACCTATCACATTGTCAGACGATATGATGGCAGCTCCCGCCACTATCAAGAGGTCATAATTCTTAGGAATAAAATCATGGGCCTCACATAGAGTGACAAGCGACCGATCCATGTCATCGAGCAAGAATTAGGCACTCTAAGACAAGGTGGCCTAACTTTGTTACAGTACTACGATGAGGTTGAAAAAAACTCACCTTATTGACGAACAAAGTCAATATGTCGTACAAAGCCGCTATTGCTCAGGTATTGTGCGATAAATTCCGTGAAGACGCCATGCGGGTATTTATCTCCGGGCCAAAGCGCAGCCTCACGGATGTGCTTTTCTCGGCAAAACCTAAAGACGTACCATCAGCTCTCGCCTTGGCACAAGAAGTCGAGTCAAACCATGAATTGTATATCTTCGCAACCACGTTTGCAAGAAATCAAGAGGATAAAGAGCGTAGAGCGACTCCAAAGGCGCCAGAGCGTCAGCAAGACAAGATTCCCAACTGGAATGGCAACAACAAGAAGAACAACTCAATGAACAGCAGTAGGTGCACAACTGGAAACTGCAATCGGAAAAAAAAACTGAGTGAGTAGAGATGGAGTTATGGCTAAACGCGGGGGGTAAAAACAACGTTAAAAAAACAAAGTAAATAAAAGAGTAGCGCACATAAATTACAAGAAGAACTTGATTTTCTTAATTTAAGCCTTGTACAGAAAAAGCCACTAACTCCAGCTCCCTCAGTAATTAAAACAATTAATACAGAAACAAAAATAACACACCCTTTTCCAAAGCAGATACTAAAGACAACTAAAGAGTGCCCGAAAGAAATCCCGGGACCACTGGAAAGTCCTTTCTGCGAAGCTACGTGCGTAAATACCTGTGCGATATCCGGCACTGGTACCGCCTGAGCCCATAGGCCATTGACAACGGCAGCTGAATCAACATGTGTGAGGGGCAGGCCGCCTCTTATGCCAGCGAAGGAGAATCAGCGAGCCAACCGGCGACGACCAGCTGATGCAGCCAAGGAGGAATACAATAATGGAAATACATTTATAGTTAAAAAAAAAGATATATTAGGTTGTCAAATAACTCCCTTCCGCTTTTTTGCTCTTTATTCAATGCTTTATAAAAATTGATACAGTGAACAGATTTAGCTAAAATAGGCGCCGTTTTGTTCGATAATGTGTTCCCATTTGGACGGCAACTTCATAATACCCCCCTCGTAGAAACTTCCCTCCTTATTTGCGAAAAACTCTGACAGCCACTTTTCAGAACCCTCTTTTGAGCCCAACTTTATACCAGTAAGGGCACTCGCCATGGACAGAAACAGTGTAGTGTATGCAGTTGTTTATAGTCAATGATCACTGTACAATAAATAATAACCAAATATTATGACACTTTGTTGCAATAAATACAGAAACACTTGCATTTAGTTCAAGTGTTATATGATCAGCCACTTGGGCGCATAAGGCTTAAAAGCTTGGTCAGCATTCTCATGCTGCCCAGCTACGGCTACATATGAATATATAAATGATATAAACATGTGCAAGCATGCCATTCCTTCTCTTATATATTAGCAAACATATATAAGTAATATACATATATTGCCGACGCTCTGCCGCTGCTCTCTGCAGCAGCGCAGCCTTTTATGGAAGGGTTTAGAATAAGTAAAATGTAACAAAAGAACACTTATGAATAACCCAGAGCAGCGTCACGACATGTCGCTCTCATTAATAAAGTAATTACTAAACCACCAAAGAATGATGACTTAACTATTACATGGCGGCTTAACTATCGTTAGAAAGTCTAGGAGAAATCTGAGACCAGCGAGGGAACCCCTGTCGCGGACGTTGAAAGACCAATGGACCAGGCAAACCCCTTCGCAAAAAGCACAGCGATGGCCAGATCGCCAACGCTGCAGGCGCAGCATAAGGTTGAACAGCAGCCAAAACAAGCGGAGGCAATCACGTCCCTGGAGGACATTATTGCGAAAATAGGACTTGCCGTGAATGGCCTCTCCCTTCTGTTTAAGGACCACAGGGTCGTCAAACAGCTGATGCGCGATCTCCTAACAGAGCTGGTAGAGCTGCATAAAACGGCAGTGGCCTCCATCAAGCAGGAGGAAGCCGCAGGAAAGGAGTGCAGGGAAAGTGCCACGCAAACCACACCACAGCGTGATAACAAGCTGTGTGGCAAAGAAAGGATAGTAGCGACACCAAAAAGGGCAAGGGAGCCAGCAGCAGGCCAAAAATGTACGCCACCAATGAAGAGGGTACATCGGGAACGGCTACAAGAGAAGCGACACGAAGATTTCAAGCAAGTAGCTGACAGAAACCCTAAGGGAAATTCAAAAAGGCAGCTCAGGGCCAGACCAGACGACATCGTGGTTGCAAGAGTCGGGGAGATTACCTACGCAGAACTTCTCAAGGCCGTTAAAGGAGACTCCACGCTAAAACACGTCAGTGGGGACGTACAGACCATCCGAAAGACCGCCAAGGGAGATCTTCTGCTGCAGCTGAAGAAGTCTCCAGACCACAGCGCGGAGGAGGTTAAAAAGGCTGTCGGAAACGCTCTCGGGGTTAAAGCAGTTGTAAGGGCCCTGACCGAGCAAACCAGACTTGAGGTCATGGACTTAGATGAAGTCACAACCAAGGAGGAGATAGTGGAGGCTCTAAACAGTAAGCTAGGCGATACCCCTCTTTCGGAGGAGGCCGTAAAGTCGCTGATAGCCACCAGAAACGGCCTGCAGATAGCCACACTAATGTTGCCAACACCCACAGCGGACAAGTTGGTAAACCTGGGAAAAATAAGGATTGGATGGGTGATCTGCCGGATTAAACCCATTTTTTCGCCAAAACGCTGCTATAAGTGCCTCGCGTTCGGCCATATCTCGTCGAACTGCATGGAAAAAACGGATTTGCGCGGAGCATGTTTCAAGTGTGGTGGAAAAGACCACGAGGCCAGAAGCTGCAATAGCGTCCCACATTGCCTACTCTGCGCGCAGAAAAGAGATCTTCCAACAAACCACGCGTCTGGGAGCTTTAAATGCCCAGCGTATGTCGAGGCGGTAAAATCTCAACAATGATGCTAAGGGTCATGCAGCTAAACCTTAACCACTGCAGGGTGGCCCAGGACCTTCTCACCCAAACAATTTCCGAGCTCAAAATAGACCTGGCAATTCTGAGCGAACCCTATAAAGCAATTAGATCCAACACGTGGGTCACGGATCAATTGGGAAAAGCAGCAATCTGGACATGTGGGCAACCGGCCCAACATCTAGCATGCGTGAAAGCATCAAAAGGCTATGTAAGGGCGAAGCTAAAAGACCTTTGGATTTTTAGCTGCTACTTTCCACCCAGCTGGACACTAGAGGAGTTTAGCGAGACGATAGACAGCCTGGCAATCGACATAAGAGCACACTCGCCTGCGATTGTTGCTGGGGACTTCAATGCGTGGTCAACGGAGTGGGAGTCAGCCTTAACAAACGCCAGAGGAAGAGTGGTCACTGAGACGTTCGCATCCCTGGACGTTGTCCTACAAAACAGGGGTTCTACCCCTACATTTAGGAGAGCGGGAGCGCAGTCCATAATCGACCTCACCTACGTAAGCGCAAGCTTGGCGGCGACGGCGACCTGGGAAATTAGCGAGACCTACACGGCGAGCGACCATAGTGCAATTATAAGCACCATCCGCATGAGAAGAACCGCCACACCGACAATTACTCGAGGACACTACAAAGAAAATACGCTCGACATACCAGCATTTAGAGCGGCCCTGGAAGGGATGGAATTAGCGGAAAACGAACGGGCATTGATGGAAAAGGTCAAGGATGCCTGCGACGCCAGCATGCAGCGCAGTAAAAGCTTCAAGGGGCGCAAGCCAGTCTACTGGTGGAACCAAGCGATTGAGGAGGCACGCCGTGAATGCATAAGCGCTGGGAAAGCCTACCATAGGGCCCGCGGAACCGAAGCCTTCCATATACTCAGGGAAATTTTCACCCAAAAGAGGAAGATCCTAAAGCGCAAAAAAAAAAGCAGCAAAAAGCTGTGCTTCCTGCAACTCTGCGATGAAGCAGAAAACGACTTGTGGCGAAAGGCCTACAAGGTGGTAATGAAAAAAACCAACGCCGTTAAAAACGTGACCCCAACAGGCTCCGAGAAACTGAGAGAGATGATAAGGCACCTTTTCCCAGCGCAGGAAACGAGGCAAGCGGAAGCGTTCGGTGTCCCGGACCACCAGATACCGCCGGTGACCCTACAGGAGCTGGTCAACATAGCCCAGAAGGTACCAAACAACAAGGCACCAGGGCCAGATGGGATCCCAAATCGGGCACTCAAACTGGCCATCAGCATGTACCCGAGCACCTTTGCCAGTGCATACACTAAGTGCCTGGCCCAAGCCTGCTTCCCAGAACGGTGGAAACAGCAAAAGCTGGTGCTTATTCCAAAGCCAGGAAAAGACAAGGATGAACCGTCGGCATATAGGCCCATTTGCCTTCTAGACACGGCCGGCAAAATACTGGAAAGTATTGTCAGTGCAAGACTCGGAGAGGCAATAGAGGTTGCCGGAGGGCTCTCAGAAAGTCAGTATGGCTTTAGAAAGGCTCGCTCAACCCTAGATGCACTAGAAGCCGTGGACCGCATAGCCAGGCAGGCCATAGAAGGCAAAAGGTGGCTGGGAGGAAACAAACAATACTGTTTGGTGGCAACTCTGGACATCAAAAACGCCTTCAACTCGGCATCCTGGAGCAGAATAATGGCCTCACACGGGATGCTGAACATCCCAAAGTACTTGCAGGCGATTGTTAGCGACTACCTGAGCGACAGGTGGCTCCACTATGACACGGACGAAGGACCTCAACGCTACGAAATCACAGGAGGAGTGCCACAAGGGTCCGTCTTAGGCCCATTATTGTGGAACACCATGTACGATGGTATCCTGCGACTAAACTTCCAGCAGGGCGTAAACGTTGTTGGCTTCGCGGATGACGTCGCGGTGATAGTGGTAAAAAAGTCCATAGCTGAGGTAGAAAACTCTACAAACGCAACAATCAGCATGATAAGTGAGTGGCTACAAATCGTAGGACTTGAACTGGCTGAGAAGAAAACCGAGGCGGTACTCATCAGCAGCAGGAAAAAAGTGGAAACGGCACGAATCACTGTGGGCGGAGCCCAAGTGGAAACGAAAAGGGCTATAAAATACCTAGGTGTCATGCTGGACACCAGGCTGTCCTACAGGGAGCACCTGCAGGCGTCTCATAAGAGGGCACACGGAGTTACGATGGCAGTGTCCCGAATGATGCTTATCCATAAAGGCCCAAAATCCACGAGCAGGAAGCTACTGTTTAACGTAGCAAAGTCGTCCATCATGTATGCAGCACCAATATGGGCCGAGGCGACAACAAAAAAGAGCTACATAAAGGGTATAGAGTCGGACTACAGAATAGGAGCTCTTAGGGTAGCCTCCGCCTTCCGCACGGTCGCTACAGAGGCCATTCTGGTCATCAGTGGTCATCCACGAGCAGGAAGCTACTGTTTAACGTAGCAAAGTCGTCCATCATGTATGCAGCACCAATATGGGCCGAGGCGACAACAAAAAAGAGCTACATAAAGGGTATAGATTCGGACTACAGAATAGGAGCTCTTAGGGTAGCCTCCGCCTTCCGCACGGTCGCTACAGAGGCCATTCTGGTCACTTTGAAGCGAGAAAAGTAGCTGACACACAGGCGGACCACCGCTTGGCAAAACTAAGGTCAAGAACAAAGTCCCTTGAAAACTGGCAGCAAAGATGGGATAGGGCAGAAACCGGCCGGTGGACGCACCGACTCAGACCACACGGCGAACTAACGTTCCATCTGACAAAGGTGCTGAGCGGACATGGATGCTTTAAGGAGTATTTACACGCTTCGGCCACGAGACAAGGCCAATCTGCGATACCTGCGGAACAGTGGAAAATGCCGAACACGCACTAACCACTTGTGTCAGGTTCGGAGAAGAGCGTCTAAGAGCTGAACAAATCCTGGGGACCCCGATCACAGTGGAGGGACTTGTTCCTAGTATGCTGAAGAGTCAGGATAACTGGACAGCTGTATGCAGTCTGGCTGCGGAAGTCACGACGGAACTGAGGCGGCTGGAACGCATAAGGAACGAAAGGTCCTAAACAGGCAAGCCAGCCTTGCGAAGCAATGCTTCACGGCATTGTAATTTATGAATAACAAAAAAAAAAAAAAAAAAACTATTACATGGCGGTTTAATTTTTACATGGCGGAAATTGCAGGACAAGAATCTGGAAGAAGCACTGGAGAAAAACTGGATCAACACAAAAAAAACAAGAGAGAACGCTACAGTCGAGTGCCTCGACTATTAGATACCCGTTACTCAGCTAAACAACTTTAAATTTTTTCATTAACATAATGTGAATTAGAGTAACCACAGGAAAAAGTAAAATAAGTTCAAATTATCAATTTGAATTAGGCGATCTCTTAGAGCTGGCAGATTTAAAGCACGAGCATCAGCACCAGCGCTGCTTTAACGCAGGCAGCTTTTGTCCTGCACCAGCATACACACATACGCCATTGTTTGACTCAGACCTCCAATTTGGCTAACTTGATTTGATTTGCAAAGTTCTTGGGATATAGTTCGGTATTGACAAATAAAAACCATCGCAATTTCTTTTAATAGAAATCCTTATTGAGAATTAACGTTGACTCTGTTGAGCACCTTGGCCAGCTGTTCCAAAGTCATCCGTTAGATGGCGCTATTGTATGGTACCACGGGCCAAGAAAGGCGGAAATGTAGGCGCTAGCCAGGCTTAAGCGTTTAATGAGTTTTTGGGCGTTAGAGCGGACGTGGCAAACTTTTATTAGGCCAATCGATAGGTATTGACGAAACAAATACATATCAATTAAAATTTTCATAATAGCATCAAAACTGTGGCCACAGCTTGTGGCTTGTGGCTTGTGGGCGTCAGAGGGGGCGTGGCACCATTTTGAAACAAACTTGCGCTGCGTAGGAACTCCTAAAATCTACATGCAAAATGCCAATCTTCTAGCTTTTATAGTTTCCGAGATCTCAGCGTTCATACGGACAGACAGACAGACGGACAGACGGACATGGCTAGATCGACTCGGCTAGTGATCCTGAACAAGAAAATATATACTTTATAGGGTCGGAAACGCTTCCTTCTACCTGTTACATACTTTTGCACGAATACAATATACCCTTTTACTCTACGAGTAACGGGTATAAAAACTGAGTGAGTAGATACGGAGTTATGGCTAAACGCGGGGGCGTGAAAAATAAAATAAATAAGAGAATAGCGCACGTAAAGTGGCTATTATTTGAAAAACAACCACTACCCCCATGGGCAACTGCCCAAAAACTACAAGAAGAACTCGACTTCTTGCAAACAACTTTACACAAATCAAAGCCAATAACTCCAGCTCACCCAGAAGTAAGAATAATAAATAAAAAACTAAAACCTCCATTACCCGGGACCACTTCTGCAGACAGACTTGCAGAAGACAATTAAAAAAATATACCTGTGCGACGACCGGCACCGGTACCGCCTGAGCTCATAGGCCCCGGACATCAGCAGCGGATACTACAAGTGTGGGGGGCAAACCGCCACCTACGCCATCGATGGAGCATCAGCGTGCCACGGACAGGCGACGACCAGCTGATGCTAAATAGGCGACCAGCTTCACTAAATTTGCCGATTTCTTAATTTAACACAAAATAGAATGAAAAATATATATATATTGAAACATTGTAAAATTGACCGGAACCCTTTCCGCCCAATAGCAGTATAGACCGTAAAGCTATACGAACAAATAGGCAGAGAATTGTACAAAAAAAAAAAAATAACATTTTCATAAATTACAAATTGAAGAAAAAAAATATATTGTAACGAACTGATTTTCTATGTCTGCTCGCTACGAGTATCGTGCGGCTAGCTCAGAAGATGTGTGTTGTTCGTCACATCAAATTTATATAAACGTGACCGTCGCCGACTTGTCCCTCGGCCCGGGACTAATTATGACAGATGGTTGTCTCAACTCCTTCCTTGAAGAATTGTGGTCGTTTCACCGTCGTTCTCCGCTGCCTCGCTGCTCGCTGCTCCGGAACGCCTCCGCTGTCGCTGGCCTCGGGGCTAGGGTGAACAGACACCGGGCTCTCAAAGCGTACGCCTTTCGCAGCCACAGCCTCCTGTCCCTGGATCTGTCCCGGCCGGTCACACCAGACGCCTACACAGTTTCTACCTGACGGTTCAAGCATACGCCGGAAGGCCGCCAATGCAGTCCCTGTGGCAGGACGCTAGGTTCAAGACGAACGCTTACGCCCTCGCCTCTTAGCCGTGGACTGGATACGTCGGAGTATGGCTAGGTTGCTGCTGGGCCTGCGATGACTGCTCGTTGTTTCTTGTGTCCTCGATGTCCTTGCTCTGCTCACGGCGCGATGTCCTGGAGCGTGGTCTGCGTGTTCTTGTGAGACTAGGTGCAGCGGGTCTTTGTCTCTTTGGATTCGGTCAGCTGCCTGTCTAGGACTCTGGCGGTGAACTACTGTGCTCTCGACGCATACGCCTCTCGAGACACCCGTGGTTCGGACGCGCGTCCTTCGTGGCTAGTCGGACCAGGGCCTGCTCAATTCTCGCCTGTCGGTTCAGGCGTACGCCGGAATTCGACAAGGCAATGGTTTTCGCACGGCCGCGGGTTCTGGACAACTTCCCTTCCGAGCCCACGGTTTTTTGTCGAAGGACTCTTTCTATTTACTTCTGTCGGACTTCTAATTCTCACAAGAATTAGAACAAAGCGCCTGGACTTAGCCGCGTGATGCCTTAAGGACCTCAGCTCCCTGTTTCTCAGCTCGGAGACTTCAACTCTAAAGCCTAGTATCCAGATCGACAAACGATTACGCTAGCGTAAAAACTTTAATCTTTCCAGAGTGACCAAAGTTTCGAGAGTTGGGTTTGTTGACAACCAGTTAAAATCAAATATCGTATTTGCGGGGAAGAGCCTTTAAATGATATTACCAAATACCTTGGCAAGACAAGTCTGCCGCTGTACAAAGATATTAAAAACAATACAATTTGAATGTAACAGTTGTTTTTTTTAATTTACTGATAATTATTTGCTAATTTAAAGTTCATAGCTGCACTTTTATTGTGTTTTTTCGTACATTCTGGACCTAAAAAACATTTTGCTCTGACAAGAGGCACCCCAGATAGTATTAATGTTATTTTGTCCTCACATGTAAACACCTGCAATCGACTTTTGTGAGTTTTTTTTACCTCCATTTCTTATAATGTTCAGTGAGAAGCGCACGCCAAAAGATTAAATTTTTTAATCTTTTCGCTAGGGTTCACCCAAAGTTAATTTCCGCAGACTGGCAACGCTATGGAATTTTCTGGTATTTTTTCGTCGATCAGGAGACCGACGTAAAAAAAAGGCCCGACGAAAAGTGAACGCCAGCTGTTTGCCTCTCGCTCTCTCTCATGACTGGCGTACGGTTTTCGTCGATCTGGATACTAGGCTTAAGTCCCGAACGTCTTGATGTAGCGATCTTGCTCCTGTTGACTCGGCGGGGCTCTGCTTCCTCCTGCTGTTGACTTGACTTGTGTTGTTCACTGATGTTCTGCTTGTCTACTGATCTTGCTGGATTGACTCCTTATGATCGACTGATCCCTCTTCCTGCGCTCGGCCTGCTTATATAGGCCGGCGTATCCCGTTAGTTCTCGGCTTCTCCTTTTTCGGTTTTGCGCACGGCACCATACTAGGGTCCAAAGTCCGACGCGTTCTAGCGCTACTCCTTCTCTCCAAACTCTCTCTCTCTCCTCGTTCTTTCCAAACTCTCTCCAGCCGTATTCTCCAAACTCTCTTCTCGTTTCTCTCCAAACTCTCTCTAGCTGTATTCTCCAAACTCTCTCCAGCTGTATTCTCCAAACTCTCATTTATTTGTGAGGAGTTATTTAACTCCTCACATTCTCCCATTTCTTCGGTAACGAAATGAGACTTGCGCCTCTTCTCCGGCTGTTATCTTGGAGTTCTCTCTAGATCCGCTCTTCCGGATCGCTGATGTTGGTCCTCCTTCCCTCGACGTCGCTCCTTCTCGTTTTATGTATTTCCCGCCCCAAGATTTTTCCCCCATAGACTTGATTTTCTTATTTCCGGCTGTCTTTCTTGTAAATCCTTGTAGCCTTCGAGTCCTCTTGCTCCTTCAAATGGTTCCCTCGACGCTCACAGCTCGTACCTGAGCTCCACAGCGCCGATGTTCCATTCCTTTTCCCGTCCGATATGTTTCCCCCATAGACTTGTCTTTCTTCTCTCCGGCTGTCTTCCTTGTAAGTTCTTGTAGCCTTCGAGTCTTCTTGCTCCTCCAAATGGTTCCCTCGACGCTCACAGCTCGTTCCTGAGTTCCATAGCGCCGATGCTCCATTCCTTTTCCCGCCCGAGATGTTTCCCCCATAGACTTCTCACGTTCTTCGTATCTCCTTTGAATGTCCCGCCCAAGATGTTTCCCCCTTATGCTTTGCGTTCTAAGCATCTCCTTTCCTTCGTTGTCTGATCACACCGCTTTCCCGATCTGTTTTCCAGCCGATCTCGATGATTTGAATTAGTGCAGCGTTGCCATCCGGTGGTGTCGATATTATTTTTTTAGTGTGACCCTTCCTGTGCCGACATCTTCAGTGTTCTGGGCCCATCGATCGACACTATCGTCCAGTGCCAATCGACCGCTTATTAATCGAAGCGCCCCCATCCCTTTAGATGAGCGACATGACAAGAAAGTTTCAAGGGTAAGTTTTTCCTTTCTTTCTTCACTTTCACCCTTCTCACTTTTTACTCTCTCTTTTAGCCTTTCGCCCTCCAGTCGCCCTTGGCCGTAGGGCCTCGATGTCGTATACGGGAGAACCGATGCCGCTTGTGTTATTTTGTGTTATTTATTTGCTTGTATTGTGCGCGTTTGTTATGTTTGCTGTGCCCGTGTTTTCTGTGTTCCCTGTGCCAGGGTTTTCTATGTTTATATATTTTCTTATTTATTATTTATTATTGTTATTTTTTTGTTTTTTAAATTACTTGTATCGTACGGGGCAGCTCTGCTGTGCCGTCTCTCCCCTTTCTTCGGCAGCCAGTAGCTTCAGCCTGATCTACTCCGTATAGAGTCTACTGACGCTACGGTTTTGCTGCTCGTGCTTTATAAGCCTATTCCACGCGGCTTATAGGCGGATGACTCGGGCGTATGCCCGACGCTGAATCCGACTGCCTGTTGGGGTTTTTATGCAATCTTTCCTTTTCTTATGTACCCTATTACGCGGCGTATAGGCGGATGACTCGGGCGTATGCCCGAAGCTGAATCCGTCTGCCTCGTAGTCGGGGTCCCTAGCATCCTTTTCCATTTATATTCTGTGTCTTATCCTTGTGATTGTCCTTTCTGCGTGGCGTACGGATGACTCTTGCTTCGGCCTGACGCCTAATCCTGTTGCCTCACAGTCTGTATCAATGTGAAATCCTTGTCCAGTCCTCCGATGTGTCCGCCAAATTTTTGACTTTTTAATTGGTATAAAATTATGGTTAATTTCTATCGTTAAATAGCTTGGTAAATGATCATTGAAATTATATTTTTTAGGGGTGATACTAAAAATTAAGTTATTTACTTTTACGTATTTTTTCTTAAAGTTTATATGGGCCTTACTTAATTCTAATATATCTCTTCCAATCAAAGTATCATATTTGTTCGAAAAATCAGAGAAAAATAGTTTTGAATTTTCTAGGTTTGCTAATTAAAGGTTTGGCGTTTATTTCTCGTATAGAACCTAAAATTACTTCTCCTGTAATTGCAAATATTAGTTTGGGGCTTGTTTCATGCTACGCTTACAGTTTTCCCGCTCTCTTCCGCTTCCTCAAATATCTGAAAAACTTTTCAAATATGCAGTGTCGTTATAATTAACACTTCATATGTCCTATAACTTCTAAAGTCATGGTAAACATTTTTAAAATTGGTGCTGTGCCATTAAATATTGATCGAATAAGTTTTTTAGATCGTTTTTGACATATTCCGCTCAATAACTGGCCTCTATGAAATCTGTTTTATGATTTGTGTGCGTTGAAGTGGCCATTAAACAATAAAGTTTAATCCAAAAACTCTAGCTCTTGTAGTTTCCCAGATTTCGACGTTCATACGGACTAACAGACGTTCAAAGCTTAATCGACTCGGCTATTGATTCTGCGAAAGAATATATTCAAATACTTTTACCTTCACTTAATTTGGACTAACAGATGGACAAAGCTTAATCGACTTGGCTATTGATTCTGAGCAGATATTTTTACATCCTAGACGGTAAAAAAAATACGCATCAACATACTGATATCAATCTTTACGAATGATAATTTTACACAACTTCAAGGACATACACACATAAAGACTATAGCTCAGCAGTTGGGGACAAAGAAGTACCATAACTGTACACTCCCAAAAATAAATTCCCAAATTTAAGAATATTGGGCCGCCTTAAATCACAAAAAAGTTTGTTGTTTCAAGATAAATTTGCAATTGAATATAGAAAAGTCAACTTCTTTCTTGTTATTCGGGATATTATTAAACCCTTGCAAAAGATATATAAAATTAGTCAGAAGCTTGCAACGCAGTGCAGGAGACATTTCCGAATTGATATTGCCATGTCCAGCTGTTTCTACACTGTTTGCCAGCACAGCTTACGCAGGTTAGGTTTGAAAATGGTGGAGATTGGACTTATATTTCTTTAGCTGCTATAGGAGCAATCAAGTTAAATTGTTAAATTAATTTTTTTTTAAAGTTGAGTATAGACCGGGAATTACTTGTTTCAAAGTTATGTTTTTTTAGAGTTTAGCACTTATCCCTTGATATTTGATAAGAATCGGTTGACTATATTCCATAGCTGCAATATATCTGTCATACTGACTATACGGCTATCGCCAATTATTAGATCTGTATAAAATAAAGATTCTTGTAACATTCCAAAGCGTTTTGGTTTTATGTGTACACTGACCAAGTTAAGAAATCTGCCAATTGGAATTATCGTCCAATAGGTGCCATAGGAAAAATCCGACCAACTTTGTTCAATTTCGAAGTTTTTTTTGAAATTTGTGTATAAATTGTTGTTATTTGTCCAAAATGAGTTTTGATCAAAATTTGTTGAATATATCCCATATTTGTTATAGGCCGAATTTTCGCGCAGGGTAAAAGATAGATTCTTTCCAAATCGTGACTTGCGATTTTCTTGTTGTGAGAAGGCGAAATTTGTTTTTATATTTGAAAAATCTGCACGGCTTTTAAAAATTGGTCTTGCCGAATTTGACATTATCAGGATATTGTCTACATAGGAGGAGGCTGTTAGCTTTGAGCTTTAAATGTGTTCTTTTGGCTTCAATGTGGCTGCGCCAAGTAAGACGTCTATCGAGGTGTACGCCAAGATATGTTACTTCATTTGCTATCGGAACCACTGTGTTGTTTAGAGTAAGTGGAGGGCAGTCTTGCCTGTTAAACGTTAAACGTTACGTGTTTGCATTTTTGTTCGTTAACTTTGATTCGCCAGTCGGATAGCCATTTCTCCACTGCCACCAGGTGTTTAGCAAGTTGCGCCATTGCTTGCTTGGGGCATCTCGAGCGGCATAGGATCGCTGTGTCATCAGCAAAAGTGGATGTGGTTAGTTTCCTGCTCGTTGGGATGTCCGCAGTGTAGATAAGGTAAAGTGTTGGTCCAAGCACGCTGCCTTGAGGAACTTCGGCTCTGATGAAGTAGTCATCGGACATGGCAGCATTACATCTTACTGAGAATTTCCTGTTGTAAAGGTATGATTTCAGAAGATTGTGTGTGTTAGTTGGGAGCATTTCTGTAATTTTGTGCATTAAACCTTCTAACCATAAGTAGTGGAAAGCTTGTGATACGTCCAGAAATATCGCAGTGCATTACTACCTTTGTTCAAATGCATTTCGTAATTTCTGAAGTTATGCTGTTGACTTGCTCAAAAGTTCCATGTTTTTCTCGAAAACCGAATTGATGAGTCGGGATTTTGTTGTGTGTTCTGAGATATGGGGTAATATGTGCCAAGAAGCATTTTTCGAAGATGTGCTCTCCAAAGTGGGAACTTGGAGCTCATTGGGGATAATAGCTCTATGTAATGTTTTTGGGACCTTTCTTCTTCATGACGTAATGTAGCTAAGAGCCTCCGTGTAGCGTCTTTTAACCTTAGTTTTGCAGATGGTGATCCGTGGATTGCCATTCTCGCCGTGAGCGTCGCTTTGCTAGAACAAGATGTTCTATTTCGACGTTCGTGTATCTATGATTGTACAATGTTTTTTTTTTTTAAATAATAAAAAAATAAAAAAAATATATAAAAGAGAAAATAAATACGTATATAAATGTTTTTTTAGGTGTATATGTATACGCTTATGTAAGGCATTACTAAAAATCATTATAAATTACTGTCAATTCTCCAATGACTTGCAGTTTATTACTGCTCTGCAGTACTTTTATTACGGGAAGTTGGAGTCCGTTATGATTTTAAGCTAATCCGCTTCACATGCTTGTTAATTATATATACTTAATTTAATTAATTTTATTTCAATATGTTTTTGATTTCGATTTAAATTTTTCTTTTCAATTGTTTGGACAGAGTTTTATTATAAGTTCTATTCTCGTTGACTTAGGATCTAAGCTTAAAGTTTAAATTATAAAAAGAAATAGAATAATTGACTGGCGCCCTGTGGTAAAAATAACCTTTCAATCGCTGGCTTATATTTGGCTTGAGCATATTGATAAGATCCACAGCATTATCTGCATAAGTGGGAGAGAGAAACTACCAAAAAGAAACTACACTGCAAAAAGTATACAAATATCTATTTATATAGTTTCTCCCCACTTAAGAATGATTAACGTCCTCGTTAATATATAATGATCAATTAAAAATAACATATTACAGTTTTAGAAATCTAAACAAAGTTACATTTTTCAATTCATACAGTGGTTTTTATGCGGTGTTTAATACAACTAAACTTGTTCGCTGCGATTATCATTTGAATTATCATTTTCTTTCCTTTCGAATTCATTTGAGTACTTTAACTTTCGAATTAATTTTATTCGTTTGAATTTAGATCTATGTCGCCTTATATTTCTATTGTTAAACTATTCCTTATAATGTGTGTCATTAAGCTTAGATTTTAGTTTAGTTTAGTTTCCCTAAATGGGCTATTAATTTATATACCCTTGCAGAGGGTATTATAATTTTGGTCAAAAGTGTGCAACGCAGTGGAGGAGACATCTCCGACCCTATAAAGGGTCCTATATATATTCCTATATATATTCTTGATCTGGGTCGCGTCCTGAGTTGATTTAAGCATGTCCGTCTCTCAGTTTTCAAGATATCGAATTGAAATGTTGCACACACCCTTCTTTCCTTTGCACGCAGTATATATGTCGGAACGGCCGGGATCGGCCGACTATATCCTATAGCAGCCATATAACTGATCGATCTGAAATGCCATAACTTTGGTGTTTTTAGGAAGTTGGGATTTTCTATGGGTTTTATTTTTGGCCAATCAATCCGACCTACCAAATTTCATAAGGATCGGACGACTATATCCTATAGCTGTCATATAACTGAGCGATAGGAATGACATAACTTTGGTGTTTTTAAAGTTAGGAAGTTGGAATTTTGTATGAGTATTAAGAATGTATCATACGAATAATTTTGGAGAATATAATTCTGCAAGGGTATATCAACTTCGGCTCCGCCCGAAGTTAGCTTTCCTTTCTTGTTAATTTGTTTCATGTTTCATGTTTCTTTCTATCTTTATTTAATCGCTTAATTTTATCTTCCTTACTTTGTTTTACGTCCATCGTTGGCTCCTCATTAATTAAAAATATTGGTGCTGGAGTTTTGCCTGTAGCACTATTAATAGTTTTGTGATAATAATTTAATTAATTTTTCCATTGCAACAGTTTCTTTTCATTAACGTTCAATATTTGCTATTCCATTTTCGTTTTCTATCCATAAGCCTAATGATCTACTTTTCATACCTGGATCTTGATCCATTTTAAGTACTATGGGCTTACCTTGAAAATTAAATACTTTTTGTCTTTTTTGTTTCGATCCAATCAGTAAAGGTCCAAAACCACATCTGACAAAAATTAAGATTTTAAACCTAAATCTATTATTTGTGAAGAAATAAACAATAATGTATTTAAATCTTATATTATTTGGTGTTGAGGTAATTTCATATGGAAAATCTGTTTTCAGGTTAGCCAAAATTACACGTATTACATACAAAATTAAAAATATGAATACCTAACATCTATTATCATTATACCCGTTACTCGTAGAGTAAAAGGGTATATTGTTTTCGTGCAAAAGTATGTAACAGGCAGAAGGAAGCGTTTTCGACCCTATAAAGTATATGTATTCTTGTTCAGGATCACTAGCCGAGTCGATCTAGCCATGTCCGTCTGTCTGTCCGTCCGTATGAACGCTGAGATCTCGGAAACTATAAAAGCTAGAAGATTGGCATTTTGCATGTAGATTTTAGGAGTTCCTACGCAGCGCAAGTGTGTTTCAAAATGGTGCCACGCCCCCTCTGACGCCCACAAGCCACAAGCTGTGGCCACAGATTTGATGCTATTATGAAAATTTTAATTGATATGTATTTGTTTCGTCAATACCTATCGATTGGCCTAATAAAAGTTTGCCACGCCCACTCTAACGCCCAAAAACCCATTAAACGCTTAAGCCTGGCTAGCGCCCACATTTTCGCCTTTCATGGCCCGTGGTACCAATGTCTTGGTGTAGATGGCGCAATACAATAGCTCCATCTAACGGATGACTTTGGAACAGCTGGCCAAGGTGCTAATACGAGCGGCGAAAAACATACAAGAAGGCATATTTATATTGGAATATAACAAAATCATTTTTATTTTTAAACAAAATAATAGAGGTTCGTCCATAAATGGCTTCTAGTATATATATATATCGTTTGCCTTTTCACTGGTCATTTCAGATTAGAACATTTTCACGAAAGTACGATTAAATATTTTTCCATCTCGGCTTCTTCCTTGTCACCTTTAATGAATATTAATTGTCTTATATAAATATAAAGAGGACATTCTGTAAGTTGAATACCAAGAAAGGCATCTTCTTCTGAAGTATGAACTGTAGGTACTAACGAGACAAAATCTTCGTTTCCTGTTACAAGTGAATCTGATTAATTGTTCATAAAGTTTGTGGCCGAATCTGTTTCTTGACTACTGTCTCTTATGTTTACTCTGGAAAGAGTGTCCGCTACATAATTTTGTTTGGCTTTAATTTGCTCAATTTCCAATTTGTTTTCGTTTAAACTTATTTTCCACTTCTGTATCGTCATGTTTGGCTCTTTTTCATTATGTAACCAAGCCAAAGGCTTGTGATCGGAAATAATTTTAAACTTTCTACCGTAAAGGTAACAGCGGAAATACTTGGTTGCCCAGACAATCCCCAATAATTATTTTTGCTAACGCAGAATAATCTGGTGTTCATTGAGAGTGCGGCTTGCAAAACAATTTTAATTTTGGTCATAGGACAAAACGATACCTAACGCAAAGTTGCTAATGTCTATCGTCAATGTAAATTTTTTATTAAAGTTTGTTTTGGCTAAATACCATTAGGTGTAATTATTTGTCCAAGAAAGTTAGTTTTACGCTTTAGAAACTCGAACTTTTCCAATTGTAATTTTAAATTTGCATCCCTTAATTTATCGAAAACCCCCATAATTGAAAGGACGTGTTCCTGCCGTGACCAATTAAATTCTCTGGAATATCATTCATACATCGTTGAAATTGATTCAGGGTCCAGTACTATCTGATGAAATCCTTTTGGCAAGGTCAAAGTCATAAAGTATTGATATTTTTAACATTTGGCCATTATTTCGTCAATAATATTTGGGAACTTGTCCTTAGCAGTAATATTGTTTAAGTGTCTATAATCGATCATAAACGAAATTTCTTTGTCCCCGAGCCATCATCTTTCTTTGGGACTATCCATATTGAACTACAATACGTAGAAGATGATTTTCGAATCATACCCTGACTTATTAATTCTTATATTTTCCTCAACCTCCTCTTTATAAATATCTGGGTACTTGTATGGTTTTACAGAGACAGGACTTTCATGTTTAGTTTTCTCATAAACATTTTGGACTTTTTTAATTGTAATAAAATTATTGTTAATTTTTTTCTTAAGGTCGCTTGGTTTTGAACCTTTCGTTGTGAAATCTATCGTTTCTAATTTGCCTAACCTGATTTCTAAAGTAACTTTGATTTTTGACTTGCTGATTATTCTGTGGACATTTTTAATTATTATTTATATTTTGAATCGGATTCTGATATATTGGATTAAAGCATAATTGGTTTTGCATAGGTGATAGTCAAAATTAGGATGCATTTGAGGGTTGTTATAATATTTCTTCTTTAGATAGTTTTGTTGTTGCTTAATATTGTTTTTATAATTTTCTTATATTCCTAGTTCTTGTGCAACAAGTCTTAATTTACTTGGGGTACTAATATTAAATCTACACACCGATATAAATATTCGGTCTAGTAAAACTTTTCGAATAATTTCACTAATCGCTGAGTTCATTGCTTCGGTAAACAGGTATCTATTATTTGTACTACCATCTAAGTGCCATTTATTACAAAATATGGATAATTTTAACATTTCCAAAATATTTCGTTTTGTACATATCAGTAAGTAATTAAGGGATTGGTGTTTGGTGTTTGTTCTTTAGTAAGTCCAGTACCCTCCAAATTCGTCTTGTTAATCTCATGAGCAAGTGTTGAGCGTTTTCAACGGTATGGTTCCCTAGGGTTCCATAAACAATGCCAAGTTGTTGGTCGACTCTTTTAATGGAAAGGGACGTCGCCATCAAACGTGTGACGAACCCGCCGCGTGTACGCCACAATTGTTGTTCATATTATTATAATAGTTTTAAGAGAGATATCATGAAGTATAATAAATATTAAGTCATAGTAAGATTAAATAAGTTATATCTAGGTTCAAAGCCTTGGGTGGCAAAGCCAACCGATATTTAGCCGAGACACGTTTAATACTAGAAAAGCAAGGAGCTAAGATACGAGTAGTAGGAAAATACTACAAATCCCCAATGCGGGAAAAAGGAGGAAAAGGATGGGCGATCTCACAACATCCGGGGAGCGTGACTTCTCTCGGGATCGCCGAACAAGGATCGGCTCACGGCTTAGCGAGGCTGCGAAAACCCACGTGTGCTTCTCAAGTTTTTTCCGCCGGTTGAGGATCGTAAGACAGGCCAACCGTGTCGCCTAACACGACTGCTCTCGGCCTTCACATCGCCAGTGTTCCGCCGGTTTAATTTAGCCAAGTGCTACGCTGTTGATCGCGGGTGATTTTAAAGAGGTTAGTACAACGGTGTATGGTGTAGCAGAACGGTGTAGCGGACTCGGGTGAGGACAAGTTCATTAAATTGTTACGGTTATATAATCGCATCTCCCGATCGTGTGTTTTCATTTTTGTAGTTAGATAAGAAAAGCTAACCTACCTAACCTCATTCCCACAGCTACTTTGGGCCCGAACGTGGACATCCTTCCCGTTCGCCAAAGTAGCCGTAGTAGTACCACCGGACCTCCATCTGCGCGTGGATACACGTCCCGCCGGGTCTGTTATCCTAGTTCCCCTAGTTCAACCTCTGACAAAAATGTAGATTTTAAAGCAATACAAGCTAAAAATTTTCTATTATTTGTGAAGGAATAATCAATAATGTATTTATCTCTTATATTATTTGGTGTTGGGGTAATTTCAAATGGTAAATCTATTTTCACGTTTGCCAAAATTACACGTATTACATTCGTTAAATATTTTTCGTATTAATTTTATATAGTCTGGGTAAAAATATGAATACCTAACATCTATTATCATTTTTTGTATTCCTTGGTGAATTTTATCTTAGTGTATTTTATATTTGGACGTTGATGCACTATGATCAGCGCAAACAAGTGGCCCTTACGACACCAAGCAGTGCGGAGCCTAATAGGCGTAAAAACGAGATCGCGAGAAGTTAAAAACGACAATGTAGAAGCAGACAGACTAAGATTAGAAATACGTACGAGACTAATACTAATACTAATTTTGTGCTAAGTAAGATAAAATTAATGCTTATAGGCTTGGCAAAGAGTCGGTAGTAGAAATAATATGGTATAGTCTATTATAGTCGTTACACAGTACTCTAAACGGTTCATGCATATCAAAGTTAGATCTACAAATATTTAAAGTAGGAGGAACATAGTTCCTGGTAATTCTATTAGGCACTGAGAAGCTTTTGCGACCCAGTAACTCGGGACTCTCCACATCCCCGTGAATAAGTTTATAGATAAAAGTTGTGCCAAGCATCGTTCTACGGTTTACTAAGGATGGTAGATTAATTAGGATAAGTCTACTAGAGTAGGATGGTAAAATAAGGCTTACATTCCAGTTAAGGCCTTTTAATAATAAAAGTTCTTTTGCACAGACTCTATCCGGTCCATATGTACACCTTACTGAGGACTCCAAACTGCTGAACAGTACTCCAGGATTGGACGGACTAGTGAAATGAACAGAGTCTTTGTAACATAGGGATCATCGAATTCCTTTGACCACTTTTTAATAAATCCAAGTACTCCCCTGGCTTTATTCACCATAGAAGTAATATGGTCACAAAACTTAAGTTTTGGCTCAAGAAGGACGCCAAGGTCATCAACATGCGTTATTCTAGATAACGCACAACCACCCAGCGTATACGTTGCATATTGTGGGTTCACCCGAAAATATGTCATTACTTTGCACTTAGCGCTATTTAAATCCAAAAGATTTTCACAACACCATGTTTGAAAAGCATTTAGGTCAGATTGTAAGTCTGAACTGCTAGAAATTTCGTTATATTGCAGGCATAACTTAACGTCATCTGCGTACATAAGGACACGCGACTTTGTCAAGACTAGAGGGAGATCGTTTATAAATAAAGTAAAAAGAAGTGGGCCAAGGTGGCTTCCTTGTGGGACGCCTGAAGTAACTCGGATCGTTTAGCGTCGCTTGTGAACAGTTGTGTTTACCTTTGTGCTCTGACTTTTTGTATTTTTTTAGTGATTTTGTGCGAGTGTTTTGTGTTTATTTATTTACAAAGCTCAATTTAATATTTGTGTTAGAAATTTTAAATTGATCTCCCAGTTAACGGGTATGTGTTTTTAATTGTTTTAACATTTCTATTAGATTTGTTTAATCTTGTAGCTTTGTTAGTGTAATTTACGCTATCTATACTTGCTAGAACTCTTTTACTCCCTCTCAATCTCTCCCGCTTTATTTTATAACTGTAATTTACTCTCTATGAACTTCTGGTAGACTTTTTCGTTTATTTATCTAACTCTCTCTCTCTTGCATGCTTTACATTGCATTTGTTTATTGATTATAGTTGTTTGTGTTGCACAAGCCACGCTCAGTCGATATAAGATTTATTCTCTCGTGCTCTCTTTATTCGATTTAATTCGTGATCTCGCGCTCATACTTTTTTCTTGTGTTTTGTCCCCTTGTGGTTTTTGAATTTGATCCCAGTGCCAAATTTACTTTGAGGTATTTTTCATATTCTTATTTTTTTTATTTTTTGCTTTAAACTTACAATGGCTCTTGTCTGTTCTAAAAAAAAATTGAACTCTTGCGTCTTCAACTAAAGACCTTTTTATTTTTTGCTGGCTCTGCGATTCGATGATGCACGTTAAATGTGCAGGATTTACTGGCAGAGTCAAAGATTTCATTGATCTTAATTCTGGTCTCATGTGGTCATGTGGGTCCTGCAAAGAAATGCTAGTTGAGATGAGCGGCTTTATGAAGCAGACTCGAGACAGCCTATTGAATATCTCAGGAGCTTTTAAACAGCTCAATGAGGGGTTCAATTCCGTCTGTGCCCAGTTTAATAATACAAAATTATTAACCGAGTCGCCTAAACGTAAAAAAGCCAGTTTAACCGCCGTTAATATGATTGTGGAATCCACCCCAAATCCGAACTTGGTAGCAGCAGTTTCTGTTGACACAGGGGTAAATGAACCAACTGTGCCTATGGATACAGCTAGTTCGGGTGGAACCTCTGTTTCCAGAATAAAATCTACAGTACTGCCTAAGTCAAAGAATTCTTTGCCGACCGTACCTACAGGTACAGTAGGCACCGTTCCTGGTTCTCTGCCCAATGTGGTTCAGACTGCTGCTGGGGGGCGTAAGAAACTTTCAGTTGTTCCACAAAGGAAGCAATTATTTGTTTCTAGATTCACCCCAGATACTACATCTGAGGATGTTTTGGAATTTATACGTGAAAAATTCCCATCCGAGGATATTGCAGTTGAACAATTTCGGTTTTCTTATGCTCGTAGGATATCGTCTTTTAAAATATTTGCTCCGCCTGATGTGTTTAAAGTGTTACTTTCTGAAAGTTTTTGGCTTAATGATGATTTAGTAATTAAAGAATTTGTTCCAAATAAACCGAGAACAAATAACAGGCCTTCCACTGTGCCAAAAAACTAAAAAGTTTATTCTTGGCGTATCAAAATGTTAGGGGACTAAATATGAAGCTTCACAAGCTTTTTGCCGACTCCTCTGCATTCACCGAAGGTATTTTGGCTTTTACGGAAACTTGGCTAAAACCAGAGATATCTGACTCTGAAGTTCTGTCAAATAACTTTAATACTTATAGGACCGATGGCTCCTCACGTAGGGGGGGCGGTGTACTGATTGCCGTTACCTCTAGCCTAACATCCGAAAGAATTCTCACTCATATCCCTAACGAAATTGAATTTGTAAGTGTGAAAGTTTCCTTGCCATCTTTATCTATTTTTGTTACATGTTCCTATATTCCACCTGGCTCTAATCTAGTAATTTATGAGCACCATCTGTCCGCAATAAAATCCGTAATATCCCTTCTTTCTAATAGAGACCTTTTGATTGTTTTGGGTGACTTTAATCTACCTGATATTTCTTGGTCTCCTCCCACTGACTCACTTGTCGCTATACCTTTATCTGCCAATGATTTTGTAGATGGCCTTTTAGAATTATCGTTACAGCAAGTAAGCTTTATACGAAATTCTTTAAATAGACAATTAGATCTTGTGTTTGTTTCAGACCCGTCCGAGGTCACGGTATGTAGAATTGACGCTCTTGTTGTACCTGAAGACCGATATCATCCAACAATGGAATTGACAATTTGCCTCCCCTGCTCTGATACCCTCTCTCCTTTAGTGCCCCCAACTAAAATGAGATGTTTTCGTAAATGTGACTATAATAAACTTAACGATATGATTTCTCATTATAATTGGACAGACTTGTACAATTGTACAGACATTAATAGTGCCACTGAACTATTCTATATAGCGTTAAATACTTTTTTTAATGAATGCGTTCCTGATAGGTTACCTTTAAACCTAAACAGACCCTTATACGACCAAATTATTATTTACCTCCCTTGTCCGTCCTATTCTGGAATATTGTTCGTCGGTTTGGAGTCCACAATATCAAGTGCACATTGACCGTATTGAGTCGGTACAAAAAAAGTTTCTTTTATTTGCCCTTCGTAGTTTGAACTGGGATCAAAACGTAAGGCTACCTTCCTACCAGAGTAGATTACTGTTGCTTAATTTACCTACACTTGTAAATCGTAGAAAAATGCTTGGTACTATTTTTATGCATAATCTTATAAGAGGTGATATTGATTCTGCAGAACTTGTAAACCGCCTAACTTTCAATGTTCCTGTTAGACTAACACGAAATTATATCCCTCTAAATTTGCCACGATGTTCATCAAATTTTTGTCTGCACGAGCCCTTTCGCGTTCTATGTAATACTTATAACAACCTTTATCAACTAATTTGCATTTCCACTTCTATCCCGTTATTAAAAACTAATATTTTAACTCATTTGCTTTTCTCTTAATTGTGCCTTTTATTTTCACTTGTGTCTTTTCTCTACTTAATTTATGTATTTTCCTCGCGAACTCGCATTTTTTGCCCAAATTGATAACAGGGCCCGCGCGTAACAAGCACGTGCTTGGTGTCGTTGGGCCACTTGTTTGTACTGCTCGTAGTGCATCAACTTCCATCAGATATAAATCAGAGACCGAGTTTTTAAAGAGGACTCGTTGAGTCCTACTACTTAGATAACTTGAGATCCATGTTAGAAGATCACATGGAAACCCTAATAAGTCTAGCTTTAATACAAGAAGCGATTGATTTACTGAATCAAACTCTTTACTAAAATCAGTGTAAACTACGTCAGTCTGCATGTTCTTTCTAAAGCCATTTATTACAAAAGACGTTAGCTCCAAGAGGTTTGTCGTCGTAGATCTTTTCCTTATAAATCCATGTTGACATGGAGATATAATCGATCTACAAAGATGTTGCAAATGGGGTGTAATAGTGTTTTCGAAAAGCTTTGGGATGGCGGATAATTTGGATATGCCTCTGTAATTACTTGTATTGCATTTATTTCCTTTCTTATGAAGCGGAATAACAAATGACTCCTTCCAAATAAGTGGGAAGTTAGATTAAGCCACGGAGGTTTATTTGAAATTGACGTATAGTATAACGGAACACACAGATAAAAGAAGGAATTCAATGCATTATAAAAGATATTAACGGCCTCAGCTACGTTAGTGCATGAATAAAATTCGGACCAGTCATAGCCGGATATAAAAGTATTTAAAAGATGAAAGTTTGCCTTACGAAAGCAGCGGATTCGTTTAACTGATATATATATATTTTTTTTTTTTTTAAATATTTGCTTTTATTTATTGAATCTTCTTATAACCCAGTGTAGGCTGCTAGCTTTAAGTCTGAGATGTACTTTTTTGCATTCAATGTGTTTCCGCCAGGTTAGGCGTCTGTCGAGGTGGACGCCGAGATATGTTACATCGCTGGCTTGGGGAATCTGCGTACTATTCAAAGCTAGCGGGGGGCACGATTGTCTGTTAAGGGTAAACCTTATATGTTTACACTTTTGTTCATTAATTTTGATTCGCCAGTCTGATAACAACTTCTCAACTACCACCAATTGATCAGCCAGTTGAGCTGTTGCTCTAGTTGGGCATCTCGAGCGGCTCAGAATTGCGGTGTCGTCAGCAAATGTGGACGTAGTCAGGGATGTCTGCTGTGTATAGGACAAACACGGTAGGGTCCAGTGCGCTACCTTGTGGGACTCCGGCTTCAATATTATATTCTTTGGATGTCGTTGTATTGCATCTAACCTCAAAGACTCTGTGGTAGAGGTACGACTTAAGTAACTTATGAGTGTTTTCTGGCAGTAATGTTATGATTTTATGCATAAGGCCTTCAAGCCACACTCGGTCGAATGCCTGAGAGACGTCGAGGAATATCGCACTACAATATTCCCTATGTTCGAAGGCTGTACGAATTTCTGAAGTTATCCGGTTGACTTGCTCGATGGTTCCGTGGCTTTCACGAAACCCGAATTGATGTGCCGGGATTAAGTTTTGTTCTCTTAAATATGGTGTAATGCGCGTGAGCAGGCATTTTTCCAGTAATTTGGACAGGCACGATAGTAAGCTTATTGGCCTGTACGATGAGGGAATTGTGTGGTCTTTCCCAGGCTTCGGTATCATTATAACCACGGACTTTTTCCATTTGTTGGGGTAGTAGCCAAGTTTTGTGATCCCGTTAAAAAGCTTGCATATAACATCCACTGCGCAGTTTGGAAGTTCAATTATCATTTTTGGGGTTATTAGGTCGCCCCCTGGAGCCTTTTTCGGTTTTATTTGCTTCCTAATGACGTTAGCAATTTCAGGTGCTTGAAACAAAATCGGGTTAATTGCAATTTCAGAGCTAAGCGGCGGTAGTTGAAGAGAGTTTGTGGCGGCGTTCGGCTGAAATACATTTCGTAGGTGTAAAGCAAATGTTTCGGCTCTGTCTTCGTCACTGCGGGCCCAAGTACCCGAGGAGTTTCTAATCGGAGTGACTGATTCTATCGGAGAGCTTAAATTTGGGTGAGCTCTCCACAAAGGATGCTTTGTACTGGTCGGCGACAGTTTCTCGATGTACCGGCGCTGCGCAAGCTCCTTTTCTGGCTTGAGTGTTTTGGTGAGTCTGCGGGTGTCATCATTATAGAGTTGCTTCGAATGGGGCGATCTGCAGGATTGCCAAGCGCGTCGTAGACGTCGTTTCTCCCGAACCAGTTGTTCGATTTGCAGATTAGTTTTGTATTAGTTGCTACGCACGATTGTCTCTTCTGGTGTTGAGATTTTGGCTGCTGCCACGAGTACTGACATCAGGGCATCAGCACAGAAGTCGATGTCGTTCTCTATGTTTAACTGTGGTGTTAGTTCAATGTGGGAACTTACGTACTTTTTGTACTTTAGCCAGTTAGTTCTAGTCGAGATCAGCCTGAAGGGGTGCTCGATTACTTTCGGGCTTTGAAAGAGAGTTATTAAAACTGGCGAGTGGTCAGATTATAAGTCCGATAGCGATTTGGCGCTTACTAGATTTCTTGGGATGTTCTTGGTCACAGCGAAGTCAATTAAGTCCGGGAGTTTTCTGGGGTCAGCTGGCCAATATGTGGGGCTGCCAGGGGAGACATAGTCGAGTTTGTTGCTCAAATTTATGATTGCTTTATACAGTTGTCTTCCTTTGGGCGTCACGAGTCTTGATCCCCAGTGCGTGTGCTTGGCGTTGTAGTCTCCTCCTGCTGTAAAGCGATCTCCGAGTGAATTGTAGAAGTCCAAGAATTGCTCTTCAGTTATTGTAAAACGCGGTGGGCAATAGACAGTGGCTATAGTGATACTGCCGTTGCCTGCTTGTAGTCTTATAGATGCTTCCTGCAAATAATTTGTTGCAAACCTCTGGTGAAAGTGGTGCTTAATGCGTTCCCTGATTAGGATTCCAGTTCCTCCGTGAGCCTTACCGTCCGGGTGATCTGTGCAGTATGAAGTATAACCTCTTATTTGGAAGTTGTATTTACTTGTGAGATGCGTTTCTGCCAGCAGCATTACATCTATTTGGTTTTCATTGAGGAATTGAGTTATTTCAAGTTTGTGCCGTGAAACGCCATTGCCCCGTCTGATTGGAAAGTCCTGATTTTAGGGCACTGGCGTATATAACTCCCCCATTTGTGTTGAGGGGCCCAAATGAAGATCTGGCTGCTTTCGCAAAGAAAACATTAGGTGTGGTTTGGGATTGCACGTACGCATTTCGTGCATTCTGGGAGCGTGCTTGTTTTGCTTGTTGAAACTGACTCTTCAGCTCTTTATAGACCGGGCAGCCTTTGTAGTTTGCGGTATGGTTATCTACACAGTGCATTTCTTCGTCTTTGGGTCTTTTTTGCTTGCAGGGCAAGGTTCGGAGTTGTGGAAGCCACCACAAGCTACGCAGACTGATCGAAGCCCGCAGTTGTTTCTGGTGTGTCCATACTCTTGGCAGTTTGTGTATTGCAGCGGACCATTCCTTCTATGCAACAGGAATTGCAGTTTGTAGATCGGGTGCACTTCATTTTTCTTCAAGGCTCTGCTTTCTGGCTCCAGTTCGACCTTAAAGAGTGGTTGCGGCTTTTTAGTTTTGTTGATAATATTAATAATATACGTCGGGCTCTATGCCCTTTAGCACTACTTGCAAGCCCTTGCTACTCTTGAGCTGGTACGTGTAGTAGGGTTTCCTAGCCTCGTCTAGGTAATTAGTTACAGCTCTGAATTGATCTTCAGTTTTAGCTTGAAGCTTTGTTTTGTGAATATTCCCTTTAACAAGAGGAGTAACATAAAAGTTGTCATTCCCGACCAGCACAACAATTTTCTTTACTAGGGCATTTGAATTCTGTTCCCTTATGTAAATTGGTGGGGCTTTGGTTTCTTTTGAACAGCCTGTCCAGATTCGGATTGATTATTATCAATTTCCGACAATAGGGCGAATCTGTTGTTACTAGATGCCCCCGGTTGTTCGCTGCCTTTATTTGGGCAATTTTGTTTTGGTTTATTTCCAACCATTTTATTTTGCGGGCTTAGCTTCCGTTTGATTTGGATGTAACGATCCATGCCAGTCTGTATAGCCGGACCCACTTGTTGTTGTTTGATATTGCCGATATTGGCACTCGTACTTACAATTGGCTTTGTAGTTTTATTCGGCGCTGCAGAAGTTGCAAACGCATTCGAAATCGCGTTGTTGTTAACGGCGACCGTTGATGTTGTTGTTGCAGTGGCTGCGGTTGCAGAAATTAACGAGGTCGCAGTGCTCGTGTCTGGTGAGCTGTGAGTCCAAGCTGGGGGTGGGGTTCTACACTGCAAGCTCCATGAAGTGGGAGTTGGTGTGAGTAGGGCGGGAGAACAAGACCGTGCTCTCGCACTGTCAATGTTCAGTAGGGCTGAGTTGCTCTTTGAAGAAGTTCTTTCTACTTCTGTATCACGGGTTGAGAAATAAGAGATATAACTGTTTCTCTGGTCTACGGAGCTTCTACGCTCATTTTTTGAATCGCCGCTCATTGAGCTATCACTCGTGGCACTTCTTAGTTTTTATAATAACTTTGCACTAGTTTTATCATAGCACTAATTATTATTTACTGTTTTTTAGCAATTAGATTGCCTTTGTTACACCACTCCAGTATTTTTAGTTATTGTTTTTCACTTTTGAGCGTTTTTTTTTTCCGGAGCTCGCGCAAAACACGTCTGCACTCTCCGGCTTACTTACACAAAAGTGTGTGTGTGGCGTATTTTGCAGATTACCGGCGAGACGAAATCTACAACCTGGTAAGGACCATCGTACCTCGGGGCTAGTTTCGCAGCAAATCCCTCGGCTGCTTTGGATTGGTGGTGTTCTTTGGCCCACACTATGCTGCCCACCTCTGGTGTCCACTGCCTCCTCCTCAGGTTGTAGAGTTTGGCTTGGTCCTGGGATGCTTTTTCCATATTTCGCCGTACGATTTCAAAGATTTCAATTAACTTAGCGGCCTTCTCGTCTGGAGTCTCTGTGTTTCTCCCAGAGCCTAACGTTTCTCTGTCATATAATGCGTTAGGCAAACGGGGTTCCCGGCCTTGTGTGAGAAACGCTGGGTAGTATCCAGTTGATTCAGATATGCTTGAGTTAACTGCTAGCATAATTTATGGCCAGTTCTCGTCCTAGTACTCCGTTGTCGGTTAACACTATCTTTGGAGCCCAGAACCTTGATATTATGCGTTCTCTGAACGCCCTCTGTAGGGTCTCCGCTATTGCTGTTCGTAGTGGTACAATTTCCGTCCATTTAGAAAACCTATTGATTAACACCAGTATCATTTGATTTCCGTGCTTCGATCTCGGCAATGGCCCGACGAAATCCGCACATACTGTTGCCCATGGTTCCTCTGGTACCTGAGTGAGCATTTTCCCTGCAGCCTGCAGCTGATTGGGCTTGTATTTAAGGCAAACTTCACACTTGCGTACGTGCGTCCTGGCGTCTCTGTGCATTCCTGGCCAGTAGTATCGGGCTGCCAGGCGTGCTATTGTTTTTCTACTCCCAACATGACCAGCGGATGGGGAGTCATGGTTTTCTTCTAGTACGGCTTGTCTTAGACCCTGCGGAACGCACAGTTTCCAAGCCACGACATCTTCATTGCCCGCTCTATGGAGTGACTCGCCTTCCATTACATAATCTGGATATTTTTGTGGTTGTGCTTTTATTTTCTCGCACATACTCCTGATCCAGTTGCAGCTATTGGTCGGTTTTGCCGATGCGTCTTTTATGGCCCTAAGCGTCTCCGGCAACGGTTGTCGGGATAGGGCGTCTGCCACCACGTTCAGCTGTCCTTTCCTGTACGCCATCTCGAAGTCGTACTGCTGTAACTCTAGGGCCCATCTTGGTTTGTGGTTTGGAACCACTTTAAAATGGTAGCCCTCCAAGTACGTCTTCAGCTTCCTGATTGCCCACACGATTGCCAAGCACTCTTTTTCTGTTGTGGAGTAATTTTTCTCCGCGCCGTTTAGTGTCCGGCTTGAGTATGAAATGACCCTTTCGCCGTCCTCTGTCTCTTGAGTCAGGATTGCATCTAACCCATAGTCGCTGGCGTCCGTCTGAAGGATGAACTTTTTCTCGAAATCTGGGCACGCCAGCACTGGATCGGCTACTAGTCCTGCCTTGTTGTTCGATTTGCAGATTAGTTTTGTATTGGTTGCTACGCACGATTGTCTCTTCTGGTGTTGAGATTTTGGCTGCTGCCACGAGTACTGACTCCAGGGCATCAGCACAGAAGTCGATGTCGTTCTCTATGTTTAACTGTGGTGTTAGTTCAATGTGGGAACTTACGTACTTTTTGTACTTTAGCCAGTTAGTTCTAGTCGAGATCAGCCTGAAGGGGTGCTCGATTACTTTCGGGCTTTGAAAGAGAGTTATTAAAACTGGCGAGTGGTCAGATTATAAGTCCGATAGCGATTTGGCGCTTACTAGATTTCTTGGGATGTTCTTGGTCACAGCGAAGTCAATTAAGTCCGGGAGTTTTCTGGGGTCAGCTGGCCAATATGTGGGGCTGCCAGGGAGACATAGTCGAGTTTGTTGCTCAAATTTATGATTGCTTTATACAGTTGTCTTCCTTTGGGCGTCACGAGTCTTGATCCCCAGTGCGTGTGCTTGGCGTTGTAGTCTCCTCCTGCTGTAAAGCGATCTCCGAGTGAATTGTAGAAGTCCAAGAATTGCTCTTCAGTTATTGTAAAACGCGGTGGGCAATAGACAGTGGCTATAGTGATACTGCCGTTGCCTGCTTGTAGTCTTATAGATGCTTCCTGCAAATAATTTGTTGCAAACCTCTGGTGAAAGTGGTGCTTAATGCGTTCCCTGATTAGGATTCCAGTTCCTCCGTGAGCCTTACCGTCCGGGTGATCTGTGCAGTATGAAGTATAACCTCTTATTTGGAAGTTGTATTTACTTGTGAGATGCGTTTCTGCCAGCAGCATTACATCTATTTGGTTTTCATTGAGGAATTGAGTTATTTCAAGTTTGTGCCGTGAAACGCCATTGCCCCGTCTGATTGGAAAGTCCTGATTTTAGGGCACTGGCGTATATAACTCCCCCATTTGTGTTGAGGGGCCCAAATGAAGATCTGGCTGCTTTCGCAAAGAAAACATTAGGTGTGGTTTGGGATTGCACGTACGCATTTCGTGCATTCTGGGAGCGTGCTTGTTTTGCTTGTTGAAACTGACTCTTCAGCTCTTTATAGACCGGGCAGCCTTTGTAGTTTGCGGTATGGTTATCTACACAGTGCATTTCTTCGTCTTTGGGTCTTTTTTGCTTGCAGGGCAAGGTTCGGAGTTGTGGAAGCCACCACAAGCTACGCAGACTGATCGAAGCCCGCAGTTGTTTCTGGTGTGTCCATACTCTTGGCAGTTTGTGTATTGCAGCGGACCATTCCTTCTATGCAACAGGAATTGCAGTTTGTAGATCGGGTGCACTTCATTTTTCTTCAAGGCTCTGCTTTCTGGCTCCAGTTCGACCTTAAAGAGTGGTTGCGGCTTTTTAGTTTTGTTGATAATATTAATAATATACGTCGGGCTCTATGCCCTTTAGCACTACTTGCAAGCCCTTGCTACTCTTGAGCTGGTACGTGTAGTAGGGTTTCCTAGCCTCGTCTAGGTAATTAGTTACAGCTCTGAATTGATCTTCAGTTTTAGCTTGAAGCTTTGTTTTGTGAATATTCCCTTTAACAAGAGGAGTAACATAAAAGTTGTCATTCCCGACCAGCACAACAATTTTCTTTACTAGGGCATTTGAATTCTGTTCCCTTATGTAAATTGGTGGGGGCTTTGGTTTCTTTTGAACAGCCTGTCCAGATTCGGATTGATTATTATCAATTTCCGACAATAGGGCGAATCTGTTGTTACTAGATGCCCCCGGTTGTTCGCTGCCTTTATTTGGGCAATTTTGTTTTGGTTTATTTCCAACCATTTTATTTTGCGGGCTTAGCTTCCGTTTGATTTGGATGTAACGATCCATGCCAGTCTGTATAGCCGGACCCACTTGTTGTTGTTTGATATTGCCGATATTGGCACTCGTACTTACAATTGGCTTTGTAGTTTTATTCGGCGCTGCAGAAGTTGCAAACGCATTCGAAATCGCGTTGTTGTTAACGGCGACCGTTGATGTTGTTGTTGCAGTGGCTGCGGTTGCAGAAATTAACGAGGTCGCAGTGCTCGTGTCTGGTGAGCTGTGAGTCCAAGCTGGGGGTGGGGTTCTACACTGCAAGCTCCATGAAGTGGGAGTTGGTGTGAGTAGGGCGGGAGAACAAGACCGTGCTCTCGCACTGTCAATGTTCAGTAGGGCTGAGTTGCTCTTTGAAGAAGTTCTTTCTACTTCTGTATCACGGGTTGAGAAATAAGAGATATAACTGTTTCTCTGGTCTACGGAGCTTCTACGCTCATTTTTTGAATCGCCGCTCATTGAGCTATCACTCGTGGCACTTCTTAGTTTTTATAATAACTTTGCACTAGTTTTATCATAGCACTAATTATTATTTACTGTTTTTTAGCAATTAGATTGCCTTTGTTACACCACTCCAGTATTTTTAGTTATTGTTTTTCACTTTTGAGCGGTTTTTTTTTTCCGGAGCTCGCGCAAAACACGTCTGCACTCTCCGGCTTACTTACACAAAAGTGTGTGTGTGGCGTATTTTGCAGATTACCGGCGAGACGAAATCTACAACCTGGTAAGGACCATCGTACCTCGGGGCTAGTTTCGCAGCAAATCCCTCGGCTGCTTTGGATTGGTGGTGTTCTTTGGCCCACACTATGCTGCCCACCTCTGGTGTCCACTGCCTCCTCCTCAGGTTGTAGAGTTTGGCTTGGTCCTGGGATGCTTTTTCCATATTTCGCCGTACGATTTAAAAGATTTCAATTAACTTAGCGGCCTTCTCGTCTGGAGTCTCTGTGTTTCTCCCAGAGCCTAACGTTTCTCTGTCATATAATGCGTTAGGCAAACGGGGTTCCCGGCCTTGTGTGAGAAACGCTGGGTAGTATCCAGTTGATTCAGATATGCTTGAGTTAACTGCTAGCATAATTTATGGCCAGTTCTCGTCCTAGTACTCCGTTGTCGGTTAACACTATCTTTGGAGCCCAGAACCTTGATATTATGCGTTCTCTGAACGCCCTCTGTAGGGTCTCCGCTATTGCTGTTCGTAGTGGTACAATTTCCGTCCATTTAGAAAACCTATTGATTAACACCAGTATCATTTGATTTCCGTGCTTCGATCTCGGCAATGGCCCGACGAAATCCGCACATACTGTTGCCCATGGTTCCTCTGGTACCTGAGTGAGCATTTTCCCTGCAGCCTGCAGCTGATTGGGCTTGTATTTAAGGCAAACTTCACACTTGCGTACGTGCGTCCTGGCGTCTCTGTGCATTCCTGGCCAGTAGTATCGGGCTGCCAGGCGTGCTATTGTTTTTCTACTCCCAACATGACCAGCGGATGGGGAGTCATGGTTTTCTTCTAGTACGGCTTGTCTTAGACCCTGCGGAACGCACAGTTTCCAAGCCACGACATCTTCATTGCCCGCTCTATGGAGTGACTCGCCTTCCATTACATAATCTGGATATTTTTGTGGTTGTGCTTTTATTTTCTCGCACATACTCCTGATCCAGTTGCAGCTATTGGTCGGTTTTGCCGATGCGTCTTTTATGGCCCTAAGCGTCTCCGGCAACGGTTGTCGGGATAGGGCGTCTGCCACCACGTTCAGCTGTCCTTTCCTGTACGCCATCTCGAAGTCGTACTGCTGTAACTCTAGGGCCCATCTTGGTTTGTGGTTTGTAACCACTTTAAAATGGTAGCCCTCCAAGTACGTCTTCCTGATTGCCCACACGATTGCCAAGCACTCTTTTTCTGTTGTGGAGTAATTTTTCTCCGCGCCGTTTAGTGTCCGGCTTGAGTATGAAATGACCCTTTCGCCGTCCTCTGTCTCTTGAGTCAGGATTGCATCTAACCCATAGTCGCTGGCGTCCGTCTGAAGGATGAACTTTTTCTCGAAATCTGGGCACGCCAGCACTGGATCGGCTACTAGTCCTGCCTTTACCCCTTCGAAAGCCTGTTGGTGTTCCGGCGTCCATATCCACTTTGTGCCTTTGCGTAGAAGATCATTCAGTGGTTTTACTATACGCGCAAAATCTGCCACAAATCGTCGATACCATGAAGCTACGCCTAGGTATTGCTGTAGTTCGCGTACTGTCGACGGTGGCTCTAGTTCGGCTATGGCCGCTACCTTCTCGGGATCTGTGCCTATCCCTTCGCTAGTAACGCGGTGTCCTAGGTAAAGCAACTCTGGTTTGAAGAATTTGCATTTATCGGCGTTTATTCTTAAGTTTGCTTCCTAGAGGCGCCTAAACACTTCCTTTAGGTTCTCCACGTGTTCTTTCAGCGTGCGTCCGATCACAATGATGTCATCCGGGCCGATTACCTGATCCAGAGCCCTTTGGAACGTGGCCGATGCTGAATGTAGTCCGAAAGGCATTACATTCCATTGGAACAAGCCTTTGTCGGGTACGGTAAACGTATATTGCCGACTATTTAACTCCAAAGGGACTTGCCAATATCCGTCTTTCAGGTCTAGACTGCTTATATATTTTGCCTCTCTGAGTTGGTCCAGGATATAATTGATCCGCGGCATCGGGTAGGCATCTTTTATGGACTTCGCGTTTATTTGTCTGAAATCAACGCATAGCCTCCACTTGCCCGTCTTCTTTTTCACCATTACGATGGGCGAGCTTTATGGACTTCTTGAATGTTCTATGAAGCCCATTTGTAACAGCTCGTCCACTTTTGCGTTGATCTCTCCTTGGACTCTTGGGTTCTTAGGATAATACCTATGTTTGATTGGCTTGTCGTCTTTCATGGTGATTTGGTGCTCGGCCACTGTAGATGTTCCTAACATGGTGCTGAAATCTGCTAACTGTTTGTCGAGGAATTTCTCAATGTCCTCTTCATCACTGAAGTGTGAATCTACAGCCACCGACAGCCTTTCTTCCAGACATCCATTGTTCCGTTTTCTTGCCGGTATTCGCAATTCATGCCCGGCACATTTTATTTCCGCCCCGACTCCCGTGAGGAAACTCCATCCCAGCACTAGTTCATCCACTACTCCTGGAAGTATTAGCAGATTCATCTCTAATTGTTTGTTTCCAAATTTCACCGTGATTTCGAGCTGTGAGCTTATCCAGCTGCATTTGCCGTCTGCCAACCTAACTTGCCGTCTTGTCCTGGTGATCATTCCTGTGTCGGTCAGTCTATCCGCTAGCTCCTCATTGATGAAACTTGACGTTGCTCCAGTGTCAATTGTGGCCTTGTATGCGACGCCTCCAATTTCAACGTACGCGGATAACTGCTGCTCTTCCTCGATCAACTTGCCAGTTAGTTTGGAGAGGAGACACTTTGCGACCCCTGTGCGCCTCTCTGCGACTGGGATCGCTGCCCATTTCCCGCCTTTTGGCAGCACTCTACACTCCTGATGCCAATTTTGCCGCACACCCAGCAGAACAGTAGTCTTTGGTTTCTGCATCCTCGTGCCCAGTGTTCGTGTCCTCCACAACGGCGACATGCCTCCTGTGGGTTTATCACGTGGGTCTGTGTATTGGTGGCTCTTGGCATTGGGTTGCGTGCCACCTGAGTGGTGTTTGGTGGCCTCCATAATGTGTTCGTTGGTCGCCTTTGTTGTGTTATGTTGGCCGGTGTCCACTGGCCAAAGGACGGTGTTTGGTTTACCGTGCTGTCTTCACATCTCCTGCATGTAGTTTGTGGTGGTGCTGCGATTTTGTTTCGAGAGAACTTGTGTTCGTGAATGAACTCTTCTCGCTCTTTGTCCAGTTCTTCGTACTCGTCAGCCAGGATCATTAATGTGTCCAGATCATCCACTTTGTACGTTCTTAGTGAGATTCTCAGGTCTGGTGTGCAGTTGTCCTTGATTATTTCTAGGGTCTCCTTTGGCGAGTACCCGAGTGGCCTCATCAAAGTCTGCATGTCCACCATGTAATCTTTGAACGGTTCCCTGAAACCCTGTTTCCGTTGTTTCACCTTGTCTGCCAACTTCGAGAAGAACCCTCTCGGCAGAAAGTACGTCTGGAAACTTTCGCTGAACTCTCCCCATGTTCTCCAATGTTTGTTGTTTGAAATAAACCATTTCAGTGCTTTGCCTTGCAATAGCTCTGGCATTGCACGTGGGATCATGTTCAGGTTCAGACCGTACGTGTTTGCGGACCATTCCACCTGTTCTAGGAATTCCAGTGGCTTCTCTGTGCCATCGAATTTGAACGACCATTCTCTTCCTTGCTTTGCGACTTTGGCGTAGTCTGGTGTGCTAGGTCTTTGCTGCCCTGATTTTTATACCCGTTACTCGTAGAGTAAAAGGGTATATTGTATTCGTGCAAAAGTATGTAACAGGTAGAAGGAAGCGTTTCCGACCCTATGAAGTATATATATTCTTGTTCAGGATCATTAGCCGAGTCGATCTAGCCATGTCCGTCTGTCCGTCTGTCTGTCTGTCCGTATGAACGCTGAGATCTCGGAAACTATAAAAGCTAGAAGATTGTCATTTTGCATGTAGATTTTAGGAGTTCCTACGCAGCGCAATTTTGTTTTAAAATGGTGCCACGCCTCCTCTGACGCCCACAAGCCACAAGCTGTGGCCACAGTTTTGATGCTATTATGAAAATTTTAATTGATATGTATTTGTTTCGTCAATACCTATCGATTGGCCTAATAAAAGTTTGCCACGCCCACTCTAACGCCCAAAAACCCATTAAACGCAGCCTGGCTAGCGCCTACATTTCCTGGCTAGCGCCTACATTTCCGCCTTTCATGGCGCCATCTAACGGATGATTTTGGAACAGCTGGCCAAGGTGCTCAACAGAGTCAACGTTAATTCCCGATAAGGATTTCTATTAAAGGAAATTGCGATGGTTTTCATTTGTCAATACCGAACTACATATATCCCATGAACTATGCAAATCAAATCAAGTTAGCCAAATTGGAGGTCTAAGTCAAACAATGGCGTATGTGTGTATGTATGTAAGCATATACATATGTATGTATTTACATTGTACACAGTTGCAATTGCCCGGCAAAGATAACTCCTTTCAAAGAAAGCTATTTGCTATACCCGTTACTCGTGTTGTGCAAACATTTAGACTTTAATATACATAATACTATTTAAGAATGTATGTGTTTAGCCAATATACGTATGTATGTTTAAAATTTCTAGTCAATTTATTGCACTTAAAAACATAAACATAAACACAGCTGCTGGTGCAGGACAAAAGTTGCCTGCGCTAAAGCAGCGCTGGTTCTGATGCTCGTGCTGTAAAGCTGCCAGCTAATTCGAGCGGCGAAAAACATACAAGAACTTTTTTAGCTGAGTAACGGGTATCTAATAGTCGGGGCACTCGACTATAGCGTTCTCTCTTGTTTTTCTTGGCTTGTGTTTCGACTCCTGCCAGCATCCTTCGTGCTGTCCATTCCGAGACTTGCTATGAGCTCCGTCAGGGTTCAGCAATTTGACTGTTGGGCCTGGCTTATTGTCGTATTTCTCTTCCAGCTCAGCCCAAATCTCTGCTACTCCTGGGTCGTTTTGTTTCCTTGTTAGGTACTCTGAGAGGGCTTTCCTCATGTCATCCGTTCTTCCTTCCAAAGTGATGCCTAACTTGGCTCCTATTTTTACGAAATCCTCTTTCTTGAAGAGATATATCCATCCTTTCCCCATTTCTGTTAATTTGCTGATTCTCACCGACCGGACAATCACGTTTTTGGGCGCCAGATGAAACGAACTGATTTTCTATGCCTGCTCGCTACGAGTATCGTGCGGCTAGCTCAGAAGATGTGTGTTGTTCGTCACACCAAATTTATATAAACGTGACCGCCCGATTGTCTAGTGAGAACGCACAGAATGTTAGGATATTTATACTAGGATCTTTATTCGCCGACTTGTCCTTCGGCCCGGGACTAATTATGACAGATGGTTGTCTCAACTCCTTCCTTGAAGAATTGTGGTTTCTACCTGACGGTTCAAGCATACGCCGGAAGGCCGCCAATGCAGTCCCTGTGGCAGGACGCTAGGTTCAAGACGAACGCTTACGCCCTCGCCTCTTAGCCGTGGACTGGATACGTCGGAGTATGGCTAGGTTGCTGCTGGGCCTGCGATGACTGCTCGTTGTTTCTTGTGTCCTCGATGTCCTTGCTCTGCTCACGGCGCGATGTCCTGGCTGCGTGGTCTGCGTGCTCTTGTGAGACTAGGTGCAGCGGGTCTTTGGCTCTCTGGATTCGGTCAGCTGCCTGTCTAGGACTCTGGCGGTGAACTACTGTGCTCTCGACGCATACGCCTCTCGAGACACCCGTGGTTCGGACGCGCGTCCTTCGTGGCTAGTCGGACCAGGGCTTGCACAATTCTCGCCTGTCGGTTCAGGCGTACGCCGGAATTCGACAAGGCAATGGTTCTCGCACGGCCGCGGGTTCTGGACAACTTCCCTCCCGAGCCCACGGTTTTTTGTCGAAGGACTCTTTCGATTCACTTCTGTCGGACTCACCGAGCAATACGCCAAGCTCAATTCGTGACAAGAATTAGAACAAAGCGCCTGGACTTAGCCGCGTGATGCCTTAAGGACCTCAGCTCCCTGTTTCTCAGCTCGGAGACTTCAACTCTAAGTCCCGAACGTCTTGATGTAGCGATCTTGCTCCTGTTGACTCGGCGCGGCTCTGCTTCCTCCTGCTGTTGACTTGACTTGTGTTGTTCACTGATGTGCTGCTTGTCTACTGATCTTGCTGGATTGACTCCTTATGATCGACTGATCCCTCTTCCTGCGCTCGGCCTGCTTATATAGGCCGGCGTATCCCGTTAGTTCTCGGCTTCTAATTTTTCGGTTTTGCGCACGGCACCATACTAGGGTCCAAAGTCCGACGCGTTCTACCGCTACTCCTTCTCTCCAAACTTTCTCTCTCTCCTCGTTCTCTCCAAACTCTCTCCAGCCGTATTCTCCAAACTCTCTTCTCGTTTCTCTCCAAACTCTCTCTAGCTGTATTCTCCAAACTCTCTCCAGCTGTATTCTCCAAACTCTCATTTATTTTTGAGGAGTTATTTAACTCCTCACAATATACATATATAAAAATTAACATATAAATGAACAAAAATAGCATAAGTAAATTCGATGATAGCAACGAAATTAATAATATAAATACATTGGGATTGATCGATACAAAGACGGTGGGTTCCACCGCAAATGTTATTAATAAAATTGAATCAACATATATCGATCCCCATTTAACAAATATATTATTGCTGATAATTGTCATAATTTTGTGTGGCTATATACTGTACAAAGCATACTTACTGCACAATAAGTGCATAACAAAGAGGGCACTAAGCCAAGCAAACGATCTGAATAAGATCTAGTTGAACATACCCGCAATAATTATGATAGTTGTAAAATGAATATATTGAAAAAATAATATTTATTTTGACGGAAATATATATAAATTATGTTTTTCGGTTCGGAATATATTAAAAAAAAGCGATTTTTATTTTAATATATAGCGGAGTCTTTATTGGTAAAGTTCTTTCAAGTTAGATCCCCAATCTTAAACTGACTTTACAAAATGCATTATTCTTATAACTATAGCTTTTACAGCGCGCGAGCAGCGAAAGTGGACTTTGATTAGATAATTTTGATTGGTCAAAACTGTGGCCTGATGGGATGGTTTCTAGGCTGCATCTTTTGTTTAATTAATTTGGATTGGCCAAAGCTTTTATGCTGACGAATGGGTTCTCAGGCTGGACCCTTTGTTTAAAGGTCTGAATATTGTTTATGTCTGCCGTCGTCGATAAAGGCGTGTGAAGTGTTTATAATTCGGATGCCTGAGGGGTTAAATGTTTATGTCGGATTGATTTGAATAACTGTAATAGTAGGCTTTGGACTTATGTTATTGACAATTGTTAAATGTTTATGTCGGATTGATTTGAATAACTGCAATAGTAGGCTCTGGGCTTATGTTATTGACAATTGGAATAATGGGTATCTCTGGATATACAGGTTGTAAGTTGGGTTTGGTAGCTAGGGTATTTGCGTATACGTCACTCGCCCCTCCTTTAGAAGATTCAACATCCTTGTTGAATTTAAACAAAATTTCTTTTTTGTTGGCTAGACGCCTATAGGTAAATATGATGTAAGTTGCGATGCTTAAAAGTATAATTATTAATATCGTAAAAACAATCCACTTATAGATTGATTCTTGTTTTTGTTGATGGGTAATAGAATTTTTAAGTTTTAACAATCGTATTGGTTCATATAAAGTAACATTAGTGCTGGATAATATAATTTTATATTCATTTATATCCTTCGAAGTTGTAAATTGTATATCTCTTATTTCTAAGGAGCATTGACTTAATTGTATTAGATTGTTACCCTGAATTGTTTTGTTGAACATTTCGCAATCTTGATTAATTTGTGTTTCACTTAAATTATAAGTAATAATGATGTTAGGTTCAATGTATTTTACAGATTCATTTTCTGATACAAAAGTGTGTTGACATTTTGCTAATTGATTAGTAAGGATTTGGGAGATACATTGATCCGTGATTATAAATTTTTGGTCTAATATATTTGTTAATGAATTTGGTGAATTTTCCAAGTAAAATACCTTTTTTTCGTCGTTTACAAAATATTCATAATTGTCATTAATGTTAATTTGTCGTCCTATATTATCTGGGTATTTTATAATTCTATATTTTTGTGTTTCTTTAAATGAAGTGGGTATATGGGCTAGAATAAAAGTGTCTTTAGTTTGACTGCTTAACCAAGCTGAAGTTTTGATTGATAGTAATTTTTCTTCGTTTATGTTCTCTAACTCTTCATGTTTTAATATTTTAGGATTAAATATTCCTACTCTTGTTAATTGTAAACTCATTTGTAAATCCTCAATGTATTCTAGAAATATATTTAGGGAGTATCTAAAAATGTGCAAGGCATCTTCCTCTTCTTCATCTTCTACGAGTCTGTTTATATCTTTGGATTGCTCGTTTATTATTTGAATTATTTCATTAAATTCTTTGTTTTCAATTATTTTTTCCTGTAAGTTTTCTAGTTTATCTTCCAACTCCTTTTTATCATCTTCAGTTAATGTTCCAAATAGATATTTGTAAGCTATCCCTACAAAGTTGAATAATCCCCGTTTTTGTCTTTGTGACGAAGTAATTCCCTTGATTTCATGTTTTAATTGTTTCAATGTTAAAGCAATGTCCGGTACGTGTTTAAATTGGTTTTCGTATTTTATAAAATCTTGATATGTTTCAAATATTTTAGTTTGATTTATTTTATCATATGGTGTTCATAATTTAGAGGTATTTTTATAGTCCCTGTGTTCAGAAGTAAATAACCGTTGTTCGAAGTAATGGGAGTAATGCTAATTTGTTGAGCTGTTATCAATGGTATTTTTGTCCATGTCGCTATCATGATCAATTTCAGTATCAGAGTTAGTACTGTCAGTCTCCCTGGAATGATGAGAGAGATTATGCATTTTAGCTTTTTTGAATTTACTTCTGTGTTTTATTACTTTATGACCCCTATTAGTTTCTTGCCAGTGCTTTTCATCTTTTTGTTCTAATGCTCCTGTCTTTTTGAATGGGTTTCCTAATTTAGCTTTACGTTTCATTTCTTTTTCAACTTTAGTGTATTTCAAATCTATTTCATGTTCCTCGCGGTTTTTATTAATTTTATCTATCTTGTATTCTTTCTGTTTTTGTATATTCTTGTTCGGTTCTATGCCATAAAGAAATATTTCAGCAGGAGTTTTACCTGTGGCATCATGGGTTATTTCATGATTATAAACATATGTCGCTTTTTCTATATTCATTAATTTATCTTCTGCGTCTGTAAGTGTATTGATAATTCTAAGCTTTTCATTCATTGTTTTATGGACCCTTTCTATGTCGGCTATACCATTCTTGCTAGTTGTTATTTCAATATTGATATTTTCCTTTTGTAACCAATTTTGTAATGATTTAGATACTAGGCCAGGATCTTGATCCATTTTAATTGTTTTTGGTTTACCTATCATACTAAAAATTTTTAAAAGAGCTTTTTTACTTTCAATCCAATCTGTCGTTTTGGTTTCAATAATAGAAATGAATTTTGAATGAATGTCATTACATGTTAAAAATTTACATTGGTCAATAAAGTAATAGTCTATAATATATATTTATCGCGAATAATTTTGCTTTCTGGAGTTTTTTTCAAAAGGAAATTTCACATTTATTAATAATGTTTTGAATAAGTTTTTGTGCGTCTGGGAAATAGTATTTAGTTTTAAAATCGTCATAAGTTTTTTTTATACCTTGATGTATTGTCTTTTCATGTATTTCTAATATTTTCTCGTGAAAGTCTGCATATGTGGGCAAGTTGGGAAGTATAACTGAAGTTTTCATTAATTTCGTTCCCGTATTTGGTTTAATTAATTTCATATAGGCTCGTTAAAAAATAGCAAAGTCTTCGTCATTATTAATGTACATAACAAAATTGTGTCCACATATAAATTTTATAATTATGTCTTTTGCTAAGGTTTCAGTCATGTCACTGTAAATTATTTTATTAATAGTTTTATTGAAGTAGTGAGTAAGTTCGTTAGTGTCTTGATTTCCCTTTTTAAATATAAGTTGGTGATTAAAAACGTTAACTGGTCTTTCGGTAATTTGTATGCAATCACCGTTATCTTCTTGTGCACTATGCACCGTTGCTGCAGTAGTATCTAAATCGTCTTCATTTTGAAATACTTCTTCAATTTTGTAATCTTTAGTTTCTTTCTTTGTAATCCTTGACAAAGCATCTGCTACGTAATTCTCTTTTCCTTTAATGTACTTTATTTCATAATCAAACTCTCTAAGTTTTATTTTCCAACGTTGTAATTTCATATTAGGTTCCTTTATGTTATGTAACCAAACAAGCGGTTTATGGTCAGAGCATATTTTAAAACTTCTTCCAAAGAGATAGGGGCGGAAATACTTAGTCGCCCATACAATAGCTAACAATTCTTTTTCAATAGCTGCATAATTTAACTCATGTTCATTTAATGTTCTACTGGCAAAACAAATGGGTTTGCCTTCTTGAGATAGAACTGCACCTAATGCATAATTGCTTGCATCTGTAGTTAAATCGAACTTCTTTTCAAAATCTGGATAAATGAGAATTGGATCGTTACTTATTAAAGTTTTTAATTTTTCAAACGCTTCATTGTAACTAGGATCGCTTATATTTATTTTTGATCCTTTCTTTAAGCAAAGAGTCATTGGTTTTGCAATTTTTGCGAAGTCTTTTATAAATTTTCGATAAAATCCACAAAGGCCTAAAAATGATTTTATTTGTTTTGGAGAGTTTGGAATTTTAAAATCTTGAATAGCTTGAATTTTATTTGGATTTGCTTTGATTCCTTCGGTTGAAATGATGTGACCTAAGAATTCTGTTTCTCGTTTCATAAATTCACATTTATCTAATTGTAGTTTGAGATTTGATCTGCGAAGACGTTCGAATACTTTTTTAAGAGATTGAATGTGCTCTTGTAAAGAGGTAGAAAATATAACAATGTCGTCTAAATATACTAGACAATGGGTACCTATTATGTCGTGTAATACATTATTCATACAACGCTGAAATGTAGCGGGTGCGTTTTTAAGGCCAAAAGGCATTCTAGTATATTCATAGTGACCTTTCTTAGTGGAAAATGCAGTTTTTTGAATAGAGTCTAGGTCCATTTCAATTTGATGGAACCCTTTAGCAAGATCTAATGTTGTAAAATATTGGCATTTCCCTAACTTGTCTAAGTGTTTGATTTCATTCGTGAAAGTCAAATTTTCACCTTCATGATACTGAATATCAAAATATTTGGACATTAAATAATGAAGTTCAGTTTTTTCTTCTGATCATCTCTTATGTTATTGTCAGATAAATCTGTTTGTAAGGCATAAATATATTCCTCATCATCTACTACATTTGAAAAAGTTTGTTTAGGTTTTTCCGTTACATTTACCATTGGAAATTCATATTTATTTAATTCGATAGTGTTTTTCACAAAATCAATTTTCGCTGATGATTCTTTCAGAATTTTTCTTCCAATAAGAATGTCATAATGATTTGAAAAATTGTTTATGTAAAATGTTTGTTTAGATGAAAATAATTTTGGAATACAAAACTGGATATATTTATTCAAAGTTACAGATTCACCTATTGTTTCAATTTTAGTAGAATTATTTTTAATTGGGTATTCAAAGAAGTTTTCGTTAATTAAATTTATGCTTGATCCTGTATCGATAAGACAGAGGCATAGTTTATAATCAATTTTGATTTTTATGGCTGTTGTGTTTCGTCCGAGGCTGTTGTCTGAAAATTTTCAAATGTGTCCATTGGTTCAGACTTGCGTTGTTGATCTGATTCTGAAACTCGGGGACGTTTTTGGGGCATATTGGTACTCTGAGTACTCTGGCTACCCTGTCCTTGATTATTTTGAGAATTTTTAGGATAATAATTATTTCCTGAATTATTATAATTATTGTTGTTACCCCAACTTCTATTAGAGTCGAACTTATTCTGTCTCTGCTGATTGTTGTTATATTTGTTTTGATAATTATTATTTTGGAATTTACCCCCTTGGTTATTATCTGAATGATAGTTGGGTTTTGTATTTGAGAACGGTTTTGATGTTTTAAAATCTTGAAATTCATCGTCTTCCTGAGAGTTGTGGGACATATACGAACGATTATTAATGGATTTTTCTTCAAACATTCCTACAGCGGAGTTGAAATATCAAATTTGCTCAACGTAATAAAAGTTTTTACTGGTAATTTTTCACGAATCACTTCAGCTAATGTGTCACTCAATGTCCTCGAAACTAGAACTGTGTTTGAAGGTTTATTATCTAAGCTAAGTTTACAACAAATTCTACTTGTCTGTTCTTCTAATTCTTCAACAAATTTACGTAAATTATTTTTATATTTAGTCTCACGTAATTCGGCTATCATTCGATGTGGAGGCGTTGCGCTGTTGAACTCGCTGATAAGTAGGGTTCTCAATTCCTTCCAGTCCTGTGGTACATTTCTCATCAAGAGTGATCGGGCTTGTCCAACTAGGAGGTTCCTGATGGCTGCTTGTATAATTTGATTTTGGCCTTCTGATGCTGTAGGATAATGGTAGACTAATTCGTCGACTTCTTTTATGAAGAGAGCCAAATAGAGTGGGTCTCCATTAAATTTATTTATCTGCTTCAGTTGCAGAAGGAAATGGTTCATTGATACATCTGAGAGGTTTTGTGCAGCTTTTGAAGCTGCGGCTACGGCTGCTGCTGCTGCTGATGTTGATGGCAGATCCATATTTAATGTTTTAAGTTGAGTTGTTGCATTTAGGAGAAATAATTTAAATTATTTTCACTGGTTTAGACACTAGAAATCCTCATTCGTGATTTAACTAATGTTGATTAAAAAATTTTTTTTTTAAGTAAGTTCGTTTTGCGGATACAAATAATGTTTTATTTTCGCGAAGTAATTTTTTTAATTCCTTTTTAGGTAGTCACTCGCGAGGATATTACTTGTATCCTACCGGCTGCGCCAATTATGTTTTTCGGTTCGGAATATATTAAAAAAAAGCGATTTTTATTTTAATATATAGCGGAGTCTTTATTGGTAAAGTTCTTTCAAGTTAGATCCCCAATCTTAAACTGACTTTACAAAATGCATTATTCTTATAACTATAGCTTTTACCGGTGACAGCGCGCGAGCAGCGAAAGTGGACTTTGATTAGATAATTTTGATTGGTCAAAACTGTGGCCTGATGGGATGGTTTCTAGGCTGCATCTTTTGTTTATTTAATTTGGATTGGCCAAAGCTTTTATGCTGACGAATGGGTTCTCAGGCTGGACCCTTTGTTTAAAGGTCTGAATATTGTTTATGTCTGCCGTCGTCGATAAAGGCGTGTGAAGTGTTTATAATTCGGATGCCTGAGGGGTTAAATGTTTATGTCGGATTGATTTGAATAACTGTAATAGTAGGCTTTGGACTTATGTTATTGACAATTGTTAAATGTTTATGTCGGATTGATTTGAATAACTGCAATAGTAGGCTCTGGGCTTATGTTATTGACAATTGGAATAATGGGTATCTCTGGATATACAGGTTGTAAGTTGGGTTTGGTAGCTAGGGTATTTGCGTATACGTCACTTATACATATATATACATAAAAATTTTGTATTTCTAAAAATAACGATTTAAGACAATGAATTAATTGTCATGAAAGATTTTATTTTGAATAAGGAAATTAATAAAACAACAAGAAAGGAAAGCTAACTTCGGGCGGAGCCGAAGTTGAAATACCCTTGCAGAATATTCTGTAAATTATATTCTCCAAAATTATTCATATGATGCATTCTTAACACTCATAAAAAATCCCATCTTCCTAACTTTAAAAATACCAAAGTTATGGCATTTCCAATCGTTCAATTATATGACAGCTATAGGATATAGTGGGCCGATCCTTATGAAATTTGGTAGGTCGTATTGATTGGCCAAATACCATACCAAAAACCCATAGGAAATCCCAACTTCCTAACTTAACAAACACCAAAGTTATGGCATTTCCGATCAATTAGTTATATGACAGTTATAGGATATAGTCGGCCGATCCCGGCCGTTCCGACTTATATACTGCGTGCAAAGGAAAGAAGGGTGTGTGCAAAGTTTCAATTCGATATCTTTAAAACTGAGAGACTAGTTTGCGTAGAAACAGACAGACGGACAGACGGACATGCTTATATCAACTCAGGAGGTGATCCTGATCAAGAATATATATACTTTATAGGGTCGGAGATGTCTCCTTCACTGCGTTGCACACTTTTGACCAAAATTATAATACCCTCTGCAAGGGTATAAAAATAATGCCAATCTAAAATATAATAATAATACAAAATAAACTTTAATATAAACGTAGAAAAATAAAAATTATATTAGTATGCCAACAAATAAGGCAATAAGGGAAACCTTAAGAAAGGGACCCCGAATTTTCTCAGCGTGTGCAAGCCATCCTTCAATTGCACAACTCCCCAATGTCAATCAATGAAATCGAAAACGAATACATTGAAATATATAACTTACAATTTTCTCCATTGATCCATTGCACTGCAACACAAAAAGTGTACATTTTTTTCGGAATTAAATAAAAATCCGTTACTTGGTAATATCATTGTGATAAAAGCAGTATGGAATGGAAAGAAATAAAAGATAAGCTTACAGAAGTAAAGAGTTTGACAAATCATTTAAGTGCCTAAATCAAAATAGAAGTATACAAGAAGGCACAATAAACAAACATGCTAAAATACTAGTGGAATGTTTTAATGAAGCACGAACACTAGTACACAATAACAAAGAAAAACTAAACCAGTCGCACTGGTCATATGCTTCAAAGTTATTCCTACGGATAAGATCCAATCTTATTTCTATCAAAGAAAAATACGATTTGGATATATCTTTGCCAACTATCCTTAATACTCCGCTGACGGTTGAACCTAGTCAACAACTAGAGTCTGATACCAATACTACTGAAAAAATAGATTCAGAAAAAGAAGAAGAAAATATAGATGCAAAAAATATCAATAATTTAACAATACCTGCCGTAATAACGTTACATAAGGCAGAAGAAGAAAATTGGTTAGAATCTGAATCTAACTGTAGTACTGTTGAGGATAAACCAGTCGTGATGGCGCATGAAACATTTGCATACATAAAAGACATTTCTAATTCCATTCCAGAATTTAACGGTCAGAGGATAAATCTTCAATGATTTATAACAGCTTTGAATTTAGTAAACTTTTTGTTGAACTAGAACCGGCGGCAAATAACAAAGACATCCATGAGCTTAAAACACTTTGTCGGCAAAGGGTTCAAGTTGAACTCCCCTACAAAAAGGATGATGTCGTTCAATGTCACCGGTGCCAAGCATTTGGACACACAAAGAATCATTGCCAAAAACTCTTCAACTGTGTCAGATGTGGAATGCAACACGGTGTGGAGGCCTGCTTAAAAGATATTCACCCTGTCAAATGCGTTAACTGTGGCGGAAACCATACAGCTAGCTATAAAGGCTGTGTCGTATACAAGCAGATTGCTAATCGACGGAAAAATGTCACATCCCATCGCAGCACCGTTCCCAAACAGCTAATTCCCAAAAATGGTCGGTCAAACTCTGCTAACCCAATTTCCTATGCCAATGCTGTCCGTGGTCAAGTTAGCAGTCCCCAGCTCCATCAAGTTCCTATGACTCTTCCACAGAGTCAACAGTTTCCTCCACTGAGCAGCAACAACAGGATGCAGAGTCAGCATCAAAAAGCACCGCCTCGACAGCAGCAGCAGCCATCACAGCAACAATTGGCTCCTGAACAACAACAACAGCCGGATCACCAGCAGCAGTCTCTCCGTCAACAACACCGACGCAACCCGCAGCAATTGATCAACGACCAGCAATGGCAGCGTCAAGAGCAAATGTTCCTGCAATCCAACGAAAGAATGTCGGTCCTTGTTGCTCAGATCGACAAGTTATTCCAAATGATGGTGTCGATGATGGGACTTGTCACAAGACTGTTACCCCAAAATACTCCAGGAACAGCTCAATCATTAGCTGGATCTCTCCCAGTTAATGTAACACAACCATGAGTCAAATCGGCCTTAACATTGGTGTGTGGAACGCCGACGGACTTGCCAACAAAAGCCTTGAGCTGGAGCTCTTTGTGCATAGTCATAATATTGATATTATGCTGGTTAGTGAAACACACTTTTGCTCAAGGTCATACTACAAATTGCACGGGTACGATATTTATCAAGCAACTCATCCTGCCGATAGAAAACGCGGTGGATCTGCAATTATAATAAAATCCTGTCTACAATGCTACCAGTTCTATAGTCTACAAAGTCAAAATGTTCAATGTGTCTCAGTCAAAGTCAAAACCGACCTTGGCGAGACAGCTATTGCGTCTATATATTGTCCACCAAACTTTCAATGTTCTGCTGACGACTTTGAAAAGCTCTTTGACGATCTGGGATCAAATTTCATAATCGCAGGGGACTGGAATGCTCACCACAGTCTGTGGGGGTCTCGAAACTCAACCACCCGCGGAAGAGCTCTCGCAGACTTTGTTCAAAGATCCAATGTCCAGGTCCTTGCAACCGGAGGGCCTACGCATTATCCATATAGCCGAAGAACACCAACAGCCATTGACTTTGCTGTATACGGCGGGATACGGTCTGAGTGTCTTTCCATTACAGAAAGTCTTGAGCTTAGCTCTGATCAGGCCTCCAGGCCTCGCATCCTTCCTCGAAATGCTAGCCTTCCTCGCTTTCAAGCAGCAGTCAACCGGCTTGTTAACCTCAATATGGTGTTAAGCTCGCCTGAGGACATCAACGACGCTGTGGAGATGTTTGTCCGGAATATTCATATCGCTGCCGAGTCCTCAACCTGTGGACAAGTCCCAAACACTTTCAACCCACCTCAGGCTCTTTTAAAACCTGAGGTAATGGAACTGGTAAGGTTAAAAAGATCCCTACGTCGCAGATATATGAGATCTCAAGATCCAGCCGACAAAAGCTCATATCGTCGTGCCGAAGATGATCTTAAAAAACTTCTGTACCAAACTAAGCGCGAATATTTTGATGAAATGCTTCTTAACGCGGATCCCACCAAATCGTACGGCTTCAACCTTTGGAAATGTACACGGAATATGAAACGACAGCCTCTTCGAAAGATCCCCATAAAAAAAGCTGACGACACATGGTGCAGATCTGACTCAGAGATTTCTCTAGCTTTTGCGGACGAACTAGAGAAACGCTTTCAGCCTTTTGACCTCGCGAGTCCTGAGGATGTTGAAGAAACACGGGTCTTTCTTAATGCTCCATCCCCGGATGCACTACCGATCCAACATGTTAGCCCAGAAGAAGTCTACCTTCATATTCGAAAGTTACATCCCAGTAAGGCGCCTGGTTTCGATGGCATTGATAGCAGAATTGCCAAAGCTTTGCCTAAAAAGGGAATCCTGTTCCTTGTTCTCCTCTATAATTCAATGCTACGTATCCACCATTTTCCATCCCAATATAAGTGTGCTGTGATAACGATGATACCAAAGCCAGGAAAACCGGAGAACCTTGTCGAGTCATACCGACCGATAAGCTTACTGCCCACTTTCTCTAAAATATTCGAGAGGATATTTCTTAGTAGAATTATGGGCGTAAGAAGCGTGCAGGACGCCATTCCCGACCACCAGTTTGGTTTTAGGCATCATCATGGGACACCAGAACAAGCACATAGAGTCGTTCAACACATTTTAAATGCTTTTGAAAATAAGCAATACAGTTCTGCTATTTTCCTCGACGTCAAGGAAGCCTTTGACCGCGTTTGGCACGCTGGATTACTCCATAAGTTGAAGTCCCTGCTCCCGACTGGCCAATTCCTCTTACTAAAATCATACTTGCTTGATCGAAGTTTTATGGTCGAGGTAAGAGGGGAAAGGTCAAACATTAGAACTGCTCGAACTGGCGTTCCACAGGGAAGCGTCCTGGGTCCCATTATGTACACTCTGTACACTTCGGATCTGCCATGTCCTACACAACCAGGCACACTTCTGGCCACCTACGCTGACGACACTGCCTTTCTTGTGAACTCCTCCTGCCGAGTCGAGGCATCAAGGATCACCCAGGACTTCCTGGATCTGTACGGCAAGTGGACAAACAGGTGGAATATTGCTATCAATGGAAGAAAGTCGCAGCATTGCAATTTTACTCTTAGAGGAAAGGTGCTTCCTAGAGTTGAACTCCACCATATCACCATCCCGCAATCACCCCAGGCGCAGTACTTGGGTCTGATCCTGGACAAGCGGCTCACCTGGAAAGGGCACATCCAAAAAATTGCAGCCACCTGTCGCACTAAACTCAGGAAGCTGAATTGGATGCTTAAGCCTACGAGCAAGCTCAGCCTTGGCAACAAAGTGTTGCTCTATAAATCAATTGTGGTGCCCTCAATGACCTACTGCATCCAATTATGGGGCATGGCTTCAGACACTAATGTGGCTAAAGTTCAAAGAGTCCAAAACCGGGCGCTGCGCAGGATCGCAAATGCGCCCTGGTACATCAGAAACGACGCCCTTGGAAATGACCTCCGCAGTCCTTCTGTCAGGGAACAGATAAATCGCCACTCGAGTCGGAACAACGATCGACTCGCTGTCCACACCAACCTGCTAGCAGCTTCCCTGGCCAACCCGACGTGTAGAAGAAGACTGAAGCGAAGACACCCCGCCGATCTCTGGACAAGAGGATGACTCAAGTCCTCAAGCTTTAACCATTTACTGTTAATTTGTTATAAAATTTGTTAATCACTTCTGTTATGTTTTCACGTTATTTGTTCTTTATTATTCCCAACGTATTACAGCCATTTAGTTGGTTGATCGACGTTAATTAAATCTATATGTTAAACCAAAAAAAAAAAAAAAAGTAAACTTGACAAAAGGCACATTTATAGCGATAGCTGTCGAGGTTATAAAATCAAAAATAATAGGATCTACTCTGTACGAAGTACAAATGAAATAACAATCAATGCAATTATACAAAAATTGCAAGATACAATAGTAGGCGAAACATCTAATGTAGTAAAGGCAAAATTGGCCAAAACTACACAGAAAGGAAAAACGGCGTATATTGACGAAGGTTTACCGGCCGAACATGCAGATAAATTCAGCACCAAAGAAGCCATAAGCACAATGATTAAAAATTGTGAGCATGGCAAACTAAAACAATTCTTGAGGCAGGAAACTTCGTAACAATGAACGAAGCCATCACTAAGTACTTACAATATAGTACTGAAATGACAGGCAACGCAAATGCAATCCTATACGCCCAATAGGACATGGCCAGCGCGGTAATTACAACAACAGAGGTAGTTAACGCGGTAGAGGCAATGGTCGTGGTAATTATAAAATTAATTATAATAATAATTATTATATTAATGACAATCGAAACAATAGCCAAAACAATAACAACAACAACTATAGAGGACATTATAGAGGAATTAACCATAGAGGCTATAACTCTATAATAATAACAACAACGTCAGGGTAACCCATAACACTTCGGAAAACTACCAACAGCCCTTAAGTACAGAACAATGAAAAGTAAAAAGGTCCATTCGATTAATCTTAGTGTAAGCATTTTCGTAGCCCTAACAAATGTAGTTTCACGCAAAAAATTAATATTTTTAATAGATACTGGTGCAGAAATTTCATTGATAAAAAAAATTCAGACACCTTCAATGATATAAACATTGATCAAAAAATTAAAATTCAGGGAATCAATCAAGGATTCATTCAATCCCAAGGACTAACATCTTTAGAAATGCAATCTACTAAATATATAATTCCACACAACTTTCATATTGTCGATTCAACTTTTTCTATACCGTGTGATGGAATTTTAGGATTCGATTTTATCAAAAAATATAATTGCCAATTAGATTTTACACCTTCAAAAGATCTGCTTATCATAAGACCAGATAATTTAAAATATCCAATTTATGTACCAATAACTCACAGCTCCGGTAAAAATACAATAGTGTTACCCGCAAGATCTGAAGTTGTCCGAAAAATCGAGCTAACTTCAAATGAAGATAGCATTCTAATTCCGAACCAGGAAATTCAACCAGGTATATATGCAGCTAACACTGTCATATCGACTTCAAATGCATTTGTCCGTTTACTAAATCAAATGATCAGCATTCAAAATTTAAATTATAAACCGTTAACAAATTACGAAATATCAAAAATAGACAAAGACGTTAGATCTAAAGATGTTATGTCCAAATTAACTAAAAATTATCCAAATTTTTTAATAAGCAGCTTCAAGAACTTTGTTGTAAATATACAGACATATTCGGGCTTGAAACCGAATCAATTACAACAAACAATTTTTATAAACAGAAACTAAGATTAAAAGATAACGAACCTGTTTATATAAAAAACAAGAGAGAACGCTATAGTCGGGTGCCCCGACTATCAGATACCCGTTACTCAGGTAAAGGGAGTGCGAGGGAGATGGAGATAGAAACTTTGATCCCGCATAACTTTTTAACGAATGGTCCGATTTGAAAAATTTCTTCTACATTTCGATAGGTATTGATAAACACAATAAAACTGCATTTTTACTTTTCCAAAATATTTAAATTTTTTAAATCGTATATAAGGCCTCGCATCCTTCCTCGAAATGCTAGCCTTCCTCGCTTTCAAGCAGCAGTCAACCGGCTTGTTAACCTCAATATGGTGTTAAGCTCGCCTGAGGACATCAACGACGCTGTGGAGATGTTTGTCCGGAATATTCATATCGCTGCCGAGTCCTCAACCTGTGGACAAGTCCCAAACACTTTCAACCCACCTCAGGCTCTTTTAAAACCTGAGGTAATGGAACTGGTAAGGTTAAAAAGATCCCTACGTCGCAGATATATGAGATCTCAAGATCCAGCCGACAAAAGCTCATATCGTCGTGCCGAAGATGATCTTAAAAAACTTCTGTACCAAACTAAGCGCGAATATTTTGATGAAATGCTTCTTAACGCGGATCCCACCAAATCGTACGGCTTCAACCTTTGGAAATGTACACGGAATATGAAACGACAGCCTCTTCGAAAGATCCCCATAAAAAAAGCTGACGACACATGGTGCAGATCTGACTCAGAGATTTCTCTAGCTTTTGCGGACGAACTAGAGAAACGCTTTCAGCCTTTTGACCTCGCGAGTCCTGAGGATGTTGAAGAAACACGGGTCTTTCTTAATGCTCCATCCCCGGATGCACTACCGATCCAACATGTTAGCCCAGAAGAAGTCTACCTTCATATTCGAAAGTTACATCCCAGTAAGGCGCCTGGTTTCGATGGCATTGATAGCAGAATTGCCAAAGCTTTGCCTAAAAAGGGAATCCTGTTCCTTGTTCTCCTCTATAATTCAATGCTACGTATCCACCATTTTCCATCCCAATATAAGTGTGCTGTGATAACGATGATACCAAAGCCAGGAAAACCGGAGAACCTTGTCGAGTCATACCGACCGATAAGCTTACTGCCCACTTTCTCTAAAATATTCGAGAGGATATTTCTTAGTAGAATTATGGGCGTAAGAAGCGTGCAGGACGCCATTCCCGACCACCAGTTTGGTTTTAGGCATCATCATGGGACACCAGAACAAGCACATAGAGTCGTTCAACACATTTTTAATGCTTTTGAAAATAAGCAATACAGTTCTGCTATTTTCCTCGACGTCAAGGAAGCCTTTGACCGCGTTTGGCACGCTGGATTACTCCATAAGTTGAAGTCCCTGCTCCCGACTGGCCAATTCCTCTTACTAAAATCATACTTGCTTGATCGAAGTTTTATGGTCGAGGTAAGAGGGGAAAGGTCAAACATTAGAACTGCTCGAACTGGCGTTCCACAGGGAAGCGTCCTGGGTCCCATTATGTACACTCTGTACACTTCGGATCTGCCATGTCCTACACAACCAGGCACACTTCTGGCCACCTACGCTGACGACACTGCCTTTCTTGTGAACTCCTCCTGCCGAGTCGAGGCATCAAGGATCACCCAGGACTTCCTGGATCTGTACGGCAAGTGGACAAACAGGTGGAATATTGCTATCAATGGAAGAAAGTCGCAGCATTGCAATTTTACTCTTAGAGGAAAGGTGCTTCCTAGAGTTGAACTCCACCATATCACCATCCCGCAATCACCCCAGGCGCAGTACTTGGGTCTGATCCTGGACAAGCGGCTCACCTGGAAAGGGCACATCCAAAAAATTGCAGCCACCTGTCGCACTAAACTCAGGAAGCTGAATTGGATGCTTAAGCCTACGAGCAAGCTCAGCCTTGGCAACAAAGTGTTGCTCTATAAATCAATTGTGGTGCCCTCAATGACCTACTGCATCCAATTATGGGGCATGGCTTCAGACACTAATGTGGCTAAAGTTCAAAGAGTCCAAAACCGGGCGCTGCGCAGGATCGCAAATGCGCCCTGGTACATCAGAAACGACGCCCTTGGAAATGACCTCCGCAGTCCTTCTGTCAGGGAACAGATAAATCGCCACTCGAGTCGGTACAACGATCGACTCGCTGTCCACACCAACCACCTAGCAGCTTCCCTGGCCAACCCGACGTGTAGAAGAAGACTGAAGCGAAGACACCCCGCCGATCTCTGGACAAGAGGATGACTCAAGTCCTCAAGCTTTAACCATTTACTGTTAATTTGTTATAAAATTTGTTAATCACTTCTGTTATGTTTTCACGTTATTTGTTCTTTATTATTCCCAACGTATTACAGCCATTTAGTTGGTTGATCGACGTTAATTAAATCTATATGTTAAGCCAAAAAAAAAAAAAAAGTAAACTTGACAAAAGGCACATTTATAGCGATAGCTGTCGAGGTTATAAAATCAAAAATAATAGGATCTACTCTGTACGAAGTACAAATGAAATAACAATCAATGCAATTATACAAAAATTGCAAGATACAATAGTAGGCGAAACATCTGATGTAGTAAAGTCAAAATTGGCCAAAACTACACAGAAAGGAAAAACGGCGTATATTGACGAAGGTTTACCGGCCGAACATGCAGATAAATTCAGCACCAAAGAAGCCATAAGCACAATGATTAAAAATTGTGAGCATGGCAAACTAAAACAATTCTTGAGGCAGGAAATTTCGTAACAATGAACGAAGCCATCACTAAGTACTTACAATATAGTACTGAAATGACAGGCAACGCAAATGCAATCCTATACGCCCAAAGAGGACATGGCCAGCGCGGTAATTACAACAACAGAGGTAGTTAACGCGGTAGAGGCAATGGTCGTGGTAATTATAAAATTAATTATAATAATAATTATTATATTAATGACAATCGAAACAATAGCCAAAACAATAACAACAACAACTATAGAGGACATTATAGAGGAATTAACCATAGAGGCTATAACTCTATAATAATAACAACAACGTCAGGGTAACCCATAACACTTCGGAAAACTACCAACAGCCCTTAAGTACAGAACAATGAAAAGTAAAAAGGTCCATTCGATTAATCTTAGTGTAAGCATTTTCGTAGCCCTAACAAATGTAGTTTCACGCAAAAAATTAATATTTTTAATAGATACTGGTGCAGAAATTTCATTGATAAAAAAATTCAGACACCTTCAATGATATAAACATTGATCAAAAAATTAAAATTCAGGGAATCAATCAAGGATTCATTCAATCCCAAGGACTAACATCTTTAGAAATGCAATCTACTAAATATATAATTCCACACAACTTTCATATTGTCGATTCAACTTTTTCTATACCGTGTGATGGAATTTTAGGATTCGATTTTATCAAAAAATATAATTGCCAATTAGATTTTACACCTTCAAAAGATCTGCTTATCATAAGACCAGATAATTTAAAATATCCAATTTATGTACCAATAACTCACAGCTCCGGTAAAAATACAATAGTGTTACCCGCAAGATCTGAAGTTGTCCGAAAAATCGAGCTAACTTCAAATGAAGATAGCATTCTAATTCCGAACCAGGAAATTCAACCAGGTATATATGCAGCTAACACTGTCATATCGACTTCAAATGCATTTGTCCGTTTACTAAATCAAATGATCAGCATTCAAAATTTAAATTATAAACCGTTAACAAATTACGAAATATCAAAAATAGACAAAGACGTTAGATCTAAAGATGTTATGTCCAAATTAACTAAAAATTATCCAAATTTTTTAATAAGCAGCTTCAAGAACTTTGTTGTAAATATACAGTCATATTCGGGCTTGAAACCGAATCAATTACAACAAACAATTTTTATAAACAGAAACTAAGATTAAAAGATAACGAACCTGTTTATATAAAAAACAAGAGAGAACGCTATAGTCGGGTGCCCCGACTATCAGATACCAGTTACTCAGGTAAAGGGAGTGCGAGGGAGATGGAGATAGAAACTTTGATCCCGCATAACTTTTTAACGAATGGTCCGATTTGAAAAATTTCTTCTACATTTCGATAGGTATTGATAAACACAATAAAACTGCATTTTACTTTTCCAAAATATTTAAATTTTTTAAATCGTATATAAGCGATTGTGGGCGTTAAAGGGGGCGTGGCACCTTCTTAAAAAAACAAACTTGCGCTGCGTAGGAACTCCTAGAATCTGCATGCAAAATGCCAATCTTCTAGCTTTTATAGTTTCCGAGATCTCAGCGTTCATACGGACAGACAGACAGACAGACAGACGGACAGACAGACGGACAGACAGACGGACAGACAGACGGACAGACAGACGGACAGACGGACATGGCTAGATCGACTCGGCTAGTGCTCCTGAACAAGAATATATATACTTTATAGGAAAACGCTTCCTTCTACCTGTTACATACTTGTGCACGAATACAATAAACCCTTTTACTCTACGAGTAACGGGTATAATAATAGAAGTTGATAAATTAATTTTAAAAAAAATAGTAGAACCATCAGTATCAGAGTATTATTACTAGTACATAAAAAGTCATTAAATACCGAAAAGATGGCGATTAGTAATTTACTATCGTAAAATTAATACAAAATTATTGTCAGATAAATTCCCGCTTCCTAGGATCGATGATATTTTAGATCAACTAGGAAGAGCTAAATATTTCTCTTGCCTTGACCTAATGTCAGGATTCCATCAAATAGAGCTAGACGAAAGATCTAGAGATATAACTTCTTTTTCAACGAGCAGTGGCTCTTATCGCTCCACGCGATTACCATTTGGATTAAAAATAGCGCCAAATTCATTCCAAAGAATTATGACTATTGCATTCTCTGGACTTGAACCCTCACAAGCACTCCTTTATATGAATGATTTGATAGTAATTGGTTGTTCCGAAAACCACATGCTTAACAATTTAATTAATGTTTTTGACATGTGTAGGAAATACAACTTAAATTTACATCCTGAAAAATGCTCATTTTTCATGCATGAAGTCACATTTCTGGGACTCAAATGCACAGATAAAGGAATCTTACCAGATGACACAAAGTTTGATGTCATTTTAAAATATCCAGTCCCTCATGACTCGGACAGCGCTATACGATTTATTGCATTTTGTAATTAAAAATTAGTAATTCATCAAAAATTTTGCCGATTATGCTAGGCATATAACAACGTTAAACAAAAAGAATGTTCCATTTGAATGGACTGATGAATGTCAAAATGCATTTGAATATCTTAAAGCTCAACTAATAAAACCAACTCTGTTACAGTACTCAGATTTTACAAAAGAATTTTGTATAATCACAGATGCAAGTAAGAAAGCTTGTGGTGCCTATGCAGCGAAAGCATTTACGAAAGGTGAAAGCAACAAGAGTACAACGGAACAAGAGTTAACTGCCATTCATTGGGCCATCGCTTATTTTAGACCATATATATACGGAACACATTTTCATGTAAAAACAGACCATAGACCAATAACATTTTTGTTTTTAATGACAAGCCCCAGCTCTAAATTAACACGCATGAGACTTGAATTTTTACCTAAGAGGCAAGGACAATTTCGTAGCAGATGCTTTATCACGGATAACAATATCCGAATTAAAAGAATTGCATAATAAAATCCTGAAAGTCACTACCAGGTATCAAAGTAGACAAAAATCCAATCTACAGAAAAAGCTTCTCAGCCCAACGTATACGAAGTCATAATAATGACGAAGTACGTAAAGTAGTGACCTTGCATATAAAAGATATGCTATGTTTCTTTAAACAAGGTAAGAAAATTATAGCAAGAATAGATATTGGTGATTATATACTAATGGAAATATTGAATTAGGAAAAAGAAGCCGGTATTTTAAATATACGTCAATTGAAAATGGCACCGTGGGAAAATATCTTGGAAACAATTTTAAAAGATAATTTTAAAAAGATGGGCAATAATATATTGAAAACATTAAGCGTATCGCTACTGACCATAACAAATGTTAAAGAGAAAGAAGATATATTGTCTACATTACATGACGATCCAATACAAGGAGGCATTACAAAAACCTTGGCCAAGTTCAAAAGACACTATTATTGGAGAGGTATGACTCGTGATTTAACTGTGTACATCCGAAAATGTCAAAAATGTCAAAAAGCAAAAATAACAAAAAATACTAAGACTCCTTTAACCATTTCTGAAACCCCCATGAAGTAGAGGTCTAGCAACATCGATGAAAACATCAATTCATCGATGTTTTTGAAATTTTCTAAATCATCGATGTTTTTTTTCAACCCTCGATGTTTCTGTTCCGTCACTATCAAGAGAAAAAGGCAAAGGAAAGGTACGTACAACGGCAGTTTTTTTTATTTTTCTATTATATTATTAAAGTTATTCATTTGCATTTTGCAGTAATAGAACATTCGATTGGTGGTGCAGGTGACGGCGTTAAGATGGACCAATTCTTGATGCGTAAGTATTTTTAAAAACGACTTACAATTAGTGCAAATGCAGTCACATGTAGGACATATGTATGTATGTATGTATATGTATACATGTACATATGTACATATGTATTGGAAGGTACGTTTCTAAATTGTTTTAAGTCATTATTTTTAGTAATTAATTATGCTTTCAGGAGTCGTCGAACAGTATGGCGCCCTTCAAAGAAGTGGCAAAAAAATTTATATGTGTCCCTCCCACTTCCTGCGAATCAGAATGAGCCTTCAGCAAGGCGGGGCAAATTATTTCTGACCGCAGGACGCGCATAAAGCCTGATATTGTTGACAAACTTATGTTCATAAACAAAAATCACATTTTTTTAAAAAATTAATTAATTAATTAATTTTAAGAAATGATCTCCGTTTTCAAAACCAAGTGAATAAATGTTTTGTTTTTCTATTTTATTTTTATTTTAATTTTTTAAAACATTGATGTTTCATTGATGTTTTGGGTGAAAAACATCGAAAACATCGATGTCTCCATACATCGATGTTTCTGCACCTCTACTATGAAGGTCTTCGACAGAGTGATAGTGGATACAATTGGTCCATTACCTAAATCTGAAAGAGGAAATGAATATGCAGTCACACTCATTTGTGATTTGACGAAATATTTAGTTGCTAAACCAGTTGCAAACAAAAGTTCAGCGACTGTATCAGCTGCAATATTTGAATCTTTTATTCTTAAGTGCGGTCCAATGAAGACGTTCATTTCGGACATGGGAACAGAATATAAGGATTCAGTTATAAACGACTTGTGCAAATATTTAAAAATAAAGAATATAACATCAACTGCACACCACCACCAGACCGTTGGAACAATAGAGAGAAGCCACAGAACATTTAATGAATATATACGATCATACACATCAGTAAACAAGAGAGAACGCTATAGTCGGGTGCCCCGACTATCAGATACCCGTTACTCAGGTAAAGGGAGTGCGAGGGAGATGGAGATAGAAACTTTGAGCACGCATAACTTTTTAACGAATGGTCCGATTTGAAAAATTTCTTCTACATTTCGATAGGTATTGATAAACACAATAAAACTGCATTTTTACTTTTCCGAAATATTTAAATTTTTAAAATCGTATATAAGCGATTGTGGGCGTTAAAGGGGGCGTGGCACCCTTTTGAAATAAACTTGCGCTGCGTAGGAACTCCTAGAATCTGCATGCAAAATGCCAATCTTCTAGCTTTTATAGTTTCCGAGATCTCAGCGTTCATACGGACGGACAGACAGACGGACAGACAGACGGACAGACGGACAGACGGACATGGCTAGATCGACTCGGCTAGTGATCCTGAGCAAGAATATATATACTTTATAGGGTCGGAAACGCTTCCTTCTACCTGTTACATACTTTTGCACGAATACAATATACCCTTTTACTCTACAAGTAACGGGTATAATAAAACTGATTGGGATGTATGGCTCCAATATTTTGTTTATTGTTTCAACACGACCCCCTCTATGGCATACAGTTATTGTCCATATGAGTTATTTTTTGGTAAAACTAATAATCTAACAAAGTACTTTAATAGCATAGATAACATGAACAACTATATAACGTAGAAGATTATGCAAAAGAAAGTAAGTATAGATTAGAAATAGCATACAAAAGAGCTAGAAATATGCTAGAAACTTACAAGCATAAAAATAAAGAAACTTACGATTTAATTAACGATTGAGTAACGACATTATTTTATCTATAGGAGATAAAGTTTTACTAAGAAATGAAGTAGGGCATAAGCTGGATTTTAAATACACAGGGCCCTATAACATAAAAAGCATAGAAGATAGAGATAATATAGTCATTTCCGGAAATAAGAATATTTCCTATTTTATCCTGGCCGTCAATCCCGGCTTGGCCACTGTTTTTGACGATTCACCGGCCTTCAACCACCACCGTTTTCGCTTGATATTGTCGTATGTGATCCATTTTTCGTCGCCAGTCACCATCCGCTTCAAAAATGGGTCGAGTTCATTCCGTTTCAGCAGCATATCGCAGGCGTTGATTCTGTCCAACAGGTTTTTTTGCGTCAAATCATGCAGCACCAAAACATCCGGTTTTTTTTGTATCCAGCCTTCTGCAGATGGTTTAAAACGGTTTGGTGACCAGTGCTGCCAACTTTTGAAAACAAAAAAGCTGTTTTTAACTGGAGAGAAAGAAAAAAAAGCTGAAAATAATCAAAATAAGCGCAAAATTTTTTTTTTTGTTTTTAATCTTTTTTAATTTTGTTATTTAGGAAGTCATCTAATTCGTCGCAAATATCATTAGTTTCGCTGTCGTACGACATATGATAATGTTGCCATTTCTATACACATTTGGTACATTTGTACGAAAACTGGTAGGTGTTACCGCGTTAGTACACTTTTTATCCACAGCTTCATACAAAATGGTATTTTTTGTGTCTTTTCATGAAATTTGTGGCAGCATTAAAAAAAATCGGAAAAAAAGCAAACTGCTTTTAAAAAATCCAGAATTCCCGCTTCCCGCAATTTCCAAATTTTTCCCGCATTTCGACTTTGAAAAAAGCCCGATTTGACGGGAAAAAAGCTAGACTGGCAGCACTGTTGGTGACTAACTCCTATCTCCTCGGCGATGTCATAGAGTAAGAAACTATACAGAGGTTTCATTTGCTCTGCCCGCGCTCTCGAGTGACTTTGCCAGTGATGCCACGTAGGGGAAAAACGGAAAAAAAAATTGTTTTTCTTTTGTTCGAATCGAGCTTGAAACGATGCCATTGGTGAATTCTTATTGCTGCACTGGTCGCTCTTATTCCTAAGGATAGGTGCGAGAACTCCCCATACTATTGCTTGTGCTTCGCACATGTTAGAAGTGGTAAGAAACCGAGGTTAGCTTCGAACATGGCTCTCAGCAGAGCTTTAGCAGAGGTGCGGGCAGAGCAAATGAAACCTCTATATAGTTTCTTACTCTGTGCTTTTGGCATAGTAATTGTAAACCCAGTTGTATACATTTGGCATAAGTCACACTCTTTCTACGATGATTCTCGTGGTAATGGATTACAAAATTTGTGAATTAATTCCTCTGTAGCTTGCTTGAATTTAGAATTATTTTTTTCATTCTCAATTTGTACCAACAAGGCACGCTTTGACAAAAATTTTACAAAGTGTTCTTTGGCATAAATATAATAACTTGCAACTTGTCGTTTAAATTATCTGTAGTAAAAAGCCTTCAAAATTATTGGGCATTTAATGATTGTATTCAAGTAATTACAAATTAATTTTCTTGTTATCAAATTAATAACATTTTTATTTATTTTAGTATTTTTATTTTGTCCTCTTAATAAACGGGACCTCATAACCATGTTATATAATTAATTGATAAATTAGTTAGGCTTAAACTATAACAATGATCCATTGCCACATTGCAGCACATTAAAGCAAACGCAGCAGACTCTTACTGGTTTGTTTATGCCAAATTTTACAATAGGTATATCGTTGCTGGAACATTTGGAGCATAGCACCCGTCCACAATGCCGGCTTAAAAAAAACATTGAAATATTATTTATATTTTTAAAATCAATATGTATCCGCTCTTACCAATGATGTTTTCGCATAGTAATTGTAAACCTTGTAGTACATTCCTGGCATAGGTCACACTCTGACCACGATGATTCTTGTGGCAATTGGTCCAACAAATTGTGAAGTAGTTGATCTGTGGCTAGTTTAAAATTAAAAATATTTACTCCTTCTCTATTTTCGGTACCTAGGCACGCGCCTGCTTTTACAAGTATTTTACAAAGTGGCGATTGGCCTCTCATAAAAGAAAGCAGAAGCGGAGTATTTCCATCCAAGTCAGGAATATTAATTGGATATTTTGGCATACACTCTAGAAATAATTCGCAAATCAGAGCTGCTGTATTATCCTCAACAACACGACACAATTCATGCAAAGGATTCCGACCTTTTAAATTTGTTGCTTCTGCGTTTACTCTGGATTCTGTTAAAAGTTCACGTACAATGAAGAACTGACCGCATCTTACAGCTATGTGTAGAGCATTATTGCCATCAGCATCTGTTGCGTCGTAGTCGGCATTGTTTTGAATTAATGCACATACAGCGGAAAGATTTCCGCGCTCAATGGCAATATGAAGGGGCAATTTTTGGACAGCATCCCGTTCATTCATACGGGCACCAGCTAAAATCAGATTTCTGGTTATCATTTCATTAAATGAGGCAGCCGCCAAATGTAAGGGCGTAGATTGATTGACATCATGTACTCGAGAATTAACATCTACCTGAATAGCTATCAAAAATAAAACACTTTCTAAATCGTCTTTCATTATTGCTAAATGCAAAAAGTTTCTGCCGCGCTGGTCCATTTGCTCAGCTGCTGTTGGAAATCGATCTAAAATGCGTTGGGCGGCCTTGTGATTACGAATACCTAAGGCGGCTGCAAAAGGTGTATTTCCGGACCTATCACGGAGTTTTAGTTCTATAATAGGGTGACAAAGAAGAACGGCTATGATCTCTTCATGTTGGTTTTCAATAGCTACATGAAGTGGAGATTTGTTTTCAGCGTCCATTACGTTAACATTAGCACCATGATCAATTAGTGTCTGAAGAACTTTGGTTAAACCCCACTGACAACATAAATGCAGCGGGGAATATTTTTCTTTTGCTTCATCTCCACCCTCCCCATTCGGACCTGGCTTTCGTGCGGAGTCTAAGTCGCATTGACTTCGAATAAGAAATATAGCAACTGATTCTTTGTTTTCATCAATTGCACGATGTAAAAGAGTTTGTTGGCATCCCTCTGGTCCGTTGCCCCAGCAGTCAGTGTCAACTCCGTGTCGCACAAGCACACTTGCCACATCTTCATGCGCAAGTTCCAATGCTGTCCAAAGTGGTGAAACTCCTTTTGAATCGGGTCTTAGTGCGATTCCTCTTGTGCAAAGGGCATCCACGACTCTTGGTAGATCGTATTCGATCGATAACTCCAATGCAGAAACCTGATCATCTATTAAATGTAAACAATTTTTTGAACAAAATATAAATTAAATAAATTAATTTACCTGTTACAGCAGTAAAATCTGCACCTTGCTCTAGTAAAAACAATGATGTATCAGTGTCTCCTTTTTTTATTGATTGATGCAACAGTGTTAAATTGTCCTTATTCTTTGCATTTACATTTGAGCCGCCTCGGATGAGAATAGGTACCAGTTGAGTTTCATTAAGAGCTATGCATAGACTTAACGGTGAGTTGCCATTAATATCTTTGCAATTAAAATCAATAACATCAGGGATTTCGTTTTTTATCTGAACAAAAGCTTCTAAGGCATTGACAGCATTAGCTTCAACTGCCATATGCAAAGCTGATTTAAGACCGCTCTCGATGGACTGTAAATTGCACGCAGCACCTTTAACCATCAACTTTTTTACTAGGTTTGGCAAATTTTTTGAAGCAGCAATGTGTAAGGCTGTTAACCCTCTAAAATTCATATGATCAAGAGTGGCAAAGTCTGCCAAAAAAATTGCTGCGGACTCCCCTAGATGTCCGTCCATTGCAAACACCTGTAGTAGGCTATCTCCAGTTTTTGACTTTTTGGGATTTGGGTTTGCACCCATATTCAAAAGCATTGAGGCTATCTTAAACTCTCGATCTCCCAATAGTAAACTAAGTTCCAAGGCACTCTTTTCTTCGGAAGTGCGCAAATTAATATCAATATTTGGAACTTTAAGTAAATGGAATACCATTTCTGAATTTTGTCTGGCTATCGCTATATGCAAAGGTGTTTCTCCTTTTACATTTTGAATATTTACATTTGGATTCCTTAGCAATATATTCTTTCCAACTTTTAATATTTCCGCAAAATTTTCTGGATTATTACTATATTCAACGAAATTACAAATAATATGTAATGCAGTATCCGACGATGGTCTAAAAAATTAAATTTTAAAATAAAATTATTTTCGATTTTTTGTATTATGTTTACTTAGGCGAAAGGTCTAAAAGACAGTTTCCTTCCAAGAGGAAGTTTGCCGAAAAAACGTCACCATTTCTTAAAGCAGCAATTAGCAGTGTAGACCCCTGTTAAAAAAAATATTTAGTGAGTTGACAGCTTTGCTGAATTCATACCTCTATATTAACAGCATTTATGTTCGCCATTCCGCTTTTCACAAGAATCTGAGCAATTTTAACATTTTTTGCTGATAAAGCCATTTGAAGAGGCAATAGTCCATTTTCAGAAAAACTATTAACCAGTTGTGGAAGCTAAAATACGCAAAGAAAATACCAAATATTATATTATGTTTCTCAGATTTATAAAATATTTTTGATTTGGATATTGTTCTAGCACAAAAAGTTAAAACTCCTTTCGTAGTGTTAATAATTATGTAAATTTAGCCCATCAGACAAACATTTTTTATGCGGTATAAAGAGATTATCATTATACCCCTGCAGAGGGTATTATAATTTTGGTCAAAAGTGTGCAACGCAGTGAAGGAGACATCTGCAACCCAATAAAGTATATATATTCTTGATCACGATCACCTCCTGAGTTGATATAAGCATGTCCGTCTGTCCGTCTGTCTGTTTCTACGCAAACTAGTCTCTCAGTTTTAAAGATATCGAATTGAAACTTTGCACACACCCTTCTTTCCTTTGCACGCAGTATATAAGTCGGAACGGCCGGGATCGGCCGACTATATCCTATAACTGTCATATAACTGATTGATCGTAAATGCCATAACCATTGGTGTTTGTTAAGTTAGGAAGTTGGGATTTCCTATGGGTTTTATATTTGGCCAATCAATCCGACCTACCAAATTTCATAGCCGCCACATAACTAAACGATTGGAAATGCCATAACTTTGGTTTTTAAAGTTAGGAAGTTGGGATTTTCTATGGGTTTTATATTTGGCCAATCAATCTGACCTACCAAATTTCATAAGGATCAGCCGACTATATCCTATAGCTGTCATGTAACTGAACGATTGGAAATGCCATAACTTTGGAGTTTTTGATGTTAAGAAGTTGGGATTTTTTATGAGTGTTAAGAATGCATCAAATGAATAATTTTGGAGAATATAATTTACAGAATATTCTGCAAGGGTATTTCAACTTCGGCTCCGCCCGAAGTTAGCTTTCCTTTCTTGTTTTTGGTTTTATTCGGTCACCGGCCGGAGCCTTTTTCGGTTTCAGTTCCACAATGACTTTCGCGATCTCTCTTTTCTGAAACAATGTTGGTATGAAAATAGTTTCAGATTCGATTTGTGGTAGGAAAAATAGACCAGGGGCATAGTTCGGCTGGAAAACGCTTCGGAGATGTGTAGCAAAAGTTTCGGCTCCATTTTCGTCGCTGCGGGCCCAGCTACCTGATGAATTTCTTATCGGAGTCACTGTTTCCATTGGAGAGCACAAAATTGGGTGAGCCCTCCACAGAGGATGTTTTGTACTGGTTGGCGAAAGTTTTTTAATGTACCGTAGTTGTGCGTTTTCAGCGTCTTTCTTCAAGGCTCGGTTAAGTGTGCGAGTTGCTTCCCTAAGACGTGGATTTGAAGGTGGCGATCTGTTGGTTTGCCAAGCACGTCGCAGAACAAGCTGTTCCAATTGCAGATTAGTTTTGAAATGGTCAGTTTGCCCGTCTATTGTGGTGTTGAAATAGTGGCTGCCGCCATGAGTACATCTTCAAGAGCATGTCCGCTCCGATGTTGAGCTGCGGGGTTAGTTCGACGTGGGAACTTAAATACTTTTTACATATTTAGACCAATTGTTTCTGTGCGATGTTAGTCTCAGGGGATGATCTGTAGTTTCTGCGCTTTAAAAAAGGGTTATTAGCACTGGCGAATGGTCTGATTAAAGGTCTGAAAGCGCTTTGACGCATATTATGTTGCGTGGAATGTTTTTTGTCACCGCAAAATCTATGAAGTCTGGTAGTTTTCTGTTATTCCAAGTCTGTTTGGAAACGCCATTGGAGTTCGATATGGTTATTGTCGTTTGCCAACAATTATTTGGACTGCTTAGCTGCAAGCAATTGTAACACCATGTTCTGGTTTCGAGCCAGTGTTTGCATGGTGGTTTTCATAAAGGACATAAATTTCGACATACTTTGTTGCATGGTAACCATCATAGCTCCCAATGTGCTTTGTGACTGTCCTGGGACCTGCTGAACGTTTCCTAGATAAAATTGGAGTGGGTTTTCCGTTCCTGTTCGAAGGGCTTCGGCGTATGAGAATCCCTTCTGGGTATTTAGCTGACCAAATGAGGATCTTGCAGCTGTCCCGAAAAATACTTCCGGCGTCGTTTTTGAGTAAGTGTACACGTTTTGAGTATTTTGATGGCACGTTTTTGTCGTTTTTCAACTCCTTGTCGACCACACAACCCCAGTAGTTTGCCGTGTGATTTCCTCCGCAGTTTCCACATTTCTTCTTTTGTGGGTCTTCCTTGTTGGCAGGGCAATTAGCGGAATTGTGAAAGTCTCCACAAACAACACAGACTGATCGAAATGTGGAGTATGTCCTGGTGTGTCCATACTCCTGACAGTTTGTGAATTTCCCTGGCCCTTTCCTTTTATGTGGCTCTTCCACCTTTATTCTTCGGTGCAATAGGTATTGCAAGTTATATATATGGGATGTACTTCATTTTTTTATAAGACTCTGCCGTCTGGATCCAGCTCTACCATGAAGAGTGGTTGCGTCTTTATGTTCTTGTTAATGATGTTTCCAACGTTCTTTGCAGAAAAGCCGTTTTCTTTAAGGGCATCGATAACTTCATTTGGGTCTACTATGCGCTCGATTCCTTTTAGTACAACTTGCAAGCGCTTTTTAGGTGTAATGTGTATTTGGACACAGCTCAGAAATGTTCTTCAGATTTGGTCTAAAGTTTGGTTTCGTAAATATTCAGTTTAGTGAGCGGAACAACATAAAAATTTCCGTCCGAGCTTTTCTCCCTGATGTAAATTGGTGGGGCCTTTGGTTTCGGTTGGGTCTCTTGACCCAGTTCTGTTTGAATTTCAACTAGAAGAGTAAATATGTTGTTGTTGTTTTTCCTGGGTAATTCGTTGTCTCTTTGGACAAGGACTATTTTTAGCTTCTTACCCACCGACACGTTCTGCGAGCTAAGCTTACGCTTAGTTTGGATGTAGCGATCGATGCCAGTTTGTATAGCCGGGCACGCTTGTTGAATATTGTTTTGGTTTGTTTTGTTGTCATAGTTTTTGCTTCCTTTAATTTTGCGCTGCAGTCGATGACATCGCAGCCGATTGTGGATGTTGTTGATTTTGCTGCCGTTGCTGTAGTTGTTGCTGTTACTTTTGGTGCGTTTGCGGAATCTGATGGTGGAGGGTTTTACACTGAGAACTCCACGCCGTAGAAGTAGGAGTAAAATTAATTAAAGATGGTGAGGAATACCTTTAGGTATCGACTATCAGAAACTTCGCTATAGCGCTTAGAGATCTACGAGAAGTCGCTAAAATATAAAATATAAAATATTTATGCACATGTTTTAACCATATTACTGATTTTGTGAGTTGATAACTATTTTTTTTTGTGCTTTAGCGGGTTTTAGCTTATTTTGCTACCAACTAGTTTAGTTTTTAAATCTATTTGTTTTTAATACATCCACTTTCTTTAATTTTTTGCGGAGCTCGCGCGAACACATCCTGTTGCACTTTTCATTCTGCAGAAAACCATGTCGTGAGTTGATAACTATTTTTTTTTGTTATTTAGCGTCTTTTAGTTTTAGTTTTTAAATTTTATTTGTTTTTAATACATCCACTTTCTTTAACTTTTCCCGGATTAATCCGATTAATGAAAGGTTTCGTGGTATTTTTTGGAATGCCGAATAAAATAATTTGCGACCAGGGAACGGAACTAACGTCAAACAAGTTTAAAAATAATAATAATAATAAGAAGTAACTCAATGGTCGAAAAACTGGACTCCACTCCTCCAAATTTATAGAACAATAATATAACAAGAAAAGGACAAAAGGACAGGGAGAAAATTAGACGACTGACTAAGAGTAACGAACAATAAACATTTTAGATGAATTGCGCCTCCAGCAATGGACACAAAATTATTAATTCGGGAAATAATCAATCAAGCAATCGCAAACCCAAATTATACAGAAATTTAAAAAGTTTTTACATATAGTTCATATATTTCAGAAGCAGATGCTAAAAAAATTCAGGAAGATAGCAAATCTCAGGATCTTCTTAAGTTACTACAACGCAATGTGAATATTTTAAAAATATGTTGGCATCAATAATTCCAAAAGGGAGGACTAAGGAGGATAAGTGAACAGACTAGGGTCCGCAGTGAAAGCAATTACAGGAAATTTAAATGCAGTAAATGTAAGAAAACCGGAAAATAATTTGAATAGAAAACCTGAATCTGAAAATTCCAGAAAAAGAGTTAATAACAAGAAGTCAAACGACTCAGGAGTTGGAACGAATTAAAATTTAGATAACATTTTAAAACTAAACACACCAGGCGACTTTTCAATCAACTCCAATAAAACAAAAATTTTAACATCCATCAGATCCTTAATACTGATTTTTTAAATAATACACATACACTTCTATTTAAATTAAATTGAAATGCTCCTGTCAAAAACAATTTGTTTAAATTACTAAACAAAAACAAATAAAATGTGCCACACTAAGATTATAGCAATGAGAAAGCAAATGCACATGAAAGATCACAACGCTGACTAAGAAATAAACGTTCCTGGCCTGTAAAAATCTGGTATATATATCTTGTATTATGTATATATTAATTGGCGTATACCTTTATTAGATCAATGCTTTTTAGAATATATTTTTTTTTTTGCTTTATCAAAGCAAAAAATTTTTTTTTTGCTTTATCTTAAAGAACAACTTTTTGAGAACATTTCCCCAAATTTTCATAGAGTTTTGAGCAGTAGAAAAAAAGTTATAGCGCTCCTAGCCGCGCGCCTCGTCCCCGCCCAAACCCAAACTTGAAACTTTAAACGCGAATATCTCGAAATGGTGTTTGTTGAAAAATGACTTTGCGGTGATATGGATTGGCGAAAACTACTGAACCGATTTTCTTCAATTTTTTTTCAAATGTTCGTAATGAATTTTATTAGTACTTGAACGATCGTTTTTTCATGTAAAAATTTTTATTTCGCCGAAATAGATAGTTTTGTAAAATTTTAGGTCCAAAACGTAATTTTTGCAAAAAACGTTCCCGTATGCACAAAAAAAAAAAATTTTTTTAAAACTTTCGTTCAAGTACAGGATACTACTTTAAACTAATGAAATATTTTTATTTTTCGGTATCAGTTGACCCGTTTGTCCTGGGGAATTATCACCGCAAGGCTCTTTAAAAAAAAGGCGTTTAAGGGAAACACCCACACCTTAAAAACTATTAAATATTTGTTCAAAATTTTTTGCATAAACATTGTCAACAATCTAAACTTTCAGAATATATAATCATTTATTTAATAAAAACAATAGTTACATATATAAAAAAATCCAAACTTTCCTATTTTTTTCGACAAAAAAGGTATATACCCCCTTAAGTTAGGTTTAAGCGTTTATATATTGAAATTAAGAGTTAGTTGTTATATGAACATCATTGAGCAAACTCCCTTTTGTCGCCTCGTCGCCAAAAAATAAATTCTTCCCTGCAGTCAAAAGTTTCGCGTTTAATACAAAACAGTGTTAATTTTTCATGGTGACCCCGACGTGATTTGCAGTGGAACTCGAGTGTATTTTTTTGGTGAAACAAACAAAATTAAAAACAATAAATCGCTCCGGCTTTAAAACAGTGAAGTTGTTGTTGCCGCTGCTTGTCGCCAGTTCCTGCCTACAGACTTTAATTCGTCGTTTCTGCCGCTGGACAATTTGACCGCTGCAGTTCGTTAACTGGACCAGAAGTTGTTGTTGCCGCTGCTTGTCGCCAATTGCTGCCTACGAAGGAAGGCATTTGGATTCGAAGAGGGAAGTTGCCGACGGATGTGTATCGTCCCACCAGGTATAGAGTGTTAAAAGTTGAAAGTTAATCTGTGGCGTGTCATAAATTGTGTTTTGGCCCATCTTTCAACTTTTTGCATTCGTGTGAAAAATTTCGGTAGATAGCGAGCATTCTAACCAAGAAATAAATAAAACTTGCATGTACTAACGATTATAATTCTGATATATACATCCATATGTTGGATCTTAAATTATGGTAGTCAGTGTAAAAGACTTAAATCAAATACTCGTACCAAGTGACATTTCTTGTCTCTACACTATAACGGTTGTTTGTTAGTACGCTTTGATCCTTCTATTCGCCAGATGGTCAGGATAGTTCGATGCGAACATGAGAGAGAGATGTTGCGTGAGGTTAGAGGTTTGAGAGAGAGATGTTGCGTGAGGATAGAGGTTTGAAAGAGAGATACACACTACGATTGTTGTGCGTGTATGCTTGAGCCACTGCGAGAGACAGAGATAGAAGTATGTTCGTTGCAGCTTTTTCTGGGGAGCATTTTCGGTATGCTAGAATGTTGGCGGACACTTTTAAGTTGGCAGTGGCGTGATCAAGTTTATTCGCCGTATACAATCTGCGTAATTAAATATGGAAGATAATAATATCAACCCGACATCAGAAGTGGGATCAGTGCCAACTCCTGCATTTTCTGAAGATCAGTGGCGTACCATTATGGAACTGCAAAATCGTAATTTCGTCGAAATGTGTAAGGCTATGCAAGCGTCTGTGCGTCCACAAAATCAAGTGGTTTTGCCAAAATTTAACCCAGATGTAACTGGAGCTGATGCGACTCAATGGTGTGCAACGGCAAGCATTATTATGGACGAACAGCAGATTAATGGCAGCGCACTTATCATGATGTTGAGTAGTTGCATGCAGGGCAGTGCTTCAGCGTGGCTTGCACAGATCTGCTATCCCGGCATTAATTGGGAGCAGTTTAAAGAACAATTTATACAGCTGCTGAACAGCCGTCCAGCCTACAATGAGTGCCCTGCAGTGTACGCAAGCCGTATGGTGACGTCACTGACCACAAAATGGCGCAATATGAACGTCGAGGAAATAGCTGTATCCACGGTACTTGCGCACATGGCCAATTTTGACAACCGTTTGCAGAGTATGGTGTTCTCGTCAAATGTACAAACTAGAAGTCAACTCCAGATGGAACTGAAAGCATTTACATTTGACAAAAAGCGTAGTGCTGGAAGTACTGATGGTAATAGCGGCGACAGCAAGCGAGCCAAAATTGTGTGCCACTTATGCAAGAAACCAGCACATAAAATGGCGGAGTGTACATAAAAGCGGTCTGGATCGGAGAATAAACAGCATCGCGATTTGCAGAATGTGACCTGTTACCGGTGTGGACACCTTGGGCATCTTACGAATCGGTGCACGAACAATGCATCTAAATCTGGAGCAGTTACTGAGAAGAAATGTAATCAATGTTTTATGGCTGAGCCAAAAGGAGTTTGGACACATCAGGGTGAGATCTTTCCTATTTGCTTTGACTCTGGAGCAGAATGCTCGCTTATTCGAAGTAGTGTTGCCGGTAAATTTGATGGCAAACTAATTAATAATATTGTCATAATACGAGGTATTGGCGACGCTGGCATTTCCAGTAAGCTACAAAAATGATCTAAATGTATTATTAATGGAAATATTGTAGAAATACTGTTTCACGTCATAGCAGATAAGTATCTCACAAATGATAATGTAATTGGTAGGGAAATCCTTAGTCAGGGATCCGAAATCATCTTGACACCTGATAAATTTGAATTTGTTAAGTCTAAATCTGTAAAAGTCTGTAAAGTATCTGAGCCATCTGCCTTGTTACTTAATGTTGATACTGAAATGATTGGTAATGACAAGGAAAACTTAATTAAATTACTTGAAGACTATTCAGCTGCATTTATTGATGGAATCCCTTGCACAAAGGTTAATTCAGGTGAAATGACTATTAGATTAATTGATCCAAACAAAACTGTGCAGCGGCGTCCATAGCGTTTGAGTCCAAATGAAAAAGAAATTGTACGTGAAAGGATAACGGAATTGTTAAACTGTAACATTATTCGACCTAGTTGTTCTCCCTATGCTAGTCCTATACTCTTGGTTAAAAAGAAGAACGGATCCAAACGACTTTGCGTTGACTATCGTGAACTGAACAACAATACTGTTTCGGACAGATATCCCTTACCACTTATTAACGATTAGATTGCTAGACTAGCGGGTGCAAAAAATTTTACTTGTCTGGATATGGCTAGTGGATACCATCAGATACCCATTCATCCCGATTCTGTTGAATATACCGCGTTTGTTACACCTGATGGGCACTATGAGTATCTGACAATGCCATTTGGCCTCAAGAACGTCCCGTCTGTTTTCCAGCGAGCCATTATAAACGCATTGGGAAATCTTGCATATTCTTATGTAATAGTCTATATGGACGATATAATGGTGGTGTCATCTACCATAGAATTAGGTATGCAAAGATTGAGGATTGTTTTGGATGTATTGACTGCAGCGAGATTCTCTTTTAACATATCAAAATGTGGATTCTTAAAAACTAAGATTATGAAACCGATATATTCCTTAACTTCGAGTAAAAGTGTGTTTAATTGGAATAACGAGTTGGAAGATATTAGAAAAAAAATTATTGCTATCCTTATAAATGAGCCTGTACTTGTTATTTTTGATCCACAACATCCAATAGAGTTACACACAGATGCTAGCTCTTATGGTTATGGTGCAATGTTAATGCATCGAATCAATGGTAGTCCTCATGTATTAGAGTATTTTAGTAAAACTACTTCCCCTGCAGAGTCTAGATACCATTCAGAAGAATTAGAAACCTTGGCAGTGGTAGAATCCGTTAAACAGTTCCGTCATTATTTAGTTGGTCGTACGTTTGTAGTGTATACTGATTGTAATTCTCTTAAATCATCGCGGACAAAGATTGAGCTAACACCAAGAGTGCATCGTTGGTGGGCGTATTTGCAGTCGTTTGATTTCAAAATCGAATATAGAGAAGGAAAGCGCATGGCACATGTGGATTTTTTATCGAGAAATCATATTCAGGAAGCCACCAAAGTTGAAAAGTCTATAGTCCCTGAAAAGCGTGTAAACTTGGCAGAAATCTCAAGTGACTGGCTTGCTGCTGAACAGCGCCAGGATTCTGAAATAACTGATATCATTAACAAACTCAACTCCAAAGAGTTGACAGATGATGAGTTGAGAAAAGGTGTTTTGTTTCGTAAAGTTCAGAGAAATGGAAGAACCCGTTGTTTGCCAGTAGTGCCCCATGCATTTCGATGGTCGGTAATAAATCAAGTGCACGAGTCCATCATGCATTTGGGATGGAAAAATACTCTTGACAAGACTTATCAATATTATTGGTTTGCTAAGATGAATAAATATGTTAGAAAGTTTGTCGATAGCTGCATTACATGTAAAACTGTTAAGGGTTCATCTGGGAAGATACAAGCCGAGTTACATCCAATTCCAAAAGTAAGTGTGCCATGGCACACGGTGCATATCGACATTACTGGAAAATTAAGTGGGAAGAATGATCTTAAGGAATATGTGATAGTACAAATTGATGCTTTAACAAAATTTGTTTATTTGTTCCATACTTTAAGATTAGAATCTGACAGTTGTATTTAGGCAATGAAATCATCTATTTCTTTGTTCGGAATACCGCAGCGTATAATAGCTGATCAGGGTAGATGTTTTACTAGTGGGAAATTTTCAGAATTTTGTACATCACAGAAGATTAAGCTTCATCTTATAGCTACAGGAGGAAGCCGTGCAAACGGTCAAGTTGAACTTGTGATGAGTACACTTAAGAATCTACTGTCAGCGGTTGAATCAAGTCACCGATCTTGCCAAGATGCTTTAGGTGAGGTACAACTTGCCTTGAATTGCACAGTTAGTAGTGCAACCAAAGCAAGTCCCCTAGAGTTGCTTGTCGGCAAGGAGGCTCGTCCTTTGGGCTTGATTCCACCGTATGATACAGAGATGGAGGTAGATAAAGTTAATGCTAGAGATAGGGCAATTGAAAATATGAATAATCAAGCTAGTTACGACAAAATAAGGTTCGATAAAAATTAAGCAGCAGTTGAACGACATAAAATTGGAAATTTGGTTTTACTGAAAAATGAAGAACGACATCAAACTAAATTGGATGCAAAGTTTAAAGGACCATTTTTGGTTAGTGAAGTTTTAGAAGGAGATAGATATATCTTGAAGTCATTGCATAATAAAAGAACTTATAAATGTTGTCATGAAGATTTGAGAAAGATGCCGGATGGTTATGTTCCGAGTGAATTGGACTGCCCGCCTGAGAATTGTTGAAATGGTTATAATATATCCGTGTGAGAGGATATGTTATGTGATTAACAAAATGTCCATATAGAGTATGGAATGGTTGAAATGAAGTTGCAATGTTTATGACAATATTTGATTGAAATGTATGAGTTAAAGATATGGTTTTGAGATTTGAGCTATCTATGTCATTGGGCAAGCACAAGTGAAAGACGAAGGTTGGAACATGGCGTGTGGCGCTCTTGACGGGACTATGCTCTTAATCAAAAGGAAATCATAGTGACGATAACTAGAGTCGAATTTTGAATTGCTGAGAAGCAAATGTAATGAATTAAACGTTAACATGAATTTGATTATGTAATGAGAATAAGAATTGAAATTTGTTTATAATGTTGTGTAGAATGTAAAATATAGAAAGACTTTGAGAAAATAATAGAATAAGAGAAAATGTTAAGTGTAAGGCAATATATCGAATAAATAAATGGTATTTGAAATTGATGAGTAAAAGAAAACACAAGCTATAGTCACGGATCCATAAGTCATATTTGTAATATTAAGGTTACAGCACACAAGGACGTGTAATTGTCAGAATGGCCGTGTCGGATCTTAAATTATGTCAGTGTAAAAGACTTAAATCAAATACGCGTACCAAGTGACATTTCTTGTCTCTACACTATAACGGTTGTTTGTTAGTACGCTTTGATCCTTCTATTTGCCAGATGGTCAGGATAGTTCGATGCGAACATGAGAGAGAGATGTTGCATGAGGTTAGAAGTTTGAGAGAGAGATGTTGCGTGAGGATAGAGGTTTGAAAGAGAGATACACACTACGATTGTTGTGCTGTGTGTTATAAAATCTGCGTAATTAAATATGGAAGATAATAATATCAACCCGACACATACATATTTACATATTTCGAATTATACATACATACATAAGTGAATCGCTTTGGACCAAAATCAAATAAATATTTGTCGGCATCCTGGTTTTTTAAAAAAATAAAATTCCCCCATTTCTCGTCGAAGTGAACACCAATTATAGCTTTGCAAAAAATTGAAAAGGTAAAAGTTGAGAATTGTGAAAAGTTATAATTCCAGAATTAAATCCCCGGCAAATTTTCTGCCGCGCATTTTCTTCAAATTTCCCTCGCTTTTCGCCATTTCCCGCGCTTTTAAGCGTTAGGTTTATATATTCGTTGCCCTTAGTTAGCGGTCAGTGCATCATTCTCCGTTAGCATTGCGTTGAGCACCGCCAGCCGTACACACATACACACACACACAGACAACGCAGCCCGTTCTTTCGAGTTCTCTTTCGTCGTTTTCGTTTTCGAACGCTGCCTAAACGTTTGTTCGTTTTTTGGTGTTTGAGCTTGGCGTGTGCTCCCCTACACTACGTGCGCTCGGCATATTATAATTATTGAATTATTAAAATAAATTAGGATTCCTTAAATTAATTCCTTAATTCATTTTAAATAACTCCCCTACACTGCTTGCGTTCAGCTTATTCCTCTCGTTGGTTATTATTATTTAAATTTAATAAATTTAAAAACAAAATTTTTGTTGTACAGACTTACATACATTAAAAAAAAAAAAACTAAAATAAATTAAATTTAAAAATCTTCGATACCAAAAAAAAAAAAAAAAAAAATGTCAAAATCAGAAAGTAACAGCCAGGAAATCGAAGAGTTGAAAAACCAACGAGATGGATATAAGAGGAGTATAGAGCGAACGCAAAGATATTTAAATGAGGGTCGATTCTCTTTAAATACGGTTGAGTTAGAATGTCGATTAGAAATCCTAAATACGCACATCGAAAATGGTTCGCCTATACAAAATAAAATTGAAGCGAAAGATGGAGATGATGAGTACCGCGAAGAGTTCGAAGAGACTGCGATAATAGCAAAATCGTTTCTAATTTCCCTAATTGCGGAAACAAAGCGTAAGAGCGTTGACAATTCCGCTCCGCCGGCAACGCGCACACCCCAATGCCGTTTGCCGAGCGTCGCTCTTCCAACCTTCAGCGGAAAACATTCCGAATTTAAAAATTTTATAAGCCTTTTCGAAACTTTTGTTGACAAAGATGACACGCTGCACGATATCGAAAAATTCATCTATCTAATATCGTGTTTGGCTTAAGACGCGCTAGGAACAGTCAGGGCATTCCAAGTTACCGCGGATAATTATCCAAAAGCTCTGGCTAGCCTAAGGCGGGTGTACGATAATGATTGTTTAATTTTCTTTGACAATATATCGACACTGTTTAATCTGCCAAAGATTTCCCAGCCATCAGCTACCGCCTTGAGAAATCTGATCGACACAGTCGATGTACGATTCTCTTTTGTCCATTGGGGATGACAACGTATTACGAATGCCATCCTCATCCATCTAGTAATGGGCAAAGTCGATGCAGGAACTAAAAGAAAATGGGAAGAACAATTAGATTATACCTCGCTTCCTCTTTGGAGCGAGTGTGAGTCGGCCCTGAACAAGCGCTATCAGCTTATGGTTGCCGAAGAAGCGTGTAAGCAAAAAATTGTTCAGCAAAACCAGGCTTATCCAAAGAAGAATGGAAACAGGAGTTTTTCGTTTGTTGCTGCCATGAACGACCGCGAAGTATGTGTGTTTTGCAACTCAGCAGAACATCAAGTAGGAAATTGCACTGCTTTTGCTGCCCTAACAGTTCAGCAGTTCTTTTTACCACACGGTAAAAAGATGCAAATCGAAGAGATGCAGGGTGTGTAAGTCCTCACACCACACATTGCTGCACATTTATTCGCCATCAAATCTCGCGTTGCCACCTTCTCCTCAGCCCACGCTCTTGCAGAATACTCCATCCACTTCGCATGTTTTGCATGCGACTGCATCGGATAGAGTTATTCTTGCCACAGCCATCTTGAGCGTCCAAACAAAAAGTGGCGAATTAGTTTTGGCTCGAGCGTTGCTCGATTCTGGTTCACAAGTAAATTTTGTGACCGACGAGCTCGCTCAGAGACTTCAGATTAAGAGAGAGGACGTGTGTTTGAGCTTGCGGAGCATTGGTGGAACTAATGCTCAAGCAACCAAGAAAATACACACGATAGTCAAGTCGCGAGTGGGTAGCAGTCAATTGTCGTCCGAATTTTACATATTAAAAAATATTTCTGGTTATCATCCGGATCAAACGGTGAACACCAGCGGCTGGAGGGTGCCTGAAAATATTCAATTGGCAGGTCCATTCTTCTTCAAGCCCCAAAAAATAGACATGCTTATAGGCGCAGACTCGTTCTTTGAACTATTGTCAGCCGGCTAGATAAAGCAAGGGCCTGAGTTTCCCATTTTGCAGAAAACAGTTCTCGGCTGGATAGTGTCAGAGAGATGTTCCTCAGGAAAAATAAGAAATGCTGAAAAGTTGGTACATCTCAGCTGCCAGGAGGAAGTGTTGGAGTCAATAGACACAACCCTGCAGAAATTTTGGTCTGTGGAAGACTTGCCGCCCAAGGCCAAGGTCCATACTCCTGAGCAGCAACTTTGTGAGCAACACATTGAGAAAAATACTCAAAGATTGTCGTCCGGAAGATTTTCTGTTCGTTTGCCGTTCAAATCTGACCCAAACACTCTTGGTTCATCATATGAAGTTGCGAAACGTAGATTTTTGAAAGAAGATTATCCAAAGATCCTTCTTTAAAAAATATGTATCTGGAATTCATGGAAGAATATGAAGCCATGGGCCACATGTCTTCCACTAACAATAAAATTCCAGACAGTTCGCACTATTTCATTCCGCACCAATGCGTGCTGCGACCTCAAAGCACCTCGACAAAGTTGAGAGTGGTATTCGACGCCTCGAGCCGTACATCGACGCAGATCGCGTTGAATGACATCTTGATGGTTGGCCCACCATTCAAGAGGAGCTGTATTCGACCCTTCTTCGGTTCAGACTGCACAAGTTTGCGCTTGCAGCAGACGTAAAAAAGATGTAGCGTCAAGTAATGGTTGACGAAGCTGACCGAAACTTTCAGCTCATAGTGTGGAGACGAGATCCATCTGAGTCTCTAAAAATCTTTAAGCTGACTTATGGAACTTCGCCAGCACCCTATCTGGCGATTCGGTATTTAATGCGGCTTGGAGAGATCGCGCAGGATTCGTGTCCAAAAGCCGCTAAGGTCATTCAGAATGACTTTTATGTTGACGATTTGTTGACTGGCGCCAGATGCGTTAAGGACCTGCTAAGCCTTCGAGACGAAGTTTCTCAGGAATTGCAAGAGGCAGGATTTGAATTGGCAAAGTGGTTTTCTAACTGCCCAGAGTTGTCCGCATCTGAAAGCGCTGTCATGCCGCTAACGGCTGACTCAGACGTAACTAAAACCCTTGGCGTGGTTTGGTTGCCGGGTAAAGATTACTTTCAATTTCGGTTGGATGACTCTTTCCTGGATCTTCGTGCGACAAAACGAAACATACTGTCGGTGACTGCCCGACTTTTCGATCCGCTTGGCCTATTGTGTCCTCTAGTGACTAGGGCAAAAATGTTGTTGCAGGAACTGTGGCTTCGAAAGTTAGACTGGGACGAGTCGCTGCCGATGCAACTGCAGACATCTTGGGAAGCTTTTAAGGGAACGCTGTTGCAGCTGCCCAAGATCAAGGTATCGCGATTCGTTCATACAGACGCCAAAGTCCCAGCAGAAATACATGGTTTCGCTGACGCTTCCATGCGAGCTTATGGAGCGTGCATCTACGTTCGCACTAGTACCGCTGAAGGTTTAAAAGTATCTTTATTGACAGCAAAATCCAAAGTAGCTCCCCTCAAGACGAAAACTTTGCCTCGCCTTGAGTTGTGCGCAGCTCACCTTCTTGCGGAGAAAAAATTAGATTGGTGTTCCACGACATTGCTGCGAGTTGGGGGTCGGTTATTGAATGCTCCTATCCCGTACAAAGCCAAATTCCCGTTGTTGTTGTCGAAAGGCTCACAGTTTGTTAAAACGTACGTGTCCTACCTGCACGTTACAAATTGTCATGCTGGCCCTCGAGCTCTTGTAAGTCTGTTGCGAGTAAAGATATGGTTGGTTAATGCGCAGGAAGTTTGCCGCAGAACAGTTCGTTCTTGCATTCGTTGCTTTTGGTGCAAGCCGCAACTCTTGACGCAAATCATGGGGAACTTGCCATCAGACAGACTTCGAGCTCACCGCCCTTTTAATATCTGTGGTGTTGATTTTTGTGGCCCATTTAACACAACGTATCGTATCCGTGGTAAGCCACCGTACAAATCATACGTGGCATTGTTTGTATGTTTTGCGTCCAAAGCGGTCCACTTAGAGTTAGTGTCTGACCTCACCACTGATGCGTTTTTGTTGGCATTCCAAAGGTTCGTGAGTCGACGCGGGATTCCGGAGAAGGTGTGGTGCGACAACGCGACAAACTTTGTCGGAGCCGATCGCCACATGAGAGAGTTCCGGGCCCGTCTGGAGGAGCAGGGGGGCGGTATCGCAACATTCGCATCAAGAAAAGGATGCGAATTTGCGTTCATACCGCCCAGAGCACCTCACTTCGGCGGACTTTGGGAGGCAGGTGTGAAGTCTTGAAAGCACCTGTTCCTTCGGACGGTCGGCGAAGACATCCTGACCGCGGAGGAGCTCGGAACTCTCCTCACCAGCGTGGAGGCCGTGCTCAACTCCAGGCCCCTCGGAGCGATCAGCACGGATCCCAACGACGGCGAAGCCCTAAGCCCAGGCCATCTCCTGATCGGCGGGCCCCTCCTAGCTCCACCCTCAGCAGCGCACCCGGACCAAGTCAGCCCAACCTGCTTACGACGATGGCGCAGTGTCTCGTGTCTCAGGCACAGGTTTTGGCAGCGTTGGTCCCGGGAGTACGTCTCGAGCCTCCAGGCGAAAAACAAGTGGCACCAGGAGGTTCCAAACGTCGACGTGGGAGCTCTCGTCGTCGTCGCCGAGGACAATCTTCCGCCGCAGCAGTGGATGATCGGGCGGATCGTGGCGGTGCACGTCGGCGCTGACGGCAAGGTCCGAGTGGTGGACGTGAGGACGAAGGATGCGACGTATCGGCGAGCGGTCCATAGGCTGGCGGTGCTGCCTGTGCCACGCTGAAGACGGCGGTCCTTCAGAGGGGGCGGTGTTCGCGCACTTTGCGCTTTTTAATTTGTTGAATAGTGTAAGGCGGGAGCGGGAGCACAATAACGATTTAATCGCTCTCGTGAATTCGCCCCGTCTCTCGACCCCTTCGTGAAGTTAGGTTTAAGCGTTTATATATTGAAATTAAAAGTTAGTTGTTATATGAACATCATTGAGCAAACTCCCTTTCGTCGACAAAAAATAAATTCTTCCCTGCAGTCACAAGTTTCGCGTTTAATACAAAACAGTGTTAATTTTTCAATTTTCATTAATATAATTATAAGGTCAAAGTAAACTGATCATGTCATGGAAGAAAACAATTCAAGGGGTGTGCTGATGCAGCACTTTTGACAGCCAACCTTGACAATAGGGGATGCAAACAAGGAGAGCTTCTGCCAGCAAAAAGGTGCCTCACCTTCGGACGCTTCTACCTCGGCCCAAGTCCTTTAGGATGGGAGCAAATATCCCTACGTAACAGATCGGCGCGGTACAACTCTTTATTCTTCTCTTCAAAAAATTTCTCAGAGAAGTAGAACATCGTTGAAGAGTTGTTAGAATGGCAAAATTTCGCTCCCGATCTAGCACTTTAGAGAAGCCTAATAACTGAGTTAATCTGTGTTACGCTTCCGATCCATCTCTACGTTCTCTGTCTATCTCGTTTCAATGTACCGAACTTAATCGGTGTTAAGCGTGAAAATTACTTTCTATTTATTCAAAACTACAAGAAAGTTTTCTTGATTGGGCAGCAGAGTATTCCTAGCCATAAATGCGACCAAATCTATCATGCCATGTGTCTGGGCTATTCAGGCCTGATTCGCGATGCCATCGAAAAGAGGACTGGCATACGCTACTACTACGATCAGTGCATCATATATGAGAACCAGGCAATATATCTTAGGCGGCTCACAAAAAGCAGAGTTACGATTGGTTTCGCCGACTGAATCGCTGCCACTAGTCGCTTGCTATCTAAACCCCGATAGTGCAGATACTAACGCGGTTGGATATTCTAAAACATATATTTGTTTTACCGCTCGCCCCAGACTGGATATTATGCTTTATATACGTGGAAAGTCCAAGTTGATTATACAAAAGTTGAACAATTCAACAATTAAATGCGTTAAATAATACCGCTAAGACATTCAACAATATGGAAGTACTAACTATGAAAACATTGTGATGTCGTTGAGTCATTGAATTGAGTCATCTCCCTTTACCCAAATAAAGCGATACTTATGCACACAAAGGTTTCCGTTCACACCGCCGAAGCCAAGGCTTCCCGTTTGACGTCATTAACTTATTTTATACCGTTATAATTTTGGTCAAAAGTGTGCAACGCAGTGAAGGAGACATTTCCGACCCTATAAACTGCAAACTTTTGACTGCAATAATAATACTTTCTGCAAGGGTATAAAAAAAAACGGAAAAATGTATTTATAAAACAGTTTGACTTAGTAAGTGTTGACACGATGGGACAGCGAGTTTGTTTTAAAGTTAATAATGCAAGCGTTTACATGAAGTGTAGTCGATGCAACATGGCAAATAAATTGTGTAACGCTGTATTAATAACACGTGTTTATCAGTTTAATATATTTTTGTACACAGTCGTTGACTGCTCACTTTCGTTGCTTCTCTTCGACTGCAATTGAACTCAACATACCAAGCGAACCACCTCGCGTCGTGGTGAATTTATGGATTCAGTGTTGGGCTATCCCTATCTATCAGCTGACACCGGTTCCCAAATTTTAATTTTTTTTTTCAGACGCAGTTTGAGACCTGAGGCTGATGAGGATGATTTATCAGTCCCCTCTCGGGATTGGCCGCAGCGGATTCGACTTTCTTAAAGTGACTGACGTTCCTGAAGCTGCACCCGTTGTCCTATGCGGTGTTACGTTATGCATTAAAACGAACTTTTAAAACTTCTTCTTGTTGTTACTTCTACTCCCATATGCGATTTTAAGACGTTTAACCAGCGATTTATTCATATTCTCCACCTCGCCGTTCGCTTGTGGCCAATATGAAGGAGTTGTACGCAACTCTTTACCGTTTGCTGTACAAAATTCTTTTAATTTCGCGCTTTTGAACTGACGACCATTTTCCGCTGTCAATGTTTGGAGAACACCTAGCCTTGCGAAAACTTTCTCCAATATAGGTTATTATCACCTTTGATGTAATGCTCCTTGTTATTTTGTACTCCATATATCGAGAGTACCAAAATAATAATAATTGAATAATTGATGAGTACCAAAATATGTTCTCCGTTGGGTAGCGGCCCCAACAGATCGGTTGCCAAACACTTCCATGGGACATTTGGAAGCGAGTGCCTCTTCATTGGGGCCGGATGAACCGGAGCATACACCAAAATCCAGCTACGACCGGTCTTTACGAGATTGATAACGAAAATGGTATTGAATTTGAGACAATTTGAAATATGCTTTTCTCTCCCTGCGAATGAGTTTGACTAGGTTTCCTGGGACAGTCTCGACAATAAGTCGGCGATTTTTTCTGGGTTATACACCACCCGGAAACGGTAGGATTGTAGGATTGTACAAGAGGCTTAAGGTCCGTGGCCAAGTCAAATTCTGCATCGATCAAATAAAAATAAAACTTTTCTACAAGTCCCAAACAGACAAGGAAAGTCAAACGCGAGACTTTCTTTGGGAGTACCTATTTTTTATTTGTGATGCACTCTTGACAGCGAACGAGATAATACGGGGAGTTTTATCTTTGTCTAGTTGCACCAAAACCGCTCCTAATACTACTGGACTAGCGTCCGCAATCAAACTAGTCAGATTTGTTAAGGTAAAATAGGACAGCAACCTTTTCATTTAACTGTTTAAAAGCCAACTTTTGCGCCTCAATCCAGTATAAACTTTCCAACATACGTAACCAAACCTAAAAAAACTGCGGACCTCTTCCTTATTTTTGTGCTCTTTTGTATTACCTTAATCTTGTCTGGACCAGCCTCAATACCCTTGTCAGAGAGGATATGGGCAATAACTTTTTCGTTTTCATCGAGGGTATTGTCAAAAACTATAACGACGTCGATATAGTTCACGGCATTTGGGCACTGTGCCAGCAGCTCCTGAGCTGAGTTCTTTCCAAATAGCAACCTCCTTTACGTGAACAGCCCACGATGTGCAATGAATGTCGTTATCTCCCGGCTTGCATCGTCAAGCTCAAGCTGATGAAAGGCGTTCTCAGAATGATCCGATAAAAGAATCTTGCGTTCTTCAGCTTGGTCATCAATGAGGCGATAATTTTTCCTTTTCATGGCCTTGTTTGCTTTGCGCATGTCTAAACACATCCGAATATCTCAACATTCTTTAAACACGATGACAATTGGTGAAATCCCAGCGCTCCGACCAGCTATTGGCTCTATAATATCAAATTTTAAGGCTTTATCCAGCTTTCTGTTTACCTTGTTGTTGGGTTGTTTGGCAGGCATAAACATCTGAACATCTTCCTATTTCGGGAACGCACCATTCTGCTCAACTAGATTTATGTTTAATCCTAGTTTTAAAACATTGTGTAGCATCGCCGTATCACATCCTATTAGTAAATGTCTGCTGTTTTGTATGACGTAAAACGGAGCAATCACCTCCGGGTCCCTCTTTACGCTTATCGGAGCTTCAAATACTCTCAATATTTTGAGAGGTTGATCTGAAGCATACGAACATACATCCGTTCGATAATTTAGTGCACATGTTGAAAATGGTTGCCGGGTCATCGACCAGTTTCCGCCAATCTGCTTGGCTGCATAGATTGTGTTTGGAACCAGAGCCGATAACCATCTTCATTGTTCCGCAGCAGACTTTGCATTTAATTCGCACACTTGCTTTACCCATATATATACATATGTACATTCCCTCTTCCCCGCTTATGCATTGCACTTTCTATTTACCTGCATTTTTTGGCAGCCGTCGTTTTTTACACTTAGTTAATTTCCTTTCTTTTCCGTCAGTAATTCCGTAATAATCCTTGATTCTCGTCGCCAATTTAACACGTGTTTTTCAGTTTTTACACAGTCGTTGCTTCTCTTCAACTCCCCTTGAACTCAACATATGACGCGAACCACCTCGCGTGGTGGTACATTTATGGATTTAGTGTTGGGCTCGAAACCCGGTCAGCTGACACAATTTCCGACAAATTGTAAAGGAAGTAAAACAATAAAGAGAATTATTTAAGATAATTGCTAAGAAATGGTGTTTTTGTACCTTGTAGTCTCCTTAGTTCTCAATATTCAATAAATGCAAAAGTACAGATGCTCCTAATTACGTTTAATATATTGAATACCAAGATAATTTTTTAATAATTGTAGTAAGCGCATGAAGCAGAGTCGATTCTAATTTGATTGTCTCTAAAATAGGGACCAAATAAAATCACTACAAACAAGAAAGGAAACAAACTTCGGCAAGCCAAAGTTTATATACCCTTGCAGTTATTACTAAACGACTACATTTCGATTTCTATGCCTATATTACTAAAAACAATGAGGCTATGTCGATTTTTCGGTCCATTTTTCCATCGTTTCTATGGCAGCTACATGATATTGTTGTCCGATTATAACTTAATTAAAGCCGTAATATTTAAATAATACCAAAACCCCAAAGAAAAAAAATAATTTAAAACAACAAAGTTATAATTTTTAAAAATTGTTTTTCCGATTGTTCCTATGGGAGTTATATGATATAGTCGCTCGATCCGGCTCGTTCCGACTTATATACTACCTGCAAAAGAAAGACAACTTTTGGGAAAGTTTCAAGCAAATAGCTTTAAAATTGACGGACTAGTAAGCGTAGAAACGGACGGACACACGGACGGACGAACATGGCTAGATCAACTCTCCTGGTGATTCTGATCAAGAATATATATGTATAGGTTTTAAAAATGTCATTATAAACGAAAAAGACAACAATGTCAAAGAAAATTAAATGATAAAAATATTGTTCCACGCATTTTAGTCAAACGCACATCGTCCATAACCGCGTGGTTGCTGGAATAGGAGGCCAAAATTTATTTGTTTAAACAATTTTTATGAACAAATTTTTTAAACAAATTAGATATTTCGCAAGATGCGTATACCTTCCCACGCTGACCCGCGCGCTTGACACCGGTCCACCAAACGGCCGATAACTTTCGTAATTCAAGAGATTTCGACTTGAAATTTTAGGAGAGTAAAATTGAACATGTATCTATCCGAAACTGCAAAAAAAAAATTGATTTTTTTGACCTCACAAGGTGCAAGCCTGCCTTAAATGAAGGTCATGATTGTGACAAGGCAGGAGAACAATGTGTTTTGGGCAGAAGTTCGTACAAAGCTAATAAGCCTGACAAGGAAGTACAAGTGTTCAAACATGAACACGTTTTACAGATATATTTGTGTAGACCGTATCTTACAATGAGGTCATAAATGGTAACCCGAATATGGGATGTCCAGAGAAGGGTCGAATATCCTAGGCACATAAGCGATAACAGATGTACACTATAAAAACCCAACGATAAGTAGGTATGTCTGCGTGGGTCAAAAGATAAGAGTAAAATAAGATTCTCATGTTAGCTACGTAAGAGCTGAATATTAATAAAGAAATCAGTTTGAAATAGTAACTCAACAAATGAAGACGTCCTTATTTCGGGTCGCTCTATTCATTTTGGTCCTTCGAGGAGCTCTAAAAGTCATCCCCCACCAGTGGTAAGAGACTTAGAGTTATAAGCCAGCCATCAAAGGTTAAGAAATAAAATCTCTTCGATTAAAATGGAGGCTATGGGTAAAATTTAATACTTACCAAGTCTACCTAAAGTTGAGGTACCCACATTTAGCGGAGATGCTTAAGACTGGCACCTTTTTCAGGAATTGTATGTGGAATTGATACATACAAGGGAAGGTCTGACTACCTCCCTGAGATTCAATTATTTAAAGTCCGCCCTAAAAGGTGAAGCTCAAAAGGTGGTCGCTCACCTATTATTAGGTTCCGCGGAAAATTATGATTCCGCTTGGGAGCTTCTGACCAAGCGGTTCGAAAATCATCGAAAAATTTTCTCGGAGCAATTGAATTGCTTGATGGACTTGACGGGTTTAAATATTGATTCTGTCAAGCAAATAAAACAGTTTATTGATCCAGCAAATGAAGCAATGCACATCGTAAAGCTGAAGGCCAATCTGACCGACGAAGTAGATGTGTTATTTGCTCATATGGTGTTCAGAAAATTCAATACGCAGAATCTTCAATTATATGAAAATATTAAAAAAACCAAAGACATACAGAAACTATCTGATGTCGAGTGCCTCGACTATTAGATACCCGTTACTCAGCTAAACAACTTGTCCTGCACCAGCAGCTCTGTTTATGTTTATGTTTTTGAGTGCAATAAATTGACTAGAAATATTAAACATACATACTTATATTGGCTAAACACATACATTCTTAAATGGTATTATGTATATTAAAGTCTAAATGTTTGCACAACACGAGTAACGGGTATAGGAATAGCTTTCTTTGAAAGGAGTTATCTTTGCCGGGCAATTGCAACTGTGTACAATGTAAATACATACATATGTATATGCTTACATACATACACACATACGCCATTGTTTGACTCTGACCTCCAATTTGGCTAACTTGATCCTGAACAAGAATATATATACTTTTTAGGGTCGGAAACGCTTCCTTCTACCTGTTACATACTTTTGCACGAATACAATATACCCTTTTACTCTACGAGTAACGGTTATAAAAACCTGTTAAAAAAACCTGTTAAAAAAACCTGTTAAAAAAATGTCAAATGTGGCAAATAGTTTCAACTTTAAACAAGTTAGTTATTCAAATTTCGCAACTCAATGCCACAGATTTATCGGAATGAATCCCGCAGAGCGAATGGAAATCGCTAAAAAAGTGCAACTATGTACAAGATGCCTAAAACATTCTTCTAATCAAAAATGCTTCCTTGTGCAATGAATCGCATCATACGATGCTTCATATAAACATTCAAAAACGGGAAAAAGTCAACACTTGTGTGACTGCCACTCAGGCATTACTTGCAACAGCAAAAATTCAAGTGAAATCTGCCAACGGCGATTTCGAAAGTTTAAGCGCTCTCATTGATAGTGTATCACTATCATATCAGAGGAGGCAGCACAAATACTAAAACTACCAAAAATTAAAACTAAGACGGAAATTAGTGGGATATCTTCTACAGATACTTGTGTATCCAAATATAAAATTAAAATGACATTTAAACCCCCTAATTCGAAGAAGGCGTTAGTGACTGAGGCAATAATATTGCCCAAATTAATGAAAGCTTTACCGATTAAAGAAGTAAATAAAGATAAGACAAAATAGAAAAAATGATTCATTAGCTGACCCGGACTTTAATAAGCCAGACCGAGTTGATGTAATCATTGGAGCCGATCTATATACACAAATTTTAAAAAAGGGTATAGCAAAAAATAATGGTCTATTAGGCCAGAATACAAATTTCGGTTGGATTATTTCTGGGTGCACTAAATCAAAGGGTACTCATTCGATAGTGGCAACTACTATCGAAGTGCAAGATTTAGAACGTTTTTGGGAGTTAGAAAATTAAGATATGAATGATGTAGAAACCGAAGTTTGTGAAAACAATTTTATGAAAACTACCTCTATTTCAAATGGTAGGTATATTGTTCGAATTCCAGTTAAGGACGATTCATCCTTAGGGGAATCAAAGCCACAAGCAATGGCTCGATTGATAAACACGGAGAAGAAGTTTCAGCGAAATGAAAAACTTAGAAATGCCTATAAAACGTTTATGAAAGAATATATTGATCTTGGGCATATGGTTGAGTCGAAAAGGGAAGGAAAATACTACCTACCCCATCAAGCCGTACTTAGAGATTCCAGTCTAACTACAAAGCTAAGAGTAATGTTTGTTGCCTCAGCAAAAACGACTAACAACAAAAGCCTAAATGATATCATGTGGGTTGGGCCTAGAGTTCAGAAAGAAATTTTTTATATAATTTTGAGTTGGCGTAAATGGGAATACGTCATATCAGCGGACATAGAAAAAATCTACCGACAAATATTCATTGATGAAAAAGATCAACAATACCAATTATGGAGAGACTCTCCTGAAGACAAAATAAAATCTTACAAATTAAAAACAGTAACTTATGGGACAGCCTCAGCTCCATATTTAGCTACTAGAGTTCTAGTAGATATAGCAGATAATTGTAAGAATGAAGAAATTGGAAGAATAATTAGAAATGATTTCTACATGGATGATCTCATGACAGGATCCAATTCAGTGGAAAGTGCCTTAAACATTATAGAGCAGATTTCTAGCGAATTTATGAAAGTTAATCTGAATTTGCGGAAATGGATTTCGAATAAGAAAGGAATAATAAAGGTAGTAGAAGATACTGGCGACAACAAGATAATAAGTATCAAAGAAAATGGGTTCGTGAAAACATTGGGACTTCAATGGGAACCACAAAAGGATGAGTTTAAATTCAACGTTAATTTAGAGAATTCTAAAAAAGAAAATAAACAAACAGTACTTTCCACTTTATCTAAAATTTATGATCCGTTAGGATGGTTAGCTCCAGTAACTATCACAGGAAAGCTGTTTGTGCTTTGGCTTTGGCTGTCTGAAAATAGCTGGGATCAAGAGTTATCAAAAGATAATGCCCAAGAATGGACGGCCTATAAAGACAAACTTTTACTATTGGAAAAAATCAGAATACCTAGATGGATCCAAAGTAATTTAAATTCGATTGTTGAACTGCATGAGTTTGCGGACGCGTCTGAAAAAGCATACGCGGCAGTAGAATATGCTAAAGTAGGAAGATTGATTACAATAAAAGCTAGCAAAAGCAGGGTAAATCCAATCAAAAATAGGAAAACAATTCCGAAATTAGAACTGTGCGCAGCTCATCTGTTGAGTAAATTAATACAAAAGGTCAAAGAATCTATTAATCAATCTAAAATATACGCATGGAGTGATTCTACTATAACGTTGGCTTGGATTAAAAGTGGTCAAAGCAAAGTCAAATTTATTAAACATAGGACAGATAATATTCGTAGATATACAGAAGTAGAATGGAATCACGTCAAATCAGAAGATAATCCAGCGGACGCGGCGTGAAGGGGAATTTCTTTGAGTGAACTGATAAATTTTGATCTTTGGTGGAATGGACCAAATTGGTTAAAAGCTGAGGAAGAAACAGGTGTCCATATCGTGCTGACAGCTGATAAGGATTTTATTCATAATCTCTTATAAAAATATTCATGCATATAAAAATTAAAAAGAGTGATATGCTACATTGTTCGATTTATTAATATGAAAACAAAAAAATATCTTAACCGTGTTATTTATCGGTTAAGGAAATGAGATATGCAGAACAAATAATAATAAAAAAGGAGCAGGCGTATTAACAGTTTAAATAATAATAAAGAAGTTAAAATTTCTTCAAAAATTCTAAGTTTACATCCATTTATTGATCAGGATAAAATTATCAGAGTAGGCGGTAGATTACAAAATTACAATGCTAGATTCGAGATAAAACATCCAATTATTCTCGACAAAGGGCATATTTCTTCATTAATTATAGAGGATGCTCATAACCAAACCTTACATGGTGGAATAAATTTGATGAGAACATACATTCAAAGAAAATATTGGATATTTGGATTGAGAAATTCATTAAAGAAATAATTAAATGAGTGTACGAAATGTGCAAGATATCGACAGGTCACGGCACAAAAAGTAATGGGAAATCTACCCAAATATAGGGTAACAATGTCGTACCCATTTCTAAATACAGGTATTGATTACGCAGGACCCTATTATATAAGATGTTCTAAGAATAGAGGTCAAAAAACATACCAAGAGTATATAGCTGTCTTTGTGTGTATGGTAACAAAGGCAATACACTTAGAAGTAGTAAGCGATTTAACTTCTGACGCGTTTCTAGCTGCGCTTAGAAGGTTTATAGCAAGAAGAGGGAAGTGTGCGGAATAAATATTCCGATAATGGAACAAATTTTGTAGGCGCAGCAAGAAAATTAGACGAAGAGTTGGTGAAAGCAATTAAGGAAAATTCCGCGGTGGCAAAACAACTCGGAAAAGAAGGGATTGAGTGGCATTTTATCCCCTTAGCAGGACCTCACTTTGGAGGTATCTGGGAGGGCGGGGTAAAATCTATGAAATACCATCTAAAACGAGTTATTGGTGACGGAAACTTGACATACGAAGAGATGTCAACACTATTATGCCAAATAGAAGGAGTGTTGAATTCACGACCCCTATATTTATCCGATAATGATATAGAGGAAAATGAAGTACTTACACCTGGTCACTTTGTGATAGGACGGCCACCGTTGGATGTGATTGAGCCTATAAATGAAGATGAAAAAATAGGGTATCTGGATAGGTGAAAATTAATCCAAAAAATTAAAAGAGATTTTTGGATAAAATGGAAAGATGACTACTTGCATACCCTACAACAGAGGTATAAATGGTAACCCGAATATGGGATGCCCAGAGAATAACAGATGTGCACTATAAAAACCCAACGATAAGCAGGTATGTCTGCGTGGGTCATAAGATAAGGATAAAATAAGATTCTCATGTTAGCTACGTAAGAGTTGAATATTAATAAAGAAATCAGTTTGAAATAGTAACTCAACAAATGAAGACGTCCTTATTTCGGGTCGCTCTATTCAACAAGTTTGGTACCCACTTTAAGACTTTTGTTGTTTCTTTCATAATTGCTCTGGACAGGGAGGGAAATGGAATACAGAGGGACCCGAGCAGACCCGAGCTGAACAAAATGGACCGTTCCCAAACACTTTATTCTATTAGATGCAATACAAAATTTAGTCTTAATATTTTTTTTATTCATAACAATATATAAGAATACAAGAATTGAAAATTTCATCTGTCATGATTTCTTAATTTAAAAATGACCTTCACAATTTTCTGTCAGCACTTGATATAAAAAGACATTGACGGTAATGCCGACTCCCCACAGTTAGGCGATGTTTTTTCTATGCAACTCGGAGTTTTTCTTCTAGGCAGTGAAAATTGAAACATTTACTACGAAAATTTAAAAAATAATGGCGGGTAACTTTTGAAAAAGGTGTTTATACTTGTAATTAATTAATTACTGCTCCATCAGTGTGGCAGCACTAAGAGTTGCTCCACTCTTTCCTAGGCGCATACCGTACTCACAAAGTGGAGCAGAGCATGGAGAACGAGAGTATGTCCCCAGACTTATTTTTGTGGTTTACAATTACTAATAAAATATATTGATTGCACGTACTAGGGCATACTTTTTGAAGGTGTTTTTTTTTTTTTTTTTTTTCGCGCGGAGTCCCACGGCCCACTTACCCGCCCAACCGACCGAGGGGCGCAGCCGTGTATCGTACGGCACGATTCGCGACAAGATAGACGCGAGATAAGGAAATATAGGTAAAAGTCCGGGGCAAAAAATGTAATGGTAATCAATTTTGTGCCAATGAAGCTAGTATTAATCGTTTTAAGAGCGGCAGAGAGTCAAGATTTGAGATTATAGGAAAAAATCTATTATAGTCAGAACACAATACTCTGAAAGGCTCATGCAAGGCATAGTTAGATCTACAATGATTTAATAGTAGGGGAATATAATTTCTAATCTACTTGGCACAGAAAAGTTTAGCCGACTTACCAAGTCGGGGAGTCCATATCACCATGTATAAGGTTATAAATGAAGACAGTACCAAGCATCGTTCTACGGTTGGCTAGGGGGGGTAAATTAATCAACAGAAGTCTACTAGAATAAGAAGGTAAGTTAAGATTTGCATCCCAGTTTAGGCGCCGTAAAGCAAAAAGAAGAAAGTTTTTTTGTACTGATTCAATACGACCAATATGTATTCCGTATTGCGGACTCCAGACGGGAGACCCATACTCCAGAATCGGACGGACTAACGAAATAAATAAAGTTTTAGTTAAATAAGGATCATCGAATTCTTTTGACCACCTTTTAATAAATCCAAGCACTCCTCTGGCTTTATTAACCATGGACGAAATGTGGTTTGAAAATTTTAGTTTAGGGTCCAAGAGAACGCCAAGATCGTTTACAAGAGTTATTCTATCCAAAGAGCTGCCACTTAATGTGTAAGTCGCGTATATCGGATTGACCCGATAAAAAGTCATCAGCTTGCACTTGGATGCGTTTAAATTTAGTAAATTATCTCGGCACCAGTTTTGAAAATTATCTAGATCGGATTGCAAGTCTAAATGGCAGGAAATGTCCTTATACTGCAGGCACAACTTAACATCATCTGCGTACATAAGTACGCGAGAATGACTTATAATTGAGGGAAGATCGTTAATAAATAATGTAAAAAGTAACGGACCCAGATGGCTCCCTTGTGGGACACCGGAGGTAACACGGAGAATTTCAGAAATTGAATTTTTAAAAAGGACCCTTTGTGACCTGCCATTCAGATAACTTGAAATCCATTTAAGCAGATCAACTGGAAAACCTAACAGGTCAAGTTTTTGAATAAGAAGTAAGTGATTTACAGAGTCAAATGCTTTACTAAAGTCAGTGTAAATGTCGTCTGTTTGAAAACTACTATTGAAGCCTTTTATCACAAATGTAGTGAGCTCTAGAAGGTTTGTGATTGTGGATCTACGTTTAATAAATCCGTGTTGACACGGAGAAATAATTGATCTACAAAGGTGCTGCAAATGAGGAGTAATAATTTTTTCAAAAAGCTTAGGAATAGCTGACAACTTAGAAATACCTCTGTAGTTACTGGCTTCTAACTTATTACCTTTTTTGAAAAGTGGAATAACAAATGATTCCTTCCAAATATTTGGGAATTTGGAAGTTTCTAGAGATAAGGTAAACAACTTGTGAAGAGGTTTGCACAGGGCCTTAGCGCAATACCTAAGCACGCACCCAGGAATACCATTGGGCCCTGGCGAATAAACAGGCTTAATACGAAGAAGATCCAAAAGAAGAGAGCTTTCTGTTAAAGTGGGACAGAATATGAGGTTTGACTTGGATATGGTGTAAGAATAAGGCTGTGATGAATAATCTAAAGTAGAGTAAGTCGTTTGAAAAAATTGGGCAAATAAATCGGCTATTGCCTGATCTGTGGTTGCCGTCATGTTTTCGAACGACAGCGAGGAAGGAAAAGAATTAGATTTACGCTTGGTGTTAACGAAATTATAAAACTGTTTCGGGTCCTGAGAGAACTGGACCTTACAACGGTTTAAGTAACTATTATAACACTGAGCATTAAGCACGGTAAATCTTGACCGAGCACTTAAATATCTAGTAAAAACAGATTGAGAACCGGTATTTTTATATTTCCTAAAAAGTCTGGACTTTACATTTCTTAAGTGTGTCAACTCTTTGCTAAACCAAGGTGATTTATTGGAAATTGACGGATAGTACCACGGAACACAGGAATTAAAAAATGAGTTTATTGCAGTGTAAAAAACATTAACTGCATCGGACATATTATTGCATAAGTAAAGATCAGACCAATTAAAGCCAGAAATAAAATTATTTAGCCTCAGAAAGTCTGCCTTGCGAAAACAATGTATTCGTTTGGATGATTTTTCTGATTTTTCTTCTATAACTCTACCCGTATCAAATGAAAGTTCAACTGTAGGGTGATATGGATCTTCAGGTTGAGTGAGTGGTGCTACTCTGGACATAAACACACCTTCAGGATTTGATACAAAACACAAATCACTTGGCGACCTAAAGAATTTCGAACATGGTTTACTTGAGATAAAGATATGTCAAGCAGGCCGTCAATAAAATCATGCTGTGCTATAGGTAGTAAGACATTCGATCCATCCTCAGTGGACCAAGTAACTCCAGGTATGTTAAAATCACCTAGAACTACCAACTGATCCCTATCGGAAAGCTTATTTGCAACAGACTTAATAACGGAAAGGTGATTTAAATAATCAGGAAGTTCAGACAACGGCGGAATATATGAGCAAGTTATGTAAATAGAGCTACCAGGAAGCAATAACTTTACACAAATAAATTCAATGGTATTGAATTCATCAAAAAATAACTCCTCAGACGGGAGGTTTGAATCAACTCCAATTAAGACTCCACCTCCCCGTCTAGAGGGACGGTCATACCTATATATTGTGTACTTACCTGGAAAAACTTCGGAGCTAAAGATCTCCGGCTTTAACCAGGTTTCTGTAAACACAATAATATGAGATGCAAAGGAAAGGCTATCGGAATACAATTTAGTGAGTTTGCTACGCAAACCTCTTGCATTCTGATAGGAAAGAAGGAGGTTAGAAGTTAGTTTTTTGAAATTGGTACACTGGTTTGGCCTCGACTAGGAAGTTTTACTCCCACGGGCCCCTTCTTCTTTATCTTAGCCTCGAACTCTTTTACAACCATATTATCCGGCCAAAAGTCGCCCGAGCATATGGCTTCAAAAAGCTCGTTAGGGACAGTTATCTTGAAAGATGAAATGTCTCTAGCATAAGAAAACTTAAACTTTTCCACCTTTACACTATTACAATCGGCTTTAGTTTTGTCTTGTATATAAGACAATACATCAGAAGATGTTTGATCAGGGGAAAGCCGAGAAACGAAAATTTGTTTCTTTAGTGGAACCACTGAAAGGGATTTTGGTGGAGCAGACATTGTTTCTGCAAAACCAACTTGAGCCGGTTGTCCGGACTCAGTAGTCCCTTGTGGTGGTGATGCTACATTCTGAGAGATAGGTGGATCCACTAATTGTGAAACCACTACGGACAAATCGGAATTCTTGGAAGTCCCTGGTTGCATGCATTCTGTTACGGATTGTTCGGATACCGAATCTTTTTTAGCTGCTGATCTTAGCAACATTTGAGGGTTTGCTGAAATCAGCTGCTGATCCGCCGGAATGCTCTGTTGTTCTTTTGATTTCGTTTGCGGGGTGTTCCCCTTTTGCTCCTTACCACCAGCGGCCTTTTTGCGCTTAGGGGACTCTTCTAATAGCTTACGACTATTAAACTGCGAGTCCAGCGCAGAGAGGAGATCATCAGCTCGGCGAAAACTATCTCTAGCAACACCGAAACAGCTAATCAGCCCCTTTAGTTTGGCTCATGAACGATTTCATCTCGTTCGCAACCTCGACACAAGCGTCACAACAAAACTGCAAATTGGGCCCCTTTGAGAGGTCATCACTTGTCCGGCCAGTAAAACCGACGCACTTGGTGTGCACCATATTTTCACACAGCCAGCAAGTCATATTAGACTGGTCAGCCCTGATTACGAGGCTGCATTTTTTGCAGAAGCAGACTAAATTTTTATTATTCATTTTATCTATTGGAACCACTGTACCAAGAAAACGAATTGAAATTTTTAAGCAAGCAGTTATAAGTACCGCAAGAGCGCAGAAACTGCACGCTTAGAACTTTCAAAGCAAAGAGAGCAAGAGAGCGGGAGCGTAAATTAGTTAAAGTGCATGCACAAAAGAGAAACAGCGGGGATATAAGAAAAGAAAACACAGATAAGAATTACGAAAACTAAAACAATTTATTAGTATAATTACAAGTGCACTCGCGAAGCGAACGGAGTTTAAATGTTTAATTGAATAACCGGAAGAAAATGAAAATTGTTTTAATAAAACCCACCGATCGGAATAAACGAAACAAAAATACAAAATTCGAAGCGCACAAAAAAAACACGACCGTTGTGTTAGATGTGGACCCCAATGACATGGAAGCCTCTGCAGCGGAAGACAACGCTCAGTCAGCTCTGCGGCCTCCGCAAGGCGCGAAAAGGTGGACCACAAGGCCGAGCTTGTGGAGATAGCGCTCGAGAAAAGCTGGAGGAGCAGCGGGCGCATACCGAGATCATGACATTTAATTGAGTTTGGCTGTCTGCCATCCTTAACATTTAAAATAAAATAATATAATATTGTCAAATAACTCCCTTCCGCTTTTTTGCTCTTTATTCAATGCTTTATAAAAATTGATACAGTGAACGGATTTAGCTAAAATATGCGCCGTTTTGTTCGATAATGTGTTCCCATTTAGACGGCAACTTCATAATACCCCCATCGTAGAAACTTTCCTCCTTATTTGCGAAAAACTCTGACAGCCACAAAACTTTTCTGGCCGTCAATCCCGGCTTGGCCACTGTTTTGGACGATTCACCGGCCTTCAACAACCACCGTTTTCGCTTGATATTGTCGTATGTGATCCATTTTTCGTCGCCAGTCACCATCCGCTTCAAAAATGGGTCGAGTTCATTCCGTTTCAGCAGCATATCGCAGGCGTTGATTCTGTCCATCAGGCACCCAAACATCCAGCTTTGTTTTGTGTTCAGCCTTCTGCAGATGGTTTAAAACGGTTTGGTGACTAACTCTTATCTCCTCGGCGATGTAACGAGATGTCGTTAGCGAACTCCATGTTTACACATGTATAACTTTTCAACGAAATAACCAAACTTGTTATGAATAGCGTCGAAAGCCGCCAAATTCAAAAACAAAAAAAAACGGAAGGGAGATATTTGACAACCTGATATATGAAACTATAATAAAAAAAAAAAAAAACATTTATATATTATATAATGAACTTGATTTGTTACCACTTAGACAATGCGTGTTGCGATGTACGCGTAGATCACTTGCAGTCTGTTACCAAGTATCATTTAGAACGCTGTTGTGCTAATTTTAAATGTTGTGCAAAATGAAACGGGCTAAAATGATAAGCCACAGCTGTTCAGATCAGCTGTTAGCGGATGTTGGATGGTGGATGTGCTCTGTGCGAATCGGAGTTTCACATTTATCAAAAATCCCAACCGTTTCGAACGGATGGAAGAGAGCATAAAAAGACAAGACCCCAGTTTAATTTTCCACCATATTCCCATCGTTCCACCATAAAATTCGGTAATATGAAAAGGCTATTAAGGTTTGTTTCTCTGGCGTTAAGTTTTCAGTTAAACGAGTTTATTTCAAAACTATTTTTTTTAGAAATGTTAAGCATAGGGTGCAAGTAAGGTGAGTTTATGCTGTGTTTGTCTGAATCTGAAGTTATCCAAGTTACATTTTTTTAATTGGGTGAAACTTTAGTAGTTTACAAAAAATATTTTTCTTATGCCCTCTTCCCACAGAGATCCATCCACCATCCGTTGAACGGATGGTCCATAAGGTTTTTGCCGTTCCGAAAATTCCCAGTTAGTTCCCCATCCAAATTTGACGGACTTTTTTATGCGATAGTTAGGCGATGTTTTTTTGGTGCAACTCTGTGTTCTTCTTCTAGACCGTGAAAATTGAAACATTCACTACGAAAATTAAAAAAAATAATGGCGGCCAATTCAAAAAATGCTGTTTTTACTTGTAATAATTAATTAATTACTGCGCCATCCGTGTGGCGGCATTAGGTGCTCCACTCTTTCCTAGGCCCATACCGTACTCACAACATGGATCAGAACATTAAAAATGAAATAAAATATATAATTATTATAAACCAAAAAACAAACATTTTTATATAATGAACTTGATTGGTTACCAGTTAGACAATAATAGGCAAAAGCGGTTCATATTTTTTCTGCAGGCTGACAAAAATCTGCAGACAGATTACTTCGATTTGGTTGTTCGCGTAGATCACTTGCTGTTGTGCTCATTTTAAATGTTGTGCAAAATGCAACGGGCTAAAATGATGAGCCACAGCTGTTCAGATCAGCTGTTATTGGATGGTGGATGGTGGATGTGCTCTGTGGGAATCGGAGTTTCACATTTGTCAAAAATCCCAACCGTTTCGAACGGATGGACTCTATGGGAAGAGGGCATTATAAATAAATTATAGAACAATTATTTAACTTATATTAAATGCTTTATAGCACATTTTAAAACCAAAGAGAAAAAAAAACTTTATTCGAAAAAACCAAAAAACGTAAGCCCACAAGTATTAGTTTAGATTAATGGAAATATTGTTTGATTTTTATTGAAAGTCACTGGTACACATAGGTTTATACAGGCTATCTCCAATGGTATGCGTTTTCTTTATGTTGTTAGTGTGAATAAATTATAAAACATCGATGCATTGATGTTTTTATCGAGAGTTTCTCCACCAGCGTGACCGAATATGGTATTTTAAATACTTTCTGGTATTTTATCAGCTCTGATTTTGCTCAAAAGTATTTTAATGGTATGTAGGTATTTAGTATTTTTTTCTTGGACTTTATGGTATTATTTGGTATTTGATTATGAATTTGTCAATGATCCCCAAATAATTGACAATGAGTATCGAACAATGAAAACTGACGACTATAAATGCTTTTGACTAAAAATCTCAATTGCGATACATTCTGGTACGAATTGAGTCAGGTAAAAGATATAAATAATTGCTATAAATATTCGTATATTTCGAAATTTGCTCAATCTATGTTAATTTTTCACGTTTCTATTGCGTCGTGCGAACGCTTATTCTCTTAAATTAATTTAATCAAAACGAAAAATCGAAACCGGTTTAAAAATGTAAATGTATCACATATATTACATGTAAAACAATCATTGCGCGAAAATGGGTGCAATAATTTCAAGCCCAATATATATAATTAAATGTAATATTCTGATCTTAAAAGAAACTTACAAGACTGGAAAAAGAAGTTCCTTTATTAATTTATTTTAAGAACATGTTACTCGATGACTGGACAACGAAGTTTCTCTATTATTTTATTTATAGAAATAATATAAAATAATTAAATATATTTTGGAATATGGAATTGAATACGAATGCATATTGTTTTAGTTTAATGTTGGACTGAAATATTATTAATCTTGTAAAATGAAATAAAAAACCAACATTTTTTTTAATGGGAAAAACCTTATTTTTTCTATATATAATAAGTCAATTATTATTTTTACATATTACATATTATAATTTGAATTTCCAGGCGATTTATTTGTTATGGTATTTATAGTGGTATTTTGTAAAATATGAAATAGTATTTTATGGTATATTTTGAGACTAAATTGGTATTTCTCGTTTGGTCCGGCGCGGTCACGCTGTTCTCCACCCCTATTGCTAAAGTATATGGTTATCTTTGTTTCTTTTTTAAAACTATTAATATGGTAAATATATTTGTAATATCTGTATATTTAAATACAAATTTTATGATTAACCAAATGTCCTGGGGGATATCCGAAAAACAAAATAAAACTGTCTCTGACCGTTTTTTTTTTACAAGAAACTAAGTTTGCGTTATAAGCACAGCTATGCAAACGCACCCAAATAAGATATGGAAAGAAATCGTGGATTGGAGCTAAGATAAAGTGCACATTAAATCACAAATTTGAAAACTATCCGAAATTACATATATACGTACATACATACATATATGTATGTACATAAAATGTGTTTTATTTGGAAATTGATTAACGTCAGTTTTTCTTTATTTGTTGTGGTTTTTTCTGTACTTGATTTGGTAGATTTACAATAAAAGAATATATGCACATAATATAAGTAAAGTTATTTATTTTAATTGAGACAAGGAAAACTTGTAAGTAAGTATGTACATACAATTTGTCTTTGTAAACGGTGAATTTTTGCTAAACTTTCTCTTTTACTTTAACTCTTATTCATTCATATTCTGACATTTCCAGCATTAGTAAAAAAAAAAATTTTTTTTAATTTCAGTTTACTTGATTTTCTTTAATTTTATGGCACTGAGATATACATATGTAAATATTCACGCATGCATAAATATGGACGGCAATCAAAAATCAAGAAGCGGCGTATTTTTATTATTCGTTGCAGTAATACTGGGTTTGTATTTCTTTTCCATTGATACGTTTTTGGTAGGCCACACAACGAAGAAAAGTATTTCTAAGCTATAAAACTAAGCGTTAATTCGTGGATTCTTTTCTATATTTTATAACCTTGCAGAGGGCATTATATTTTTTATAAGTTTGCTACGCAGTGCAAACTGCCTGTCCGTCTTACCGCCCATCCGTCCGTCCCTCTATCCGTCCGTCCGTTCCTACGCAAGCTAGTCCCTCAGTTTTAAAGTTATCTGCTTGGAATTTTTCCCAAAAGTTGTCTATTTCAGGTAGAATATACATAAGTCGGAACGAGCCGGATAGGGCAACTATATCATAAGCTCCCATGGGAACAATCGGGAAAAAAATTAAAAAATGTAAAACTTTAATTTTTAATTTTTTTCTTTGGGATTTGTTAACATTTAAATACTTTGGAACTACGATTTTAATTCATATATGTAGCTTCCATAAGAAAATTAAAAAAAAAAAATTAAAAAAATAGTTTTTGATTTTAAAATGTTTGAAATGAAAAAAACTTTTACCAGAATAAAATTTTTTTTAAAATTCCGTAAAAAAATGCGGTTTGAAAAAAGATAATTTTTTTGTTTTACTTTTTACTTATTTTTTTGTATAGTAATTTGTCAAAATTAAAAACACTGCCTGACAGACCAGATATAGACCGTCCCAACCAAAACACCTCTCTAGTAGTTGTTGAATGCTGTCGTATTCGCAACTTGGTTGTTATCGACATTTTGTTACATTTAGATTATTATGGCCATTTTCAGTGAATATAAACATAGTTTCACTCACGCCAGTTTTCCGGTTTTGGTTTTGATTTGCAAAATTAAGGAAAACATCAAACAGTCTACGCTTCTCACTGAACATTTTAACAAATGGAGGGAAAAAATCAAAAAACCCACAAAAGTCGATTGCAGGAGTTTACATGTGAGGACAAAATAACATTTATATTATCTGAGGTGCCTCTTGACAGAGCAAAGTGTTTCTTAGGTCAAAAATGTACTAAAAAAAACACTAAAAGTGCAGCTATGAACTTTAAATTAGCAAATAATTATCAGTAAATTAAAAAAACTGTTAAATTAAAATTATTTTGTTTTTTAATTTCTTTGTACAGCGGCAGACTTGTCTTGCCAAGGTAGTTGATAATATCTTTTTAAGGCCTTTTCCCGCAAATACGATATTTGAATTTTAACTGCTAGTCAACAAACCCAGCTGATTGACAGTAAGACCGTAGTACGCTCAGTTCGGATGAACTCTCGAAATTTTGGTCACACTGGAAAGAATAAAGTTTTTACGCTGGCGAAATCGTTTGTCGATCTGAGTACTAGGCTATATCGTCGACAAAATCCTCGCCAAAACGCTCCATAAAAAAGACACTATTTATCGTCTGAATTTGGTACTGTGGCTCAAAATTTCCAACCCTATAAAATATCAAACAAAAACACCTCTTAATTTCTGATGTAACAATTTGTGATGAAAAATGATTTTACATTCAAGTTAATAAATACACTTGTAAAAATTTTCTCATTCGACGACCCTCCAAATTATTAAGGCTTTTGCACACACAGACATTTTATATGGCTGACTGAAGAAATTTTAAAAATGTTAATTATTATTTATTTCCATATTTTTTAAATAAGGTACTTAGATTGCGTAATTATAATTTATAATTACTTTTTCAACGTCATATAGCAAATGTCTGTAACTCAAGTTGTTTTAAAGCTTTTCCTAGCTTACTTTCCGGTGAACTAGAGTCTTTTAAAACGTCATAAGATAAAAGTTGCCTAAGACAATAAAAATCATTTTAGGGATCCTACAATAAAATATTTCTTAAGCCGATAAACAAAAATCTTAAAATGTGGTAGGTTTTGCACACCGGTCCCAACAGCTCATTTTTTTTAAATCATTGCTTTTAAACTTTCACAGCTATTTTCCCTAAATCAATTAATTGTATTAAAGTATTAATGCAGTATAGTATGCACACTATTTTTTTTTTGATTGGTGTAATACTCTTTATGATCTCGGGGGTAAGGTATTAAAATTTTTTTTTTTGTTAAAAAAAAAATTTTTTTCTGAATGCACAACATTTGAAATATTGCCTTAAAATTTTAGATTAATTGCATTCGATTTTTGAGTAACCAAAACTTTAAAGCGTTTTTTTAAAACTCACGTTTTCAAAATCTGTGCCCCTCATAACTTCAAAACTCCTGCACCGATCCTTTTGAAATTTTAAACCCTGTTTTACAAGGTATCGCTGCCGAGTTTTTTTTTTGTTCATAATATTTATTTCACAATGACAAAAAAACCCGACAGCGTTACCTGGAACAAACTATTATCTAACGAATGAACTTGGACTTTTTGATTTATGATGATCCAGCACCGAGCTATGAGGGCACCGCAATTCAACTTTTTTTTGAGACACGTCCGGACAATTGCTACCATTGCCAAATTTTTATACCCTTCCAGAGGGTATTATAATTTTAGTCAAAAGTTTGCAACGCAGTGAAGGAGAAATTTCCGACCCTATAAAGTATATGAATTCTTGATTAGCATCACCAGGAGAGTTGATCTAGCCATGTTCGTCTGTCCGTCCGTCCGTTTCTACGCAAACTAGTCCCTCAATTTAAAGCTATGTATGTGCTTGAAACTTTCCCAAAAATTGTCTTTCTACTGCAGGTAGTGAGTCGGTAAGTCATTTAGCTCCCATAGCTCCCATTCAAGTATAAATGTATAATTAACATTTAATCATTTTTTGAATGCGCAAAAGTTTATGCTAAGCTAATTTTAAATAATCGACAAAATTTTAAAAATACAATTTTTAATTTAATTATTTTTTTAATTTATTACTGAGTCGCCTAAAGTTATCTGTGCCTAATTAAATTACCAGGAACTTTATTCCTATTACTTTAAAATATTTTAGATCTATCATATGTATGAACTTTTAGAAAAACTGTGTAATGACTATAATAAACTTTAGCATATTATTTCTACTAACTTTTAATTATTTAAAAAAAGTGTAATCCAATAATTTTGGCACTTAGGCACAGCCAGTCTAGAACACCTCTTCGAAAAAATGGTGACGTTCTACTAAATTGGTTTTTTCACTACCAATTATGGGTACGACTCCTGGTTATGGTATTTCGCTAAAACCAAAAATTCCGATATCTGAGAAAATCACGTCTTAACGCAGTAAAAAAGTCGTGACTATCGCATACAAAATATCTGATATCAATTTTTGTGATGAAAATTAGGTATTCCACTAAATAAGCATGGTAATCATGGTTTCCTGTTATACATCCCTCTATTAAGGATAAACCTGTTTGTTAGTCATATTTATTAATATTATATATTTTTAAAATTTTTGTTAATATTGAATGACTAAATTATTGAACTAAATAAAACGTTGTGGCAAAATAGATAAATAAACTAATTTTTATAACTGCGAGGGTATAAAGACTTGAACTTTCCAAAGCTATCTTTAGAATTTACAAAATATTTTATTTATTTATTTTTAAATTTAATGTAAAATTGGGAAAGCGTAAAGAATTTGTTGTTTTTTTATTTTATGCCCGAATGGATTGCGTTTTGCAACATGTATGAATGTTCGGCTACCAACTATCATCTCTTGTCTCGCCAATAAAGTTAGCGGTAAATGTCAATAGGATTGTGCAGTGGGATGTCTTGGTGATTAAAACTCTCTGCGGTAAAACATTACTTAAATGTTAAGTTCGTAGGGATCCATATGAATATATTAAAGTCCTAAACTCTCACCCGCTTAGACTCTGCGCTTTGGTACATTTAAGCATTTTTGTCTCTGCGCATTGACTATGAGAAAAGTGTATATAAACTTTTTTGGTTTTTAAATATATTTTTGTATTTTTTCACATCAACACCTACTACAACGAGGACGGAAGCTAACTTCGGCAAGCCGAAGTTTAATACCCTTGCAGACTTTGCCGCAATTGCTAAAATTGAAAAAGTAGCGAAAGGAATAAGGAATATACATAAATAAATTAGATTCCATGTCAATAGCTTTTATACTGCAAAAATGTCATATAAAAATAGAAAAAAAACCGATATTTTCGCAGTCTTTAACAATTTTTCCTACGGAAGCTATAAGAAATAGACGTCCGATCGGCAAGCGCTTTTACCCTGATCAAGATATGCGTAAATAAATAAGACTTGGAAAAATGTATGTCAATAGCTTACACACTGCGCGAAATATTCTGAAAAACATCAAATTTGGACCGATTTCACCCGATTGTTCCTATGGGAGCTATAGGATATAGACGTCCGATCGGCACGTGATTTTACCTTGATCAAGGTATGCATAAAAGAATACGATTTGGAAAATTTTATGTCAATAACTTATATACTGTGCGAAATATCCTAAAATCATAAAATTTTAACCGATTTCACCCTATTGTTCCTATGGGAGCTATAAGATATAGACGTCCGATCCGCACGCGCTTTTACCCTGATCAAGGTATGCATAAAAAAAACGATTTGGAAAGATTCATGTCAATAGCTTTTACACTGCGCAAAATATCATCAATTCTTGCAAGATATATCCGATTGTTCCTATGGGGGCTAAAGGATATACACGTCGGATCGGGGTGATACAAATGTTTTAGGACGACTGTGAAAGTTCCAGATCGCTATCTTTTAAACTGAGCTCGCAAACCGTATTGAAACAGACGGACAGATCCTGATCAAGAATATATATACTTTATAGGGTCGGAAACGTCTCCTTCATTGCGTTACAAACTTCTGATCAAAATTATAATACCCTCTGCAAGGGTATCAAAACGGTTATTATTAAGGTTTTTTGTTGGACATGAAAAAGAAAATAATATTTATATTCTAATTTCAGTCAAAAACACATTGGCTGATGTGTTACAATGTTATAAGTGCTCCGTATCTATAGAAAAATATGTGGTAGACAATAAAACGATGACGACACCACTATGCTCAAAGTTTCTAGAGTCTTCTAATTATATGGTGCAGTGTCCGTATTCAACAATGTGTTTGAAATCTATTTCAATACTACACCTACAAAATGGACAAGAAAAAGAAGCTATTACCAGGGGATGCGCTCAACAAAAAAATACTACACAGGTGTGATAGTTTAATGAAACGAAATATTATAACAATCTCTAACTTATTTTTAGATTTTTCGCAATAAGCAGTGGGAACAAGAACATTTGGTTCAAGAAGTGTATGATGAAGGATGTAGACCCATAAACAACGATTTTTCAGGAGGATCAATAAAAAGACATTGCTATTGCCGCGGAAATCTTTGTAATACAGCTGGGTCTTTTAACGTTAAAAGTAATTTGTTACTTACGCTGTTTTTTATTTGTACCAAAAGTTTTAAAACAACCGATAACTTGAGTAGCTTACTCTGGTAACTGTCTTTATTTTGAGTCTCTATTTTAAGGTACAGTTTTGACACAATGCGTCCACAGTGTTGATAATGGACCAGTTGTTACATAAGAAAAGGTTTTTGTTTACTAAGTTTTCCAAGAAGGTTTTTCTTTGTATATAATAATTTTAAAATAAAGAATCATAATAAAGTACGAAAGATGTTAGGAAATAATTAAATTAGCTGTATTAATTTGCTTAATAATTTTGGAGGTTTTTATAGATTATTAAACATCTAATAAGTAAAAATACGACTCCTAATATAACAAACTTTTACAATACCTATTAAAATTTGTTTTTAAATGCGTGGTACGAGTACCAGGAGCTACTAATGGTTTATATTCACAGCAAAAACCTTTTGGTAGAATAAAAAGCATAACAAGTAATATTTTTGTATAGCTATGAACATACACTTTAAATCTTTTATGAAAACGCACTTCCTGCTTTTTTGGGAAATAGAAAACATAGTCGGCAAAGGTTAGATTTAATGAGCAGGGCAAGGGTGCCCGAATCCAACTTTGAGTTTTGAACACAGCAGGGGAGGAGCAAGGTACGGGTTCTCGGGGTCGAATGTACATACCCCAGGTGGGAAAAATTTCCGGAAAATCGCCCCAGCGATGGTGAAAAGAACACAAAAAATTAATTCTATCAAATACTGCCTTTTTTATTGGGACATGGAAAACGGAAATCACCTTAAGAGGACACCTGAGGTGGGAATTTCTGTTTTTAGTTTGAAGTGCTTTGAGACGGCAACAACGAGATACTGGTGATCAGGTGATCGGCCTACAAGAAGTAAACAAACCGAAAAGGAGATAAGAACGTAAAAATTTATTTTTCCGGTCTATCAAATGGATAATAACGCAAAACTAAATACATATTTTGCATTAGCAAGTGTAATGTTTTTATCAGCTAATTGTTTATCCACTGTTGTAGGCGAATTGGTGAAGAAGGATGGTACCAGAAATATTGGGAGACAACGATATAAAAGAATTGTCTTTACTAGAAATGCCAACAGTTTAAGCCCAAGGACTCCAAGGACTTAAAAAGACCTTTCGGGCACACGAATCGCAACAGCGAGTTGTAGCAAATGTATTTAGGGAAGAAAAAGGTGCCGTAGCAGAATTTGGTCGCACAAAAGCTACAGTATTAAAATTAGTTAAAAAAAACATTATCAACACTAAGTCGCAAAATAAATTCGCAAATGCATTTTAGGGAACGACCAATATTTTCTTCAGTTGAATTGTCAAATAGCTGAGCCTTGTAACTGAAAGGTTTTACAATTTGTATGGTTTAAAAATATGATTAATTTTCAATTTTAGTTCGTTTTTTAGGTAATAACCTATCAACGACTAAAATTTTACTCCCTAATGCCAAAATAAATCATTTGTGTTGTGGTACTAGTATTCTACAGAGTTGTCACTTAGGCCCGGAGGTTGTTTATTTATTATTTCTGAATTCGATAAAAGTTGAAATTTTATTATACAGCTGACAAACAGACGACCCAAACTTTTTTCGTTTTATTTCTTTATCGAACATAATGATTAATGCCACAGAAATGAGCGCTGATTGCGATTAAGGGAAGGGTTTTTCACTGAGTCGCAATCATCGGAATTTTTCCTAAGTGCATAGATCTCCGATCTTAGATTAAAAGTTACGTACTGTTTGTTTCAATGTTAAAAAAACAGGAGAATACATTTTTAACTTTATTCTTGAGTAAATAATAATAATGCATTTTAAAGAGCAGAACTAGAACAACTGGAATCCGATTTTTTTAAATTTTGATGGAACATAATTCGGAGTCGCCAAACAAGAAATTTTACTGGGCAACTTACTGTCAAATCATTTTGTTAAACAAGCGTATTTTTGTAAATTACACACAACTGTTTAAACAATACAAGCTGAATTGTTTTAAACAAAAATTTGTTAAAAATGCAAATTTTGTGCCCTTAGCTAAGCTGCAGGCCGTTAAAATGCCACGAGGCAGACTCAAAAAAGAGATGCAATAGACCGCAGAGGATAGCATAGCATTAAAATGGTCAGAAATCTGAAAACCTACAGTGCAGAGAAGATTTATTTAAATAGGAGATGTTTTTTAATTATTATTAGTGTCTTGGTAGTAAGTAAGATGCTTATGGGATGTGTAGAAATGGGTTTTTTGTTCTGTTTGACAGATTTTTTATGATTTCTTTAGGAACTGTATATTTTTTAACATGTTTCTATTTTTTTTAGATCGATTAAGAACGGAACTGAATTAAATGTTTAAGGGATTGCCTTAATGACACCAACTGTTTTCGCCATTTTTACAAACAGGAGAGTGGATACATTTGCCGTCCATCTAGAGAAAGTATTCGAACCACTTCCAATACCAATTAGCCTGCACTCCCAATAAATCTATAATACCATCCCAGGCTCCATCCAGTTTTCTGGATGTCGTCCAAGCCGCATTTAGACCGCATTTATCTGGATCGTTTAAAGCATAAATTCAAAATAATACTTCCGCAAAACACCCATAAAATATTTTCTGTCTAAATATCAAAATTATAAAACCCCAAGTATATAATTTACACAGCTGATTTCGCGCGGTTTTGCGTAAGTTTTCTGGAATCACTGTTTTAAGTATGAACTTAACTTGAAGTCGGGGCATTTTGATGGTCCAAAACAACATTCTTTTAGTCGAACTGAAATACTTGCAACAAATATATATTGCATACTTTGGACGTCGCCATTGAAAAACAAGAGAGAACGCTATAGTCGGGTGCCCCGACTATCAGATACCCGTTACTCAGGTAAAGGGAGTGCGAGGGAGATGGAGATAGAAACTTTGATCACGCAAAACTTTTTAACGAATGGTCCGATTTGAAAAATTTTTTCTACATTTCGATAGGTATTGATAAACACAATAAAACTGCATTTTTACTTTTCCGAAATATTTAAATTTTTAAAATCGTATATAAGCGATTGTGGGCGTTAACGGGGGCGTGGCACCTTTTTGAAACAAACTTGCGCTGCGTAGGAACTCCTAGAATCTGCATGCAAAATGCCAATCTTCTATACTATACTATACTCTACGAGTAACGGGTATAAAAATGTATTAAACATCAAAGGAAATTTTTGTTAGATCGATTATTTTATAAAATGGTGAAAAATTATAAATAGTTTCCGACGTTGGTTTGGATTAACTATAAAAGTTCGGGCCGACAATGTCTGTCAATTCATTAATAATGAGCCGGTTCTCGAAAAACTCAATCAATCGCTTTTTGGTCAATCATTTGGACTTCAGGAAAGTGTGTACGACTTGTTCCTCATCAATTGAAAGACAGGGGAAAGGTGCTTCGGATTCAACATTTGAAAGAATATAACTAAAGAACCCAATATACATAATAACTGTCTTATTAACATTGTTACTGGTGACGAGACATAGTATTGTTTTTTTTGCCACTTTCAGACGTTGATGCTTGTTACGGAGCTCTATTCCCCAATGGGCGTTCAAAACGAGATCGCGAGAAGTGAAAAAGGACTATATAAACGGACAGACTAAGTTAGAATACCTACAAAACCAAATATTAATACTAATTTTGTGCTAAGTAAGATAAAATTAATGCAAAGAGTCGGTAGTATACCATGTTATTTATACTACCGACTCTTTGCATTAATTTTATATAGTCTGTTATAGTCATTACACAGTACACTTAAAGGTTCATCCACATCATAGTTAGATCTACAATGATTTAAAGTAAGAGGAGTATAGTTTTTGGTAATTCTATTGGGCACAGAGTATACAGTAACTCGGGACTCTCCACATCCCCGTAAATATGTTTAAGAATAAAAGTAGATTAATTAGAAGAAGTCTACTAGAGTAATATGGTAAAATAAGGTTTGCATCAGTACAGGCACCGAAGAGCAAATAATAAAAAGTTCTATGAATTTCTTAGGTCTCCAAAAGATTAAATACGCCTTTTCACCGTGTCCCGACAGAGTCCCAGGATGCGTGCTTAGATATTGCGTAGAAACCCTGTGTAGACCTCTGCACAAATTGTTTACCTTATCTTCGGAAACTTCTCAGTTCCCACTTATTTGGAATGAGTCTTTTGAGTAATTACAAAGGTATATCCAAGTTGTCCGCAATCCCAAAGCATTTCTGAAACGTTATTAAAATTCACTTGCAACATCTTTGTAGATCAATTATATCTCCATGTCAACCTGTAAGGCGAAGGTCTACGCCGACAAACATCTTGGAGCAAACGTCTTTTGTAATAGGCTTCAGAAATAACATTTAGACTGACGTAGTATACACAGATTTTACTAAATTTGGCCCACTTACCCGCCCAACCGACCGAGGGGCGCAGCCGTGTATCGTACGGCACGATTCGCGATCAGATAGACGCGAGATAAGAAAATAAAGGTAAAGGTTCGGGGAAAAAAGTAATAGTTAGATCAAACTTGTGCCAATGAAGCAAGTATTAATCGTTTTAGGAGCGGCAGAGAGTCAAGACTTGAGATTACAGAAAAAGTCTATTATAGTCAGAACATAATACTCTGAAAGGCTCATGCAAGGCATAGTTAGATCTACAATGATTTAAAATTAGGGGAATATAATTTCTAGTTAATCTACATGGCACAGAAAAGTTTAGACGACTTAACAAGTCGGGGCAGTCAATATCACTATGTATAAGGTTATAAATAAAGATAGTACCAAGCATCGTTCTACGGTTGGCTAGGGAGGGTAAATTAATCAAAAGAAGTCTACTAGAATAAGAAGGTAAGTTAAGATTTGCATCCCAGTTTAGGCGCCGTAAAGCAAAAAGAAGGAAGTTTTTTTGTACAGATTCAATACGACCAATATGTATTCCGTATTGTGGACTCCAGACGGGAGACCCATACTCCGGAATTGGACGGACTAGCCAAATAAATAAAGTTTTAGTCAAATAAGGATCATCGAATTCTTTTGACCACCTTTTAATAAATCCAAGCACTCCTCAGGCTTTATTAACCATGGACGAAATGTGATTAGAAAATTTTAGTTTAGGGTCTAAGAGAACGCCAAGATCGTTTACAAGAGTTGTTCTATCCATAGAGCTGCCACTTAACGTGTAAGTCGCGTATATCGGATTGGCCCGATAAAAAGTCATCAGCTTGCACTTGGAACCGTTTAAATTTAGTAAATTATCTCGGCCCCACTTTTGAAAAGTATCTAGATCGGATTGTAAGTCTAAATGGCAGGAAATATCGTTTTAATCTGTATATCTCTCACTTTTTTATTAAAGGAGGATGTTCGGAGCAGCCCGCCTAGACTAGTCTAGTGCGCATAGGTGTATGGCTGAACCTGTAGCGCTCTTGCGCTCTCCTCTTTATATCTGCCTTATCTCGCTAAGCTGTCGCGCTACGTATTCAGCGACTACATTGTAAAACCCAAATTAAAATATGAAGCCAGGCTTTCGGCTGCAGCAGTGCAGATTCGACTGGCAGAATAAACACAACACGTACATAAACTGATAAAATTAAAAAGCGTTATTATTACAAAACGTAAGGGTGGCATTTTTGTTGTCTTCCCCCAAAACATTTGGTGACCCCGACGTGATCGCTGTTTTATTTGCCGTCTGCAACTCGGTTTTATTATTGTTTTATATCGTTTAAACAATATATTTTTGGTTTCGCTGTCGTTTGCGGGCATTCGGTCACAAACACACGGACTTACATATGTACAAGTGCACACAGCTGGCCGTTTAAGTTTTACATTTCGCGCTGTGAAAAGCCGGCCGGCTGTTGATCTTTTTGTACATTTCGCGCTGTGAAAAAATCAAAACAGTGTTGTGCTGCAAATTATAAACAAAAGGAGAATAACATTTAACTATTCTAAAAGTGCATAGTGCAGTGCATACATATCCATAATTTCAAGTCCGCTGTTATAAGGCGGAACAACAACAACAAAGTTCCGTTGCGTTTTCGACGACGCTTGGTGTCGCGCATTTTTCGCGGCAAAGGTTAAAAGGTTATTCACCCCTCTTAACCGGTTCGGACATTTTTCTTTTTTTTTTTTGTGTGCGACTAAGAAATGGCTGCTCCAGAAAACGCGGTTCGGCCTCAAAATGACGCGCCAAATGAAATAGAATTTTTTCGCGCCAAAGTGCAATCAATTCTGCGGCAAACAAACGCGATGAAATTATATTTAACAACTGAGTCTATAGATCAGTTGGATGAAGCTGATCTTCTCGCGCGATTGGACTGGGTCAATTCCTTAAATTCGTCGTTTGACTCCGCACAGACATCGCTGGAACGGCTGGATTTAAAGGAGACTTCGAGTGATAGGCGATGGGAATTTTCGGAGGTTTTTATGGATGTGAAGGCGAAGCTCAATAGAGGCTTAGCGGCCCAGCGCAAATTGCAATTGTTGGGTAGCACAGCTGCCAACTCCACATCTATAGACATCAACCACCATTCTGATCTTTCTTTTCGGACACGGAAGCCTCGATTACCGAACCTGGAGATTGCTCGATTTCATGGATCTTATGCTGAGTGGCCGGACTTTCTCGCAACGTTCACCGCGGTCATTGGAAATGATGACGAGCTAAGCGACATTGAAAAGCTGCAATATTTACGGTCTAGTCTAGGCGGCGTGGCTCTGGAGACCATACGCTCGCTCGAACCTTCAAATGACAATTATAAAAAGGCTTTGAATCTGCTCATAAATCGATTTGATAATAAAGTTTTACATTTTCAGGCACACGTTCAAGCAATATTTGGTTTAAAAGGTGTCGAGAAGGGATCTGCCAAGGGTCTTCGTGAGCTCAGCGATTCTATGAACGCACATCTTCGGGCAATCCAAACGCTGGCCACTACTCAGCAAATTTTGGATGGATTACTGATTCATATCGTCGTTCACAAGCTGGATCAACGGACTCGGGAAAAATGGGAAGAGGATTTGCCAATCGCTGAGTTATCTTCATGGACTGCTATGGAGTCGTTTTTGGAGAGGAGATGCAGGATGATGGAAAATTTGGATCAAGCTTTGGTAACGCAAACACCAGGCCATCAGGTGGGAAAAAATGTGCATAAATATAACCCAAGTGCACTCATTGCGTCTTCTACTAACTTAAATCATCCAATATGCCTATTTTGCGATGCGAGAGATCATTATTTGCCAAAGTGCTCTAGATTTTTAAATTTGAGCCCTCATCTTCGATTTAGAGAAGCCAAGAAAATGCACCTTTGTCTAAACTGTTTGCGCAAGGGGCATAGTTTGCAGCAATGCAAATCAACTCATTGCAGATATTGTCGCATGAAGCACCACTCACTATTGCATATGACCCCTGACTCATCCGCACCACCTCCATCATCAGACCCACTCTCGAGCTCTCAGCCATCACCATCTACTTCATCAGCACTGGTGTCATGCTCACAACTTGATCGTCAGGTATCGCACCCTCCACCAAATGCTTCAAATTCTGTGCCAATAAATTACGTGTTGCTGCCTACTGCTATTGTCTATGTAAAAAATAGGGTTGGTTCATTTATGCCCTGTCGAGCAATCTTAGATTCCGCTTCTCAATTGAACTTCATAACTACGCGCCTAGCTAGCCAGTTAAATTTGAAATATAGGCATTCGCATACACTCATTTCTGGAATCGGTGAGTCCTCTATGAACTCTGATAAATCAGTGGATATTTTTTCGCACTCACGGGATGCAGGCTATCGTGCGTCATTCACAGCTGTTGTGACTCACAGTATCACTGATTATCAGCCGAATTTCAACATAAATACATCAGGATGGAGGATTCCACAAAACATTTCGCTCGCTGACCCTTATTTCAACCAATCACAACGAATCGACTTGTTAATTGGCGCTGGTCTGTTTTTCGAAATAATTGCTATGGGGCAAATACATTTGGATAGCATGTTGCCAACACTCCAAAACACCAAACTTGGTTGGATCGTTTCTGGTGGGATGTCGACTACTCCAAATCATAAGTCTGTCTTAGCCGCCATTGTCAAGGATACTACGGATCATTCTGAGGATGACGCACTTGCTGCCATAGTAAAGCGATTTTGGGAAATTGAGGATTGTAATCCATCAAAGCCAGCACTGTTGCCTGAGGACTTGCAATGCGAACAACTGTTCAAGGAAAACTGCACTAGACTTGGGAATGGTCAATACTCTGTTCGTCTCTTATCCACTTCGGGATTCGAAAGTTTAGGTGATTCCTATTGCCTAGCTCGTCGTCGTTTTAGGAGTTTGGAAGCTAAGCTAGATAGAAACCCTGTTCTCAAAGCTCAGTATTCGGCCTTTCTCCAGGAATACATCAACTTAGGCCACATGTCTCTCGCACCAAAGGATCCAACACTACCACAATTCTTCTTGCCCCACCATTGTGTGCATAAGCAGGAAAGTACGAGCACAAAGCTTCGGGTCGTCTTTGATGGGTCTGCTAGAACTACTTCTGGCAGCTCTCTGAACGACTTGCTTCTTGCAGGGCCAACAATTCAGCAAAAAATCTTTAACATTCTACTTCGCTTCCGATTTTTTAAAGTTGCCCTCTGTGGAGACATCTGCAAGATGTACCGCTGCGTGCGTGTGTCCCACCCGGATGACTTTTTGCAGTGTATTGTTTGGCGAGAGAAGTCCACGGATGAGTTGAGTGTTTACAAATTGAACACGGTGACTTATGGTACCAAGCCAGCTGCCTTTTTGGCTATAAGAGCCATGCATCAGCTCTCTTATGATGAGGAGGATTCGTTTCCAATTGGAGCAAAAATTGTTCGTAGGGACTTCTACGTGGATGATTTAATCTCTGGTGGCGAGTCAATTGAAGAGGTTAGGGAAATTCGTCGTCAGGTGAAGGATCTATTGTCGCGAGGCCATTTTCCAATCCGCAAATGGTGTTCTAATGATGGACGCGCCCTCGAAGGAGAGTCTGACTGCGATAAGGAGAAGCTAATTCAATTTCACGACGGATCAGCTGTTACCAAGGCGCTGGGATTAGCCTGGGATCCTTCTTCTGACCAACTTCTGTTCAACTTTTCTCAATTATCTGTAAATCATCGAGTCACCAAGCGTATTGCACTTTCAACAATAGCCAAATTCTATGATCCGCTCGGTTTAATAACACCGATTGTCACAAAGGCCAAGATCTTTTTGCAATCCCTATGGAATGCCAACGTGGATTGGGATGACACATTACCAGAGCCTATTCTTTCGTCATGGGGGGGAGTTGACCTCTCAGTTATCGATCGTCCAAAACTTGAAATTTTCACGATTCGTAATGCAACCTCAGTCTTCCATCCAGTTGCATGGATTCTTCGATGCTAGCATAGCGGCTTATGGAGCGTGTTTATACTTGCGGTCGGAGGCCAATGGAGAAGCAAAGGTCCATTTGCTCTGCGCCAAGTCGAGAGTGTCCCCTTTAAAGGCCTTGACAATTCCAAGATTGGAGTTGTCGGCAGCGCTTTTATTGGCGGAGCTTATCATAAGCGTCAAGGAAACCATCGATTTCGAATGCGACTTTCATTGCTGGTCCGACTCGTCTATCGTACTGGCGTGGATTCGGCAGCCTCCGAGGGATTTCAACGTATTTGTATCCAACAGAATCGCGAAAATTCAGGAGATGACGAAAGGCATGACTTGGCACCATGTTCCAACAAGCTTAAGTCCGGCGGATGTCGTATCGCGAGGCTGTGCCCCGAGAAAATTGCTGGAGCACTCCCTGTGGGCTAACGGGCCTCCATTCCTGCTGCAAAGCTCGTCAAAATGGCCCTCTCTTCCAAATGCAGTTAAGGATCTTCCAGAACGTCGTTCCGCAGCGCTAGTTGGAACTGTTTGCACTGACATTTCGATCAACTGCAAATTCCTTAACTCTTTTCATAAGTTGCAGCGTGTATTTGCGTTCATTTATCGGTTCATTTTGAATTGCAGAGCAAAATCTTCACCTTCAAGGAACCGTATTACCGTTGAGGAGCTCAATTCGGGGACCGTACTTCTTCTGAGGAGCATCCAACAGGTTCACTTAGCCAAGGAGTATGGATGTCTTAGCCAGGGCAGGCCGTGTCCACAGAAGAGCAAGCTGATTTCGCTGAGACCAATAATCGGCTCCGATGGATTACTTCGCGTTGGTGGAAGACTTCAGAATGCAAATCTGGACTACGATACTCAGCATCCGATATTGTTACCCAAGGATCATCCAGTTACAAAGGCAATCATCGTATATTTTCATATAAAATACTTGCACGCAGGATCGCAAGCGTTACTTGCCACATTAAGGCAAAGGTATTGGCCAATTGGAGGACGAAAGTTCGTGGCTACCGTCATCAACAAATGCGTCAGATGTTTTCGGATGAAGCCTGTCACTTGGGAGCACGTTATGGGCAGCCTGCCAGCCAATCGAGTTCAGCCTAACCCAGCATTTCATACCACGGGAGTAGATTATTGTGGACCATTTTATCATAAGGCAGAGGCCCGCAACAAGGCGCCTCACAAGTGCTACATAGCCGTCTTTGTCTGCTTCTCTACGAAGGGCACGCATTTGGAAGTCGTCCAGGATCTCACAACGGATTCTTTCATCGCAGCGTTGAGAAGATTCACCAGCCTGAGAGGCACTCCGCGCACTATTTGGAGTGACAATGCGACGAATTTTGTCGGCGCTAAGAGCGAGCTAACCGAGCTGAAGAATCTATTTCTGAGCGAACCCCACACGGCTGCGATAGCTTCCTCTTGCTTAGCTGATGGGATTGATTGGAAGTTCATACCTCCGCGTGCCCCACATTTCGGTGGTTTATGGGAGGCGGCTGTTAAATCGGCCAAATTTCATTTTTATAGAGTCGTCGGTGCTTCCATCTTGGGCCTCGATGAATTGAGAACTCTCGCTTATGAGATTTCTGCCATTCTTAACTCCCGTCCACTCTGTCCTATTTCAGAAAACGCTGAAAGTCTTGACGTGTTAACGCCGGCCCATTTCCTGAAAGGCTCCAGCTACACAAAGTTTCCTGAGCCTGATATCACGCATCTCCGAGAAGGCCGCCTCAGCAGATGGCAAAGGGTGACACAGATGCAGCAGCAATTCTGGAAGCGGTGGAGCAGCGAGTATTTATCCTTGCTCCAAGAAAGGAGTAAGTGGCGCGTCGAAACATCCAACATCAAGGTCGGAAGCATCGTGTTGCTGAAGGAGGACAACCTTCCACCCTTGAAATGGCAGCTGGGGTGCATCCAAGGAGTCGTTCCAGGCGAGGACGGTGTCGTCAGAGTAGCTATGGTCCGTACAGCTACGGGTCTAGTCAAGAGAGCCGTCGCCAAGTTAGCCGTTCTGCCCATCGATTCCCATTTAGTTGGAGCCCTACTTCCTCCAACGGGGGAGTATGTTCGGAGCAGCCCGCCTAGACTAGTCTAGTGCGCATAGGTGTATGGCTGAACCTGTAGCGCTCTTGCGCTCTCCTCTTTATATCTGCCTTATCTCGCTAAGCTGTCGCGCTACGTATTCAGCGACTACATTGTAAAACCCAAATTAAAATATGAAGCCAGGCTTTCGGCTGCAGCAGTGCAGATTCGACTGGCAGAATAAACACAACACGTACATAAACTGATAAAATTAAAAAGCGTTATTATTACAAAACGTAAGGGTGGCATTTTTGTTGTCTTCCCCCAAAACAGAGGATAAAGGGTGTTTATGTGATCTTCTGACATGGATCTTAAATTATCTAAATGGTAGGAGTCAACGAGTCTTCTTTAAAAGCTCTATCTCTAACTTTATCGGAGATACTACCCGTGCTACCCCATTGCTTTATTTAAATTTTTTCTGAATGCACAATCTTTTAAGAATATTGTGTTAAGATTGATCCGAGTAAAGCATCCGAAGTTATGGGCAGTTGAACATAGGTAGGTTAGCGCGTTTAATATTTGATTTTTGGGTGTCCAAATCTTTAAAACGCTCTTCTGAAATGTTGCCATTTTTAAAGTCAGTGTACACGATCCTGCCAAATCTATTGAAATCTACTGAAACATGTGTGCGTTTTCAAAAAACATAAAAAAAGGAAAAAAAAAGTATTACAAGGCTATTAAGTGTTTCTACCCACTTAATACAAACGAAACAGGATGGTTGGTGCAGCATATTCGAGGCAAGATATGAATATATTAATGTCCGCTCTTGGCTGAATTAACTGCATCGTGGAATTTTGGTGAGCTTCAGCACATTAGTTTTTGGAAGGTATACGAAAAAAAATGTGTAAACCAAGAAGAAAACAAACAAAACAAGAAAGGAAGCAATATACCCTTGGAGTTGTTACAAATCTACTACATTTCGATTTCTATGCCTATATTACTAAAAACAATGAAGCTATGCCGATATTGCGCTGCATTTTGCCGTCGTTTCTATGGCAGCTATATGATATTGTTGTCCGATTTTAGCTTAATTAAAACTGTAGTTCCATAATATTTAAATATTACCAAATCCCAAAGAACAAAAAAAAAATTTAAAACAACAAAGTTATAATTTTTTTGAATTCTTTTTTCCTATTGTTCCTATTGGAGTTATATAAGACTTATATACTACCTGCAATAGAAAGACAACTTTTCGGAAAGTTTTAAGCAGATAGCTTTAAAACGGAGGGACTAGTTTGCGTAGAAACAGACGGACAGGCAGACGGACGGACGGACAGATGGACATGACTAGATCGACTCTCCTGGTGATGCTGATCAAGTATATATATACTTTATAGGGTCGGAAATGTCTCCTTTAGTGCTCTGCAAACCTTTCACTGAAATTATAATACCCTCTGCGAGGGTATAAAAAGGAAGATAATTAAAGGAATAAAATAAACACAAGCAGACGAAATTAAAAAAAGAGGGAGGATTGGCAGAGTTGGGTTCAGAGTTATGATGCCACTGCATCGCGCAAGGTTGATTAAAACTGGAAAGTCAACAGAAAAAATAGAGAAATGAAAATGAAAAAATCAAAAGAACAACAGAGCATTCCGGCGGTTCAGCAGCTGATTTCAGCAAACCCTCAAATGTTGCTAAGATCAGCAGCTAAAAAAGATTCGGTATCTGAACAATCCGTAACAGAATGCATGCAACCAGGGACTTCCAAGAATTCCGATTTGTCCGTAGTGGTTTCACAATTAGTGGATCCACCTATCTCTCAGAATGTAGCATCACCACCACAAGGGACTACTGAGTCCGGACAACCGGCTCAAGTTGGTTTTGCAGAAACAATGTCTGCTCCACCAAAATCCCTTTCAGTGGTTCCACTAAAGAAACAAATTTTCGTTTCTCGGCTTTCCCCTGATCAAACATCTTCTGATGTATTGTCTTATATACAAGACAAATAATAGTGTAAAGGTGGAAAAGTTTAAGTTTTCTTATGCTAGAGACATTTCATCTTTCAAGATAACTGTCCCTAACGAGCTTTTTGAAGCGATATGCTCGGGCGACTTCTGTCCGGATAATATGGTTGTAAAAGAGTTCGAGGCTAAGATAAGGAAGAAGGGGCCCGTGGGAGTAAAACTTCCTAGTCGAGGCCAAACCAGTGTACCAATTTCAAAAAACTAACTTCTAACCTCCTTCTTTCCTATCAGAATGCAAGAGGTTTGCGTAGCAAACTTACTAAATTGTATTCTGATAGCCTTTCTTTTGCATCTCATATTATTGTGTTCACAGAAACCTGGTTAAAGCCGGAGATCTTTAGCTCCGAAGTTTTTCCAGGTAAGTACACAATATATAGGTATGACCGTCCCTCTAGACGGGCAGGTGGAGTCTTAATTGGAGTTGATTCAAACCTCCCGTCTGAGGAGTTATTATACCCGTTACTCGTAGAGTAAAAGGGTATATTGTATTCGTGCAAAAGTATGTAACAGGTAGAAGGAAGCGTTTCCGACTGTTCGCTCAAAATTGAAATTTGAGAAATATTGAAAAAATAAAAACTTGAAGTTTAGTGTAAGTTAGTTTAGGGCGAAGGCGGGAGCACAATAAAGTGTTCTCTCGCTCTCGGCGAAGTCGCCCCGTCTTCGCCAACCTTCGTTAAGCTAGGCTCTAAGTACTTTGTCGAAAAATATATAAGTATTCGTTGAAATTGATTTGAGCCGTCGAGACCTTTTTCTTTTTCGTTTTCGTTTTCGCTTTTAATAATTTTAGCCACCGCCAAGTTTTTTTGGTTTTGATAATTAGAAAACTCTCTAATTTTTCATGGCGCCCCCGGGTGGACGTTAAAGTTATTAATTTATTTGGAAACTAGTGACAGTGACACATAAACCAAAAATATAAAGTGCAAGTGCAAGTGGAGTTCAAAGCACTCAATTACATACACACTTAGTGTTTTTGTTGCCCGCGGCGTGTCGGTGTAGACAAAAAATACACAGCAGCTCCTGCTTAAAATATCGTGCCGGTCGCGAAATACCCTGTTCGCCACAAAAGAACTGCTGCCAGAGGGATGCCCTGCGACTGCTCAATGTGCAAAAGGAAAGTGGCAGCTGGACTGAAAGACCCTAAAGCAGAACCTGAGGTATTTGTGCAAAAAATTGAAAGCTTGAGTTTATAAGAAAAACAATTTAATTGTTTATTGTCTTGTGCTGAAAAATTGCACCTCGCTTTCAATTCTTGGCACAGACGTATCGATATAGTAGAGCTAGTTGTGCATGCATTTATTTATAATAAATAAAAATAATAAAAATAAAAAATTATATTAAAATTTATTATATACACATACATATACACATACACATTATAACCTATTTGAACCTCCGTTGGACGCAACATTTACATAATTGTGTTATATTATTGCAATCACTGTCGCCCCCAATTTATATATTGAAACTCGAAAATTAATAGTTGGTAAAATTATCCCAGCCGCTATATATAACCAATACATAAGTCCTCATATACAAGCAGCTGCAGCGGTTAACTTTTTCGTTTTCCTTTTTCGCTTCGCTTGTCTGCCGTTAGCATCGTTGTAATTGTTGTCGGACTTTTGGTTTGGCGCGCTGAAGATCAAAGTGACGCGCTACCCTGCATTCGGACGGGTATACTGATTTTTGCCGTCATTTGCAACCACTGTTAATTTTGATACCTCGTGGCTCGATATTCAATTTAATATTTTTTCGTTAATTATTAAAATAATTTTTTCGAACAAATTTAATAATTAAATTAAATTGTTATTTACTCTTAGTATTTTGTTTCGAAAATTTATTTAACATTTTGTCGTCATTCTAATTGAACAATTATCCTCTTTTAAAACTTATTTATTTTATTAATTATTATTCTTGGATAAATAATTTATTTATATATATATATTTATTTATTTCGTGGTTTATATAAAATAAAATAAAAAATAAATTAAAATGAGTCTAGATAAGCCAAAATCTCTTGAACTTCTTGCGGATCTTAAAAATAAGCTCAAAAAACCAGTGATGAGCATCCGCCGATTAAATGATCGAATAGAAGCCGGCCAGATTCCGATCCAAGAAGTAGAACTAACTTGTCGGCTAGAGATGTTAAATGCTTCTATTATTAAGGCAACTCAAATACAAGAACAGATCGAAGATTTAGATGATGGCGATGAGTTCGGAGAAGAGTTGGAAGAGCTTTCAATAATAACCAAGGCAAAAAATAATGTCGCTTATCTCAGCCTTGAAGACGGCAAGCGAAACCAAAATAATTGGATCAGCTTCTGTAGCCCCAACTCGAGCTCGACTTCCGAATTTGGCATTGCCGAAATTCAGCGGCAAATATTCGGAGTTTAAGAATTTCATTAGCCTTTTCGAAACTCTTGTTCATCAAGACGACAGCATTCCCGTCATAGAAAAATTCAATCACTTAATTTCTTGTCTTTCTGGTGAAGCTTTGGGAACTATTAAGGCCTACCAAGTCACCGAGAGCAATTATGAAAAGGCTATGATCAGCCTGAAAAAAGTGTATGATAACGAATGTTTAATTTTTATGAATAATATTTCAACATTGTTTAGTCTTCCGAAAATAACGCAACAGTCAGCTTCGTCTTTAAGAAATATTATCGACACCGTATCATCTATATACGGTTCTTTGTTATCGATAGGAGACGACACCAAGATTTCAAATGCAATGTTGATCTATCTTGTTTTGAACAGAGTAGACCCAGTGACCAAACAAAAATGGGAAGAACAATTAGATTATGAAAAGTTACCGCTTTGGTCCGATTTTGAAAAAATGTTAAACCGCCGATACCAGCATTTATCCGCTGAAGAATCGACGAAACCAAAGCAAGATAAAGTTATGTCGAGCAAGCCACATAATCGCAGCTCATTTTCTTGTTCTTCGTCCAACAGTAAATCCCAGCAAAGTTGTAGCTATTGCAATGCAGGAGACCATATCCTAGCGAACTGTGGTCCGTTTGGTCGCCTTTCGGTAATGCAAAGGTTTGACTTTGTAAAATCTGCTTCCTTATGCATCAATTGTATGCGAAAGGGTCACACTGTTTCAAAATGCAAATTTAATAAATGTCGAGTTTGTGGCCGCTCGCATCACGTTTTACTGCATAGATATACAGTGTCCGAAAATAGTTTAGCGTTGCCACCACCCCAAGAGATTCTTTCTCCCTCTTTAAATCAAGATCAGCCTTCCACGTCACATGTTATGCATGCGACATCATTGGACAGAGTGATTTTAACCACGTCGATCGTAAGTGTAAGAACTAAAAACGGTGAATATATTTGGGCCCGAGCTCTTCTTGACTCTGGGTCCCAAACGAATTTTATAACAGAGGACCTTGCTCACCGCTTACAGATCCGTAAAGAGGAGTCGTGTATAAACTTACTTGGTATTGGCGAGTCCAATTCTCAAGTTAAGAAAAAGGTACACACAATGGTGAAGTCGCGTATAAATGGTAGTGAGTTCTCCTTCGATTTTTGGATTTTGAAATCAATATCAGGATATCATCCTGACCAGTCGGTCAATATCAATGACTGGAAAATTCCAAAGAACCTACCACTAGCAGACCCCTATTTCTACAAGCCACAAAGAATAGATATGTTAATAGGAGCAGAATCATTTTTCGAATTATTAGCTGTTGGACAAATAAGACAAGGTCCTGACTTTCCAACTCTGCAGAAAACCCTCTTCGGCTGGGTTGTATCGGGTAGATATAAGGCATCTTCCCCTACAGAAGTTGTGAAAAGTTTCAGTTGTAGTGAAGAGATTTTAGTGTCTATTGACAGCACACTACAGAAGTTTTGGTCACTGGAAGAAATGCCATCTCTAAAGAAAATTCTGTCACCTGAGCAAAAGTTATGTGAAGAACACTACCGGAAGACTACTCAGGTTTTGCCATCAGGTCGGTTTGAAGTAAGACTGCCGTTTAAATCGGATCCAAATGAGTTAGGCAACTCTTTTGAAGTTGCAAAACGGCGGTTTTTGTCGCTTGAAAGAAGGCTGTCTCGAGACCCTGAGATGAAGGAAATGTACCTAGAATTTATGGAGGAGTACCTTTCCTTAGGTCATATGTCTCTTACAGATAAACTTCCTTCTGCTCCACATTATGTTATCCCACATCAATGTGTTCTGAGACCCCAAAGAACGTCAACCAAGTTACGTGTCGTTTTCGATGCGTCTTGTAAATCGTCAACTCAGAAGTCTCTAAATGACATTTTGATGGTTGGGCCGACAATCCAAGATGAGTTGTACTCAACGTTACTGCGCTTCCGGCTGCATAGGTTTGCCCTAACCGCCGATGTAAAGAAAATGTATCGCCAAGTGATGGTGAATGAAGCAGATAGGCAGTTTCAACTTATAGTGTGGAGAAGAGACCCCTCTGAGTCCTTGAGATTATACAAGCTCAACACCGTAACATATGGTACTGGACCAGCCCCGTTTTTGGCTATTCGGTGTTTAAAAAGGTTAAGTGAGTCTGCCAAAGTTTCTTTTCCTAGAGCTGCTAAGGTTATTGGATCCGACTTTTATGTCGATGATATGTTGACTGGTGCTGCATGCGTAGAGGAGTTAAAGACTATTAAGTCTGAAGTATCTCAGGTTCTTCAAACTGCAGGTTTTGAATTGACAAAGTGGTTTTCAAACTCACCTGACGTTACCGCATCTGAGAGCACAGTTAAATCCATACCCATCTCGGACTCAGAGTCAACTAAGGCGTTAGGAATATCGTGGTTGCCTAACGAAGATGCCTTCAAATTTCAAATTGACACTGCTGTCATGGGTCTCCGAGCGACAAAACGGAACATACTATCGGTGACATCGAAGCCGTTTGACCCCCTCGGCTTATTAAGTCCTATTGTAATTAGAGGAAAGATCCTATTGCAGGAACTTTGGCTGAGTCGATTCCTATTCATTTGGAATTTCATGATAAAAATTACATTGTCTAAATTAGAGGAAATATCTATTCCCCGGTTTGTGCATACCGATCCGATGTCACCGGTCCAATTACATGCCTTTGCTGACGCATCTTTAAGAGCTTATGGAGCTTGCGTCTACATTCGTAGCAAAACTGCAGAAGGTTATAAAATATCGCTGTTGACTTCAAAGTCTAAAGTAGCGCCGCTCAAGACTAAAACACTCCCAAGGCTTGAGTTATGTGCCGCTCACCTTCTCGCAGATCTCTGCCACAGAATCAAGCCCCTATTAAAGGTACCTATCGAACGGATTGTTTATTGGTCGGATTCTGAAGTTACGCTTCATTGGATCCGGTCTCATCCATCTTCATTATCCACATTCGTATCGAATAGAGTAGCGGAGATTCAAGAGTGGTCAGGTGAAGCTACGTGGCGGCATGTTCCAACGAAACAAAACCCAGCAGATATTGTATCAAGAGGTTGTGATGTCGACGAAATTATACAGTCAATATGGTTTACTGGACCTGCGTTTTTAAAAGAGGAAGATGCAAACTGGCCCCAGAATGCACACTTTGAACTAGATGAAGAAGTCCTACTACAAGAATCGAGGAAGACTGCGGTCGGACTGACCGCTGCTGTAAGAAATTTGGATTTGGTAGATGTCATCGAGGGATTTTCGTCACACCTTAAACTGCTTCGGGTATTCGTTTATATGTTCCGCTTCATAAGAAAATGCAAAGACAAAAGTATGGTATTTGAAAAAACTTTGTCGCCGACTGAATATAATGAAGCTTTTCTAAAAATTGTCGAGATATTACAGAAGCACGAGTATCATGAAGAAAGAGAAAAAGTTCGTAAAGGATCCAGAGTTGGCCCAAGTCTCCAGCGATTGAATCCATTCATCCATGAAGACAAGGGGACTTGGTGTCACTTTTCTTTGTTGCGAGTTGGGGGGCGACTAGCTAATGCTCCTATATCATACGATGCCAAGTTTCCATTGTTGTTGACAAAACGCTCCCAATTTGTGCAGAGCTATGTTCGGCATCTTCACCATTCCAATTTTCATGTTGGTCCACGAGCCCTTGTGAGTCTCCTTCGACAGCGTATTTGGATCGTAAACTCTCAGGAGGTCTGCAGTCAGATAGTTCGATCATGCATACGCTGCTTTAAGTGTAAGCCTCGACTAATGACACAAATTATGGGAAATTTACCCGCAGATCGTCTCCGTGCTCTCCGCCCATTTGCTATATGTGGCGTCGATTTTTGTGGCCCTGTCTATACGACATTGAAAATTCGTGGTAGGCCTCCGTATAAGTCCTACATTGCGCTCTTCGTTTGTTTTGCGTCCAAAGCGGTTCATCTAGAAGTTGTTTCAGATTTAACCACAGATTCCTTTTTATTGGCTTTTCAAAGGTTCGTTGGGCGCCGAGGATGTCCCCAAGTCGTCCATTGCGACAACGGGACGAACTTCGTCGGAGCGAGTCGCCACTTCCGGGCCCTTCGAGAGAGGATAGAGGACGAAGCCGACGCGATACGCGAATTCGCATCAAAAAGCGGATGCGAATTTGTCTTCACACCACCGCGGGCTCCGCACATGGGCGGACTATGGGAGGCAGGTGTCAAAACTGCCAAGAACCTACTCCTACGGGCGGTGGGCAGCGCGCTCCTAAGCGCAGAAGAGCTGGGGACAGTCCTCGTGGGAATCGAGGCGGTGATGAACTCCCGGCCGCTCGGAGCTATCAGCAGCGACCCAAGCGACGGAGAGGCGCTGACACCCGGGCACCTACTGACAGGCGGGCCGCTACTCGCCACACCAGCACTCCGGACCCCGGACCAGGAGGGTCTCAACTGCTTGCGGCGATGGCGGCTTGTCTCGTCAGTCAGGCAAATGTTCTGGCGGCGATGGTCCCGGGAATATGTCCTGGGCCTCCAAATACGGGGCAAGTGGCACCAGCAGCAGCCCAACATCAGCGAGGGAGATCTCGTCCTCGTGGCCGAGGACAACCTGCCGCCCCAACAATGGCTCCTCGGCAGAATAGTCGCCAGGCACGCAGGGGAGGACGGCATGGTCAGGGTCGTCGACGTGCGAACTAGTGGAGGAGGCCTTTTTCGGCGGGCCATTCATAAGTTGGCGCCGCTTCCATTGTGTTGAAGCCCGATGGGTGTTCAACGGGGCCGGTGTTCGCTCAAAATTGAAATTTGAGAAATATTGAAAAAATAAAAACTTGAAGTTTAGTGTAAGTTAGTTTAGGGCGAAGGCGGGAGCACAATAAAGTGTTCTCTCGCTCTCGGCGAAGTCGCCCCGTCTTCGCCAACCTTCGTTAAGCTAGGCTCTAAGTACTTTGTCGAAAAATATATAAGTATTCGTTGAAATTGATTTGAGCCGTCGAGACCTTTTTCTTTTTCGTTTTCGTTTTCGCTTTTAATAATTTTAGCCACCGCCAAGTTTTTTCGGTTTTGATAATTAGAAAACTCTCTAATTTTTCACCGACCCTATAAAGTATATATATTCTTGTTCAGGATCACTAGCCGAGTCGATCTAGCCATGTCCGTCTGTCCGTCCGTCTGTCCGTCTGTCCGTCTGTCTGTCCGTCTGTCCGTCTGTCTGTCCGTCTGTCTGTCCGTATGAACGCTGAGATCTCGGAAACTATAAAAGCTAGAAGATTGGCGTTTTGCATGTAGATTTTAGGAGTTCCTACGCAGCGCAAGTTTGTTTCAAAATGGTGCCACGCCCCCTTTGACGCCCACAATCGCTTATATACGATTTTAAAAATTTAAATATTTCGGAAAAGTAAAAATGCAGTTTTATTGTGTTTATCAATACCTATCGAAATGTAGAAGAAATTTTTCAAATCGGACCATTCGTTAAGAAGTTATGCGTGATCAAATTTTCTATCTCCATCTCCCTCGCACTCCCTTTACCTGAGTAACGGGTATCTGATAGTCGGGGCACCCGACTATAGCGTTCTCTCTTGTTTTTTTGATGAATTCAATACCATTGAATTTATTTGTGTAAAGTTATCGCTTCCTGGTAACTTTATATACATAACTTGCTCATATATTCCGCCGTTGTCTGAACTTCCTGATTATTTAAATCACCTTTCCGTTTTTAAGTCCGTTGCAAATAAGCTTTCCGATAGGGATCAGTTGGTAGTTCTAGGTGATTTTAATATACCTGGAGTTACTTGGTCCACTGAGGATGGATCGAATGTCTTACTACCTATAGCACAGCATGATTTTATTGACGGCCTGCTTGACATATCTCTATCTCAAGTAAACCATGTTCGAAATTCATTAGGTCGCCTACTTGATTTGTGTTTTGTATCAAATCCTGAAGGTGTGTTTCTGTCCAGAGTAGCACCACTCACGCAACCTGAAGATCCAATCACCCTACAATCGAACTTTCATTTGATACGGGTAGAGTTATAGAATAAAAATCAGAAAAATCCAAACGAATACATTGTTTTCGCAAGGCAGACTTTCTGAGGCTAAATAATTTTATTTCTGGCTTTAATTGGTCTGATCTTTACTTATGCAATAATATGTCCGATGCAGTTAATGTTTTTACACTGCAATAAACTCATTTTTTAATTCCTGTGTTCCGTGGTACTATCCGTCAATTTCCAATAAATCACCTTGGTTTAGCAAAGAGTTGACACACTTAAGAAATGTAAAGTCCAGACTTTTTAGGAAATATAACAAGAGAGAACGCTATAGTCGGGTGCCCCGACTATCAGATACCCGTTACTCAGGTAAAGGGAGTGCGAGGGAGATGGAGATAGAAAATTTGATCACGCATAACTTCTTAACGAATGGTCCGATTTGAAAAATTTCTTCTACATTTCGATAGGTATTGATAAACACAATAAAACTGCATTTTTACTTTTCCGAAATATTTAAATTTTTAAAATCGTATATAAGCGATAGTGGGCGTTAAAGGGGGCGTGGCACCCTTTTGAAATAAACTTGCGCTGCGTAGGAACTCCTAGAATCTGCATGCAAAATGCCAATCTTCTAGCTTTTATAGTTTCCGAGATCTCAGCGTTCATACGGACGGACAGACGGACAGACAGACAGACGGACAGACGGACATGGCTAGATCGACTCGGCTAGTGATCCTGAACAAGAATATATATACTTTATAGGGTCGGAAACGCTTCCTTCTACCTGTTACATACTTTTGCACGAATACAATATACCCTTTTACTCTACGAGTAACGGGTATAAAAATACCGGTTCTCAATCTGTTTTTACTAGATATTTAAGTGCTCGGTCAAGATATACCCTGCTTAATGCTCAGTGTTATAATAGTTACTTAAACCGTTGTAAGGTCCAGTTCTCTCAGGACCCGAAACAGTTTTATAATTTCGTTAACACCAAGCGTAAATCTAATTCTTTTCCTTCCTCGATGTCGTTCGAAAACATGACGGCAACCACAGATCAGGCAATAGCCGATTTATTTGCCCAATTTTTTCAAACGAATTACTCTACTTTAGATTATTCATCACAGCCTTATTCTTACACCATGTCCAAGTCAAACCTCATATTCTGTCCCACTTTAACAGAAAGCTCTCTTCTTTTGGATCTTCTTCGTATTAAGCCTGTTTATTCGCCAGGGCCTGATGGTATTCCTGGGTGCGTGCTTAGGTATTGCGCTAAGGCCCTGTGCAAACCTCTTCACAAGTTGTTTACCTTATCTCTAGAAACCTCCCAATTGCCAAATATTTGGAAGGAATCATTTGGTATTCCTCTTTTCAAAAAAGGTAATAAGTTAGAAGCCAGTAACTACAGAGGTATTTCTAAGTTGTCAGCTATTCCTAAGCTTTTTAAAAAAATTATTACTCCTCATTTGTAGCACCTTTGCAGATCAATCATTTCTCCGTGTCAACACGGATTTATTAAACGTAGATCCACAATCACAAACCTTCTAGAGCTCACTACATTTGTGATAAAAGGCTTCAATAGTAGTTTTCAAACAGACGTCATTTACACTGACTTTAGTAAAGCATTTGACTCTGTAAATCACTTGCTTCTTATTCAAAAACTTGACCTGTTAGGTTTTCCAGTTGATCTGCTTAAATGGATTTCAAGTTATCTGAATGGCAGGTCACAAGGTCACTGGCTTTTAAAATTCTCCGTGTTACCTCCGGTGTCCCACAAGGGAGCCATCTGGGCCCGTTACTTTTTACATTATTTATTAACGATCTTCCCTCAATTATAAGTCATTCTCGCGTACTTATGTACGCAGATGATGTTAAGTTGTGCCTGCAGTATAAGGACATTTCCTGCCATTTTGACTTGCAATCCGATCTAGATAATTTTCAAAACTGATGCCGAGATAATTTACTAAATTTAAACGCATCCAAGTGCAAGCTGATGACTTTTTATCGGGTCAATCTGATATACGCGACTTACGCATTAAGTGGCTAGAATGACTCTTGTAAACGATCTTGGCATTCTCTTGGACCCTAAACTAAAATTTTCTAATCACATTTCGTCCATGGTTAATAAGGCCATAGGATTGCTTGGATTTATTAAAAAGTGGTCAAAAGAATTCGATGATCCTTATTTGACTAAAACTTTATTTATTTCGCAAGTCCGTCCGATTCTGGAATATGGGTCTCCCGTCTGGAGTCCGCAATACGGAATACATATTGGTCGTATTGAATCAGTACAAAAAAACCTTTCTTCTTTTTGCTTTACGGCGCCTAAACTGGGATGCAAATCTTAACTTACATTCTTATTCTAGTAGACTTCTTTTGATTAATTTACCCTCCCTAGCCAACCGTAGAACGATGCTTGGTACTATCTTTATTTATAACCTTATACATGGTGATATTGACTGCCCCGACTTGTTAAGTCGGCTAAACTTTTCTGTGCCATGTAGATTAACTAGAAATTATATTCCCCTAATTTTAAATCATTGTAGATCTAACTATGCCTTGCATGAGCCTTTCAGAGTATTATGTTCTGACTATAATAGACTTTTTCCTGTAATCTCAAATCTTGACTCTCTGCCGCTCCTAAAACGATTAATACTTGCTTCATTGGCACAAGTTTGATCTAACTATTACTTTTTTCCCCGAACCTTTACCTTTATTTTCTTATCTCGCGTCTATCTGATCGCGAATCGTGCCGTACGATACACGGCTGCGCCCCTCGGTCGGTTGGGCGGGTAAGTGGGCCGTGGGACTCCGCGGGAAAAAAAAAAAAAATTGAAAAATAAATTTTAAGGAAAACTTTGAGAGCTATTAAATTGTATATTATTATAAAAAAATAACATGTTTTAGAGAATAAAAGGGTATTAGTTAGCAGAACATTTAAATAACATAGCAGATAGTTTGTTACTAGCAAAGCTTCAAATTATTCTAATATTTAATTTATCAGACATAGAGCTAAATAGAATTGAGAAATTCCTAACTGACCAAAATCTTGAAATCATATCTAACAAACATATATATGAGCTTTAACATTGAGGACTCAGATTAATGAAACAGACGTAATATTTCGTATAAGAGGTAATTGAATCAACAGAATACCAATTATATCATGTCGTGCAGGTACCCATAAAAAAAACATTTTTACTTACAACGTTTTTTCAATAAGCAATGTAATAGATTTAGAGATATGTTCATGTGTGAACCAAAGAGTTGGGAGTCGCCACAAAAGGAGAAGAAAACCTGCTCAAAACATTGAAGAACGAAGCGCCTACCTGTGTAGCACCGGAGGACTGCCACATATTTATCTTTAACGCAAAGAATACGACGATTAATAACACATGTGGAGAACCTGTAATAATTTATAGATCTGTTGAACTATATGAATTGTTACGTGGAAATCGATGGAGTGAATTACAGCGACTTGTGGAACAGAAGGAAGAGAGGGTAAAGTTAACAACAACCATAGAATATTGTTAATATTTTCTATACCCTTGAGACCCCTCGAGACCCTTCACCTTGAAAATATAAGACACTTCAAGAATGTTATTGGTATTCGAATAAATCAAGAACGTCATCTTTCTGCCATATATGGAATTTTATTAATATTGTCTACAACACTTGGAGTTTTGAAAATCGGTATCGGTACCACAGCATAAACTTCCCCGTGCAAGACTGCATCGTTAGCAGAAGGCAGGATGATCAATCTCAGACACCAACTACTTGTTAGCATTTAACACAATTGTAATTGTACACAAAAAAGTTTTCTGGGTAGAGGTTTCATTTAGACAAATTTTGACTGCAGATAGAGAATATTTCTCTTGTCTCGATATTATATATACCACTAATTGGATGTAAAATACTCCAGTTGATCAAGCAAATTATTTTGGTATGAATTGTTGGGTATGGCTAAGAAGAAAGGGTAATTTAAAAAAGTATGGAATGTTACCAAGAAACCAATTTGCTTATTTTTTTCTAAATGCCTAAAATTGAATGTGAAGAAAAGTTAATAAAAATTAATAACAACTGACGTGTGAGTTTATTGTGACTTACGGTAATTTGGTAATTATAAAATCTTCTTTAACTTTCAAAGTAAATGCTCCGAATTTGTGTTTGCTTTGTTTTAACCCATCTGTGCGTTTAATCAAATTTTGTATAAAATTGGTCACATATTTATATATACCTTTAAATTAAATTGCTTCGCAAGTAAAAGATTTGGTTTTCGAACAACCCGTAGCGAATTGTATGCACCCAGAACTTCTAAACATTCCGATTTGTCCGCTGTGCCTCCACACTGCCACAAGGGATAACTGAGTCCGAATCACCGTCCCAAGTTGGTTCTGTAGACATCCCTTTCAGGGTTTGCCCTGATCTACTGATGTAATGACTTCTATACAAGATAGAACTAACTAAAGCCGATACTATTAATGTAAAGGTGGAAAAGATTAAGTTATCTTACGCTAGGGACATTTGCTCTTTCAATTTCTCTATCCCAAAAGAGCTCTGGCGACTTTTGGCTCAAAAATATGTTCGTTAATGCCAAATCGATCAGTTATATTATCAGTTATATATATATATATGAAATTTGGTAAACCCATAGAAAATCCCAACTTCCTAACTTTACAAACACCAAAGTTATTGCATTTCAGATCAATCAGTTGTATGGCGGCTATAAGATATACCAGTTTGCTTTTAGCTCTCTCTTCGAAAAACTAAATTCTAACTTCCTTCTTTCCTATAAGAATTAAAGAGGCTTGCGTAGTAACCTAACTAAATTGTATACTGAAAGCCTTTCCTTTGCATCTCATATTATCGTGTTTACAGTAACAGTTTCGAACTTACAGTTAAAAACGGAGATCCGTAGCTCCAAAGTTTTTCTAGTGTACTTGTAAACTTACACAATATATAGAAATGACCGTCCTTCTAGACGGGGAAGTGGAGTCTTAATTGGAGTGGATTTAACCTTATGTCAGATTTATTTTTTAAGGAATTTATTTATTTTATTTATTCAAATATTCCGCTGTTGTCTGAACTTGTCTGATTATTTAAACCACCTTTCAGAAAGTTAGTGGTTATGTATCTACGTTTAACGTAGATACACAACCACTAACTTTCTGAAGCACATTTCATTTGCCGTTTATTGGCTTCAAAAGTTGTTCTCAAACAGAGGTTATTAACACAGACTTTAGTAAAGCATTTGACTCTGTAAATCACTTAGGGTTCCCAGGTGATCTCATTATATTAATCTTAAGGGGGGAACCTCCTTTATCGGATCCATACTTTTTATCGTGTCCAGGTCGTGGCAGGTCGGTCTTTAGATAGAATAACTCTAAACCGTTTTTGATCATATTTCGTCCATGGTTAATAAAGCCAGAGGCGTGCTTGGTTTTATTGGAAGGTGGTCAAAAGAATTCGATGATTATAAGTCACAAAGATTCTGGAGTATGTGTCTCCCGCCTAAAGTTCACAATGCGGGATACATATTGACTACATTAAATCAGAACAAAGAAACTTTATACTTCTTTCTTTAATGCCCCTAAACTGGGATGTAAATCTTATCTTAATTTATCTTAGCTGATTATTCTAGTGGACCTTGGACCTTTAGTGATCTTCAAAATGTTGGATATTACTGAGTTCAATTTAAGGACTATCAAGTAGATTCAATAATATTCTTCTACAAAACTGCTAAAATAATGAGAAATTGAATAGTACAGAAGATTAAGAGTCTAAAAAAGATGGAAGATAATCTTTGTGAAAGGTTATGGGATATACAGCTGAACCATAAATAATTTCTGTGCAACATCAAAATAGTTTTAATACAAATTATATATTACAATTTGTATTTATTTTCCTGAATAGTCCTGCATTTGTATTGAAAAACGTGTGGAAAAATTTCTAAACTGTGATTTTTAAAATTATTTCACCATTACACTCATTATAAACAAGAAAGGAAAGCTAACTTCGGGCGGAGCCGAAGTTGATATACCCTTGCAGAATACTCTGTAAATTATATTCTCCAAAATTATTAATATGATGCATTCTTAATACTCATAAAAAATCCCAACTTCCTAACTTTAAAAACACCAAAGTTATGGCATTTCCAATCTTTCAGTTATATGGGAGCTATAAGATATAGTCGGCCGATCCTTATGAAATTTGGTAGGTCGGATTGATTGGCCAAATATAAAACCCATAGAAAATCCCAACTTCCTAACTTTAAAAACACCAAAGTTATGGCATTTCCAAACAATCAGTTATATGGCGGCTATAGGATATAGTCGTCCGATCCTTATGAAATTCGGTGGGTCGGATTAATTGGCCAAAAATAAAACTTATAGAAAATCCCAACTTCCTAACTTTAAAAACATCAACGTTATGGCTTTTCCGATCGTTCAGTTATATGGCAGCTATATGATATAGTCGCCCGATCCGGCTCGTTCCGACTTATATACTACCTGCAATAGAAAGACAACTTTTGGGAAAGTTTTAAGCAGATAGCTTTAAAACTGAGGGACTAGTTTGGGTAGAAACGGACGGACGCACGGACAGATCGACACATGGCTAGATCGACTCTCCTGGTGATGCTGATCAAGAATATATATACTTTATAGGGTCGGAAATGTCTCCTTCACTGCGTTGCAAACTTTTAACTGAAATTATAATACCCTCTGCAAGGGTATAAAAACTAATAATGAGTCAAAAGCATTGACAGTCTGTGGAAATATACCTTATATTATACAACTTTTTAATATTTATTTTATTTATTTAATAATTTTTATTACTTATTGAAAACTTACTGCGTCACCATTTTCTTGAATGCACATGCTAACAACGTCTTCCCTTAGGAGTCTAACAGCAGCATGGAGGGGATACTTTGTTTTGGTCCGAAGCATTTCAAACAATAAAGGCCCGGACATGTGCTCAAAGTCTTGCGTTGTAAGGTCATCCCAATGTGTTGATATAATGCCGGCACAGTATTCTAACAATGTTGATGCATCTACTTCTTTAGCAACACAATAAAATCGTATGCAAGACCTTACTCCCACCGATGCAACTAATGCTCGCTCACACAGTCCTAAAAGAGATGGTAAACCAAATCGATGTGCGGCTCGAAGAAGATCCAAAGCTAGCCCGTCATGCTGCAAATCAATAAGATCAGTGTATATCCAACGCAAAAGTGCCATCACAACATCTTCATTTAAATCGCTCCAGTCTAGCTCTTGTATGCTGCCTAGGTCATTAACTCCCCATTTTTCAGAGCGTGCATGAAGAACGACTTTGTGTGCCGGAAATACTTTGACTTGTGTTCTAATGTAAATATCAGCATAAGTATGACTACCAAATAATGAAGCAACCGTTAATGACAGACGGGAGACAAAATTATTGAGTCCGCCTGAGAACTCTTCATTTGCTGATGTAGCAACAATTTCGTTGTATTTTCTCTCCAATTCCTCAAAATTGCGCTGCTGATTTTTATATTCATCCTTTAACAACGCCAAATGTTTCTCCAATTGTTGAACGGAAGCACTGCCATTTGTCCCTTTAAATATACAAAAATATTTAACGGTAAGTTAATGTCATATTGGTAAATGTTTCTAAAATATGTTCAGCTTTATATTTCTATATGTTTTTATATTTTTTGGTCAGATGTTTGTATACAAATATATTTAACGGTAAGTTAATGTCATATTGGTAAATGTTTATAAAATATGTTTAGCTTTAATTTGTTTTCATATTTTGGTCAGATGTTTGTAATGTTGACATTAAGTTATACAGTTGTTTGAGATAATTTTACTTTCACAATTATTGCAAATAGAAATAATAAGAAATAACTTTTTGGTGGGATGGTTTTAAGGGCGTCAAGCTGAATGAATATTTTGTAATGAATATAGGGTAGCTGAGAGTAAGCGTGCAAATCGGACACCATGGTTACCGGTAAGACTGGAAGACCAAGACCTAATAAACAGCCCATGACAGACCGGGTATCTGTGACGTAGAAATACCCAGATAAGCATGTCTCTTCACCGCAGATCGTGGGATCTATTCATAGAGAACAAACCACGACCAGCTGAGAAGCCAACCCAGTCTTCTGGTGGTCAACAAACTAAAGTCTTGTTCAATCAGGAAAATCAGATCCAACATAACCCCCTGGTTGTACTCAGCACTTAATAAAGAGCCGTCCCCATCTTAGAAACCCGGAGCAACATTGGCAAGCCAGAAGCGATGCAGTAGTAGGCAGTTAGCGACACAGTATCAGTCAGCAAGAAGCGACGCAGCAGAGGACAGCAACAAGGAACTGCTTCCACTGTGCACTAAGGCTATATTAAGAGAAACAATAAACTAGTACAATCCCAATTCTTTCTTGCGTTATTCTTTGGTCACGGGCAATCAAACAATATAAATTTGTTGAAACGAACTCACAACCTTTCTGAGCTAGGCGAACGTTTACGTAGCGAGCCAGAAAAATAAGAATAAGGTCGTTACAACGCCTATTAGGACGTAAAAAAAACTTTTAGCAAGGAAAACGAGTACACTTACAACTAGTAAGCCCTTATGCTGTCTAGATTTTGTTTAAAAAAACTGATATACCCGAAAAGATATCACTTTTTGGAGTGTGTTTGCTGAAAGGCAAAATCTGGAGCGATGTAAGGTTGTAGGACGTTGCATGACAGCTCAGGAAAACAAATTACCAAAAATTAACAAGTGTCAGGCAAATCGGTTTGGTTTGACTGAAAATGGACATTAACATAATATTGACATCAAGAAAATAACACCTTTACTTACAACGTTTTTTCAATAAGCAATGTAATAGATTTAGAGATATGTTCATGTGTGAACCAAAGAGTTGGGAGTCGCCACAAAAGGAGAAGAAAACCTGCTCAAAACATTGAAGAACGAAGCGCCTACCTGTGTAGCACCGGAGGACTGCCACATATTTATCTTTAACGCAAAGAATACGACGATTAATAACACATGTGGAGAACCTGTAATAATTTATAGATCTGTTGAACTATATGAATTGTTACGTGGAAATCGATGGAGTGAATTACAGCGACTTGTGGAACAGAAGGAAGAGAGGGTAAAGTTAACAACAACCATAGAATATTGTTAATATTTTCTATACCCTTGAGACCCCTCGAGACCCTTCACCTTGAAAATATAAGACACTTCAAGAATGTTATTGGTATTCGAATAAATCAAGAACGTCATCTTTCTGCCATATATGGAATTTTATTAATATTGTCTACAACACTTGGAGTTTTGAAAATCGGTATCGGTACCACAGCATAAACTTCCCCGTGCAAGACTGCATCGTTAGCAGAAGGCAGGATGATCAATCTCAGACACCAACTACTTGTTAGCATTTAACACAATTGTAATTGTACACAAAAAAGTTTTCTGGGTAGAGGTTTCATTTAGACAAATTTTGACTGCAGATAGAGAATATTTCTCTTGTCTCGATATTATATATACCACTAATTGGATGTAAAATACTCCAGTTGATCAAGCAAATTATTTTGGTATGAATTGTTGGGTATGGCTAAGAAGAAAGGGTAATTTAAAAAAAGTATGGAATGTTACCAAGAAACCAATTTGCTTATTTTTTTCTAAATGCCTAAAATTGAATGTGAAGAAAAGTTAATAAAAATTAATAACAACTGACGTGTGAGTTTATTGTGACTTACGGTAATTTGGTAATTATAAAATCTTCTTTAACTTTCAAAGTAAATGCTCCGAATTTGTGTTTGCTTTGTTTTAACCCATCTGTGCGTTTAATCAAATTTTGTATAAAATTGGTCACATATTTATATATACCTTTAAATTAAATTGCTTCGCAAGTAAAAGATTTGGTTTTCGAACAACCCGTAGCGAATTGTATGCACCCAGAACTTCTAAACATTCCGATTTGTCCGCTGTGCCTCCACACTGCCACAAGGGATAACTGAGTCCGAATCACCGTCCCAAGTTGGTTCTGTAGACATCCCTTTCAGGGTTTGCCCTGATCTACTGATGTAATGACTTCTATACAAGATAGAACTAACTAAAGCCGATACTATTAATGTAAAGGTGGAAAAGATTAAGTTATCTTACGCTAGGGACATTTGCTCTTTCAATTTCTCTATCCCAAAAGAGCTCTGGCGACTTTTGGCTCAAAAATATGTTCGTTAATGCCAAATCGATCAGTTATATTATCAGTTATATATATATATATGAAATTTGGTAAACCCATAGAAAATCCCAACTTCCTAACTTTACAAACACCAAAGTTATTGCATTTCAGATCAATCAGTTGTATGGCGGCTATAAGATATACCAGTTTGCTTTTAGCTCTCTCTTCGAAAAACTAAATTCTAACTTCCTTCTTTCCTATAAGAATTAAAGAGGCTTGCGTAGTAACCTAACTAAATTGTATACTGAAAGCCTTTCCTTTGCATCTCATATTATCGTGTTTACAGTAACAGTTTCGAACTTACAGTTAAAAACGGAGATCCGTAGCTCCAAAGTTTTTCTAGTGTACTTGTAAACTTACACAATATATAGAAATGACCGTCCTTCTAGACGGGGAAGTGGAGTCTTAATTGGAGTGGATTTAACCTTATGTCAGATTTATTTTTTAAGGAATTTATTTATTTTATTTATTCAAATATTCCGCTGTTGTCTGAACTTGTCTGATTATTTAAACCACCTTTCAGAAAGTTAGTGGTTATGTATCTACGTTTAACGTAGATACACAACCACTAACTTTCTGAAGCACATTTCATTTGCCGTTTATTGGCTTCAAAAGTTGTTCTCAAACAGAGGTTATTAACACAGACTTTAGTAAAGCATTTGACTCTGTAAATCACTTAGGGTTCCCAGGTGATCTCATTATATTAATCTTAAGGGGGGAACCTCCTTTATCGGATCCATACTTTTTATCGTGTCCAGGTCGTGGCAGGTCGGTCTTTAGATAGAATAACTCTAAACCGTTTTTGATCATATTTCGTCCATGGTTAATAAAGCCAGAGGCGTGCTTGGTTTTATTGGAAGGTGGTCAAAAGAATTCGATGATTATAAGTCACAAAGATTCTGGAGTATGTGTCTCCCGCCTAAAGTTCACAATGCGGGATACATATTGACTACATTAAATCAGAACAAAGAAACTTTATACTTCTTTCTTTAATGCCCCTAAACTGGGATGTAAATCTTATCTTAATTTATCTTAGCTGATTATTCTAGTGGACCTTGGACCTTTAGTGATCTTCAAAATGTTGGATATTACTGAGTTCAATTTAAGGACTATCAAGTAGATTCAATAATATTCTTCTACAAAACTGCTAAAATAATGAGAAATTGAATAGTACAGAAGATTAAGAGTCTAAAAAAGATGGAAGATAATCTTTGTGAAAGGTTATGGGATATACAGCTGAACCATAAATAATTTCTGTGCAACATCAAAATAGTTTTAATACAAATTATATATTACAATTTGTATTTATTTTCCTGAATAGTCCTGCATTTGTATTGAAAAACGTGTGGAAAAATTTCTAAACTGTGATTTTTAAAATTATTTCACCATTACACTCATTATAAACAAGAAAGGAAAGCTAACTTCGGGCGGAGCCGAAGTTGATATACCCTTGCAGAATACTCTGTAAATTATATTCTCCAAAATTATTAATATGATGCATTCTTAATACTCATAAAAAATCCCAACTTCCTAACTTTAAAAACACCAAAGTTATGGCATTTCCAATCTTTCAGTTATATGGGAGCTATAAGATATAGTCGGCCGATCCTTATGAAATTTGGTAGGTCGGATTGATTGGCCAAATATAAAACCCATAGAAAATCCCAACTTCCTAACTTTAAAAACACCAAAGTTATGGCATTTCCAAACAATCAGTTATATGGCGGCTATAGGATATAGTCGTCCGATCCTTATGAAATTCGGTGGGTCGGATTAATTGGCCAAAAATAAAACTTATAGAAAATCCCAACTTCCTAACTTTAAAAACATCAACGTTATGGCTTTTCCGATCGTTCAGTTATATGGCAGCTATATGATATAGTCGCCCGATCCGGCTCGTTCCGACTTATATACTACCTGCAATAGAAAGACAACTTTTGGGAAAGTTTTAAGCAGATAGCTTTAAAACTGAGGGACTAGTTTGGGTAGAAACGGACGGACGCACGGACAGATCGACACATGGCTAGATCGACTCTCCTGGTGATGCTGATCAAGAATATATATACTTTATAGGGTCGGAAATGTCTCCTTCACTGCGTTGCAAACTTTTAACTGAAATTATAATACCCTCTGCAAGGGTATAAAAACTAATAATGAGTCAAAAGCATTGACAGTCTGTGGAAATATACCTTATATTATACAACTTTTTAATATTTATTTTATTTATTTAATAATTTTTATTACTTATTGAAAACTTACTGCGTCACCATTTTCTTGAATGCACATGCTAACAACGTCTTCCCTTAGGAGTCTAACAGCAGCATGGAGGGGATACTTTGTTTTGGTCCGAAGCATTTCAAACAATAAAGGCCCGGACATGTGCTCAAAGTCTTGCGTTGTAAGGTCATCCCAATGTGTTGATATAATGCCGGCACAGTATTCTAACAATGTTGATGCATCTACTTCTTTAGCAACACAATAAAATCGTATGCAAGACCTTACTCCCACCGATGCAACTAATGCTCGCTCACACAGTCCTAAAAGAGATGGTAAACCAAATCGATGTGCGGCTCGAAGAAGATCCAAAGCTAGCCCGTCATGCTGCAAATCAATAAGATCAGTGTATATCCAACGCAAAAGTGCCATCACAACATCTTCATTTAAATCGCTCCAGTCTAGCTCTTGTATGCTGCCTAGGTCATTAACTCCCCATTTTTCAGAGCGTGCATGAAGAACGACTTTGTGTGCCGGAAATACTTTGACTTGTGTTCTAATGTAAATATCAGCATAAGTATGACTACCAAATAATGAAGCAACCGTTAATGACAGACGGGAGACAAAATTATTGAGTCCGCCTGAGAACTCTTCATTTGCTGATGTAGCAACAATTTCGTTGTATTTTCTCTCCAATTCCTCAAAATTGCGCTGCTGATTTTTATATTCATCCTTTAACAACGCCAAATGTTTCTCCAATTGTTGAACGGAAGCACTGCCATTTGTCCCTTTAAATATACAAAAATATTTAACGGTAAGTTAATGTCATATTGGTAAATGTTTCTAAAATATGTTCAGCTTTATATTTCTATATGTTTTTATATTTTTTGGTCAGATGTTTGTATACAAATATATTTAACGGTAAGTTAATGTCATATTGGTAAATGTTTATAAAATATGATTAGCTTTAATTTGTACATGTTTTCATATTTTGGTCAGATGTTTGTAATGTTGACATTAAGTTATACAGTTGTTTGAGAAAATTTTACTTTCACAATTATTGCAAATAGAAATAATAAGAAATAACTTTTTTGGTGGGATGGTTTTAAGGGCGTCAAGCTGAATGAATATTTTGTAATGAATATAGGGTAGCTGAGAGTAAGCGTGCAAATCGGACACCATGGTTACCGGTAAGACTGGAAGACCAAGACCTAATAAACAGCCCATGACAGACCGGGTATCTGTGACGTAGAAATACCCAGATAAGCATGTCTCTTCACCGCAGATCGTGGGATCTATTCATAGAGAACAAACCACGACCAGGTGAGAAGCCAACCCAGTCTTCTGGTGGTCAACAAACTAAAGTCTTGTTCAATCAGGAAAATCAGATCCAACATAACCCCCTGGTTGTACTCAGCACTTAATAAAGTCAAGGGAGAATACAGAAAACAATTTATTTAAGCAAAACACAGCGACAGCCGAACTAGGCTACAAAACTGAGATACAACGGTGCTGGGTCGTGGTAAAACCGAACTTAAGGAATCCTTGCGCGGTGTCGGGCGATAAAGGTGGCTAGGCGATAAGGGAGAATCCAGTTCTATCTGCTAGGCGATACACCTTGCCGGTTCGGATAACATACAGGGTCTTGGTGGAGCCGTCCCCATCTTAGAAACCCGGAGCAACATTGGCAAGCCAGAAGCGATGCAGTAGTAGGCAGTTAGCGACACAGTATCAGTCAGCAAGAAGCGACGCAGCAGAGGACAGCAACAAGGAACTGCTTCCACTGTGCACTAAGGATATATTAAGAGAAACAATAAACTAGTACAATCCCAATTCTTTCTTGCGTTATTCTTTGGTCACGGGCAATCAAACAATATAAATTTGTTGAAACGAACTCACAACCTTTCTGAGCTAGGCGAACGTTTACGTAGCGAGCCAGAAAAATAAGAATAAGGTCGTTACAACGCCTATTAGGACGTAAAAAAACTTTTAGCAAGGAAAACGAGTACACTTACAACTAGTAAGCCCTTATGCTGTCTAGATTTTGTTTAAAAAAACTGATATACCCGAAAAGATATCACTTTTGGAGTGTGTTTGCTGAAAGGCAAAATCTGGAGCGATGTAAGGTTGTAGGACGTTGCATGACAGCTCAGGAAAACAAATTACCAAAAATTAACAAGTGTCAGGCAAATCGGTTTGGTTTGACTGAAAATGGACATTAACATAATATTGACATCAAGAAAATAACACCTTTCTGTTATTTCATTTGAAAAATTTTCCAGCTATAATCAAGACGATTGATAGCAAAGTCATACTGTTCCAACAAAAACCTCATTATCACTGAGAACCGTTTACTTTTGTAATATGCGAGCATGTTCCTTTCTTTCGAAACATTATAATTAAAGACACAAACTTACCAAATCATCAATAACTCAAATGAGATCAAATTTCAAAAGAAAGGAAGATAACCAGTTGATATAATTTAAATATATATCTTTAAACTAAGCATCAAAATACTACAGCATACAATTATTTAAAAATAATACAAAGACCCTAAAATAGATATAATATATGTTTAGAAAAACAATAAAAAGATAAATCTCATAATATATTTTAGCTGAAGTTGTTGCTTATGATTTATTATTTTATTATCTTTAATAGAAAAATACATCAAGAAAATTTAAGTTTAAAAATTTTAATGTGAAACCAGTTGCGATAAAAAATACATGTATAAAATTACATAGAACCGCAACAATATCTATTTATTTTTGAGACTTCAATAAGTTTATAATAACTGGTGACTTTCATGCCAGAGACGCTGCATTCGCTAGTATAATAAATAGCTAAAAAGGGTCAATATTGTTTGAGATCTAATATTTATCAAAAAAAAATGCAAAACATTACATAGAATTGCAAAACCTTTTTTTTGGGTGCAAGACATCACCATTCCAAAAAGGTTTTTGGCTAAACGTAGGCTTATCAAAAATTAAAACAAAATTGAATTAATTCTTTTCAGATTTGCAAAGAGTCGGTAATAGAAATAATATGGTACTCTAAAAGGTTCATGCATATCATAGTTAGCTCTACAATGGTTTAAAGTAAGAGGCTTATTATAAATAGTAAAAATTTTAATATTTTCAGAAAACTTAAGTTTTGGGTCCAGAAGAACGCCAAGGTCTAAGGTCACCAACATGCAAGATTCTAGACAACGCACAACCTCCTAGCGTATACGTGCCATTTTGTGGGTTGACCCGAACATGCGTACATGAGACCACGCGACTTTTCTTTATCAAGACTAGAGGGTGATCGTAAATAAATAATGTAAAGAGAAGTGAGCCAAGGTGACTTCCATGTGGAACGCCTAAACTCGGATCAAATTAGAGATAAAGATTTTAAAGAAGACTCGTTGAGTCCTATTAATTAGATAACTTACGATCCATGTTTGCAGAGTAAGTGGAAACCTTAATAAGTCTAGCTTTAATATAAGAAGCGAGTGATTTTCAGAGTTAAACGCGTTACTAAAGTCAGAGAAACTACGTCAGTATGAATGTTATTTCTAAAGCCGTTTATTACAAAGACGTTAGCTCTAAGAGGTTTGTCATCATGGTTTTGCGGAAGTAATAACGTCTTTGAAAAGCTTTGGGATGGCAGTCACCTTGGATATACCTGTGTAATTTCTTTTATTCGATTTATTTCCTTTATTATGAAGAGGAACAACAAATGACTTCATCCAAATAATTTGGAAGTGAGAAGTTTATAAAGATAACTTGTGGAGAGGTCTACACAGGATTTCCGCGCAGTATCTAAGCACGCAGCCTGGAACTTCGTCGCGACCGGTGGTTTAACTTTATGCAAAAGAAAAAGAATATAAAAACCCACTCTTTAATTCTGATAACTTAGAACAATATACATTAAAATAAAATAAAAAAAGATGGCGATAAGGCAGCGAAGTGCAAACCTGTTTAGTAGAGATCCACCTATTCCAGAAAAAAAAGATATGTAACTGACGTAAGGAATTTTAGTCTAATAATTTTTAAAACCACACTTGATAGACATATAAAGGCAGATATGCATCAATCTGATTCCTGAAGTATTTGCTGATGATCTTGAAAATCGCTTTACTCCATTTGAATTTGCAACAAGCGAAGAAGTCCAGACAACAATCTCTAGGCTAGGACTTTCATTTGGCCCTCCTGTTACTGTCCGTCCAGTAGACGAAGATGAGGTACGTGGTCATATAAAGCGACTGGTTACTACTAAAGCTCCTGGCATGGACGCGATTGATGGCAAAGTAGCAAAGGCTCTGCCTAGCGCTGTCATTGCACAGCTCTGTCTCCTCTTTAATGCTTGCCTGGACCTTGGTTATTTTCCATCACCATCACCTTCTAGCTATTAACGCCTTTGAAGACGCACTTCCGAACCACCAGTTTGGTTTCCGTAGTCGCCATAGTGCTATCGAGCAAGTGCACAGAGTAATTAACCATGTTATGGGGGCTTTCGAAGACCACAAATACTGCTCAGCCGTTTTTCTCGACGTTCGACAGACCTTTGACAGGGTTTGGCACGAAGGACTGTTCTACAAGCTAATGCCGCTTTTGCCTGAAAGGCTCTGGAATCTCATTGTATCGTTCTTAGATAATAGGGAGTTTGCTGTAGACATTCGTGGACACCGTTCTGGACTTCGCCCAATTCGTGCTGGTGTCCCGCAGGGAAGCGTCCTTGGTCCGGTCCTGTATACAATTTACACTTCGGATCTTCAAAACCCAGTTGCATCCCGACGTGTCCAGACATTCTTAGACGAATTTGAGTGCTGAGCCTCTCGATGGAACATTGCGCTTAATGTTGACAAAACGCAGCATGCCACTTTTGCTCTCCGCCCTGGCCGTTCGCGTAGCCTTTACATTGATGGGAATAGGCTAAAGCACGAAGATAAGGTGACGTACCTCGGAGTTACCTTAGACCGTCGCCTTTGTTGGAAGGGACAAATTGATCGAGTTTGTGGATCAGCAAGAACAAAACTTGCGAAATAGACTGGCTCCTTCGCCCAGGTAGCGGCCTATCCCTTGAAGCCAAGGTGCGGCTTTTTAAGGCCATTGTCCTTCCAACTTTAAACTGGGGAATCACTTACTGGGCCACGGCCTGTGATTCGTCACTAAAAAGGGTGCAACCGTGCATTACAAAGGCTCTCAGGAGGATGCTAGGCGTGAAGTGGCACAATTATGTAGAAAACTGAGTTATGTTCCAGGACACGGGAGTGCCGACGGTAACGGAGACGATTTGTAAATCCTCAAGTCGATACCGGGAACGTTTGCTCACACATGCAAACTGTCTGGCAAGACATCTTGCAACACCACTGGGTCGACGGCGTCTCCGCAGACGACATCCGGCAGACTTATGGATTCTTGGCCGTGACAGACACGGTCGTTTTCTGTAATAACACATCTTGATTAACTTTTGACCGGCTATGACCACACCTGATTTGCTCAAGAATGGAGCACCCGCTACCCGCTTTTTTTGGATCTTTAGAAATAATTCGTCAATACACGAAAACAAGGTCCATCCTTGTGTGGCGTGTTCAACAATATATTAAAAAAAAAAAAACTGGAAAAATCTCCCTTGCAGAGGGTATTATAATGTCAGTCAAAAGTTTGCCACGTAGTGAATGTGACATTTCCGACCCTATAAAGTATGAATATTCTAGATCAGCATCACCAGGAGAGTCGATCTAGCCATGTCCGTCTGTTTCTACGCAAACTAGTCCCTCTGCTTAAAACATTCCCAAAAGTTATCTTTAGTTATATGAATATCCTCTGCAAGGGTATAAAAAGAGTGGTTTTTGGGGCAGATGTGGATATAGAGGGAGATAGTTCTTCAGTGTTATTTTCTATTTCCCTTGAACTATTCTTTTTTCTTTTAGCTTCGTTCCAATTTTAAATGATGAAACTTTTATAGCAAAAGATAATGGCTAGATCGACTCTCCTGGTGATGCTGATCAAGAATATATATACTTTATAGGGTCGAAAATGTCTCTTTCACTGCGTTGGAAAATTTTGACTGAAATTATAATATCCTCTGCAAGGGTATAAAAAGAGGCTGGTTTTTGGGGCAGATGTGGATATAGAGCAAGATAGTTATTCAGTGTTATTTTCTATTTCCCTTGAACTATTATTTTTTCTTTTCGCTTCGTTCCAATTTTAAATGATGAAACTTTTCTAGCATAAGAGAATTTAAATTTATAATTTAAATCACCAACTTGGTCTTTGTTACGAGTCGTAAAACAAATATGTTTTAGTTGGGGCACCCGAACACATGTTCATGTTTTTGGTACCTTACATGCGACCTTTTTTAATACTCGAGAATTTGTACCTGTACTAGAAGTATCGGCCAGCAATCCGAAGTTTGCCTCCTTTCTTGTTTTTTATTATAATCTTGCTTTTATTTATTGAATCTTCTCTTTATGAGACTAACAATAAGTGTTTTAAAGCTTATACTAACTTAACAGTCATATTGACTGATACAGAATTAGGCGGCCTTGAACACTATTGGTGGGCAAGGAGGTCATGCCCAAGCCGAGAAATGCCCAAGCTTTTCTTTGTGAGACACTTTTTATACCCTTGCAGAGGGTATTATAATTTTGGTCAGAAGTTTGTAACGCAGTGAAGGAGACGTTTCCGACCCCATAAAGTATATATATTCTTGATCAGGATCAATAGGGGAGTCGATATAGCCATGTCCGTCTGTCCGTCTGTCCGTCTGTCCGTCTGTCCGTCTGTCCGTCTGTTTCAATACCGTTTGCGAGCTCAGTTTAAAAGCTAGCGATCTGAAACTTTCACAATCGTCCTAAAACATATGTACGCAGATCAAGTTTGAAAATCGCCCCGATCGGACGTCTATATCCTATAGCTCCCATAGGAACAATTGGATATATCTTGCAAGAATTTATGATATTTCGCGCAGTGTAAAAGCTATTGACATTAATCTTTACAAATCGTATTTTTTTATGCATACCTCGATCAGGGTAAAAGCGCGTGGCGATCGGACGTCTATATCCTATAGCTCCCATAGGAACAATAGGGTAAAATCGGTTTAAATTTAATGATTTTTAGGATATTTCGCGCAGTGTAAAAGCTATTGACATAAATCTTTCCAAATCTTATTTTTTTATGCGTACCTTGATCAGGGTAAAAGCGCGTGACGATCGGACGTCTATATCCTATAGCTCCCATAGGAACAATAGGGTAAAATCGGTCCAAATTTGATGTTTTTCAGAATATTTCGCGATGTGTAAAAGCTATTGCTGTACATTTTTTCAAATCGTATTTTTTTATGCATTCCTTCATCAAGGTAAAAGCGCGTGCTGATCGGACGTCTATATCCTATAGCTCCCATAGGAACAATACGGTGAAATCGGTCAAAATTTCATGTTTTTTAGAATATTTCGCGCAGTGTATAAGCTATTGACATACATTTTTCCAAGTCTTATTTATTTACGCATACCTTGATCAGGGTAAAAGCGCTTGCCGATTGGACGTCTATATCGTATAGCTTCCGTAGGAAAAATTGTTAAAGGCTGCGAAAATATCCCTTTTTCCCTATTTGTATATGACAATTTTGCAGTATAAAAGCTATTGGCATGAAACTATGCAATTTATGCAATTTATCTAATTTATTTATGTACACCTTGCTCAGGGTAAAAGTTGCTGCCAATCAGACAAGTACATACTACATCCGCTATTTAAAAATTAAATTAATTACGTAAAGCTAATCTTTTTTTATGTATAATTACAGAAAACTTAATTTTTTTATATATAATTACACAAAATTTATTTCTGATATATATTTAGTATTTGATTTCATATAATTACAAGAAATTAATAGTTGATATATATCCAACATATATGTCGCATTTATGTTGATCGTCAATTAAATGGATTTAGTTCTTCTATATAATTAAACATATTTATTCATTTATATTATTTTTTAATATTTGATTGAAAGTTTGGAGTATCACCACAACTGGGTTCGTTGTTTGATTATGTTTTTCTATCGTACATGTGCCGTCCTCCTCGATTCTCATAAAAGCCTTGTATATGCGCCATGCATTTTAAACCTGAAGGAATTGTCTCATTTTTGACCATCATGATTGTACTTTTTTATACCCTTGCAGAGGGTATTATAATTTTGGTCAGAAGTTTGTAACGCAGTGAAGGAGACGTTTCCGACCCCATAAAGTATATATATTCTTGATCAGGATCAATAGGGGAGTCGATATAGCCATGTCCGTCTGTCCGTCTGTCCGTCTGTTTCAATACCGTTTGCGAGCTCAGTTTAAAAGCTAGCGATCTGAAACTTTCACAATCGTCCTAAAACATGTGTACGCAGATCAAGTTTGAAAATCGCCCCGATCGGACGTCTATATCCTATAGCTCCCATAGGAACAATTGGATATATCTTGCAAGAATTTATGATATTTCGCGCAGTGTAAAAGCTATTGACATTAATCTTTACAAATCGTATTTTTTATGCATACCTTGATCAGGGTAAAAGCGCGTGGCGATCGGACGTCTATATCCTATAGCTCCCATAGGGTAAAATCGGTTAAAATTTAATGATTTTTAGGATATTTCGCGCAGTGTAAAAGCTATTGACATAAATCTTTCCAAATCTTATTTTTTTATGCGTACCTTGATCAGGGTAAAAGCGCGTGACGATCGGACGTCTATATCCTATAGCTCCCATAGGAACAATAGGGTAAAATCGGTCCAAATTTGATGTTTTTCAGAATATTTCGCGATGTGTAAAAGCTATTGCTGTACATTTTTTCAAATCGTATTTTTTATGCATTCCTTCATCAAGGTAAAAGCGCGTGCTGATCGGACGTCTATATCCTATAGCTCCCATAGGAACAATACGGTGAAATCGGTCAAAATTTCATGTTTTTTAGAATATTTCGCGCAGTGTATAAGCTATTGACATACATTTTTCCAAGTCTTATTTATTTACGCATACCTTGATCAGGGTAAAAGCGCTTGCCGATTGGACGTCTATATCGTATAGCTTCCGTAGGAAAAATTGTTAAAGGCTGCGAAAATATCCCTTTTTTCCCTATTTGTATATGACAATTTTGCAGTATAAAAGCTATTGGCATGAAACTATGCAATTTATGCAATTTATCTAATTTATTTATGTACACCTTGCTCAGGGTAAAAGTTGCTGCCAATCAGACAAGTACATACTACATCCGCTATTTAAAAATTAAATTAATTACGTAAAGCTAATCTTTTTTTTATGTATAATTACAGAAAACTTAATTTTTTTATATATAATTACACAAAATTTATTTCTGATATATATTTAGTATTTGATTTCATATAATTACAAGAAATTAATAGTTGATATATATCCAACATATATGTCGCATTTATGTTGATCGTCAATTAAATGGATTTAGTTCTTCTATATAATTAAACATATTTATTCATTTATATTATTTTTTAATATTTGATTGAAAGTTTGGAGTATCACCACAACTGGGTTCGTTGTTTGATTATGTTTTTCTATCGTACATGTGCCGTCCTCCTCGATTCTCATAAAAGCCTTGTATATGCGCCATGCATTTTAAACCTGAAGGAATTGTCTCATTTTTGACCATCATGATTGTACTTTTTTTATACCCTTGCAGAGGGTATTATAATTTTGGTCAGAAGTTTGTAACGCAGTGAAGGAGACGTTTCCGACCCCATAAAGTATATATATTCTTGATCAGGATCAATAGGGGAGTCGATATAGCCATGTCCGTCTGTCCGTCTGTCCGTCTGTTTCAATACCGTTTGCGAGCTCAGTTTAAAAGCTAGCGATCTGAAACTTTCACAATCGTCCTAAAACATGTGTACGCAGATCAAGTTTGAAAATCGCCCCGATCGGACGTCTATATCCTATAGCTCCCATAGGAACAATTGGATATATCTTGCAAGAATTTATGATATTTCGCGCAGTGTAAAAGCTATTGACATTAATCTTTACAAATCGTACTTTTTTATGCATACCTTGATCAGGGTAAAAGCGCGTGGCGATCGGACGTCTATATCCTATAGCTCCCATAGGGTAAAATCGGTTAAAATTTAATGATTTTTAGGATATTTCGCGCAGTGTAAAAGCTATTGACATTAATCTTTCCAAATCTTATTTTTTTATGCGTACCTTGATCAGGGTAAAAGCGCGTGACGATCGCACGTCTATATCCTATAGCTCCCATAGGAACAATAGGGTAAAATCGGTCCAAATTTGATGTTTTTCAGAATATTTCGCGATGTGTAAAAGCTATTGCTGTACATTTTTTCAAATCGTATTTTTTTATGCATTCCTTCATCAAGGTAAAAGCGCGTGCTGATCGGACGTCTATATCCTATAGCTCCCATAGGAACAATACGGTGAAATCGGTCAAAATTTCATGTTTTTTAGAATATTTCGCGCAGTGTATAAGCTATTGACATACATTTTTCCAAGTCTTATTTATTTACGCATACCTTGATCAGGGTAAAAGCGCTTGCCGATTGGACGTCTATATCGTATAGCTTCCGTAGGAAAAATTGTTAAAGGCTGCGAAAATATCCCTTTTTTCCCTATTTGTATATGACAATTTTGCAGTATAAAAGCTATTGGCATGAAACTATGCAATTTATGCAATTTATCTAATTTATTTATGTACACCTTGCTCAGGGTAAAAGTTGCTGCCAATCAGACAAGTACATACTACATCCGCTATTTAAAAATTAAATTAATTACGTAAAGCTAATCTTTTTTTTATGTATAATTACAGAAAACTTAATTTTTATACCCTTGCAGAGGGTATTATAATTTTGGTCAGAAGTTTGTAACGCAGTGAAGGAGACGTTTCCGACCCTATAAAGTATATATATTCTTGATCAGGATCACCTCCTGAGTTGATATAGCCATGTCCGTCTGTCCGTCTGTCCGTCTGTCCGTCTGTCCGTCTGTTTCAATACCGTTTGCGAGCTCAGTTTAAAAGCTAGCGATCTGAAACTTTCACCCTCGTCCTAAAACATGTGTACGCAGATCAAGTTTGAAAATCGCCCCGATCGGACGTCTATATCCTATAGCTACCATAGGAACATCGGATATATCTTGCAAGAATTGATGATATTTCGCGCAGTGTAAGAGCTATTGACATGAATCTTTTCAAATCGTAATTTTTTATGCATACCTTGATCAGGGTAAAAGCTCGTGCCGATCGGACGTCTATATCCTATAGCTCCCATAGGAACAATCGGGTATATCTAGCAAGAATTGATGATATTTCGCGCAGTGTAAAAGCTTTTGACATGAATCTTTCCAAATCGTATTATTTTATGCATACCTTGATCAGTGTAAAAGCGCGTACCGATCGGACGTCTATATCCTATAGCTCCCATAGGAACAATAGGGTAAAATCGGTCCAAATTTGATGTTTTTCAGCATATTTCGCGCAGTGTAAAAGCTATTGCCATACATTTTTTCAAATCGTATTTTTTTATGCATTCCTTCATCAAGGTAAAAGCGCGTGCTGATCGGACGTGTATATCCTATAGCTCCCATAGGAACAATAGGGTGAAATCGGTCAAAATTTGATGTTTTTTATTAAGAAGACTTCGGGCTTATTATTTTACACATTTGTTATTCTTTTCGCTACTCTTTCAATTTTAGCAATTGCGGCTAAGTCTGCAAGGGTATTAAAACTTTGGCTTGCCGAAGTTAGCTTCCGTCCTCGTTGTTTCTCAATTTCGTCTTTTACTGCGAGGATGCAAAGGTATCTGTGGATGTTTTCGTTGCCAACATACCATGGCGCCCCAGTGATAGTTCTCAGGATTTTTATAATCCGGTTGAGTCCGCTGGCTTTTAATTTGAAGTGCAGCTTCTTGCATTCGATGTGTCTACGCCAGGTTAATCGTTTGTCGAGGTGGATGCCGAGGTACGTTCAAAGAAAGCGGATAGCAGGATTGACTTTTAAGAGTAAACTCAGGATCGTAGTATCGTCGGCAAGCGTGGACCTTGTTAGTATCTCGTACGTAGGAATATCCGCAGTACACCGGAACAAGAAAGGAAAGCTAACTTCGGGCGGAGCCGAAGTTGGAATACCCTTGCAGAATATTCTGTAAACAAGAAAGGAAAGCTAACTTCGGGCGGAGCCGAAGTTGATATACCCTTGCAGAATAGTCTGTAAATTATATTCTCCAAAATTATTCATATGATGCATTCTTAATACTCATAAAATATCCCAACTTACTAACTTTAAAAACACCAAAGTTATGGCATTTCCAATCGTTTAGTTATATGGCAGCTATAGGATACAGTCGGCCGATCCTTATAAAATTTTGGTAGATCGGATTGATTGGTCAAATATAAAACCCATAGAAAGTCCCAACTTCCTAACTTAACAAACACCAAAGTTATGGCATTTCCGATCAATCAGTTATATGGCAGCCATAGGATATAGTCGGCCGATCCCGGCCGTTCCGACTTATATACTGCGTGCAAAGGATCGAAGGCTGTGTGCAAAGTTTCAATTCGATATCTTTAAAACTGAGAGACTAGTTCGCGTAGAAACAGACAGACGGACAGACAGACGGACAGACGGACAGACGGACATGGCTATATCAACTCAGGAGGTGATCCTGATCAAGAATATATATACTTTATAGGGTCGGAGATGTCTCCTTCACTGCGTTGCACACTTTTGACCAAAATTATAATACCCTCTGCAAGGGTATAATTATATTCTCCAAAATTATTCATATGATGCATTCTTAACACTCATAAAAAATCCCAACTTCCTAACTTTAAAAACACCAAAGTTATGGCATTTCCAATCGTTCAGTTATATGGCAGCAATAGGATATAGTCGGCCGATCCTTATAAAATATGGTAGGTCAGATTGATTGGCCAAATATAAAACCCATAGAAAATCCCAACTGGCGGCTATAGGATATAGTCGACCGATCCTGGCCGTTCCGACTTATATACTGCGTGCAAAGGAAAGAAGGGTGTGTGCAAAGTTGCAATTCGATATCTTTAAAACTGAGAGACTAGTTTGCGTAGAAACATACAGACGGACAGACGGACATGCTTATATCAACTCAGGAGGTGATCCTGATCAAGAATATATATACTTTATAGGGTCGGAGATGTCTCCTTCACTGCGTTGCACACTTTTGACCAAAATTATAATACCCTCGGCAAGGGTATAAAAATAGGGTAGTGGAGCTCCAGTTTCAATCATGTATTCGTAAGATTTCGTTGCTTTGCATCTCACTGAAAATACTCTTTTGTAGAGATAGGACTCATAGTGCTTGTAGGTGTAGATAGGCAAATGCATTTTGATTTTATGCATGAGACCATGAAGCCAGGCTTGGTCGAAGGCTTTTTTGGGTCCATAGCACAGTTTGGAAGTTCGAATAGCATTTTTGGGGTTAGTAAGTCACCACCGAGAGTCTTTTTTGCTTTTGGTTCCCTAATTACTTTTTTGACTCGTTCGTCCGAAATGAGGTTGGGAAAATGCAGTTTCGGGCCGAATTGGTGGCAGGATTTGGGTGGAAAACACTTTAAAGATGTGAAGCAAGTGTTTAAGCTCTGTCTCCGTCGCTTCGGGCCCAGTATCCTGAAGAGTTTCTTATCGGGGTAATCGTTTCGATCGGAGCGCTTAAATTTGGGTGAGCCCTCCATAGGGGATTCTTTTTACTGGTTGGCGAGAGTTTCTCGATGTACCGCAGCTGTGCATTTTCTGCCTGTTGCTGGACAGCAAGGTCGTGAGAGCGGGTTCCTTAAGGCGTTGCTGCAACGAGTACGTCTTTCAGGGCTTCACTAGTGCATTCGATGTTCGATTCCATATTTAGTTGGGGGCGAGTTCTATGTGGGAACTCATTTACTTTTTGTATTTAAACAGATAGTTCTGTGCGACATCAGCCTGAGATGCGTTATTAGCACAGGCGAGTGGTCTGAAGATATGTCAGAAAGCGCTTTGGCACTTATGAAACTGCGAGATATGTTTTTGTCAGCGTAAAATCAATAAGATCTGGGAGCTTTTGGGGTCTGTTGGCCAGTTCGTTGGGCTTCCAGAGGAAACATTGTCCAATTTGTTTCTTAAATTTATAATTGCATTGTACAATTGCTTCCTTTGGGACGTCACAAGACGTGATCCCCAGTGGGTATGTTTGGCATTGTAATTGATCCCAAAGTATCCTTCCGAGATTGTAAAGTTGTTTTGTGGCAAACCTTTGGTGAAAGTGGTGTTTGATGCGTTCTCTGATCTGTGCTGTAAAATATATAACCTCTTATTTGAGAGTTGTATTGGCTTGTGAGGTGCGTTCCTACCAGAAGCATAAAGTACATATGATTTTCGTTCAGGAATTGTGTTAATTCAAGTTTATGCTGTGAAACACCATTGGTGTTACAGTTGCAATTACAGTTACGGGTAACTGTATCACCAAGTTCTGGATTTGAAAAAGTGTTTGCATAGTCGTGTTCATAAATGACATTAGTTCCATCATGCATTTTTGCAGCGTAAAAATCATAGTTTCCATTTTGTTATTTGGCTGTCCAGGGGCCTGCTGAGAACTTTCTTGGTGAGGCTGGAGTGGCTTTTCCTTCCCAGATCGTAGGGCATCAGCATAGGAGATGCCGTTGGAAGATTTGTGCCTGGCTCAAGCTCGACCTTGTTTTTGTTTTTCTTGAGAATGTTAATAACATTCTTGGCGGTAAAACCCCTTTGTTTTAGGGCATTTGTTATTTCGGTGCTGGTAACGTCAGGTTCGAATCCCTTTATTACCACTAGCAATCCCTGTCTGCTTTTTAGTTGGTACGTGTAATAATTTTTCTTGTCTCGTCCAGGTATTTGGACACTGCTCCTAAGTGTTCTTCATATTTTGTTTCCACCTTCGTGAAGTTTTCATTCCCAACCAACGCAACAATTTTGTTGACCAAGGTGTTCGAACTTTTTCCCTGATATAGATTGGAGAGGGCTTGGGTTTCTCTAGAGTATCTTGCCCAGGTTTGTTTTCTTTAGCCTCTGCCAAGAGAGCAACTCTGTTGTCATTGGATCTCTCTGGTTCTACATTGGTCTTCTGGGAGCGATTTTTCTGCAAGGGTATAAAAAGAGTCTGGTTTTTGGGGCAGATGTGGATATAGAGGGAGATAGTTCTTCAGTGTTATTTTCTATTTCCCTTGAACTATTCTTTTTATACCCTTGCAGAGGGTATTATAATTTTGGTCAAAAGTGTGCAACGCAGTGAAGGAGACATCTCCGACCCTATAAAGTATATATATTCTTGATCAGGATCACCTCCTGAGTTGATATAGCCATGTCCGTCTGTCCGTCTGTCCGTCTGTCCGTCTGTCTGTCCGTCTGTCTGTTTCTACGCGAACTAGTCTCTCAGTTTTAAAGATATCGAATTGAAACTTTGCACACAGCCTTCGATCCTTTGCACGCAGTATATAAGTCGGAACAGCCGGGATCGGCCGACTATATCCTATAGCTGCCATATAACTGATTGATCGGAAATGCCATAACTTTGGTGTTTGTTAAGTTAGGAAGTTGGGATTTTCTATGGGTTTTATATTTGGCCAATAAATCTGACCTACCAAATTTCATAAGGATCGGCCGACTATATCCTATAGCAGCCATATAACTGATTGATCGGAAATGCCATAACTTTGGTGTTTGTAAAGTTAGGAAGTTGGGATTTTCTATGGGTTTTATATTTGGCCAATCAATCTGACCTCCAAAATTTCATAAGGATCAGCCGACAATATTCTATAGCTGCCATGTAACTGAACGATTGGAAATGCCATAACTTTGGTGTTTTTGAAGTTAAGAAGTTGGGATTTTTTATGAGTGTTAAAATGCATCATATGAATAATTTTGGAGAATATAATTTACAGAATATTCTGCAAGGGTATATAAACTTCGGCTCCGCCCGAAGTTAGCTTTCCTTTCTTGTTTCTTTTAGCTTCGTTCCAATTTTAAATGATGAAACTTTTATAGCAAAAGATAATGGCTAGATCGACTCTCCTGGTGATGCTGATCAAGAATATATATACTTTATAGGGTCGAAAATGTCTCTTTCACTGCGTTGGAAAATTTTGACTGAAATTATAATATCCTCTGCAAGGGTATAAAAAGAGGCTGGTTTTTGGGGCAGATGTGGATATAGAGCAAGATAGTTCTTCAGTGTTATTTTCTATTTCCCTTGAACTATTATTTTTTCTTTTCGCTTCGTTCCAATTTTAAATGATGAAACTTTTCTAGCATAAGAGAATTTAAATTTATAATTTAAATCACCAACTTGGTCTTTGTTACGAGTCGTAAAACAAATATGTTTTAGTTGGGGCACCCGAACACATGTTCATGTTTTTGGTACCTTACATGCGACCTTTTTTAATACTCGAGAATTTGTACCTGTACTAGAAGTATCGGCCAGCAATCCGAAGTTTGCCTCCTTTCTTGTTTTTTATTATAATCTTGCTTTTATTTATTGAATCTTCTCTTTATGAGACTAACAATAAGTGTTTTAAAGCTTATACTAACTTAACAGTCATATTGACTGATACAGAATTAGGCGGCCTTGAACACTATTGGTGGGCAATGAGGTCATGCCCAAGCCGAGAAATGCCCAAGCTTTTCTTTGTGAGACACTTTTTGTTTCTCAATTTCGTCTTTTACTGCGAGGATGCAAAGGTATCTGTGGATGTTTTCGTTGCCAACATACCATGGCGCCCCAGTGATAGTTCTCAGGATTTTTATAATCCGGTTGAGTCCGCTGGCTTTTAATTTGAAGTGCAGCTTCTTGCATTCGATGTGTCTACGCCAGGTTAATCGTTTGTCGAGGTGGATGCCGAGGTACGTTCAAAGAAAGCGGATAGCAGGATTGACTTTTAAGAGTAAACTCAGGATCGTAGTATCGTCGGCAAGCGTGGACGTTGTTAGTATCTCGTACGTAGGGATATCCGCAGTATACCGGAACAAGAAAGGAAAGCTAACTTCGGGCGGAGCCGAAGTTGAAATACCCTTGCAGAATATTCTGTAAATTATATTCTCCAAAATTATTCATATGATGCATTCTTAACACTCATAAAAAATCCCAACTTCCTAACTTTAAAAACACCAAAGTTATGGCATTTCCAATCGTTCAGTTATATGGCAGCAATAGGATATAGTCGGCCGATCCTTATAAAATATGGTAGGTCAGATTGATTGGCCAAATATAAAACCCATAGAAAATCCCAACTGGCGGCTATAGGATATAGTCGACCGATCCTGGCCGTTCCGACTTATATACTGCGTGCAAAGGAAAGAAGGGTGTGTGCAAAGTTGCAATTCGATATCTTTAAAACTGAGAGACTAGTTTGCGTAGAAACAGACAGACGGACAGACGGACATGCTTATATCAACTCAGGAGGTGATCCTGTACAAGAATATATATACTTTATAGGGTCGGAGATGTCTCCTTCACTGCGTTGCACACTTTTGACCAAAATTATAATACCCTCGGCAAGGGTATAAAAATAGGGTAGTGGAGCTCCAGTTTCAATCATGTATTCGTAAGATTTCGTTGCTTTGCATCTCACTGAAAATACTCTTTTGTAGAGATAGGACTAATAGTGCTTGTAGGTGTAGATAGGCAAATGCATTTTGATTTTATGCATGAGACCATGAAGCCAGGCTTGGTCGAAGGCTTTTTTGGGTCCATAGCACAGTTTGGAAGTTCGAATAGCATTTTTGGGGTTAGTAAGTCACCACCGAGAGTCTTTTTTGCTTTTGGTTCCCTAATTACTTTTTTGACTCGTTCGTCCGAAATGAAGTTGGGAAAATGCAGTTTCGGGCTGAATTGGTGGCAGGATTTGGGTGGAAAACACTTTAAAGATGTGAAGCAAGTGTTTAAGCTCTGTCTCCGTCGCTTCGGGCCCAGTATCCTGAAGAGTTTCTTATCGGGGTAATCGTTTCGATCGGAGCGCTTAAATTTGGGTGAGCCCTCCATAGGGGATTCTTTTTACTGGTTGGCGAGAGTTTCTCGATGTACCGCAGCTGTGCATTTTCTGCCTGTTGCTGGACAGCAAGGTCGTGAGCGGGTTCCTTAAGGCGTTGCTGCAACGAGTACGTCTTTCAGGGCTTCACTAGTGCATTCGATGTTCGATTCCATATTAAGTTGGGGGCGAGTTCTATGTGGGATACATCAGCCTGAGAAGCGTTATTGGCACAGGCGAGTGGTCTGAAGATATGTCAGAAAGCGCTTTGGCACTTATGAAACTGCGAGATATGTTTTTGTCAGCGTAAAATCAATAAGATCTGGGAGCTTTTGGGGTCTGTTGGCCAGTTCGTTGGGCTTCCAGAGGAAACATTGTCCAATTTGTTTCTTAAATTTATAATTGCATTGTACAATTGCTTCCTTTGGGACGTCACAAGACGTGATCCCCAGTGGGTATGTTTGGCATTGTAATTGATCCCAAAGTATCCTTCCGAGATTGTAAAGTTGTTTTGTGGCAAACCTTTGGTGAAAGTGGTGTTTGATGCGTTCTCTGATCTGTGCTGTAAAATATATAACCTCTTATTTGACAGTTGTATTGGCTTGTGAGGTGCGTTCCTACCAGCAGCATAACGTACAGATAATGGCTAGATCGACTCTCCTGGTGATGCTGATCAAGAATATATATACTTTATAGGGTCGAAAATGTCTCTTTCACTGCGTTGGAAAATTTTGACTGAAATTATAATATCCTCTGCAAGGGTATAAAAAGAGGCTGGTTTTTGGGACAGATGTGGATATAGAGCAAGATAGTTCTTCAGTGTTATTTCCTATTTCCCTTGAACTATTCTTTTTTCTTTTCGCTTCGTTCCAATTTTAAATGATGAAACTTTTCTAGCATAAAAGAATTTAAATTTATAATTTAAATCACCAACTTGGTCTTTGTTACGAGTCGTAAAACAAATATGTTTTAGTTGGGGCCGAACACATGTTCATGTTTTTGGTACCTTACATGCGACCTTTTTTAATACTCGAGAATTTGTACCTGCACTAGAAGTATCGGCCAGCAATCCGAAGTTTGCCTCCTTTCTTGTTTTTTATTATAATCTGGCTTTTATTTATTGAATCTTCTCTTTATGAGACTAACAATAAGTGTTTTAAAGCTTATACTAACTTAACAGTCATATTGACTGATACAGAATTAGGCGGCCTTGAACACTATTGGTGGGCAATGAGGTCATGCCCAAGCCGAGAAATGCCCAAGCTTTTCTTTGTGAGACACTTTTTGTTTCTCAATTTCGTCTTTTACTGCGAGGATGCAAAGGTATCTGTGGATGTTTTCGTTGCCAACATACCATGGCGCCCCAGTGATAGTTCTCAGGATTTTTATAATCCGGTTGAGTCCGCTGGCTTTTAATTTGAAGTGCAGCTTCTTGCATTCGATGTGTCTACGCCAGGTTAATCGTTTGTCGAGGTGGATGCCGAGGTACGTTCAAAGAAAGCGGATAGCAGGATTGACTTTTAAGAGTAAACTCAGGATCGTAGTATCGTCGGCAAGCGTGGACGTTGTTAGTATCTCGTACGTAGGGATATCCGCAGTATACCGGAACAAGAAAGGAAAGCTAACTTCGGGCGGAGCCGAAGTTGAAATACCCTTGCAGAATATTCTGTAAATTATATTCTCCAAAATTATTCATATGATGCATTCTTAACACTCATAAAAAATCCCAACTTCCTAACTTTAAAAACACCAAAGTTATGGCATTTCCAATCGTTCAGTTATATGGCAGCAATAGGATATAGTCGGCCGATCCTTATAAAATATGGTAGGTCAGATTGATTGGCCAAATATAAAACCCATAGAAAATCCCAACTGGCGGCTATAGGATATAGTCGACCGATCCTGGCCGTTCCGACTTATATACTGCGTGCAAAGGAAAGAAGGGTGTGTGCAAAGTTGCAATTCGATATCTTTAAAACTGAGAGACTAGTTTGCGTAGAAACAGACAGACGGACAGACGGACATGCTTATATCAACTCAGGAGGTGATCCTGTACAAGAATATATATACTTTATAGGGTCGGAGATGTCTCCTTCACTGCGTTGCACACTTTTGACCAAAATTATAATACCCTCGGCAAGGGTATAAAAATAGGGTAGTGGGCTTCCTTGTGGAGCTCCAGTTTCAATCATGTATTCGTAAGATTTCGTTGCTTTGCATCTCACTGAAAATACTCTTTTGTAGAGATAGGACTAATAGTGCTTGTAGGTGTAGATAGGCAAATGCATTTTGATTTTATGCATGAGACCATGAAGCCAGGCTTGGTCGAAGGCTTTTTTGGGTCCATAGCACAGTTTGGAAGTTCGAATAGCATTTTTGGGGTTAGTAAGTCACCACCGAGAGTCTTTTTTGCTTTTGGTTCCCTAATTACTTTTTTGACTCGTTCGTCCGAAATGAAGTTGGGAAAATGCAGTTTCGGGCTGAATTGGTGGCAGGATTTGGGTGGAAAACACTTTAAAGATGTGAAGCAAGTGTTTAAGCTCTGTCTCCGTCGCTTCGGGCCCAGTATCCTGAAGAGTTTCTTATCGGGGTAATCGTTTCGATCGGAGCGCTTAAATTTGGGTGAGCCCTCCATAGGGGATTCTTTTTACTGGTTGGCGAGAGTTTCTCGATGTACCGCAGCTGTGCATTTTCTGCCTGTTGCTGGACAGCAAGGTCGTGAGAGCGGGTTCCTTAAGGCGTTGCTGCAACGAGTACGTCTTTCAGGGCTTCACTAGTGCATTCGATGTTCGATTCCATATTAAGTTGGGGGCGAGTTCTATGTGGGAACATCAGCCTGAGAAGCGTTATTGGCACAGGCGAGTGGTCTGAAGATATGTCAGAAAGCGCTTTGGCACTTATGAAACTGCGAGATATGTTTTTGTCAGCGTAAAATCAATAAGATCTGGGAGCTTTTGGGGTCTGTTGGCCAGTTCGTTGGGCTTCCAGAGGAAACATTGTCCAATTTGTTTCTTAAATTTATAATTGCATTGTACAATTGCTTCCTTTGGGACGTCACAAGACGTGATCCCCAGTGGGTATGTTTGGCATTGTAATTGATCCCAAAGTATCCTTCCGAGATTGTAAAGTTGTTTTGTGGCAAACCTTTGGTGAAAGTGGTGTTTGATGCGTTCTCTGATCTGTGCTGTAAAATATATAACCTCTTATTTGACAGTTGTATTGGCTTGTGAGGTGCGTTCCTACCAGCAGCATAACGTACAGATAATGGCTAGATCGACTCTCCTGGTGATGCTGATCAAGAATATATATACTTTATAGGGTCGAAAATGTCTCTTTCACTGCGTTGGAAAATTTTGACTGAAATTATAATATCCTCTGCAAGGGTATAAAAAGAGGCTGGTTTTTGGGACAGATGTGGATATAGAGCAAGATAGTTCTTCAGTGTTATTTCCTATTTCCCTTGAACTATTCTTTTTTCTTTTCGCTTCGTTCCAATTTTAAATGATGAAACTTTTCTAGCATAAAAGAATTTAAATTTATAATTTAAATCACCAACTTGGTCTTTGTTACGAGTCGTAAAACAAATATGTTTTAGTTGGGGCCGAACACATGTTCATGTTTTTGGTACCTTACATGCGACCTTTTTTAATACTCGAGAATTTGTACCTGCACTAGAAGTATCGGCCAGCAATCCGAAGTTTGCCTCCTTTCTTGTTTTTTATTATAATCTGGCTTTTATTTATTGAATCTTCTCTTTATGAGACTAACAATAAGTGTTTTAAAGCTTATACTAACTTAACAGTCATATTGACTGATACAGAATTAGGCGGCCTTGAACACTATTGGTGGGCAAGGAGGTCATACCCAAGCCGAGAAATGCCCAAGCTTTTCTTTGTGAGACACTTTTTGTTTCTCAATTTCGTCTTTTACTGCGAGGATGCAAAGGTATCTGTGGATATTTTCGTTGCCAACATACCATGGCGCCCCAGTGATAGTTCTCAGGATTTTTATAATCCGGTTGAGTCCGCTGGCTTTTAATTTGAAGTGCATTTGAACGCCAGGTTAATCGTTTGTCGAGGTGGATGCCGAGGTACGTTCAAAGAAAGCGGATAGCAGGATTGACTTTTAAGAGTAAACTCAGGATCGTAGTATCGTCGGCAAGCGTGGACGTTGTTAGTATCTCGTACGTAGGGATATCCGCAGTATACCGGAACAAGAAAGGAAAGCTAACTTCGGGCGGAGCCGAAGTTGAAATACCCTTGCAGAATATTCTGTAAATTATATTCTCCAAAATTATTCATATGATGCATTCTTAACACTCATAAAAAATCCCAACTTCCTAACTTTAAAAACACCAAAGTTATGGCATTTCCAATCGTTCAGTTATATGGCAGCAATAGGATATAGTCGGCCGATCCTTATAAAATATGGTAGGTCAGATTGATTGGCCAAATATAAAACCCATAGAAAATCCCAACTGGCGGCTATAGGATATAGTCGACCGATCCTGGCCGTTCCGACTTATATACTGCGTGCAAAGGAAAGAAGGGTGTGTGCAAAGTTGCAATTCGATATCTTTAAAACTGAGAGACTAGTTTGCGTAGAAACAGACAGACGGACAGACGGACATGCTTATATCAACTCAGGAGGTGATCCTGTACAAGAATATATATACTTTATAGGGTCGGAGATGTCACCTTCACTGCGTTGCACACTTTTGACCAAAATTATAATACCCTCGGCAAGGGTATAAAAATAGGGTAGTGGGCTTCCTTGTGGAGCTCCAGTTTCAATCATGTATTCGTAAGATTTCGTTGCTTTGCATCTCACTGAAAATACTCTTTTGTAGAGATAGGACTAATAGTGCTTGTAGGTGTAGATAGGCAAATGCATTTTGATTTTATGCATGAGACCATGAAGCCAGGCTTGGTCGAAGGCTTTTTTGGGTCCATAGCACAGTTTGGAAGTTCGAATAGCATTTTTGGGGTTAGTAAGTCACCACCGAGAGTCTTTTTTGCTTTTGGTTCCCTAATTACTTTTTTGACTCGTTCGTCCGAAATGAAGTTGGGAAAATGCAGTTTCGGGCTGAATTGGTGGCAGGATTTGGGTGGAAAACACTTTAAAGATGTGAAGCAAGTGTTTAAGCTCTGTCTCCGTCGCTTCGGGCCCAGTATCCTGAAGAGTTTCTTATCGGGGTAATCGTTTCGATCGGAGCGCTTAAATTTGGGTGAGCCCTCCATAGGGGATTCTTTTTACTGGTTGGCGAGAGTTTCTCGATGTACCGCAGCTGTGCATTTTCTGCCTGTTGCTGGACAGCAAGGTCGTGAGAGCGGGTTCCTTAAGGCGTTGCTGCAACGAGTACGTCTTTCAGGGCTTCACTAGTGCATTCGATGTTCGATTCCATATTAAGTTGGGGGCGAGTTCTATGTGGGAACATCAGCCTGAGAAGCGTTATTGGCACAGGCGAGTGGTCTGAAGATATGTCAGAAAGCGCTTTGGCACTTATGAAACTGCGAGATATGTTTTTGTCAGCGTAAAATCAATAAGATCTGGGAGCTTTTGGGGTCTGTTGGCCAGTTCGTTGGGCTTCCAGAGGAAACATTGTCCAATTTGTTTCTTAAATTTATAATTGCATTGTACAATTGCTTCCTTTGGGACGTCACAAGACGTGATCCCCAGTGGGTATGTTTGGCATTGTAATTGATCCCAAAGTATCCTTCCGAGATTGTAAAGTTGTTTTGTGGCAAACCTTTGGTGAAAGTGGTGTTTGATGCGTTCTCTGATCTGTGCTGTAAAATATATAACCTCTTATTTGACAGTTGTATTGGCTTGTGAGGTGCGTTCCTACCAGCAGCATAACGTACAGATAATGGCTAGATCGACTCTCCTGGTGATGCTGATCAAGAATATATATACTTTATAGGGTCGAAAATGTCTCTTTCACTGCGTTGGAAAATTTTGACTGAAAATATAATATCCTCTGCAAGGGTATAAAAAGAGGCTGGTTTTTGGGACAGATGTGGATATAGAGCAAGATAGTTCTTCAGTGTTATTTCCTATTTCCCTTGAACTATTCTTTTTTCTTTTCGCTTCGTTCCAATTTTAAATGATGAAACTTTTCTAGCATAAAAGAATTTAAATTTATAATTTAAATCACCAACTTGGTCTTTGTTACGAGTCGTAAAACAAATATGTTTTAGTTGGGGCCGAACACATGTTCATGTTTTTGGTACCTTACATGCGACCTTTTTAATACTCGAGAATTTGTACCTGCACTAGAAGTATCGGCCAGCAATCCGAAGTTTGCCTCCTTTCTTGTTTTTTATTATAATCTGGCTTTTATTTATTGAATCTTCTCTTTATGAGACTAACAATAAGTGTTTTAAAGCTTATACTAACTTAACAGTCATATTGACTGATACAGAATTAGGCGGCCTTGAACACTATTGGTGGGCAAGGAGGTCATACCCAAGCCGAGAAATGCCCAAGCTTTTCTTTGTGAGACACTTTTTGTTTCTCAATTTCGTCTTTTACTGCGAGGATGCAAAGGTATCTGTGGATATTTTCGTTGCCAACATACCATGGCGCCCCAGTGATAGTTCTCAGGATTTTTATAATCCGGTTGAGTCCGCTGGCTTTTAATTTGAAGTGCATTTGAACGCCAGGTTAATCGTTTGTCGAGGTGGATGCCGAGGTACGTTCAAAGAAAGCGGATAGCAGGATTGACTTTTAAGAGTAAACTCAGGATCGTAGTATCGTCGGCAAGCGTGGACGTTGTTAGTATCTCGTACGTAGGGATATCCGCAGTATACCGGAACAAGAAAGGAAAGCTAACTTCGGGCGGAGCCGAAGTTAAAATACCCTTGCAGAATATTCTGTAAATTATATTCTCCAAAATTATTCATATGATGCATTCTTAACACTCATAAAAAATCCCAACTTCCTAACTTTAAAAACACCAAAGTTATGGCATTTCCAATCGTACAGTTATATGGCAGCAATAGGATATAGTCGGCCGATCCTTATAAAATATGGTAGGTCAGATTGATTGGCCAAATATAAAACCCATAGAAAATCCCAACTGGCGGCTATAGGATATAGTCGACCGATCCTGGCCGTTCCGACTTATATACTGCGTGCAAAGGAAAGAAGGGTGTATGCAAAGTTGCAATTCGATATCTTTAAGACTGAGAGACTAGTTTACGTAGAAACATACAGACGGACAGACGGACATGCTTATATCAACTCAGGAGGTGATCCTGATCAAGAATATATATACTTTATAGGGTCGGAGATTATAATACCCTCGGCAAGGGTATAAAAATAGGGTAGTGGTCTTCCTTGTGGAGCTCCAGTTTCAATCATGTATTCGTAAGATTTCGTTGCTTTGCATCTCACTGAAAATACTCTTTTGTAGAGATAGGACTCATAGTGCTTGTAGGTGTAGATAGGCAAATGCGTTTTGATTTTATGCATGAGACCATGAAGCCAGGCTTGGTCGAAGGCTTTTTTGGGTCCATAGCACAGTTTGGAAGTTCGAATAGCATTTTTGGGGTTAGTAAGTCACCACCGAGAGTCTTTTTTGCTTTTGGTTCCCTAATTACTTTTTGACTCGTTCGTCCGAAATGAGGTTGGGAAAATGCAGTTTCGGGCCGAATTGGTGGCAGGATTTGGGTGGAAAACACTTTAAAGATGTGAAGCAAGTGTTTAAGCTCTGTCTCCGTCGCTTCGGGCCCAGTATCCTGAAGAGTTTCTTATCGGGGTAATCGTTTCGATCGGAGCGCTTAAATTTGGGTGAGCCCTCCATAGGGGATTCTTTTTACTGGTTGGCGAGAGTTTCTCGATGTACCGCAGCTGTGCATTTTCTGCCTGTTGCTGGACAGCAAGGTCGTGAGAGCGGGTTCCTTAAGGCGTTGCTGCAACGAGTACGTCTTTCAGGGCTTCACTAGTGCATTCGATGTTCGATTCCATATTAAGTTGGGGGCGAGTACTATGTGGGAACTCATTTACTTTTTGTATTTAAACAGATAGTTCTGTGCGACATCAGCCTGAGAAGCGTTATTAGCACAGGCGAGTGGTCTGAAGATATGTCAGAAAGCGCTTTGGCACTTATGAAACTGCGAGATATGTTTTTATCAGCGTAAAATCAATAAGATCTGGGAGCTTTTGGGGTCTGTTGGCCAGTTCGTTGGGCTTCCAGAGGAAACATTGTCCAATTTGTTTCTTAAATTTATAATTGCATTGTACAATTGCTTCCTTTGGGACGTCACAAGACGTGATCCCCAGTGGGTATGTTTGGCATTGTAATTGATCCCAAAGTATCCTTCCGAGATTGTAAAGTTGTTTTGTGGCAAACCTTTGGTGAAAGTGGTGTTTGATGCGTTCTCTGATCTGTGCTGTAAAATATATAACCTCTTATTTGACAGTTGTATTGGCTTGTGAGGTGCGTTCCTACCAGCAGCATAATGTACAGATAATGGCTAGATCGACTCTCCTGGTGATGCTGATCAAGAATATATATACTTTATAGGGTCGAAAATGTCTCTTTCACTGCGTTGGAAAATTTTGACTGAAATTATAATATCCTCTGCAAGGGTATAAAAAGAGGCTGGTTTTTGGGGCAGATGTGGTATAGAGCAAGATAGTTCTTCAGTGTTATTTCCTATTTCCCTTGAACTATTCTTTTTTCTTTTCGCTTCGTTCCAATTTTAAATGATGAAACTTTTCTAGCATAAAAGAATTTAAATTTATAATTTAAATCACCAACTTGGTCTTTGTTACGAGTCGTAAAACAAATATGTTTTAGTTGGGGCCGAACACATGTTCATGTTTTTGGTACCTTACATGCGACCTTTTTTAATACTCGAGAATTTGTACCTGCACTAGAAGTATCGGCCAGCAATCCGAAGTTTGCCTCCTTTCTTGTTTTTTATTATAATCTGGCTTTTATTTATTGAATCTTCTCTTTATGAGACTAACAATAAGTGTTTTAAAGCTTATACTAACTTAACAGTCATATTGACTGATACAGAATTAGGCGGCCTTGAACACTATTGGTGGGCAAGGAGGTCATACCCAAGCCGAGAAATGCCCAAGCTTTTCTTTGTGAGACACTTTTTGTTTCTCAATTTCGTCTTTTACTGCGAGGATGCAAAGGTATCTGTGGATATTTTCGTTGCCAACATACCATGGCGCCCCAGTGATAGTTCTCAGGATTTTTATAATCCGGTTGAGTCCGCTGGCTTTTAATTTGAAGTGCAGCTTCTTGCATTCGATGTGTCTACGCCAGGTTAATCGTTTGTCGAGGTGGATGCCGAGGTACGTTCAAAGAAAGCGGATAGCAGGATTGACTTTTAAGAGTAAACTCAGGATCGTAGTATCGTCGGCAAGCGTGGACGTTGTTAGTATCTCGTACATAGGGATATCCGCAGTATACCGGAACAAGAAAGGAAAGCTAACTTCGGGCGGAGCCGAAGTTGAAATACCCTTGCAGAATATTCTGTAAATTATATTCTCCAAAATTATTCATATGATGCATTCTTAACACTCATAAAAAATCCCAACTTCCTAACTTTAAAAACACCAAAGTTATGGCATTTCCAATCGTTCAGTTATATGGCAATAGGATATAGTCGGCCGATCCTTATAAAATATGGTAGGTCAGATTGATTGGCCAAATATAAAACCCATAGAAAATCCCAACTGGCGGCTATAGGATATAGTCGACCGATCCTGGCCGTTCCGACTTATATACTGCGTGCAAAGGAAAGAAGGGTGTGTGCAAAGTTGCAATTCGATATCTTTAAAACTGAGAGACTAGTTTGCGTAGAAACAGACAGACGGACATGCTTATATCAACTCACGAGGTGATCCTGTACAAGAATATATATACTTTATAGGGTCGGAGATGTCTCCTTCACAGCGTTGCACACTTTTGACCAAAATTATAATACCCTCGGCAAGGGTATAAAAATAGGGTAGTGGGCTTCCTTGTGGAGCTCCAGTTTCAATCATGTATTCGTAAGATTTCGTTGCTTTGCATCTCACTGAAAATACTCTTTTGTAGAGATAGGACTCATAGTGCTTGTAGGTGTAGATAGGCAAATGCATTTTGATTTTATGCATGAGACCATGAAGCCAGGCTTGGTCGAAGGCTTTTTTGGGTCCATAGCACAGTTTGGAAGTTCGAATAGCATTTTTGGGGTTAGTAAGTCACCACCGAGAGTCTTTTTTGCTTTTGGTTCCCTAATTACTTTTTGACTCGTTCGTCCGAAATGAGGTTGGGAAAATGCAGTTTCGGGCTGAATTGGTGGCAGGATTTGGGTGGAAAACACTTTAAAGATGTGAAGCAAGTGTTTAAGCTCTGTCTCCGTCGCTTCGGGCCCAGTATCCTGAAGAGTTTCTTATCGGGGTAATCGTTTCGATCGGAGCGCTTAAATTTGGGTGAGCCCTCCATAGGGGATTCTTTTTACTGGTTGGCGAGAGTTTCTCGATGTACCGCAGCTGTGCATTTTCTGCCTGTTGCTGGACAGCAAGGTCGTGAGAGCGGGTTCCTTAAGGCGTTGCTGCAACGAGTACGTCTTTCAGGGCTTCACTAGTGCATTCGATGTTCGATTCCATATTAAGTTCGGGCGAGTTCTATGTGGGAACTCATTTACTTTTTGTATTTAAACAAATAGTTCTGTGCGACATCAGCCTGAGAAGCGTTATTAGCACAGGCGAGTGGTCTGAAGATATGTCAGAAAGCGCTTTGGCACTTATGAAACTGCGAGATATGTTTTTATCAGCGTAAAATCAATAAGATCTGGGAGGTTTTGGGGTCTGTTGGCCAGTTCGTTGGGCTTCCAGAGGAAACATTGTCCAATTTGTTTCTTAAATTTATAATTGCATTGTACAGTTGCTTCCTTTGGGACGTCACAAGACGTGATCCCCAGTGGGTATGTTTGGCATTGTAATTGATCCCAAAGTATCCTTCCGAGATTGTAAAGTTGTTTTGTGGCAAACCTTTGGTGAAAGTGGTGTTTGATGCGTTCTCTGATCTGTGCTGTAAAATATATAACCTCTTATTTGACAGTTGTATTGGCTTGTGAGGTGCGTTCCTACCAGCAGCATAACGTACATATGATTTTCGTTCAGGAATTGTGTTAATTCAAGTTTATGCTGTGAAACACCATTGGTGTTACAGTTGCAATTACAGTTACGGGTAACTGTATCACCATGTTCTGGTTTTGAACAAGTGTTTGCATAGTCGTGTTCATAAATGACATTAGTTCCATCATGCTTTTTTGCAGCGTAAAAATCATAGTTTCCATTTTGTTATTTGGCTGTCCAGGGGCCTGCTGAGAACTTTCTTGGTGAGGCTGGAGTGGCTTTTCCTTCCCAGATCGTAGAGCATCAGCATAGGAGATGCCGTTGGAAGATTTGTGCCTGGCTCAAGCTCGACCTTGTTTTTGTTTTTGTTGAGAATGTTAATAACATTCTTGGCGGTAAAACCCCTTTGTTTTAGGGCATTTGTTATTTCGGTGCTGGTAACGTCAGGTTCGAATCCCTTTATTACCACTAGCAATCCCTGTCTGCTTTTTAGTTGGTACGTGTAATAATTTTTCTTGTCTCGTCCAGGTATTTGGACACTGCTCCCAAGTGTTCTTCATATTTTGTTTTCACCTTCGTGAATATTCCCTTTAGTGCGCAGAACAACATGGAAGTTTTCATTCCCAACCAACGCAACAATTTTGTTGACCAAGGTGTTCGAACTTTTTCCCTGATATAGATTGGAGAGGGCTTGGGTTTCTTTAGAGTATCTTGCCCAGGTTGGTTTTCTTCAGCCTCTGCCAAGAGAGCAAATCTGTCGTCATTGGATCTCTCTGGTTCTACATTGATATTCTGGAAGCGATTTTTTTTTGTTTTTGAACACACTAAATTCTGATGAACTCTCCAAGTTAATTGTAAAAAATTAAAACAAAACTTTTTAAATTTCGTTCCGATATATTTCAGCTGCGCTTCGCTAACCATCTTTATGGTAACTATAAACAACATAAAACACTTTAAATAACATTAATTTAGACAATAGCTTCCAAAAATAACTTTACATATTTGTATACATTAAAAAAAATAATAAGTAGACCTACGTAATTAAACTTTTTTTACATTTTCTTATTTATAACATTTTAAGTTTTTAAGGCGTTCTGATCCATGACTATCAGAAGTCCACAGTCGAAGTAAAAGTTAATGATTCGTCCTGATGCTGTTGGTTTTTTATTACCCTTTAGTTTTAATATGTTTCCATGTCTATAAACCATCGTCTTCTTCGTCAGAAGTCTTCTGAAATAAAAAACCAACAGCATAAGGACGAATCATTAACTTTAATTCCAAACACCCTAAAACAATATTTACTAATACAGTAGTATGTCGTTTACAACGGATGCTAACCATTTCTTACCAAATATTTGATAAAGAAACCATAGAAGAAATAAGTCTGATTTTAAAAGACAACGACTTAAAACCATTTAATTAAAACATTTATAACAAGAAAGGAAAGCTAACTTCGGGCGGAGCCGAAGTTGATATACCCTTGCAGAATACTCTGTAAATTATATTCTCCAAAATTATCTTATCTTAATTAATCTTAATACTCATAAAAAATCCCAACTTCCTAACTTTAAAAACACCAAAGTTATGGCAATTCCTATCGTTCAGTTAAGTGGCAGCTATAGGATATAGTCAGCCGATCCTTATGAAATTTGGTAGGTCATATTGATTGGCCAAATAAAATACCCATAGGAAATCCCAACTTCCTAACTTTAAAAACACCAACGTTATGGCTTTTCCGATCGTTCAGTTATATGGCAGCTATATGATATAGTCGCCCGATCCGGCTCGGTCCGACTTATATACTACCTGCAATAGAAAGACAACTTTTGGGAAAGTTTTAAGCAGATAGCTTTAAAACTGAGGGACTAGTTTGCGTAGAAACGGACGGACGGACAGACAGACATGGCTAGATCGACTCTCCTGGTGATGCTGATCAAGAATATATATACTTTATAGGGTCGGAAATGTCTCCTTCACTGCGTTGCAAACTTTTTTACTGAAATTATAATACCCTCTGCAAGGGTATAAAAAGACACCAAAACATTGAACAAAAAATAAAATGTCCAGACCCTATACATTTCATGTCCGTGAAAAAAAAAGAAAGGAAAGCTAACTTTGGGCGGAGACGAAGTTGATATACCCTTGCAGAACATTCTGTAAATTATATTGGTTGTCCAAAAATAAAATACATAAAAAATCCCCCTTAAAACACCAAAGACGGACATGCTTATATCCACTCAGGACCTGATCAAGAATATATATCATTTTTAGGGTCGGGGATGTATCCTTCACTACGTTGCACACTTTTGACCAAAATTATAATGCCCTCTGTATAAAAATAGCACATAAACGCAAAACCACCCTGCCACCAATATTTAAAAAAACCTAGTCCAAAATACAAATGTCTGACAAAAACAACGTTATAAATAACAAGAAAGGAAGAAAACTTCGGCAAGCCGAATTTCATATTCCCTTGCAGTTATACTAAAAACAATTTTGCGCTGTATTTTGCCATCGTTTCTATGGCAGCTATATGATATTGTTGTCCGATTTTGACAAAACTATAAGCGTCATTATAATATAGTAAATAAATACTGCATCTCTAAAAAATATAATGTTTAGAAAAACAGCAAAATAAATTATATTTTATGATATATGTATGTATGATATATAGTTGTCCGATTTTATTTTATTTAAAACCGTAATTCAATAGTACTTAAGTATTACCAAATTTTAAAGAACAAAAAAATACTTATATGATTAGTTCCGACTTAAATACTACTTACTTATATAATACCCTTTGCAAGGGTATAAAAATGTGAAAGAACATATGTATGTAGGAATAACTAAAACTAAACAAAAAACTTGATTACCACAATACAGATCAGATTTCAATTAAGACACTAAGCTAATACTCAAAAAACCTACACTCATACCAAAATTAACCCTAAAAACAAGAAATTCGCCTTATTTTTGACTTCAAAGGCATCGCACCTTAAATTGTAGGGTAAATTTTTCTAAAATTAAGGGCGTTCCTTTCTAAAATCTAAGGCAAAGGGCCTTAAAAACAAGAAAAACTTTTCTAAAAAATAGAAAAATATTTCTTAAAAGTAGGGCATCTAACCATAAATTTTAGGGTATTTTTTCTAAAAATTAGAAAAAATGTGCCTACATTCATCATGATGTAATTTTTCATTCAGGATTTATGGACTTATGTATACTTATGTATGTGTAAACATATGTAAATGATTTAAGCACTTCGCTTTTCATTCAGAAAAGTTTGTATGTATTAGTGTTGCACTAATGAATTGCCAATATCGATTTCAACTGTAATTCTGTGGGGAAGAGAGAGAGAAATTGTGTACAATTATGATTTATTTCAGTTCTTACAAGTAAACTCCGATAAGTATCTTATCCAAAAAAACTTATAATTTTATTCGTCCGTCGGTGGGATTCGAACCCAGGTCTCCCGCGCGTGAACTCAAAGACATTGAATGGAGCCACGGTCACGCGCGAAGAACGCACGGCAAACCAAAGACTATATGATGGGGCGTTTGCGAAGAATATTAGTTTTTAAAGTTTTTTAAGTCGCAACTGTGAAAGTCGAAATATTTAAAATACATTTTCTAAGATGATATTTCATATGAAAAAAATATTTTAATTACTTTTCAATAAAGGGATAAAATTTAGTCGTTCTAAGCATTACTTCTTATCTGTGTTTATAACACAAGTAAAAAAAAAAAAAAAAAAGATGTTGGCAGCTGAAATTGAACTTGCGGTGCTTAGATTTCTGGTCAGACGTTCTAACCCCTAAGCTACTCGGACAGGGTTAGAACAATTTTATGGTCATTTTAGAAAATGTTTCCTATCTTTTAGAAAATATTTTTTATATTTTGTGATTCATTTTTATTTTTAAAAAATATTTCTATATTTAAGAAAAGATTTCTATATTTAAGAAAGCGTTTCTATTTTTTAGGGTTATCGAATTTTTAAGGTTAATTTGAGACAATTTTTCTATTTTTTAGGGTAAATAATTTTTTAGGGCAGAATTTCTAATTTGAAGAAAAAAATTCTAAGAACAAGTACCATTTTTACTAAAATATAGAAATTCTTTCTTGGATTTAGGGTGAGCTTAGTTGATGGCGACAATTTCTACATTTGAGAAACACTTTCTAGATTTAAGAAAAGTTTTCTTGTTTTAAGAAAAAAATTCCTTGAAAATAGAAATCTTTTCTTGGATTTAGAAAAAATAAAGTTTTATGGCGAATTTCTAAAATTTAGGGTTAATTTTGCTATGAGTGTACTTATGGCCCCATCTCCAAATTTTGATGCAGCGCAATTTTGGAAATTTTGTTGTTATCATAAAAAATGAAATAATAATTTATTTTGCTGTTTTTCTAAACATTATATTCCTTAGAGATGCAGTAGTTATTAACTAAATTAGAATTACGCTTATAGTTTTGTCAAATTTAAAAGAACAAATAAAACTTAAAAACAACTAAGTTATACTTTTTATACCCGTTACTCGTAGAGTAAAAGGGTATATTGTATTCGTGCAAAAGTATGTAACAGGTAGAAGGAAGCGTTTCCGACCCTATAAAGTATATATATTCTTGTTCAGGATCACTAGCCGAGTCGATCTAGCCATGTCCGTCTGTCCGTCTGTCTGTCTGTCCGTATGAACGCTGAGATCTCGGAAACTATAAAAGCTAGAAGATTGGCATTTTGCATGCAGATTCTAGGAGTTCCTACGCAGCGCAAGTTTATTTCAAAAGGGTGCCACGCCCCCTTTAACGCCCACAATCGCTAATATACGATTTTAAAAATTTAAATATTTCGGAAAAGTAAAAATGCAGTTTTATTGTGTTTATCAATACCTATCGAAATGTAGAAGAAATTTTTCAAATCGGACCATTCGTTAAAAAGTCATGCGTGATCAAAGTTTCTATCTCCATCTCCCTCGCACTCCCTTTACCTGAGTAACGGGTATCTGATAGTCGGGGCACCCGACTATAGCGTTCTCTCTTGTTTTATTTTTTTTTGTCCGATTGTTCCCATGGGAGTTAGATGATATAGTTCCGAAATATATACTACACTCATAGCAAAATTAACCCTAAATTTTAGAAATTCGCCTTAAAACTTTATTTTTTCTAAATCCAAGAAAAGATTTCTATTTTCAAGGAATTTTTTCTTAAAACAAGAAAACTTTTCTTAAATCTAGAAAGTGTTTCTCAAATGTAGAAATTGTCGCCATAAACTAAGCTCACCCTAAATCCAAGAAAGAATTTCTATATTTTAGTAAAAATGGTACTTGTTTTTAGAAATTTTTTTCTTCAAATTAGAAATTCTGCCCTAAAAATTATTTACCCTAAAAAATAGAAAAATTTTCTCAAATGAACCTTAAAAATTCGATAACCCTAAAAAATAGAAACGCTTTCTTAAATATAGAAATATTTTCTTAAATATAGAAATATTTTCTAAAAAATAGAAATTAATCCGAAAAAATAGAAATATTTTCTATAACATAGGAAACATTTTCTAAAATGACCATAAAATTGTTCTAACCCTGTCCGAGTAGCCTAGGGGTTAGAACGTCTGACCAGAAATCTAAGCACCGCAAGTTCAATTTCATCTGCCAACATCTTTTTTTTTCTTTCTTTGTACTTGAGTTATAAACACAGATGAGAAGAAATGCTTAGAACGACTAAAGGTTTTACCCTTTATTGAAAAGTAATTAAAATATTTTTTGTCATATGAAATATCATCTTAGAAAATTTTTTTTAAATATTTCGACTTTCACAGTTGCGACTTAACGAGTTCTAAAAACTTTTTTAAACTAATATTCTTCGCTAACGCCCCATCATATAGTCTTTGGTTTGCCGTGCGTTCTTCGCGCGTGACCGTGGCTCCATTCAATGTCTTTGAACTCACGCGCGGGAGACCTGGGTTCGAATCCCACCGACGGACGAATAAAATTATAAGTTTTTTCGGATAAGATACTTATCGGATTTTACTTGTAAGAACTGAAATAAATCATAATTGTACTAATTTCTCTCTCTTCCCCACAGAATTACAGTTGAAATCGATATTGGCAATTCATTAACTGCAGTACTAACGTACTTATGGCCCCTTCTCCAAATTTTGAAGCAGCGAAAATTTTGGATTTTTTGTTTTTATTTTTAACAATTAAACCCTTGACCTTAGGCCGGTAAAGCAAAAAAGAAAATTAAAAAATAATTATATGTCGAAGAAATTTTCCTACATATTCTAAAATAAAGAAGTTTTGTGAATTTTAATGTTATTTTATAATTTTTTTTCGAATGTTACTATGGTAGCTATATGATAAAGGCGACTCATCTGGCCCGACCTATAACTACCTACAATAAAAAAATGCTTAAGGATTGAGAGACTAGTTTGGGTAGAAACAGACTGACGAACATGGCATGTTCGACTCTCATGGTGATGCTGATGTCTTATATCATTCATGAAATTAATGACTGTTAAGTGTAAAGCCCCTCGTTGGGCAACAGATGTCTTTTTACTAGTTTGTTTTTTAGATCTGTTAAGGGTTACACACTTTAAGGTGCTGCACTTAGCTGCTGCCAAGATGACACTCCACTAGTCAATAAATAGTCTATTATTAACTATGTAAATTATTTTTGTACGTAGAAACGACTAGCAAAGGTCTTACCCTAATTTGCAATGACACCTCTAAGTGACATATGTACATGTCTTTACTGCTCGACTACAAGTGTACAATTTATTTCTTTTAAAATACTGGGGGACCCGGTCTTTAGATTAACTCCAGAGTGATAATAAAACACAGATAGTGTTATAGTGTTATAGTAACGCCCACAAATCTTAAAACTCTTTGAAGCCGTGGTTAAGGACAGTTATTTAGTGTTATATGTACATACATATGTATGTGAAGATTCCTACATATACGTTCCTCTTGCCATTGTGAACAACTGAAAAATAAAAGTGAGCCAGATCAGCCCAGCCATTGTTTGTTGGAAGATTTTGGCATCCATATATTACAAGAACACGTAATGGGTAGGGGTTACTGTCCCCGTTGGACATCGATTTGTAAAGGATAAAGCTTTTGGAGTTAAGGAAATTTTTATATCAAGGAACTTTTGTAGCAGATACTAGTTGATAATATATTGATGACAAAACTTTTCAAAGATTGTCTATTTGCTCAAAAAAAGATTTAAAATTAAAAAATAAAACAAATCTTCATGTTGGGTAAGGTTTTTTTTGTGCAAGAAAATGTGTGCCAAGCATGCTTTTTATTTTGTTTTTTTTTTATCATGGAAACGGGAAGGGATTACTATAGCGAATAGGATTCCAAAACAGGGGTGTCACAGAAATATCTTTCAACTAATTCGGTTGAAATATACATACATATATGTATATGTATGTATGTACAAATTGCATCCAATTTATGTTGGGAACAATTTTTGTTACACGTAATGGCCAGACGGCTACGCTAATGACCATTTCCAGATTTCATTTTCCACCCAATTTATGACAATGGTATTTTTAATGCAATTTTTTTTTGATTCGTTTGAAAAGTAAACAAATAAATGATGTGTCCCATCTTTCATTTAGGTGCACCTTTTCATTTATTTATGTATATTTACATTTACATTTCCAGAACTCGATTTTAACATAGCTAACATAATTTAAGTATATTAATACACATTAATTGTTATTAAACACCAAACTATTTAAAAACTTACCCATTTTTGATTTATGTATGAACAAATAATTATTATTAGTTGAAAAAAAGAAATATAAGTGCTCTCTAAACCAAATAGAAGGCGTACAATCAGCTGTTAAAGATCATTATAGAACTGGTTCCGAAAAAAAATTTACGCGGGTCATGTTTAAAAACACGAAACATCTAAATTTTTGTTGAGTTAAATCAGGCATTTTAGATTTTATGTACATAGACCAAAAACCAACAAGACTATTTTTGAGGTTTGATTTTCATGATTTCTGAAGTGAAGCTGGAGTAGGCCTTGTTAATGTGATACAAATAAAATTAAAAATTATATTCCAGGCGTATTTCAAATTATTAGAAACAATCAAAATGGCCAATAAACAATAAAAGTTTTATTAAAGGAAAATTAAAATTTTCTTGTTGCCAGAAGAAAAATTAGAGTTAAAATGGAAACGGTCAGATTACGAAGAAAATGGAACGGTGGAAGTGGGAAAAGCGAGTGTTTTCATATTTGATGCCCTGTTCCCATAGAGTCCATCCGTTCGAAACGGTTGGGGTTTTTGACAAATGTGAAACTCCGATTCCCACAGAGCACATCCACCATCCACCATCCGATAACAGCTGATCTGAACAGCTGTAGCTCATCATTTTAGCCCGTTGCATTTTGCACATCATTTAAAATGAGCACAACAGCGTTATAAATGATACTTGGTAACAGACTGCAAGTGATCTACGCGAACAACCAAATCGAACTAATCTGTCTGCAAATTTTTGCCAGCCTGCAGAAAAAATATGAACCGCTTTTGGCCAATATTGTCTAACTGGTAACAAATCAGGTTCATTATATATAAATGTTTGTTTGTTGTTTTATTTCAAATATTTTGCTCCATGTTGTGAGTTCGGTATGCGCCTAGGAAAGAGTGGAGCAACACCTAATGCTGCCACACGGATGGAGCAGTAATTAATTAATTATTACAAGTATGAGCAGCATTTTTTGAATTGGCGCCTTCCTTTTCCAAAAGTTACCCGCCATTATTTTTTTAAATTTTCGTAGTGAATGTTTCAATTTTCACTGTCTAGAAGAAGAACTTGCAGAGTCGCATAAAAAAGTCCGTCAAATTTGGATGGAGAAATAACTGGGAATTTTCGGAACGGCAAAACCTTATGGACCATCCGTTCAACGGATGGTGGATGGTGGATGGATCTCTGTGGGAAGAGGGCATGAAACTGAAGCCTAGTACTCAGATCGACAAACGAGTACGCTAGCGTAAAAACTTTAATCTTTCCAGTGTGACCAAAATTTCGAGAGTTGACTGATTTGAAAGTCCCGAACCGACAAAGCGCCTCCCACAATCCAAAAATACCCATCTAGGAAAAAGTATTTTTTAACAGACAAATACTTACTAAACTTTCACTCACTATAGATGCTTTCAACGACAGAACTAAAATCAGTGAAGTTTGCCAACTCACAATTGCAATAAAAAGCTTCTCTGATCGTAACATTGAGGAGTTTCTGACGCTCTGCTTCCATCCCCGTAAATAGCTGATGAGTCTGGGGTGACGTGCAGACGAAGCAGACTAGATAGTCATATCATAGTCAGTATGTGCAAGTGTAATGAAAGTTAAGTGGAAATAAACGTTGTGTAATAGAAGAAATTAGAAAATAACCAACCTCTGAAATCGAGTTTAATTAATAGCTTCAATTGATTCCAAGATTCGCTCAAAAATGTCCTTCGAATTGATACACGTTGTTGGACGTTGAACGACTAACAGGCAAAAAACTAATAGCGGCTTGTCGCGATTTCTCACAAGATTTTGATATGTTTTCAATATCCTTTTCGATACCTGGGCAATAAAAATAAGCGAGCTGATCTTCACTTTTGACGATACCCTTGTGAGCGCCATGAAGCTCTTTCAATAGCAACATCCTGAGTTTTGTTGGGACTACCACTCTGTGCTGGAAAGTAAGGCAACCAACTGGGATTTGGTAGTGATATTCCAAGGCCATTTTGACCGCTTTGATAGCTTTAACTTTAACAGATGACCGCTTGGGAGAAAAAGTTAAAGCTATCAAAGCGGTCAAAATGGCCTTGGAATATCACTTAAGAGTCGTCAGGTCTGAAATAAATTTTAATTTGAACGTGGCTTTCCCCTAAAAATATGGCACGTTTTAACGTATTCTTCAACAAACTTAGTACATTAGGAATACCAATATCTAAACACGCGTCGTTAACGCCCACTCTCAAAATTTAAGTAGATTGGAAAATCCGGCACGAATTGTAAAATCCACTCTCGCCCACTTGGCATTCTAATAAATTTAGTTTCCCCTAGTTTTTCCATATTTATACCACTGCACTTTGGTCCAGAAGTCCATTTTTTTTGGCATAAATACGAAATTTTTATGTTAATGTTTTGTATTTTTGATTTATATTTCTTAAAGTTAATACATCAAACATAAACAAAACTAAAAAAATAAGCTTTAAAAGCTTCACTGAAGCTCTTTATGAGCTTTCCAAACCACACAATCGAAACAACTTTTTGGGAATATCGTCTTTGACTTTCGAAGTGACCGGTCGTGTTTTTTTTTCTGCAACCCCGTCGTTTCTCTTTTGTGCGTTGTTCGTCGTAAGTCGTAGTGCTGTTTTTAGTGTTGCTTTTGCATGCACTTGAACTAAATTACGCCTCCGCTCTCTCGCTCTCTTTGTTTTGAAAGTTTTAAGCGTGCAGCTTCTGCGCTCTGCGGTACTTATAACTGCTCGCTTATACATTTCAATTCCTTTTCTTGGTACAGTGGTTTCAATAGGTAAAATGAGTAGCAATAATTTAGTCTGCTTCTGCAAAAAATGCAGCCTTGTAATCAGGGCTGACCAATCTAATATGACTTGCTGGCCGGACAAGTGATGATCTTTCAAAAGGGCCTAATTTGCAGTTCTGTTGTGATGCTTGTGTTGAGGTTGCGAACGAGATGAAATTGTTCATGCGCCAAACTAAAGGCGGCCTGATGGGGTTGATTAGCTGTTTTGGAGTTGCTAGGGATAGTTTTCGCCGAGCTGATGATCTCCTCTCTGCGCTGGATTCGCAGTTTAATAGTCGTAAGCTATTAGAGGAGTCCCCTAAGCGCAAAAAGGACGCTGGTGGTAAGCAGCAAAAGGGGAACACCCAGCAACCAAACTCTTTCCCCTAATCAAACATCTTCTGATGTATTGTCTTATATACAAGATTCTAATAGTGTAAAGGTGGAAAAGTTTAAGTTTTCTTATGCTAGAGACATTTCATCTTTCATGATAACTGTCCCTAACGAGCTCTTTGTAGCCATATGCTCGGGCGACTTTTGGCCGGATAATATGGTTGTTACAGAGTTCGCGGCTAAGATAAATAAGAAGGGGACCGTGGGAGTCAAACTTCCTAGTCGAGGCCAAACCAGTGTACCAATTTCAATTTCAAAAAACTAACTTCTAAACTCCTTCTTTCCTATCAGAATGCAAGAGGGTTGCGTAGCAAGCTCACTAAATTGTATTCGATAGCCTTTTCTTTGCATCTCATATTATTGTGTTTACAGAAACCTGGTTAAAGCCGGAGATCTTTAGCTCCGATGTTATTCCAGGTAAGTACACAATATACAGGTATGACCGTCCCTCTAGACGGGGAGGTGGAGTCTTAATTGGAGTTGATTCAAACCTCCCGTCAGAGGAGTTATTTTTTGAAGAATTCAATACTATTGAATTTATTTGTGTAAAGTTATCGCTTCCTGGTAGCTCTATATACATAACTTGCTCATATATTCCGCCATTGTCTGAACTTCCTGATTATTTAAATCACCTTTCCGTTATTAAGTCTGTTTCAAATAAGCTTTCCGATAGGGATCAGTTGGTGGTTCTAGGTGATTTTAATATACCTGGAGCTACCTGGTCCACTGAGGATGGATCGAATGTCTTACTACCTATAGCACAGCATGATTTTATTGACGGCCTGCTTGACATATCCTTATCTCAAGTAAACCATGTTCGAAATTCATTCGCCTACTTGATTTGTGTTTTGTATCAAATCCTGAAGGTGTGTTTCTGTCCAGAGTAGCACCACTCACGCAACCGGAAGATCCATATCACCCTACAATTGAGCTCACATTTGACACGGGTAGAGTTATGAAAGAAAACTCAGAAAAATCAACCAAACGAATACATTGTTTTCGCAAGGCAGGCTTTCTGAGGCTAAATAATTTTATTTCTGGCTTTAATTGGTACAATACAATATGCCATAAACTCATTTTTTAATTCCTGTGTTCCGTGGTATTATCCGTCAATTTCCAATAAATCACCTTGGTTTAGCAAAGAGTTGACACACTTAAGAAATGTAAAGTCCAGACTTTTTAGGAAATATAAAAATACCGGTTCTCAATCTGTTTTTACTAGATATTTTAGTGCTCGGTCAAGATTTACCGTGCTTAATGCTCAGTGTTATAATAGTTACTTAAACCGTTGTAAGGTCCAGTTCTCTCAGGACCCGAAACAGTTTTATAATTTCGTTAACACAAAGTGTAAATCTAATTCTTTTCCTTCCTCGCTGTCGTTCGAAAACATGACGGCAACCACAGATCAGGCAATAGCCGATTTATTTGCCCAATTTTTTCAAACGACTTACTCTTCTTTAGATTATTCATCACAGCCTTATTCTTACACCATATCCAAGTCAAACCTCATATTCTGTCCCATTTTAACAGAAAGCTCTCTTCTTTTGGATCTTCTTCGTATTAAGCCTGTTTATTCGCCAGGGCCCGATGGTATTCCTGGGTGCGTGCTTAGGTATTGCGCTAAGACCCTGTGCAAACCTCTTCACGAGTTGTTTACCTTATCTCTTGAAACTTCACAATTCCCAAATATTTGGAAGAAATCATTTGTTATTCCTCCTTTTTAAAAAAGGTAACAAGTTAGAAGCCAGTAACTACAGAGGTATTTCTAAGTTGTCAGCTATCCCTAAGCTTTTGTGAAAAAATCATTACTTCTCATTAGCAGCACCTTTGTAGATCAATCATTTCTCCGTGTCAACACGGATTTATTAAACGTAGATCCACAATCACAAACCTTCTAGAGCTTACTACATTTGTTATAAAGGGTTTCAATAGTAGTTTTCAAACAGACGTCATTTACACTGACTTTAGTAAAGCATTTGACTCTGTAAATCACAAGGATTTTTTATCGGGTCAATCCGATATACGCGACTTACACATTAAGTGGCAACTCTTTGGATAGAATGACTCTTGTAAACGATCTTGGCGTTCTCTTGGACCCTTAACTAAAATTTTCTAATCACATTTCGTCCATGGTTAATAAGGCCAGAGGAGTTCTTGGATTTATTAAAAGGTGGTTAAAAGAATTCGATGATCCTTATTTAACTAAAACTTTATTTATTTCGCAAGTCCGTCCGATTCTGGAGTATGGGTCTCCCGTCTGGAGTCCACAATATGGAATACATATTGGTCGTATTGAATCAGTACTAAAAACTTTCTTCTTTTTGCTTTACGGCGCCTAAACTGGCATGCAAATCTTAACTTAACTTCTTATTCTAGTAGACTTATGTTGATTAATTTACCCTCCCTAGCCAACCGTAGAACGATGATTGGTACAGTCCTCATTTATAACCTTATACATGGTGAGATTGACAGCCCCGACTTGGTAAGTCGGCTAAACTTTTCTGTGCCAAGTAGATTAACTAGAAATTATATTCCCCTAATTTTAAATCATTGTAGATCTAACTATGCCTTGCATGAGCCTTTCAGAGTATTATGTTCTGACTATTATAGACTTTTTCCTGTAATCTCAAATCTTGACTCTCTGTCGCTCCTAAAACGATTAATAATTGCTTCATTGGCACAACATTGATCTAACTATTACTTTTTTCCCCGGAGCTTTACCCTTATTTTCTTATCTCGCGTCTATCTTATCGCGATAAGTGAATTGTTGTGAGCTTTAATATTCCAAGTTCTTTATTTGCATTTTGTATATTTTCTACCCTTTTCAGCTAGTGTGAGTGTTGTTATGCGCGGGCAGGAATATTTTTCAATGAATAAATATAAGCCTATGTATAGCTTGTTTACGGTTCAGTTAAAAATCATGAAAAACCCTGAGCAAGTGTAGTCCGGAAGCTACTGTTAGTCCGTTTTGGTTTCTCTTACTGGAAATATTGAAGTAATAAAATTTTGTAACCATGTTTAAAGAAAACGTTATGAGTGAGTAGAGAACTTATTTCGTGACCTGGGAATGTGAATATTGTGATTGATAAAATATGGGGTCTTGCCGGAACAGTATTAAAATTGGCAAAGACATGGGCAGGGAGGGTAACGATTTCGTGTGAGCCAATTTCCATCTAAGACTTCACCGATCGTTCTGGTTTACTTGCCTTATTCCTCTCAATTATTTGGATTAAAATTGACTGATTGTTGTGTTGCCTCGATCCCCGGCACAGACAACATTTGTGGATGATTTCGACCATGATCGTTATGTAATGGTTTAGTAAACTTCGAATAAGATTTGGCCAAATCTTATGTAATAGTTTAGTAAACTTCGAATAAGTTGATTACTCTAAGTCGATTTCAACTGAATCAGACAGTAGGAAACTCAGCGGGTCGGGACCCATGTCAATACTAGCTCTTACGGGATTGGGGGGGTTAGTTGCTGACCCTACTGACTAACACTACATTAAGAATATTGTTTGAGTCCCTAACTGAAACTAAATAACCACACGATCATGGCCGAAATCATCCACAAATGTTGTCTGTGCCGGGAATCGAGGCAACACAATAATCAGTCAATTTTAATCCAAATAATTGAGAGGAATAAGGCAAGTAAACCAGAACGATCAGTGAAGTCTTAGATGGAAATTGACTCACACGAAATAGTTACCCTCCCTGCCAATGTCTTTGCCAATTTTAATACTGTTCCGGCAAGACCCCATATTTTTTCAATCACAATATTCACATTCCCAGGTCGCGAAATAAGTTCTCTACTCATTCATAACGTTTTCTTTAAACATGGTTACAAAATTTTATTACTTCAATATTTCCAGTAAGAGAAACCAAAACGGACTAACAGTAGCTTCCGGATTTCACTTCATCAGGGTTTATTTTAAAGAAATCGTTCATATTTATCGTGGAATAAAACTGACGTCCTGACGGCTGCTGACAAAAACTAAATACGCCAGTTTATACTAATAAATGTCGTTCTTTATCGCTAATTAACAACTTTTCCCCGTTTGTCCCCTTTTTCTCGAAATTCCGCAATATTCAGCGACTTTCGCCGTAGTGATCTCTTCGATATTTGGCTCAGCATTAATCGCAAAATATCTTTTGTGTCAGATTGCATTTATAACAAAAATAGCCATTACCACTTCGAAGATGATACAAAATTAGAAATCAATAAAAAAATAGTAATTTTAAATCATTTATAAAAAAAAGACTACTAAAATGCAACTATATGGTCGAACGATTTAAGTCAAAGAACACTGAATTGTCATGTGTCGTCCGATGGGTATAGAAGTTACAGAAACTACTGCTCAAGTGTCACTGCAAAACCTATTGAATCATTCTGCAGAGCGAATAATTGAAATGCAAATTGATGTTTTCAAGCAATCTCCGGATTTTTCTGTACTCAAATTAATTTGCAGTTATGGCTTTGATGGATCAACTGGACAAAGTGCATACAAGCAGAAGTTTGAAATAAAAACACCTGACGTTCAGGTTTCAAATCAGTCTTTGTTTGTAACTTCTGTTATACCCATAAAAATGATTGACTCATTTCAACAAAATATCTGGGTTAACACCGCAATCCATTCGATTTTGCAGGCCGCTGAAAATTCAATTTGTAAAAGAAACTTCTGATCATATATGTACTTATGGAAAAAAACGGAAACCGTGGGTAATCTGAAACCGTTTTATTATACACTGAATGTGGCTAATAACATAACAGTTACCTTTGAAATGCATATGACACTCATGGACGGAAAAGTACTAAATGTACTAACTCACAATTAATCAACTTAATGTTGTCCAATTTGTGATGTTACCCCAACAAAAGTAATGGAAATCAATGATTTCAATTCAAAAATCTTTACGCCCAAGCTTGAAGCTTCAAAATTTGGGTCCTCTACATGCTTGGATTCGGTTTCTAGAATTTGTCGTGAATTTATCAATAAAAATGGAAATACAAAAATGGCATGTAGAAGGTGATGACAAGATTGTAACAGGCCAAGAATATTAAAGATAAGCTGGTCCCACCAGAAGAGCGATGGCTCTCTCTTTCAAGAGAGGAACTATCCCTCTCTCTCAAGAGAGAGCTGCCTGCGTGCAGCGAAGCTCAGTCTCGATCGAACCAAAAAGCAAAGGCAACGTGTGTAAGATATAAAAGTTAAATAAAAAGACCGTGATTATTCCTGGTAAAATCTCAGAAGTGGGATCCTTAAAAATCTTTTTTTTATCAAACTAAAACGCCTAAAATAATAAATAACAAGAAAGAAAAGCTAACTTCGGGCGGAGCCGAAGTTGAAATACCCTTGCAGAATATTCTGTAAATTATATTCTCCAAAATTATTCATATGATGCATTCTTAACACTCATAAAAAATCCAAACTTCCTAACTTTAAAAACATCAAAGTTATGGCATTTCCAATCGTTTAGTTAAGTGGTGGCTATGGGATATAGTCGGCCGAAATTTGGTAGGTCGGATTGACTGGCCAAATAAAATACCCATAGGAAGTCCCAACTTCCTAACTTAACAAACACCAAAGTTATGGCATTTCCGATCAATCAGTTATATAGCACCCATAGGATATAGTCGGCCGATCCCGGTCGTTCCGACTTATATACTGCGTGCAAAGGAAAGAAGGGTGTGTGCAAAGTTTCAATTCGATATCTTTAAAACTGAGAGACTAGTGTGCGTAGAAACAGACAGACGGACAGACGGACATGCTTATATCAACTCAGGAGGTGATCCTGATCAAGAATATATATACTTTATGGGGTCGGAGATGTCTCCTTTACTGCGTTGCACACTTTTGACCAAAATTATAATACCCTCTGCAAGGGTATAACAAATATGGATATAAACATATCGGAAGTGACAGTTGTCCAATTAAAATGATGGCTGGAGCTTTTAAATTTTCTGACGAAGGGCACCAAATCGGATTGCTCGGGTTTGCAGCGCTCCTGGAGAAATTCGCGGAAGGGCGCCGGAGAACCCTGTGGAGCAAGCTGAATCGGAAACAGACGAGAAAAAATGGCAGTGAGCTGGAAGCTGGCGCTGAGACTTTGGGAAATCTGCGATCCGAATTTTTGAAAGTGCATGAAACGCTGGAAAAGTTAAACAACCAGATCACAGACCACAGCGCTGGTGGCAACCGAAATAACGGAGGCAGAGCAGCCGAAAATGCGATTCAGCGAAACAGCGGCGGCAGAGACAGCGGTGCCAGAGACGGCGGAGACGAGAACGGCCAACGGCGAAACAGCAGAGGCGGCGGAGACGGAAATGCGATTCAGCGAAACAGCGGCGGCAGAGGCAACGGCGACAGAGACAGGAGAGGCAGCAGAGACAGCGGCGACAGAGACAGCAGCGGCAGAGACAGCGGCGGTAGAGGCGTCAACAGCGCCGTTTATGACGGAATAGCATCGGCTGGTGGTGAATTTTGTAGTGGTTGCATTCGGAAGAAGGACGGCTCGCCATGCCCTCGAATGAACTGCTTGAACAACTGCAGCTAGCTTTCGGGGGCGTCGAATCGAAGGCTGCATTAAGGCGCAAGTTTGAGGCGCGTAACTGGTTGCCAACTGAAAAATTCGCTGTCGAGGAAAAATGCAGACTTGCTCGAGATGTCAGCATGGAGGCGGACGAACTCGTGGAGGGCATTCCAGCTCTAAGCTTGCGTTCACAGGCCAAGCTTCAGTGTTTTGATGGCCAGGAACGCATGCTTCGTGCTATTGCGGACATCATGCTGCTGAGGAGGGCAACAACAAAGACGGATCCAGCAAGCAGCGAGAAGCGTTGGCACTGGAAGAGGGAATGCACCAAGCCAATAAGACCGCCAGGATCATGCTATGGTTGTGGCGCAGAAGATCACCGCTTGGCTGAATGTCCCCAGAATAAGAAGGTCGAGAATAAATATGTAAGATTATTTAAAATTTGTATTATTGAAAACCCTAACCAGCCCATTGTTACAGAGTGCCTAACAGATTCGGGAAGCCCGGTGTCGATGATAAAACGTTCATACTTACCAGTCAATATAAAATTAGAAACTCAAGAAGAGAAAAACTTTGGTCTGAACAAAAGCTTATTAAGAAAAAATGGTAAAATATTATGCTTTATACATATATAAGAACGAGGACGAAAGCTAACTTCGGCAAGCCGAAGTTTTAATACCATTGCAGACTTTGCCGAAATTGCTAAAATTAAAAAAAGTAGCGAAAAGAATAAGGTATACATAAATAAACTAGATTTGCATAGTTTTATGTCAATAGCTTTTATACTGCAAAAACGTCATATAAAAATATAAAAAAAGGGATATTTTCGCAGCCCTTAACAATTTTTCCTACGGACGCTATAAGATATAGACGTCCGATCGGGGCGATTTTCAAACTTGATCTGCGTACACATGTTTTAGGACGACTGTGACAGTTTCAGATCGCAAAAGGTATTGAAACAGACGGACAGACCGACATGGCTATATCGACTCCCCTATTGATCCTGATCAAGAATTTATATACTTTATAGGGTCGGAAACGTCTCCTTCACTGCGTTACAAACTTATGACCAAAATTATAATACCCTCTGTTTATAAATTACATTTTGTGTAATTATACATAAAAAAAAGATTAGCTATACGTAATCAATTTCATTTTTAAATAGCGGTTGTAGTATGTAGTTGTCTGATTGGCAACAACTTTTACCCTGAGCAAGGTATACATAAATAAATTAGATAAATTGCATAGTTTCCTGTCAATAGCTTTTATACTGCAAAAGGATCAAATAGGAAAAAAAGGGATATTTTCGCAGCCTTTAACAATTTTTCCTACTGAAGCTATAAGATATAGACGTCTGATCGGCAAGCGCTTTAACCCTGATCAAGATATGCGTAAATAAATAAGACTTGGAAAAATTTATGTCAAATATTCTCAAAAACATCAAATTTGGACCGATTTCACCCTATTGTTCCAATTTGAGCTATAGGATATAGACTTCCGATCAGCACGCGCTTTTACCTTGATCAAGGAATGCATACAAAAATACGATTTGAAAAAATGTATCTCAATAGCTTATACACTGCGCGAAATATTGTGAAAAACATTAAATTTAGTCGTACGATCAACACGCGCTTTTACCCTAATCAATGTTTGCATAAAAAAGTACGATTTGGAAAGATTCATGTCAATAGCTTTTACACTGCGCGAAATATCATCAATTCTTGCAAGGTATTTCCGATTGTTCCTATGGGAGCTGTAGGATATAGACGTCCGATCGGTACGCGCTTTTACCCTGATCAAGGTATGCATAAAAAAATACGATTTGGAAAGATTTATGTCAATAGCTTTTTCCACTGCGCGAAATATCATCAATTCTTGCAAGATATATCCGATTGTTCTTGTGGGAGCTATACGATATAGACGTCCGATCGGGGCGATTTTCAAACTTAATCTGTTTACATGTTTTAGGACGAATGTGAAAGTTTCAGTTCGCTAGCTTTTAAACTGAGCTCGCAAAAGGTATTGAAACAGACGGACAGACGGACATGGCTATATCGTCTCCTTCACTGCGTTACAAACTTCTGACCAAAATTATAATACCCTCAGCAAGGGTATAATGAAATAAAGATTTGGTTTAATTTAATTGTAGTGGCTGACGAATCTGTGGGTTGTAATTTTATGCTGGGTAGGAATTTTATGGACGCTTGTGATTTAAAAATGGATTAGAAGCACTGAAAATGGTTACTGTAGAGTGTATTGAAACCGAAGTCGAGAAGAAAGCGAAAGATAAAGTATTTTCTAATAATTGTATGGAAATTAGGAAATTTAAAACCGATTCGGAGGGTAAAGCGGAAAAGTTAGGTACAAAGAGTTTAGATGAAAAGAGTTTAGGTGAAAAGAGTTTATGTAAAAGTGTAGGTGAGAAAAATGTACGTACAAATTTAGATGAAAAGAATTTCGGTAAAAGTTTAGGGAAGAGCAGTTTTAGTATATGTTTAGGCGATGATGATTTAGGTGAGAATGGTTTAGGAAAGAGCAAAGAGGGTAAGGGAAGTTTATGTTCTCACGTATTGGAAGAAAAAAAAATAAGATAATATTTTTGGAAATAAATAAAAGCGTGTTAGAAAAGGAAAAGTTTAAAAATTTGGAAATGGTAGGGGAACTTAGATCAAAAGCAGAAGTGTTAGAGGATAATTTTGAAAGGGAAATGTTAAAAATAAACATTTTAGAAGATGAGACTAAAGAAATGGCTTACAATATCGGAGACCAGGTTAGTTATAAGGATCAAATGAAGTTTATTAAATTGTTAGAGGAAAATTATATTATTGCGCCCTGGAAGTCCGAGAGTTAAATGTGAGTTTAATATTATTTATTTTAGAGAACCCAAAACCATTTTGTTGTGCACCTAGAAGACTGTCTTATAATAAAAACGAGGAATTGCAGAAATTGTTAGATGAATACTTAGAAAAAGGAATTATTCAGAGTAGTAAATCGGAATTCGCCTCTCCGATCGATTTGAAGAAAAAGACTGGGGAGTTTTGACTGTGCAATGATTTCAGACGGTTGAATAAAATTATGGCTAAAGATAATTATCCAATCCCCTTGATTGATGATTTGTTAGATAAATTGGTTGGCAAATCGGTTAAGCTTAATACAGAATATAGAGAAGCAGATTATACCATGGTAAAGAATTTTAATAGTACTGCAGGGGTTTCGAGAAAGCTTATACCGAAGCACAAAGGACCATACATTATTGGAAAAGTTTTAAGAAATAACAGATTGTCATTAAAGGACATCGACGGGCTTCAGTTGTCTCGGAATCCATACCAAGGGGTTTGGAGCGCCAATAATATTCGTCATTGGATAATAGATGAAAATAAATCTTAATGAATTAAATAGAATAAAAATACTTATAATAAGAATAAAATTGTAAAAATTTGTAAACTACTTCTAAGACTTAGCTTTCGATATGTTGAGATTACGCTGAGATAGTGGGCTATCTCAAAGCCAGGATGGCCGAGTTGTAACAGGCCAAGAATATTAAAGATAGGCTGGCCACACTATAAGAGCGGTGGCTCTCTCTTTTAAGAGAGGAACTATCCCTCTCTATAAAAAAAGAGAGCGCTAGAGAGAGCTGCCTGCGTGCAGCGAAGCTCAGTCTCGATTGAACCAAGAGGCAAAGACAACTTATATTCTGATGGACGTTGATGCACTACGAGCAGTACAAACAAGTGGCCCAACGACACCAATCACGTGCTTGTTACGCGCGGGCCCTATTATCAATTTGGGCAAAAAATGCGAGTTCGCGAGGAAGATACATAAAACAAATAGAGACAGGACACTAAAGAAAATAAAAGTCACAACTAAGAATGAAGCAAATGAGTTAAAATAATAGTTTTTAATACCAAAAGAGAAGTTGAAATGCAAATTAAATGATAAAGGTTGTTATAGTTATTTCATAGAACGCTAGAGGGGTCCTGCAGAAAAAAATTTTATGTACATCGTGGCAAATTGAGAGGATAAGTTTAACAGGAACATTGAAAGTAAGGCGGCTTACAAGTTCTGCAGAATCAACATCACCTCTTATAAGATTTTGCACAAAAATAGTACCAAGCATTGCTCTACGATTTACAAGTGTAGGTAAATTAAGCAACAGTAATCTACTCTGGTAGGAAGGTAGCCTTACGTTTTGATCCCAGTTCAAACCACAAAGGGAAAATCGAATACATTTTTTTTGTGCCGACTCAATACGGTCAATGTGCACTTGATATTGTGGACCCCAAACCGACGAATAATATTCCAAAATAGGACGGACAAGGGACGTAAATAATTATTTGGTCGTATAAGAGTAATCAAATTCTGTAGACCAACGCTTTATAAACCCAAGAACACTCATGGCTTTGTTAACAGTAGACATTATGTGGCAGTCAAATTTAAGTTTAGGGTCCAGAAGAACACCTAAATCGTTAACTGAATATATACGGTCGAGTGGCGTATTTTTAAGAAAGTAACTGATAAACGTAGGAGTACCCCTATAAAAAGTCATAACGTTGCATTTAAGGCAGTTCAAATTTAAAAAGTTGTACTCACACCATCCATGAAAACAATCAATATCTGACTGTAAGTTAAATCCCGACGCTAAATCATTATATGATAAGCAAAGCTTAACATCATCAGCATACATTAGTACACGAGAATGTGTATGATAGAGGGAAGATCGTTAATAAACAAAGTAAACAGCAAAGGGCCCAAATGACTACCCTGAGCCACTCCAGATGTCACGTCGATCAATTTTAAAACAGCATTCTTGAACATAAGCCTCTGAGTCCTACCATTCAAGTAACTTGAAATCCAAGTTAATAGATTACCAGGAAACCCAAGCTGATCTAATTTGAATACCAACGCTTTATAAACCCAAGAACACTCATGGCTTTGTTAACAGTAGACATTATGTGGCAGTCAAATTTAAGTTTAGGGTCCAGAAGAACACCTAAATCGTTAACTGAATATATACGGTCGAGTGGCGTATTTTTAAGAAAGTAACTGATAAACGTAGGAGTACCCCTATAAAAAGTCATAACGTTGCATTTAAGGCAGTTCAAATTTAAAAAGTTGTACTCACACCATCCATGAAAACAATCAATATCTGACTGTAAGTTAAATCCCGACGCTAAATCATTATATGATAAGCAAAGCTTAACATCATCAGCATACATTAGTACACGAGAATGTGTATGATAGAGGGAAGATCGTTAATAAACAAAGTAAACAGCAAAGGGCCCAAATGACTACCCTGAGCCACTCCAGATGTCACGTCGATCAATTTTAAAACAGCATTCTTGAACATAAGCCTCTGAGTCCTACCATTCAAGTAACTTGAAATCCAAGTTAATAGATTACCAGGAAACCCAAGCTGATCTAATTTGAATACCAACGCTTTATAAACCCAAGAACACTCATGGCTTTGTTAACAGTAGACATTATGTGGCAGTCAAATTTAAGTTTAGGGTCCAGAAGAACACCTAAATCGTTAACTGAATATATACGGTCGAGTGGCGTATTTTTAAGAAAGTAACTGATAAACGTAGGAGTACCCCTATAAAAAGTCATAACGTTGCATTTAAGGCAGTTCAAATTTAAAAAGTTGTACTCACACCATCCATGAAAACAATCAATATCTGACTGTAAGTTAAATCCCGACGCTATATCATTATATGATAAGCAAAGCTTAACATCATCAGCATACATTAGTACACGAGAATGTGTTATGATAGAGGGAAGATCGTTAATAAACAAAGTAAACAGCAAAGGGCCCAAATGACTACCCTGAGCCACTCCAGATGTCACGTCGATCAATTTTAAAACAGCATTCTTGAACATAAGCCTCTGAGTCCTACCATTCAAGTAACTTGAAATCCATGTTAATAGATTACCAGGAAACCCAAGCTGATCTAATTTGAATAAAAGAAGAGAGTGGTTGACGGAGTCAAAGTCGGAATCCGTCGATGCCTCCGTTGAGTTTAGACGTACCGATGAAGGCAATGCCGATGACTTACGCTTGGCATTAACAAAATGGAAAAACTGTTACGGATCATTTGAAAATTCAAATTTACATCGATTTAAATACATAGAATAGCAATGACTGTTGAGAACATTAAAATCCGATCGAGCCACTACATATTTCGAAAAATCTGATGGCTTACCCGATTTTTTATACTTCTTATAAGTATTTGATTTAAGGTTTTTAAGTCTTTGAAGCGCATTGGTAAACCAAGGAGGCCTGTTTAGGTTTAAAGGAAACCTATCAGGAACGCATTCATTAAAAAAAGTATTTAACGCTGTATAGATTAGTTCAGTGGCACTTTCAATGTCTGTACAATTGTACAAGTCTGTCCAATTATAATGAGAAATCATATCGTTAAGTTTATTATAGTCACATTTACGAAAACATCTCATTTTAGTTGGGGGCACTAAAGGAGAGAGGGTATCAGAGCAGGGGAGGTAAATTGTCAATTCCATTGTTGGATGATATCGGTCTTCAGGTACAACAAATTGAGGAGCGATCGGTCCTATAAGTATTAAAGTTATTTGACAGAACTTCAGAGTCAGATATCTCTGGTTTTAGCCAAGTTTCCGTAAAAGCCAAAATATGTTCGGTGAATGCAGAGGAGTCGGCAAAAAGCTTGTGTAGCTTCATATTTAGTCCCCTAACATTTTGATACGCCAAGAATAAACTTTTTAGTTTTTTGGCACAGTGGAAGGCCTGTTATTTGTTCTCGGTTTATTTGGAACAAATTCTTTAATTACTAAATCATCATTAAGCCAAAAACTTTCAGAAAGTAACACTTTAAACACATCTGGCGGAGCAAATATTTAAAAACACGATATCCTACGAGCGTAAGCAATCGAAATTGTTCAACTGCAATATCCTCGGATGGGAATTTTTCACGTATAAATTCCAAAACATCCTCAGATGTAGTATCTGGGGTGAATCTAGAAACAAATAATTGCTTCCTTTGTGGAACAACTGAAAGTTTCTTACGCACCCCAGCAGCAGTCTGAACCACATTGGGCTGAGAACCAGGAACGGTGCCTACTGTACCTGTAGGTACGGTCGGCAACGAATTCTTTGACTTAGGCAGTACTGTAGATTTTATTCTGGAAACAGAGGTTCCACCCGAACTAGCTGTATCCATAGGCACAGTTGGTTCATTTACCCCTGTGTCAACAGAAACTGCTGCTACCAAGTTCGGATTTGGGGTGGATTCCACAATCATATTAACGGCGGTTAAACTGGCTTTTTTACGTTTAGGCGACTCGGTTAATAATTTTTTATTATTAAACTGGGCACAGACGGAATTGAACCCCTCATTGAGCTGTTTAAAAGCTCCTGAGATATTCAATAGGCTGTCTCGAGTCTGCTTCATAAAGCCGCTCATCTCAACTACCATTTCCTTGCAGGACCCACATGACCACATGAGACCAGAATTAAGATCAATGAAATCTTTGACTCTGCCAGTAAATCCTGCACATTTAACGTAAATAAAAGGGTCTTTAGTTGAAGACGCAAGAGTACAATTTTTTTTTAGAACAGACAAGAGCCATTGTAAGTTTAAAGCAAAAAATAAAAAGAAAGAATATGAAAAATACCTCAAAGTAAATTTGGCACTGGGATCAAATTCAAAAACCACAAGGGGACAAAACACAAGAAAAAAGTAAGAGCGCGAGATCATGAATTAAATCGAATAAAGAGAGCACGAGAGAATAAATCTTATATCGACTGAGCGTGGCTTGTGCAACACAAACAACTTTAATCAATAAACAAATGCAATGTAAAGCATGCAAGAGAGAGAGAGTTAGATAAATAAACGAAAAAGTCTACCAGAAGTTCATAGAGAGTAAATTACAGTTATAAAATAAAGCGGGAGAGATTGAGAGGGAGTAAAAGAGTTCTAGCAAGTATAGAGAGCGTAAATTACACTAACAAAGCTACAAGATTAAACAAATCTAATAGAAATGTTAAAACAATTAAAAACACATACCCATTAACTGGGAGATCTATTTAAAATTTTTAACACAAATATTAAATTGAGCTTTGTAAATAAATAAACACAAAACACTCGCACAAAATCACTAAAAAAATACAAAAACTCAGAGCACAAAGGTAAACACAACTGTTCACAAGCGACGCTAAATCGGTAATGATGTAAGATATAAATTTTAAATAAAGAGTGATTATTCCTGGTAAATGATTAAAATGAGTGCGCAAAAAAAAAAATATTCAAGAAAAAATGTGGAGTGATATGGGTCTTCGAGTAAGCGTGCCAAAGCAGAATGGTAGCGGGAACATCAATGACGGTAATACAGCAAGAAGAGCTTTTGCAAATAGTGAACAACTATCATTCATAACCGGCTTTGACAAAGCCCTTTTAAATAATTTTCACATTATATTAAAAGCAATTTCATGTAACTATTATATAAACTCTGATAAATTTCAAACTTTTTGTGAGAAAACGTTTTGCCTATATATGCATAAATACCCGTGGTACCCTATGTCACCAAAGATTCACAAAGTACTAGACCACGGTTTTCAAATAAATAATTCGACGTTAGTTCCACTAGAATGCTTAGGTGAAAATGCTTCAGAAGCCCGCAATAAAATCTACAAAGAAGACCGACTCTCACAAGCAACAAAAATAGTCGAACCAATACAATCACTGATATTTTCCACAGGGCGATCGATACCTCGGATCCGTTACTATCTAGTGTCTGTTTAAAGAAAAGAGAACGAAAAAACACAAAAAATCAATTCCCAAAGAAGTATTAAGCCTTCTGGAGCTGCCGTCAACCGAGAACAACATCCCCTTTGAAAAGGAATTGCAATCTGATTGTGATTCGGATGAGGACCTTATCGAAGGCTGCACTGTAATAATAGAAGAAGAAGATAATGTTTAAGTTAAAACCCATACATAACATATACATATGTATATATAGATAGTCATTCCTGAAATAAATGTATATATATTATCTGATTTCAGCGTCATACTCCATTTCTAATAATAATACACGAATCGGTTTGTATGGGAGGAAATAGCAGGCGTGGTCGCAACCCAAAGGAATGAATAAGCCGCTCTGTGCACCCTCCTTACTGTTCGGTGTGAAATTCTTGCTTTGCTTCTATAGTAACAGTTACAGATTTACGTTCGGAGCCACGTATCAATTATCTGTTAAATAAATTTATTGTTTCATGCTAATCAGAAGCCACTACAGGGGCCCCTCGATAAGAACTTTGTTTCAGAATAACAGTTCGACTTTATACATTTTAATTATTGTTATCAGTCAAAGAAAAAAGGTTATATACGATTAAATTAAAATTTTTTTTTTTTAATTGCTTTGCTATTTTTTTATTGAATTTTCTCCTTTCGGATGCTAACAATAAGTGTATCAAATCTTATAGTAATCTAACTAACATTCATAAGACTGGTTCTGGGAAATGTGGCCCTGAGAATTATTGCTGGGTTGGAAAGTCGTTGCGTTGAAGGCGTGTTCTGGTGGAAACCATCTCTTGCGAGATGATTTGGGTGCACCGAGAGTTTTTGTTTGTAGGTCATCTTTTGTTTGTCAATTTCATCTTTTACTGCAAGAATGCCGAGGTCTCTGTGGATGTTTTAGTTGCGAATATACCACGGTGCCCTAGTGATAGTCCTCAGGATTTTTGATTGTGCGCGCTGTATGATGTCAATGTTGCTGCTGCTCGCGTTCCCCCATAGCTGGGAGCCATATTTCCATATAGGATTGAGAGTAGAGTTGTAGAGCAGGACCTTGTAATATCCAGTGGAAGCTGCTGGCTTTTAGTTTTAGATGTAGTTTCTTACATTCGATGTGTCTTCTCCAGGTTAGTCGTCTGTCTAGGTGGACGCCGAGATACGTTACTTCGTTGACTTGGGGAATCGGAGTGCTATTTAATGAAAGTGGAGGGCATGTTTGCCTGTTGAGAGTAAACGTTATGTGTTTACATTTTTGTTAATTTATTTTAATACGCCAATCAGATAGCCACCTCTCAACTACGATGAGGTGATTGGCTAGTTGTGTTGTTGCTTGGCTTGGACTCCTCGAGCGAGTTAGGATTGCAGTGTCGTCAGCGAACGTAGATGTTGTTAGCTGCTCGTTTGTAAGAATATCCGCTGTATATAGGACGAACAGAGTAGGCCCAAGTGCGCTTCCTTGCGGGACTCCAGCTTCGATAATGTAGTCGTCAGATGTTGTTGTGTTGCACCTTACTGCGAAGACTCTGTTGTACAGATACGACTCAAGTAGTTTATGAGTGTATGTAGGCAAGTGTGTTTTGATTTTATGCATGAGGCCATGAGGCCATCGAGCCAGCTTGTGATACATCGAGGAATATTGCGCTGCAAAAAATAGAACTTACATACTTTTTACATATTTAGACCAATTGTTTCTGTGCGATGTTAGTCTCTGGGGGTGATCTGTAGTTTCTGGGCTTTGAAGAAGAGTTATTAGCACTGGCGAGTGGTCAGATGGCGCTTATTATATTGCGTGGAATGTTTTTTGTCACCGCAAAATCTATTAAGTCTTGGACCTTTCTGGGGTCTGCTGGCCAGTATGTGGGGCTACTTGGGGAAACATAGTCCAATTTGTTGCTTTTATAATGGCATTATATAATTGCCTTCCGTTGGGAGTCACGAGTCGTGATCCCCAGTGGGTATTTTTGGTATTATAACCTCCTGCTGCTATTAAGCGATCTCCAAGTAAGTTGTAAAAATCCATGAATTGTCCTTCAGTAATTGTAAAGCGAGGCGGGCAGTAGACAGCGGCTATGGAAAGGGGTCCGCTATCTGACTGCACTTTGATAAACGTGGCCTGCAAGTAATAAGTTGCAAACCTTTCGTGAAAGTGGTGTTTGATGCGTTCCCTGATTAGGATGCCGGTTCCGCCGTGGGCTTTACCATCCGGATGATCTGTGCGTTAGAAGGTGTAGCCTCTTATTTGGAAATTGTATTTGTTTGTGAGGTGCGTCTCTTCCAGTAGCATAATGTCGATATGATTTTCATTCAGGAACTGTGTTATTTCATGTTTGTGCCGGGAAACGCCATTGGCGTTCCACATGGTTATTCGTAGATTTGCCATCAATTATTTGTACTGCTTTGCTGCAAGCAACTGTAACTCCATGTTCTGGTATTAAACCAGTGTTTTCATGGTCGTTTTCATGAAGGACATAAATTCCATCATACTTTGTTGCATAGTAACCATCATAGCTTTCAGTGGGCTTTGTGACTGTCCTAGATAAGACTGGAGTGGGTTTTCCGTTCCTGTTCGAAGGGCATCGGCGTATGAGAATCCCTTCTGTGTATTTAGCTGACCAAATGAGGATCTTGCAGCCGTCCTGAAAAACACTTCCGGAGTCGTTTTTGAGTAAGTGTACACGTTTTGAGTGTTTTGGCGCGTTGTTTGTCACTCGTCGCATGCGGTCTTTCAACTCCTTGTAGACCACACAGCATCTGTAATTTGTTGTGTGGATTCCTCCGCAGTTTCCTCATTTCTTCTTTTGGGGGTCTTCCTTGTTGGTATTGCAATTGGCGGAATTGTTAAAGTCTCCTCAAACTACACATACTGATCGAAGTGTGCAGTATGTTCTGGTGTGTCCATACTCCTGACTTATTGTACATTGCGCTGGGCCGTTCCTTTTATGTGGTTATTCCACCTTAATTCTTCGGTGCAATAGGTATTACAGGTTATAGATAGGGTGCACTTCATTTTTCTTCAAGACTCTGCTGTCTGGCTCCAGCTCTACTTTGAAGATTGGTTGCGGCTTTTTGTTTCTGTTAATAATGTTACTAAAGTTCTTTGCAGAAAAACCATTTTCTTTGAGGGCATCGATAACTTCATTGGCGGTTACGTCGGGCTCGATCCCTTTTAGTACAACTGCAAGCCCTTGCTGCTTTTTAGTTTTTCTTAGCTTCCTCCAGGTATTTAGACACATCTCGGAAATGTTCTTTGGATTTGGTCTGACGTTTGGTTTCGTAAATATTCCCTTTAATGATCGGAACAACATGAAAATTTCCGTCCCCGACCAGCGCAACAATTTTGTTGACCAGGGCGTTCGAGCTTTTCTCCCTAATGTAAATTGGGGCTGTTTTACTTTGAGAACTCCATGCCGTTGGAGTGGGAGTAACAGTGAGTAAAGTGGGCAACAAACATCGTGCTCTTTGAGTATCGACAGACAGTAGAGCCGTGTGGGTCTTTTTAGACGTTTTTCGCACTTCGCTATCGCGCGTAGAGATATACGAGAAGTACCCATCTCTTCAGCACACCGAGCTTATGCGCTCTTTATTTGGTTCGTCGGTCATTAAACTTTTAGCGTGGCACTATTATAAAATAATTTGCACTTGATTTAATCATATCATTGATTTTTTGTTTTTATTTTGTTTTAGCGTCTTTATTTTGTAGTACACCAATTTAGTTTTTTAAATTTGATTTTTCTTTAATACATCCACTTTCTTCAGCTTTTCCCGGAGCTCGCGCAAAGCACGTCCGCTCTCTTCGGAGTTTAAGTAAATGTGAAGTTTATTTTATCGGGTCTATATAGGCCTGGCTGCACAAAGCCATAGTCAGCTGAAATACAATGTCTATATTATGTGTATATAAAAAACAAATTTTTTTTTCTTAAACTTACAATTAATATTTTTGTTTATTTTCTGGACCCTATTCATGGATAACTTTCTCCCTTCTCAGTCAAAGCGCCTCAATTAAATCTTTGGAAATATACTCATTTAGATTTGGTTTGATTATTAAATATTTGATTTTGAATGATAACCCTTCAATGAAGTATAAAAATATTAACATGATTAATATATAAATTATAGGAATTTTTGTTTTTCGATTCAAATAAAATAACTTTCGAGTTGCTTGGCAATATATATAATTCAAAAGTTTAAAAGGTTATGTATTGAAATGTTATATTTTGGAATTGTGCCTTGTTTGGTTTTATTTTAAAGGGCTCCTTGAAATCTGCGTTGCGTAGTACCGGAGCAGAACAACGCATAGTTTCTAGGTGATTGAATGCGGCTTTGCCTTCTGGAGTCATCCTAATTTTTTTTTGGGCTTATGCAAGTCTAAATTGCTGATAAGTTTGGGATACCAGCCCACCATTCCGAAGAACTTCGGAAAGATTTCAAGCTTCTTGGAAGCGGGAATTCAGTCAATATTTTTTTTATAACTCCTTCCCCAACTATTTGACCTTAATCTTTTACTGATCGCATACAAAAATAATTTTTTACTACATTGAGCGTAAAACAGCGACCTTTACCTGCTCAGCTACCTACTTAACTAAGCCTAACACTTTTAAATGGGTTTTAAAATTATTTATTATTATACCACCAACAGATCGTTTAGGTAAACAAAAACATAATTGCGTAGGTTGGCTAGTATGACCTTTGTAACGATAAAGAGGTTTTCCCGGAATGGTAAAAGCCGTCGTTTCGCGCGATTTTCAGATCCAAGCTCGAGATGAACATTGCCTTGGGAAGTCTCGACAAAATACCATAGATCTGAGGTATAGGAAAAACATCCTTTTTTGTCACAGCACTGGTTTTGCGAATTTCTAAACACACACTTCCGAATATACCAATTTTTCGACAGCAGTAGAAGTTAACAACCAGCTCCCAGCATAAGCTAGTTCACTTTGTATTCCCAATGAATAAAGAGCCAAAGCTCGCTAACTGAAACTCCGGCTATCGCCGTTATCGATTTATTAATTCTATACTCCGACTGAGTCTCAAGGCCAGCGGGTGATGATGCCACGGGCCAACTGGCCACCTTCCACATCCATTGCGGCTAAGACCACTAGCTGCCACCACAGTCTACCGACTCCCCCGCCACGGATGTATAGCCAGCCGGCTTCACCCCCGCCACGGACGTATAGCCAGCCGACACTTAAAATACATAATTGGTGCCCAACCAAAGAAATACAATTAAATATATTGATATTCGAAGTCCAACCCTGAAGTAATATAATATGTAAGTAGCTGAACGCCAACGATAGCTAAAGGCCTACACATATAAAAAAACACAAAAAACCTCAAGTGCATAAAATTTCCTATGGCCAGCAATAGGAATTTTATTAAAATATAAAAAGTGATTCGATTTTTGACTTCTGATTTTTGATTTTTTTGAGTGCGTGACAAAAAAATAAAAAGTCAAGTAACTCAAGTTACGTACACTTGTACTATCAGTTTTATGTTAATAAATAATGCAAATAATTAAATGACAAAATATTCCATATTCTTGGTGTTGATTTGATTTTCGATTTTGAATTTTTTCTAGTGCATGATTAAATAAAAAATTTTTTAAATAACTTAAATAACGCACACTGGTGCCAAAGCTATACATTTTTTATATGAATATATACAAAGGTTGCCAACCGCTATTTTCCTTGTCCCTCTTTGCAAGTTGATCCACCGTGCCTGTGCTTATATTGAATTTTGTACCGAATTAATCCAGTGTATCTGTATTGATAGTCGAATTGACCAATATCTATTGTCTAGCACACTGACGTTCCGTAACTTGAATTTGATCTTGTGATAAATTAATCTGACATCCTTGTGTTTTAGGTGACGCTTCAATATTGGCGCGAAGAAATCACCTCGACTTTTTTCTCTCATTTTTGCGGTTTTGGAGACGGTGCCTGTGTTGATATTGCAGAAAAGTGGCCCCATCAAAACAAATTCTCTTGTGTCCCAATCGTTCCATACCTCGCATTTGTCCAGTGTATCCGCCGTTAACTTACTCAGCTCCCTTTAGCTGCCAATGAGTTGGTAGTATAGGGAAGTAAAGCAGGAAATTTATAGCAACGACAGCAAAGAAGTAGGATTCGACGAATACGTGTCGTGGAGGCAGGCTGCATCCGATGCATATGATGTATTTAAAAAATACGACGGCAGCGAAGCCCACTACGAGGCCCTTGTTATTATTAAAATCAAAATTTGCGGTTCCGCTCTGTCACTCCTCACGTCCCACAACCCCGTTTTAAATTTCGATGCAATTCTAGCCAGGCTAGATTGCACATACGCGGACAAAACGTCCCTAAGGGTGCTAAGTCAGAATTCGGAAATGGTTCGGTAAGGAGATGCCGACCTTATAGCGTACCATGACGAGGTCGAGAGGAAACTCAAGGTCATTACCAACAAGATAGTTATGTCACATAATACGGACACGGCAACCATCCTGAATACATGCATTCAGTGAAGGGCTTAAAAGACCACTTAAATCACTCGTGCTGCCAGCATAACCCAAAGACCTTCCGTCCGCACTAGCGCTAGCGCGGGAGGCTGAGAACCGCATTGAAAGAAGTGCGTCTGCGGCATCTTACGCGAAAGCCATAGAAGACAAGTCCCCCTTTAATGAGGGCAACAATCACGGTCAGAAAAAGCAATGGAAAGGTGAGGATAAAAATCCGCACTTCATTCCTAAGCAGGGCCAAGGCAAGCCTCATGGGGACAGCCTCTGGCCGAAGCGCAAGGGTCCTGAAACCGTAGACCAGAATAAAGTTTAACCCATTGAGGTTGACCCCTCGACGGCCAAATTCAGGCAGGAATCAAGCTGGAGGAAGCCACAGAGTAATTACAATTACGAAAGGCAGAACTCGTCTCAGCGTCAATCGGGCCAAAGACGCCAACGCGTTAATAATATAGCCCAACCCCAACAGGAGGAGGCAGGTTACTCCGCCACAGCTGAGGCTGAAGTTGCCAACATTGAGGAAGACAGTGACACTGCCGAACTTAATGACCTCCTTCATTTTTTAGGGAGCGCTAACAGAACACTAAAAATCCTCATCGACACGAGGGCGGCAAAAATTACGTTAAGCCCGTAATGGAGCTACGAAATGTAATGCCGGTCGAGACCCCCTTCACTGTGAGCTCTATTCACGGCTCCAGTGACGTCAAAAACAAATGCATAATGCGCATTTTTGTGCTAGACGCCCCATTTTTTCTGTTAGATACACTGAGCACGTTCGATGCTATATTAGGCTTCGTCTCGCTAACGCGGGCAGAAGAAGCATTGGACTTAGGCAACAGCGTAATAAAATACGGAAACGTCACTGAAAAGCTCAAATTCTTTGACTGTGAAAACGTCAATTTCACAAAAATCGATGACATAGTAGTACCAAGTTCGGCGAAAGCCAAATTCAAAAAAATGATTCCGAAAAGAATTAAGGTGTTTTCGACCTCTAACGAGGCACTTACCTTTAACACCTCGGTCATCGCTACTATTCGAACTATGAGTGACGAACCCGTCTACTAAAATGATACCCATATCCTATGGAGGCAGCAGACTTTGTTATTAACGAAATCAAGGAACTGCTGAATAATGGTATAATTAGAACTTCCAGATCCCCATACAACAACTGACGATAATGGCATCAGAAAGAAGTGATTAGTAATCGACTTCAGAAAGCTAAACGAGCGAACAGTCGCCGATCGCTATCCCATGCCAAGTATACCCATGATTCTAGCGAACTTGTGAAAAGCCAAATTCTTTACTACCCTAGACTTGAAGTCAGAGTATCACCAAATATACCTGGCTGAAAAAGACCGAGAAAAAACCTCGTTCTTAGTTAATGGAGGGAAATACGAATTTTGCCGACTACTTTTCGGCCTAAAAAATGCAGGTAGTATTTTCCAAAGAGCCTTCGATGAAAAAAAAAACTTTCCGCTTTTGCTAGACCTCTCACCGCCATTCTCAAAGGGGAAAACGGAACGGTCAGCAAGAATATGTCGAAAAAAGTAGCTGTCAGGTTCGATGAAAGCCAGCGAAACGCATTCAAACACCTTCATAATATCTTGGCATCAGAAGATGTTATATTGACATACCCCGATTTTAAGTTACCGTTTGTCTTAACCACCGACGCCTCAGCGTGTGGAATAGGTGCGGTATTATCTCAAAATAAGAGACCCATTACCATGATTTCGCGTACACTAAAAGACTGCGAACTAAACTACGCCACCAACGAAAGGGAATTGTTGGCGATAGTCTGGGCAATAGGCAAACTACGGAATTACCTATATGGTACTAAGAAGGTACGGATCTTCACAGACCACCAGCCTCTTACATACGCGGTATCCGACAAAAATACCAACGCTAAGATTAAGCGATGGAAAGCCTTTATTGATGAGAACCGTTCGGAGAGACTTCATCGTTTTCAACAATAGAACTCGGCACATCATTAACATTAATAACAAAGTCTTGCTTGTTGATTCGAGTCGCTTGAGTCGCTAAGCCACTTGATGCCCACGGACAGCGCCAGCTCTGCCTGAGCTACCTTTTCTATTTTTACTAACCCTAGCGTATAAACTCCTTGTGTGGGAGACAATTATGATGACTCTGTACCTTTGTATATCTTAGAACATAAGCAATGCAATGTATTTTTAACTAACAACCCCATACCACTTCTTTGCTATGGTGCCCCCTTGACTCTGAAAACGTGTATATAAACCCGACCTTTTGCCCTAATAAAATCAGTACTCAAATAATACTTGTGTATTCAACTACTCTGCCTTCTACGAGTGAGCATCACTGTGTCTTTGGCCCTCATACGCATGATCCCTCCGAGTTAAACCAATTTAAGTGTTGGTTTAGCAACCTATCGTCACTATAGTATGTTCAAGGGGCAACCATTCCTATAAATAATAAAAAAAACTACATTTTGGTGACTCCGATCATTGCATGAAATTCTAAATCAACTTGGCGACTAATTTCTGCACAAACGTTTCTAGACAGATTCCCGATCAACTTGGCGATCGAATCATCTAGAGTTAAAGTTTTGAAAATCTTGCTCAATAAACCAAATATTGAGCAAAATTCATAACAAAGGGAACTTTGCCTCGAATAATTTTCTGAGCATATTCCCGAACAACTTGAAATTTTTCGAGGAGTAACTTATCACCTTGGCGATCTGTTACTACAACATTTAAAAGTAGAAGAAGTCAAACCGGCGAATCTTCCAACTTACAACACCCATATAATCCGATTTCTGGAGTAAACTAGGCGACTGCCAGGGTAATCGTCGATTATTTTTCCGAAATTGAAGAAGTCAACAAGACGGCTCTTCAACTGGAAAACAATAAATTCAAGTAGTCAACAAGGCGAATCTTGAATAATTCTGGAAGCGGTAGCATCCAAAAAATGTAAATTGTTTGTTTAAACAATATAATTCAATTTACTGGTGTCAACTAGGCGACTCCCAGGATAATTGTCGATTTATTTTCCAAAATAGATGCAGTCAACACGGAGACTTTTCACTGGAAATCAATATATTCAAGTAGTCAACAAGGCGACTCTTGAATAATTCTGGAAGCGGTAGCATCCAAAAAATTAAAATTGTTTTTTAACAATTTAATCCGATTTACTGGAGTCAACTTGGCGACTCCCAAGATAATCGTCGATTAACGTTCGAGATTGAACAACAAGGCGGTTCTTCAAGTGGAACTCAAAAACTTCAAGTAATCAACAAGACGGCTCTTGAATATTTTTGGAAGCGGTTGCATCCAAAACTAAAACATTTATTTAACACACATATTAAAAAAAAACAAATAAAAAAAAATACTTTTTTTAAATAAAAAGGTTTTAAACTTTTTTTGGCTTTTTTTCTAATCCGAAAATCTTTACTTGTCTTTGACCATAAATTGGTTGCGAGTAGCTTATATAAGGAAATCAATTATCTTCCAACGGGTCAGGCAATTGTTAAGGCAAAATGGAGGTTGAAAATTTGATTGCCATACAAAGCCAAATTGGCGAAGACATCCCGATTTTGCTACGGAACATCAAAAAGGATTCCAGCAAAAGAAAGAAAAAGGCGTCGTATTTTGAAGACAGAAAACAACAAATTGAAGAGCATTGGAAAAAATTCGACCAAGAAAATAATAGTATCCTATAATTATTAAAGGGTACTCCACATCCGCATGTTTATTTTGAAAAACAGTACACAAATGCACACGATTGTTCATCAAGTCATCGAAGAATTTAACGCAAAAATTCTTCAATTACCAACAACAGAAACATCTTCAGAAGAGTTGGATCATATACAAAAGCTGATGAGACACCAAGCAGCGGTTCTGGAATCTATGTCAAGAACCATGAAACACATATCTCCAGAAAACAAATTTAACTATAAATCGGTAATTGATAATTTATGGAACAACAATTTTATGACATTTTTAATAAAATGGTTCATGAATCAGCGCTACCAAAAATTCAAAAAATGTGGTATCTTAAAGCTAATCTTTCTGGAGAAGCATAAAGGTTAGTCAGGCATTTAGAATTAACAGAAGTTTATTATGACACTGCCTGGACCATGCTTAAAGAACGTTCCAGTAATAAGCGGGTCCTTTCGACTGCAATATTTGAAAAATTCTTTGATCACCCTTATGTGACGAATGATTCTCAGTCAATAAAAAGCCTGCATGACAATATCAATGAACGGAACGGAGTTATTAACCGTCATCGCATGAAGACGTGTATTTATTGTGCTCCGGAAAAAAGTATTCAATAAAATCACAACAGTGCAGTGACCGTTTGAATAAATCTACTATAACGCGAAAATACGCTTTCTGCGATGAAATCGCGAATGTTTGTATTGATTGGTTATTTAATTAATATAAAATGACGTTCGCACACAACGTTAACGTGAGCAAAGAAATAACGCGTACTTCTCTTTTAAAGCAACCGAAATTAATGCAAGCTCTGATCAGGCGCGAGCAATTACCCCGCGTTCTTGCTCCCCCTCGCTCCCATCGACGTCTCTGCTGCCAAAGAGCGCTGAATGTGCTCCAATGCAGGTATGCATTAACCTAAGCTCATCAGCAGTAACTAATTACAACAACAACTGCAACTGTATCGACTGCGCGTTTAATGACATCATCAGCTAGCAGCGCAAATATTAATACGTCTGCCGCTGCGCTGCCCGAAAAACAGAACAATAACAATGAATGTGCTAAGCCGGCTGTGCAGACTGGTATGGATCGTTACATCCAAATCAAAAGGAAGCCCTCTAAATTCTCAACGCAAAATAACCCGTAACAATGCTAGCCTAGCTGGAATAGAAACGCCCATGACTCAAACCGATTTAAAATCTTGGAAGACGTCTATGACGTTGAGGCGGCCGAATCTACTGAAGTCGAGAAAAGGAAGCCAAAGCCTCCGCCTATTTATATTCGAGAAAAAAGTTCAAATGCTCTTGTCAACAAAATTATCGAGCTTATTGGAAAGGATAACTTCCACATAATACCTCTAGTAAAGGGAAACATCCAAGATACAAAGGTTCAAATGAAGTCTGAAGATAATTACAGAGTATTATTGAAATATCTTACCGAGAATAAAAATAACTTTTACACGTATCAGCTAAAAAGTAGCAAGGGCCTGCAAGTCGTACTTAAAGGCATAGAGTCCGACGTAACGCCTGCAGAAATAACAAAGGCGCTACAAGAGAAGGGATTTAGCGCTAAGACAGTCTTCAACATCCTTAACAGGGATAGAAAGCCGCAGCCAATCTTTAAGGTTGAGCTCGAACCAGAAAATGATCCCCTAAAGAAATACGATGTGCACCCTATTTACAATCTTCAGTTCCTGCTGCACCGCAGAATTACAGTTGAGGAACCGCACAAACGCAATGACCCGGTACAATGTGCGAACTGCCAATAATATGGCCATACAAGGTCAAACTGTAAACTGCGCCCGGTGTGTGTAGTTTGTGGAGATCTTCATGACTCCGCACACTGCCCAGCGAGCAAAGATGACTGCAACTCGAAAAAGTGCGGCAACTGCGGTGGCAATCACACTGCTAACTACAGAGGCTGCCCTGTTGATAAGAACTGAAAAGTCGCATCCACCAGAGAGGAACTGCCGCCCGCACCCAAAATAAACAGATGACAGCTTCCAGATCAAACCCTGAAGTCTTCTTCTCGACTGCAGCCAGATCCTCACTAGGACTCATAAACTCTGATAAAAATGTGACTTACGCAAGCGCTTTAAAATCAGGACGGGCTAACCCTGTCTCAAAAAGTTTATTTCTGCAATCAGCATACCAAGAACCGAACACGGCTCAGCAGCAACAATTCCCGGAGCAGTCAAAAAGCAACTTTGAAGATATGATATACAGCCTGCAACAAAGCCTTACGGAGTTTATGTCGTTTATGCGCACAACTATGCAAGATTTAATGCGAAACCAAAATCTATTGATCCAAATGCTGGTTTCACAACAATCCAAATGATGACTTCCCTAAGGATATCTACGTGGAACGCTAACGACGTCTCACAGCATAAATTTGAGTTAGCTCAATTCCAACTCGACAATCATATCGACGTAATGCTGCTTTCAGAAACACTCCTTACAAACAAATACAATTTTCAACTACGAGGTTATTCATTCTACGGAACAAATCATCTAGATGGTAAAGCACATGGTGGGACTGGCCGTATTAAGCACCACTATCATAACAAATTTGCTAAAAATTACCTACAGGCCACATCTATAAATATACAAATAAATACTGGCAACCAACTTACACTAGCCGCCGTATACTGCCCCCCTCGCTTCACTATAGCTGAAGATGAGTTTATGCAGTTTTTCACCTCACTAGGAGACCACTTCATAGCAGCCGGGGACTACAATGCCAAGCACACACACTGGGGATCACGTTTCGTGACTCCAAAAGGAAAGCAGCTCTATAATGCAAAAAAGCCAAGAACGGTCTCGACTATGTTTCTTCTGGCAGACCAACATACTGGCAGGCAGACCCAAAGAAACTACCCGATTTAATGGACTTTGCGATTACCAAAAACCTTTCTAAAAATCTGATAAGCGCCGAATGAGTTTTGGATCTTTCATCCGACCACTCGCCTGTCCTGTTTATTCTACTCCGACATCCAGGAACATTGGAACAATCGTTTAAATTGACTTTACAAAAAACCAATTGGGTAAAGTACGGGAAATATATTAGCTCACACATTGAGCAAAGTCCTCATCTCAACGATGAAGCCAACGTAGACAGCTTTGTTAATACACTGGAGTCTGTACTCGTCTCTGCAGCTCGAGTTTCAACACCTCAAACTACAAGTACACAACGCAACCAAAAGAAGACAAATCTACAAATCGAACAGCTCGTCCTCGAAAAACGACGCTTACGTCGAGAGTGGCAGTTCCACAGATCGCCACCTGCTAGGCAACGCTTAAAACATGCCTCACATCAACAAGAAGAAGCATATGTCCACCGACGCTAGGTAGAGCAATTGTCAACATCTAGTACAAAACACTCACTATGGAGAGCTCACCCAACTCTAAGCTCACCCAAAGAAACTGTGATGCCTATTAAAAACCATCTTAAAAATATCTTCCAACCAAATCCTGCCAATAGTGCGTTCACTTTGCCAGCTTTACCATATGAGCCTCAGCTTCAACATGAGCCAATTGAGTTTCGCCCAAACGAAATCGTTAACATCATCAAAAATCAGCTGAATCCGAAAAAATCCCCGGGTTGCGACCTCATAACTCCCAAAATGATCATAGAGCTCCCATATTGCGCCGTTTGCACTATCACCCAGCATCGCAAAACTTGGCCACTTTCCAGTGAGATGGAAAAAGTCGATTATAATAATGATAGCAAAGCCGGGAAAAGACCACACAATTCCCTCGTCGTATAGACCTATACGCCTACTTTCATGCTTATCTAAACTCTTTGAAAAATGCGTATTGACTCGGATACACACATATCTAAGAATCCAGGAAGGAATTCCTTCACATCAATTTGGTTTTCGAGAAAAGCACGGAACAATTAAGCAAGTCAACCGGATAACATCAGAAATTCGGAACGCGTTCGAAAAACGAGAGTACTGTACTGCCATATTTGTAGATGTCTCTCAAGCATTTGATAGAAGCTAGAAGGTCTAATTTACAAGATCAAAACAATGCTCCCCTACAACACCCATAAGCTTTTAGAGTCGTACCTCTACGACAGAACATTTGCTGTGAGATGCAAAACTGCTATAACTGACGATTTCACTATTGGAGCTGGAGTTCCTCAAGGTAGCGTGCTTGGGCCAACATTATATGTCCTCTACACAGCAGACATCCCAACAAGCACACGACAAACAACATTTACGTTTGCTGATGATACAGCTATTCTCAGCCGCTCAAAATGCCCGATGCAAGCAACTGCGCAGCTAGCTTTTCATCTGGTCGATGTTGAAAAGTGGCTATTAAATTGGCGAATTAAAGTGAACGAAAAAAAATGCAAGCACGTTACGTTCACCCTGAACAGGCAAAACTGCCCGCCGCTCATGTTAAACCATACTCTACTCCCGCAAGCAAACGAAGTGACATATCTAGGAGTACACCTCGACAGAAGACTCACTTGGCTCCGGCACATTGAAGCCAAGAGAACACACCTAAAGCTAAAAGCCAGTAGCCTTCATTTGCTTATCAACGCTCGGTCTTCCCTTAGCCTTGAATATAAAGTCCTGCTTTATAACTCGGTACTAAAACCTATATGGATGTACGGCTCTCAGTTATGGGGGAATGCCAGCAATAGCAATATTGACATAGTCCAGCAAGCTCAGTCGAAGATCTTGCGAACAATCACCGGGGCACCGTGGTACGTTCGCAACGAAAACATACATCGCGCCTTAAACATTCTACCAGTCAAAGAAGTCGCAGAACAGAAGGAAAAGTACTTTACCAAGCTATCGTTGCACCCTAACCACCTGGCGAGAGGTCTTACAAGGTTGACCAACCAATCACGCCTTTGTCGCAATGACCCAGCGACCGATTTGAGGGACGCGCAATCAGAATGCAGTCTTATTATACTGTTAGTTAAATTCTAATGTTAAGATTCGTAAACTTATTGTTAGTCTCAAAATTAAAAGAAGATTCAATAAATAAAAGCAAAGTTAAAAAAAAAATTTTTTTTTTAATATATTAATGAATCCCTGCAAGCGTTGAAAAATATTGGAATAAAAACAGATACATGGGATCCAGTCCTTCTGTTCCATATGACAAGAAAACTAGATCGGCTTACACACACACTGTATGAGCAAACTATTTTAGATACCAGGGAAATTCAAACAATAAAAGAATTGCTTGGGTTTCTAGAACAACGTTTTCTCGCACTCGAAGCCATCGGCGGAAAAATGCTGAAGAAAAATAAAAAACAAGTGCTTCAGCAACAACAAGTTCATTGGCATGCCTGTTTTGTCAAAAAGGGCATAGCATATAAAAATGCGAGAATTTCGAGGAGTCAACTTCTGCTGAAAGGCTGACCTGGGTTCAGCGAAAAAGGTTGTGCGTCTATTGTCTTAAGGCAGACCACATGATCAAGCAATGTATGTCTAAATATACATGAATAAAATGTAACAAAAAACACAACACATTGCTACATTTAGGTAACGGAAAACCAAATACCGAACCGAAAACGTCCGCTTCTGCTGCTACGAAAAACAGTTGTGAGAACAAATACACACTGTTAGCAACGGCTAGAGTCATGGTGCAAGGACTAAATAATCAAGAAGGAGATTTTCGCGCACTGCTCGATTCCGGATCCTAAATTAATCTGATATCAGAAAGACTTGTTAAGCGGTTATCGTTGCAACTACAACCAACAAACCTTCGCATTGAGGGAGTTGGAGGTCTGCCGCGAATAAATAAAGGACGCGTTAGTGTAATAATTAAATCAAAACATAGCGATTTTGAAACAAGAGTTAAAGCCTTTGTTCTTCCTGATATTGTGGCAGATCAGCCTACGGAACAAATAAAAGTAGCTAATTTAAAAATCTCAAAAAATATCCGGCTCGATGATACACATTTCGCCAAACCAGGAAAAATAGATATATTGCTTGGCGCAGAACATCACTATTCCGTTATAAAACATGAACAAATTAGGTCTTATTCAGACCAACCTATTCTGCAGAACACCGAATTTGGTTGGATAATTGCTGGGCAAGTAAGCATGAGTGCAAAAATGCCACAAAATTGCATGGTAGTTTCCTCAGCCGAGGAAGCCAAATCATCGCTGGAAAAATTCTGGAGACTGGACAACATGGAACCGATAAGCATTTTTTGGAAAATTAAAATGTTGTATAACGATTTTATGTCCGAATTCGAAAAACTAGGTCATATGAAGCAAGTATTACCTAGTCAAATACCAAAGGAACATTATTCCTCACCACTGTGTTCTGAAACCAGAAAGTACTACAACAAAATTAAGAGTAGTCTTTGATGCTTCCTGTAAAACATCTACAGGAAAATCATTAAATGATTTGCTATATCCAGGACCAGTTGTTCAAAGTGATCTGTTTTCGATTCTATTGAGATTCAGAGTTCACAAATATGTTTTTACGGCTGGTATAGAAAAAAAGTATCGGCAAGTTTGGATGAATCCAAAGGATAAATTCAACCAAATGATTGTTTGGCGCTACAATCCGTCCGAGGAAATAAAATATTACCGGCTGAAAACTGTGACTTATGGCACAACGTCAGCTCCATTTCTGGCCACAAAATGCTTGGAGCATTTGGCCAATACAAATTTGGAAAAATGGTCATTAGGATCAAATGCACTGAGAAACGATTTCTATGTTGATGACTGCCTAACTGGAGCAGACACAGTTATAGATGCTACAAGGATTCAAGAAGAACTAAACAAAATCTTGCTACCTTGCGGACTTAAACTAAGATAATGGTGCTCTAATTCACACCATTTACTAAAGGAATTTTCACCTGAAGATATTGCTAGCAACATAATTCTTGGCACTGCACTGGAACATACCAGTGTAAAGACTTTGGCAATTATTTGGAGCCCTAAAAATGACAATTTGTGTGGAAAAGCTCAAGAACATAACACTCAAATAATTACAACAAGAGTGGTAGCCTCTGAGTTGGGTCAAATTTTTGACCCACTTGGTCTTTTTTCTCCAGTCATAATCAGAGCAAAAACATTTCTACAAAATCTGTCAGTCCTTAAACTAGATTGGGACACAGAGATTTTAGATTCCCTAAAGGAAAGGTGGGAGGCCTTCAGACAAGATTTGCTATATCTAAATAAAATGACTATTCCGAAACACATTTATGATGGAAAAATACCTCATAAGCAGGAACTACTCATATGTGTGGATGCTTCTGAAATGGCGTTCGGTGCTGTTGCTTATATAAGAGCCACATATAGGAACAAACCACGATTAGAGTTATGTGCAGCTGTGTTAAATGCAGAGCTTGCTGAAAAGGTGAAAAAGGATCTTAATTTACAATCAGAACCCATTAAACGTCATTACTGAACATTACTGTTGGATAAATGCAAAAGCATCGAATTTCCATACATTCGTTGCAAATAGTTTGTCGAAAATACAAGATACAACCTGTCCAAATCAATGGAGACATGTGTCATCAAGTGTCAACGCCGCAGATGTACTATCTAGAGGGATACCTGCATCTCAATTAAGTGCACATACATAGTGGTTATACAGACCACAGTTTCTTCATGGACCAGAAGAGAAATGGCCAGCTCTATTTAAAGCTCCAAAGGACAAACAGTTTCACTTGGAGAAGAAATATATGGAATTAAACACGGAAATTCATTCAATCGCTTGCAACGTATAATTGCATACATGTTACGATTTTTTATCGTAAAAATAGAAAACAAACCGTCTTACTAAAACTTGATGAAATAGAACAAGCTAGGCGATAATAATACGTTGTATACAACAGGCTGATTTCACAATTGAATTTAATCACCTTCGACGTTATCCCGAACGCCCATTACCCAATAGCAGAAAGGTCGCATCTCTTCATCTTCATTTGGACGAAAACTCTATCATAAGAGTAGGAACAAGCGTGGAAAATGCCCCAATTTCTCGGGATGCAATAAATCCCTATTTACTCCCAAATAATGACAACATCGTAAAAATGCTGCTACATAAAATTCATGAGGAAAATATGCACTGTGGTCAAAATACCTTAAAAGGTATTGCACGACAACAGTACAACATCATCAAAATTACTCCTATGGTTAGAAATGTAATTATGAAATGCGTGCCATGTACCAGGTTTCGTCCAAAATTACTTTCTCAAAAAATGGGAAAACTACCTGAGCATAGAGTCTCATAGAGTGGATTATTGCGGATCCTTCTGGATACATCACAAAGTCCGAGGCAAGCGACCTGATAAAGCATACATAGCAGTAATTGTTTGTTTCTCCACAAAGGCTGTCCATCAGGAACTTGTCGGAGATTTAATGACTGCAGCATGCCTTGGAGCATTGCAGCGATTTCACTTCCGTCGCGGGAAGTGTCAGACCCTATACTGCGACAATGCAACAAATTTCGTTGGCGCCAGCAACCAATTGAAGGAGTTAAAGGAAACAATCCACTCACAGCAGGCAAAGAACTCCATAGTCCAGCTGTGCAATACGAAAAGTGTTCACTTTAAATTTATTCCACCGAGATCCCCTTACTTTGTTGGATTTTGGGAAGCTGCAATAAAGTCAGCAAATACGTTGTTATTAAAAAAATGTGTCCACTGCAAACCTCACCTTTGAGCAGTTGAGCACTGTCATAACAAATGTCGAGGCAGTATTAAATTCTCGGCCACTTACTCCAATGTTAGATGTTCCTAATGGCATTACAGTCCTTACACCAGGTCATTTATTGATTGGAGAAGCACTAGTCGCTCAGCCAGACCCAGAACCACTTAGAATAAAATCACTACCTGAACAATGGGAACTGGGGCAGCGACTCAAACACACATTCTGGACGCAATGGTCCAGAGAATATTTAACAAGCCTGCAACAACACTCAAAATGGAAACAGGCCCATAAAAATGTAAGAGAAGGCATGATGGTTATTGTCAAGGAAGACAATGTGCCTATGCACTATGGGGCCAACGACCACTTTTGTTGGCCAAAACCCATTTTTGAAAAGTAGTAAAATCCAAAAATTTTTTTTTAGGATGCATTAACAGAAGACCACTTTTGTTGGCCAAAACCCATTTTTGAAAAGTAGTAAAATCCAAAAATGTTGTTTTAGGATGCATTAACAGAAGACCAATCTGTAATTCCGATAGAGGGCGCTTCTATTAAGATAACAGCTGTTAAATCATATGTTTAAGACGCAAGCCTCGTGCGTTTGAAAATCGACTTATATATTGCAGTTTTAAAGTGTTTAAAAAAACAGTTTAAAAGCGTTCCAATAAAAATTTTGTGATATAATTTCGATGAATGGTGGTGTATACTAAGTGTTTATGTGTTTAAACGGTTGAAATCTATCATGTTGTTTTTGTACTTAAGTGTTAAAGTGAGTTGTCTAGAACTCGTTTTTTAATTAGAAAACTAACTTTTAAGTAGAGCAACAAAGTGAGTCCAGCGGAGTCCACTTCTGAAACTTATTGAGATTTGTAGAGTATTAAATTCTTGTTAAAATTTATATTGTTAGAATCGCCACTTATTGCCACTTTTTCCGCAATTTAATGTTTAAGTACATAACCTCAAATTTTGCAACTTTCACATTAGTTTCGATGAAGATAAGAATCTTTTTGATTTTCCATGCAATATTGGACTTGAATTCGAAGAGCATGAGTTTTAATAGCAGGTGCCTTTTATGTACTTATCAATACAACTTGTTTAATCCGATTTTTGTGCATTTACATTGCACCTTTGTCGAACGAAGAACATTTTGTTTTGCATTTTTAATTCCATTCAAAGGCAGATATAAAAAATATAAAAAAATATATTATAAATGTAATTATAAAGAATATATTAAAAAAAAAATTTCGATTATCTTAAAAAACAACAAAGTTGAATAAATCGATCGTATGGAAGCTATGGGATATATTCGTTCGATCCTAATTTTTTTAACATATATGTTGCCTAAGGATACCAAAAAACGATTGGTAAAGTTTTATCTCGATATCTTGAAAATTGAGCGAGTTATTAATTTTGGCTAACAAAAGTGGTCGTTGGCCCCATAGTGCTATGCTGCAATGACCTATTGGACGAATAATACAAATTTATCCAGGTCAAGATGGATATGTGCGAGTTGCAGACGTAAAAACTGCAACAGGAGTCCTTAAAAGAGCAATTCATAATGCTGAAGAAGAAACAAACGAAGATCAAGAGCCAAAAATACGAAAAAGCCCATCCTTACCAATGATATCGATGCCATTATTAATCTTGCTGCTGCTATTACCATTAGCTACCCCCGGTCCGATTAACATAACCAGGTTTGGTTCGAGGCCAGGAATTTATTACGAGAAAATTGGATCTACTCGACTAGGAACTGCAGACTGGACAATCATAGCTTATTATGATTTAAAGCCTTATCTCGAAGATGTAAAGACATTTTACACGGGGACACTTAAGGTTGATCAAATGTGTTCACATATGAAACCAGTCCAAGCATGTGCTGCTGTATATAATCATTTTCAACACGTTTACGAAGAAATAAAAACTGAAAATGATTTACTCCATATGTCAAGAATTCGTCTTTGACGAAATTCGTCAAATTCGTCTTTGACTTTCACAGTGAACGGTCGTGTTTTTTTTCTGCGCCTCGAATTTTGTATTTTGTTTCGTTTATTCCCATCGGTGGGTTTTATCAAAACAATTTTAATTTTCTTCCGGTTATTCAAACATAAATTTAAACTCCGTACGCTTCGCGAGTGTACTTGTAATAATACTAATAATTTGTTTAAGTTTTCGTAATTCTTATCTGTGTTTTCTTTTCTTATATCCCCGCCGTTTCTCTTTTGTGCCTGCACTTTAACTAATTTACGCTCCCGCTCTCTTGCTCTCTTTGCTTTGAAAGTTCTAAGCGTGCAGTTTCTGCGCTCTTGCGGTACTTATAACTGCTCGCTTATAAATTTCAATTCGTTTTCTTGGTACAGTGGTTCCAATAAATAAAAAGAATAATAAAAATTTAGTCTGCTTCTGCAAAAAATGCAGCCTCAGTCCAGTCTAATATGACTTGCTGGCTGTGTGAAAATATGTTGCAGACCAAGTGCGCCGGTTTTACTGGCCGGACAAGTGATGACCTTTCAAAGGAGCCCAATTTGCAGTTTTGTTGTGACGCTTGTGTCGAGGTTGCGAACGAGATGAAATCGTTCATGCGCCAAACTAAAGGCGGCCTGATGAGGCTGATTAGCTGTTTTGGTGTTGCTAGAGATATTTTTCGCCGAGCTGATGATCTCCTCTCTGCGCTGGACTAGCAGTTTAATAGTCGTAAGCTATTAGAAGAGTCCCCTAAGCGCAAAAAGGCCGGAACAACAGAGCATTCCGGCGGATCAGCAGCTGATTTCAGCAAACCCTCAAATGTTGCTAAGATCAGCAGCTAAAAAAGATTCGGTATCCGAACAATCGGTAACAGAATGCATGCAACCAGGGACTTCTAAGAATTCCGATTTGTCCGTAGTGGTTTCACAATTGGTGGATCCACCTATCTCTCAGAATGTAGCATCACCACCACAAGGGACTACTGAGTCCGGACAATCGGCTCAAGTTGGTTTTGCAGAAACAATGTCTGCTCCACCAAAATCCCTTTCAGTGGTTCCACTAAAGAAACAAATTTTCGTATCTCGGCTTTCCCCTGATCAAACATCTTCTGATGTATTGTCTTATATACAAGACAAAACTAAAGCCGATTGTAATAGTGTAAAAGTGGAAAAGTTTAAGTTTTCTTATGCTAGAGTCATTTCATCTTTCAAGATAACTGTCCCAAACGAGCTTTTTGAAGCCATATGCTCGGGCGACTTCTGGCTGGATAATATGGTTGTAAAAGAGTTCGAGGCTAAGATAAAGAAGAAGGGGCCCGTGGGAGTAAAACTTCCTAGTCGTGGCCAAACCAGTGTAACAATTTCAAAAAACTAACTTCTAACCTCCTTCTTTCCTATCAGAATGCAAGAGGTTTGCGTATCAAACTCACTAAATTGTATTCCGATAGCCTTTCCTTTGTGTATTATTGTGTTTACAGAAACCTGGATAAAGCCGGAGATCTTTAGCTCTGAAGTTTTTCCAGGTAAGTACACAATATATAGGTATGACCGTCCCTCTAGACGGGGAGGTGGAGTCTTAATTGGAGTTGATTCAAACTTCCCGTCTGAAGAGTTATTTTTCGATGAATTCAATACCATTGAATTTATTTGTGTAAAGTTATCGCTTCCTGGTAACTTTATATACATAACTTGCTCATATATTCCGCCGTTGTCTGAACTTCCTGATTATTTAAATCACCTATCCGTTATTAAGTCCGTTGCAAATAAGCTTTCCGATAGGGATCAGTTGATAGTTCTAGGTGATTTTAATATACCTGGAGTTACTTGGTCCACTGAGGATGGATCGAATGTCTTACTACCTATAGCACAGCATGATTTTATTGACGGCCTGCTTGACATATCTCTATCTCAAGTAAACCATGTTCGAAATTCATTAGGTCGCCTACTTGATTTGTGTTTTGTATCAAATCCTAAAGGTGTGTTTCTGTCCAGAGTAGCACCACTCACGCAACCTGAAGATCCAATCACCATACAATCGAACTTTCATTTGACACGGGTAGAGTTATGAAAGAAAACTCAGAAAAATCAACCAAACGAATACATTGTTTTCGCAAGGCAGACTTTCTGAGGCTAAATAATTTTATTTCTGGCTTTAATTGGTACAATACAATATTTTTGCCATAAACTCATTTTTTAATTCCTGTGTTCCGTGGTATTATCCGTCAATTTCCAATAAATCACCTTGGTTTAGCAAAGAGTTGACACACTTAAGAAATGTAAAGTCCAGACTTTTTAGGAAATATAAAAATACCGGTTCTCAATCTGTTTTTACTAGATATTTTAGTGCTCGGTCAAGATTTACCGTGCTTAATGCTCAGTGTTATAATAGTTACTTAAACCGTTGTAAGGTCCAGTTCTCTCAGGACCCGAAACAGTTTTATAATTTCGTTAACACAAAGTGTAAATCTAATTCTTTTCCTTCCTCGCTGTCGTTCGAAAACATGACGGCAACCACAGATCAGGCAATAGCCGATTTATTTGCCCAATTTTTTCAAACGACTTACTCTTCTTTAGATTATTCATCACAGCCTTATTCTTACACCATATCCAAGTCAAACCTCATATTCTGTCCCACTTTAACAGAAAGCTCTCTTCTTTTGGATCTTCTTCGTATTAAGCCTGTTTATTCGCCAGGGCCCGATGGTATTCCTGGGTGCGTGCTTAGGTATTGCGCTAAGGCCCTGTGCAAACCTCTTCACAAGTTGTTTACCTTATCTCTAGAAACTTCCCAATTCCCAAATATTTGGAAGGAATCATTTGTTATTCCTCTTTTCAAAAAAGGTAACAAGTTAGAAGCCAGTAACTACAGAGGTATTTCTAAGTTGTCAGCTATTCCTAAGCTTTTTGAAAAAATTATTACTCCTCATTTGCAGCACCATGGCAGATCAATCATTTCTCCGTGTCAACACGGATTTATTAAACGTAGATCCACCATCACAAACCTTCTAGGCTTCAATAGTAGTTTTCAAACAGACGTCATTTACACTGACTTTAGTAAAGCATTTGACTCTGTAAATCACTTGCTTCTTATTCAAAAACTTGACCTGTTAGGTTTTCCAGTTGATCTGCTTAAATGGATTTCAAGTTATCTGAATGGCAGGTCACAAGGTCACAGGCTTCTGAAATTCTCCGTGTTACCTCCGGTGTCCCACAAGGGAGCAATCTGGGCCGTTACTTTTTACATTATTTATTTACGACCTTCCCTCAATTATAAGTCATTCTCGCGTACTTATGTACGCAGATGATGTTAAGTTGTGCCTGCAGTATAAGGACATTTCCTGCCATTTAGACTTGCAATCCGATCTAGATAATTTTCAATTACTAAATTTAAACGCATCCAACTGCAAGGTGATGACTTTTTATCGGGTCAATCCGATATACGCGACTTACACATTAAGTGGCAGCTCTTTGGATAGAATAACTCTTGTAAACGATCTTGGCGTTCTCTGGGACCCTAAACTAAAATTTTCTTCATTTATAACCTTATACATGGTGATATTGACTCCCCCGACTTGGTAAGTCGGCTAAACTTTTCTGTGCCAAGTAGATTAACTAAAAATTATATTCCCCTAATATTAAATCATTGTAGATCTAACTATGCCTTGCATGAGCCTTTCAGAGTATTGTGTTCTGACTATAATAGATTTTTTCCTATAATCTCAAATATTGACTCTCTGCCGCTCTTAAATTGATCTTCCTGTTACTTTTTTCCCCGGACTTTTACCTATATTTCCTTATCTCGCGTCTATCTTCTCGCGAATCGTGCCATACGATACACGGCTGCGCCCCTCGGTCGGTTGGGCGGGTAAATGGGCCGATGGACTCCGCGCGAAAAAAAAAACTACGTTGTTCTCCCTTGGACATTTTTGTAAATATTACCAACAGCTTATTTGGTCTTAGACACAGAGTATGCCAAGAAGATGTCATCAACTATTCAAATGGTGAAATCGAATGAAGATTACATTTTAGAATTAGTTAAGAATCAAACTTCAATAATTGATTCTACGATAAACATCATGAAGTGAGATGAAGCTACCATCGATAAAAGGATTAAAATAATGACTCAGCAAATGGAGGATATAGCCAATGCTCGTCTAGATTCTCTCAAAGCCTTCAATGTTATATTGCATTGACAAATCAATTATCTATGTTGGCGGCAAATCTTCAAAGAGTTCAGACAGAGAGTTCACATGTTCTGACAAACGTTCATCACAATGAAATTAGCCCACTGCTCGTTTCTCCCAAGCAACTTCGACCACATTTATTTTTTTTTTTTTTTTTAACATTTGCAGGTTATTTATTGGATCTTCTCTAAATTGAGACTAACAATAAGTATATAGAATCTTAAATTAAAAAACTATCTGACAGTCAAGGTGACTGGCGCGAAATTTTGGGGCTCTAATAACTATTGCTGAGCTGGAAGGTCATTGCGTTGCAA